>CAWUHW010000001.1:5138563-6362580 GCA_963922195.1 Panagrolaimus sp. PS1159 | reverse complement strand
AAGCAGTGGTATCAACGCAGAGTACTATCAAAAAACGAAACAAAATTGTCCAATCTATTTTTAGAAAATTAATTTAAAAAGGACATAAGAAATTGGGTTTGATAGTTACATGTAACACGTGGAATACTTTTAGCTATTGTAAAAAAATTTAAAATGTAGCCGTAATTAATAAAGAAAATTAGCAATAAAAAATTCATAAAATATTTACAAAAAAATTTAGAAAATCCGAAAAAAAAATTTAAGAAAGCATACTGTATTTTCTTGATAAGACATTTATAAAAAAGTTTTATTTTTTAATTTTTTTTGCAGATCTCGTTTTTGATCAATGCTACCATAACTGTACAATTGAGGTTAACTTTTTTAGATAAATATCAATAAAAATTATTATTCATATCTAAATTATTATAAAAATGTTATTTTCGCCTTGTAGTCTTTCTTACGTGCATGTGTTTTATTTTCTTTCAGACAGAGTCACTTGAAAAAGACCTAACGATCTTTCGCGAAACTTGTTGTTATTATGTATTTTTTCCAGCTTTGTTTTTCGCGAAACTTGTTGTTACATTATGTATTTTTTCATTATGTGATTAAAAGACAGTTATGTAAATTTTTTCATTCTCTGATTTAAGGGCCTTCGATTTTGATACATAAAGAGAAAATGACATGAATTTTCTTCATTGCTGTCACTTTTACTTCTTCTGTGACGTCGCTTCTTCATCATGACAAATCCTCCTCCAAAAGAAGACACATGGGCTTTTCAACCTATTGGTTCTCCATTTCCTGATAATCCAGTAAAAGCTATGGGTCAACAAAATATGTATGTTGCTTTATGGTACAAACATGGTAAACCAATTCATGGTAAGTTCTTTTATAAGATTAAATAAGTAACATGCTTCTTATTTTTTTAGGTCGTGCATGGAATAATGGTGGAGTTGTTGAATGTTCATTCCCTTATCTCAAAGCTGAACTTACTGGTATTAAAGATCTTGGTGGCCAAATTCAAATTCTTCAATATAAAGGTGATCATACCAATCTTGGATATTGGTATGAATGGATCAAATACAAAGATCGTTTCGAAAAATCTGAAGAACGCCAACTTCTCAAATGTGGTGATTCACTTCCAATCTTTTGGAAAGATCGTAAAGGTGGTCCACTTGTTGGTTTTCTTGATAACAAAACTGAAGAAGCTCGCTTCTCACATGATGGTATTGCTGAAAATGTATGTTTCTCAGGTTTTATATTTGGTATCTTATGTTGTCTTCTTTTAGCTTACTGGTACTATTCTTAGTGATATGTGGATTATCGTTCGGAATCTCAAAGGTGGCCCACCTGGTTGTGAATGTGCACAATGCATGAAGAAACCTGGACCTCGTGTCATGCTTAATGAATGGATGGATATTCGTGCAGGTGATCCATTCCCAACTCGTGCCCTCGTTAAGGCTCTTGGTCAATCTCTTAATACCATTCCTGGTCAAAATCCTGATCAATATGTTGCTCTATGGTATCAACAAGGTGAACCTGTCATGGGTCGTGTTTGGAATGAAGGTGGAAAGGTTTGTTACCGTTTAATTTTTTTGTATATTTTGTAAATTGATTTTTTAGGTTGCTGCTAACTTTGGTTGGTTCAATAATGAATACAAAAGCAATGTTGGCTCAATTCAAGTCCTCGTTGAACTTCCTGATCAAATTCGTGGTTTTGATTATGCTTGGAAATCTTTCAAAGAAGCAGCTGTCTTTGGTGAAAAAGAATGGTATCCCGTCCATGTTGAATACCATAAGGGTGATATCTCTCCATGTGTTTTAACTGTTGAAGGTGGAAAACAACTTCTTGGCAAAGTTGATGTCCGAAATGAACGTGCTACTGTAGCTTTTGGTGGAAAGGAACATATCTTTGTTGGTCCAACTGTTCATCCATTTATGGTTTTGTGCCGTAAGGCTCGACCAGGTCACAAATTTGATTAGAAATTCTTGTATAATAAATAAATATATAATTGCACTGTATTTATGTGTTCTGTGTTCGATGGGGAAAGGTTAATCAGTTTTGTAGAAGTGAAGGGATGATTTTTAGATTTGAGAATTTACAAGAATGGGGCATTGTTAATACTTCAAAGTTGACTTTTTTGTTGATTATTCTATTGGGAAAAGTAAAGTAGATTTAAATGCTGTTTTTGAGTAAATCGAGACAATGCACGTGATTGCTTTTCTAAATCAATGAAAATGTCATTAGTGAGTGAGTATCTGCTAGATAGTGAGGACTCATCATTATTTAGTATATAATGCACACATCTTTGTTAAAAACATTTTTTTTAACCTTTTAATAATGTTTGTTACTGTATTTTAACTTATAGTTTCTGTAACATTTGATGTGGCAATATTTAAAAGACGAGGTAACTAAAAATTGAAAAAGTTAAAATAAGATTCCTTTGAGTCTTTTCAGTTTTGAAAAAACTCTAAATTTTTAGCACCTATATGTGCCCATATATGTATTTGCATGACCTCGTATAGCTCCTAAAAACAATAAAAACACATGCAACGCAAAGAAATAAACCACAAAGGCTTTTGTGATAAAGCACGTAAGAAAGACTACAAGGCGAAAATAACATTTTTATAATAATTTAGATATGAATAATAATTTTTATTGATATTTATCTAAAAAAGTTAACCTCAATTGTACAGTTATGGTAGCATTGATCAAAAACGAGATCTGCAAAAAAAATTAAAAAATAAAACTTTTTTATAAATGTCTTATCAAGAAAATACAGTATGCTTTCTTAAATTTTTTTTTCGGATTTTCTAAATTTTTTTGTAAATATTTTATGAATTTTTTATTGCTAATTTTCTTTATTAATTACGGCTACATTTTAAATTTTTTTACAATAGCTAAAAGTATTCCACGTGTTACATGTAACTATCAAACCCAATTTCTTATGTCCTTTTTAAATTAATTTTCTAAAAATAGATTGGACAATTTTGTTTCGTTTTTTGATTTTTTTTCTCGAGTGTCCTTTAAACAACTTTTTGCAAAAAAAGCGTGATTTCAATAACGTTTATGTAAATTTGTTCATTCTCGAATTTTTAGTGCCTCCAAATTTGATAGATAAAGGAAAAATTACATGAAATTTCTTCATTGCTGCCGCTTTTACTTCGTCTGTGACGGGGTAACTTCAACGCGTCTTCATCATGGCAAAAAATCCTCCTGCAAAAGAAGATACATGGGCTTTTCAGCCTATTGGTTCTCCATTTCCTGATAATCCTGTAAAGGCAATGGGTCAACAAAATATGTATGTTGCTTTATGGTACAAACATGGTAAACCAATTCATGGTAAGTTTTTTTTATATAAAAGGTTACAATACCTTTTTTTGTGTCACTTTCGATACGAGGTTAAGAGGTTTGCACTATATATTTCATTTTTTAGGTCGTGCATGGAATAATGGTGGAGTTGTTGAATGTTCATTCCCATATCTTAAAGCTGAACTTACTGGTATTAAAGATCTTGGTGGTCAAATTCAAATTCTTCAATATAAAGGTGATCACAATACCCTTGGATATTGGTATGAATGGATTAAATACAAAGATCGTTTTGAAAAAACTGATGAACGTCAACTTCTCAAATGTGGTGATTCTCTTCCAATCTTTTGGAAAGATCGTAAAGGTGGTCCACTTGTTGGTTTTCTTGATAACAAAACTGAAGAAGCTCGCTTCTCACATGATGGTATTGCTGAAAATGTGAGTCTTGATTATTTTTTAATGTATCTTATGTTATTTTTTATAGCTTACTGGTACCATTCTTAGTGATATGTGGATTATTGTCCGTAATCTCAAAGGTGGTCCACCATTTTGTGATTGCTGGCAACATGGTGGAAGTTGTCCTAAACCTCCTCCACCACCTCCAGTTCCTCCACCAGGTCCACCACCACCTCGTGTTATGCTTAACGAATGGATTGATATTCGTGCAGGTGATCCATTCCCAGCTCGTGCTCTTATCAAAGCTCTTAATAAAAGTCTTGATACTGTTGGTGGCCAAAATCCTGATCAATATGTTGCTCTTTGGTATCAACAAGGTGAACCAATCATGGGTCGTATTTGGAATGAAGGTGGAAAGGTTTGTCAAAATTTTTGTATATTGTTTACTGTATTATTAACTTTTTAGGTTGCTGCGAATTTTGGATGGTTTAATAATGAATACAAAGGAAATGTTGGCTCAATTCAAGTCCTTGTAGAACTTCCTGATGGAGTTCGTGGTTTTGATTATGAATGGAAATCTTTCAAGGAAGCAGCTGTCTTTGGTGAAAAGGAATGGTTCCCTGTTCATGTTGATTACCATAAGGGCGATATCTCTCCATGTGTTTTGACTGTTGAAGGTGGAAAACAAATTCTTGGCAAAGTTGATGTCCGAAATGAACGTGCTACCGTTGCTTACAATGGAAAAGAACATATCTTTGTTGGACCAACTGTTCATCCTTTTGTAGTTTTATGTCGTAAGGCTAAACCTGGATATAAATTTGATTAGAAGTTTTGTCATGATAATAATATAATAAATTGTATTTAATATATACCTATTTCTGTGTTTTTTAATTTTTTGAAATTTAATATAGTTTTGTTAGTGAATGATTTGTTTTAATGGGTTTTGGTTCTGTAAAATTTTGTTATCGTTTTTGAATTTCTTACAGTTTTCTTCAAATTTGTAATTAAAGTTTAAAGCTGTGACAGTTAAACTCGATATTTTAGGCAAATTCTTTAGTTGATTAGTTGAAGAGAAAAAAATATTGTTACAGTATACAATAATAGCATCAATTCTTACAGTATATTGTTAATTTACACTTTAAAAAACTTTGATTCAGGCCACAGCTGGGAAAATATTTCTTTTACAAATTCATCCCAATTTATCCCCCCTTAAAAAGTTTTCAAAATTGAATCCCCACTAAGGATGGACCTTATGTGTCTGGCGTCTCTCTATAGCTTTTAGTGCATGCTAGCACTATTTCTTTTTTTTCTTTTTGCAAGAGAAAGAGAACGGCAGAGAAAACGACAGGCCCCGTTTTTCCAGTAAAGAAATAGTGCTAGCATGCACTAAAAGCTATAGAGAGACGCCAGACACACAAGGTCCATCCTTAATCCCCACCCAATTTTATCCCTGAATTTCCCCCCTTTGCAAATATCCAAAAATCAAAACATAAAGACTTTTTATTCTAGAAGATAAAAAACAACAAAAAGATTTTCAACAAAAAATAGTGGATAATGTTAAAAAAATATATACAGGAAGGAAAAAAAAACAAACAAAACAATACATTTCCTAAAAAAAATAAATAAAAATCTAATAACAATTTATTGTTTATCTGAACCACGACGTTTCAATCCAGGCATCAAACATGGAAGTGCTTTGACAGATGTAGTATAGATTGAACCTTTAAGAGTAGCACAAAATTCACCAATTTTTCCAATATCTTGAGAATCACCAAGTGAAACACCACATTCTTTTTGTTCAAAGCATTCAACAATGAGATCTTTCATACATTTTCCAGCACAAATATGAAAAGCTTTAAATGCTTCAACAATTTCATGTTCTTTAAGCTTGAGACCATTATCAACTTTTGGTTCATATGTTGGCTTTTCAATGTATTGCGGTGTTGAAGATGAAGAAGTTGTGGAAGCACAATATCCTTTCATTGTATGGAAGCAATTATTGATAAGTGTACCACCATTTGAATCATTATCAAAACATTTAAGAAGGGCATCAGTATCATCACCAAAGAAGTAAAGTTTTGATTTACATGTTTCTTGACATGATGAAATTTGTGACCATGCTTGTTTGATACATACATCAGATTCAGCACAAGTGCATTGGCGGATCTATAAAAAAGAAAATAGATTAGATATTATATATGTGGATGCTTAAAAATGAGAGAGCTTTGAATCATCAAAAAATTGGACAACTGTAAAAAGTTTACCAGATACGTCGATCTCTCATTTCACACACACCCTCCAGAAGCTATCCCATTTAAATAAAAATAAACTAACCATTTGAAGTCGTGGTTCTTCAGTATTATCATCTTTAACCATTTGACCAACAGCATTAGTAGTAGAGTTTTCATATGATGATTGTTCAAAAGGTGTTGGTGGCGCTGTTGTTGTTGCATTTATTCTTTTATTAGAACCATATGGATCATAACCTTTTAAAGATGCACCATTTGTATTTGAAATAATTCCAAATAATAAAACAACAACAAAGAGAAAACGAAACCCAGCAGCCATAATTATAGATGAGGAAAAGATGATTAACCTGAAGTAAAAAGCAAATTCGATTCTTTCTTTTTATACCTCTTTTTTAGGAAGAGAGAGAGATGATTTTTTCATGAATGTCCACTCTCACTTTTTTTAAATGTTCGAGAGGGAAAAAACAAACGCGAGTTCACATTTTTTCTTTGGAGCAAAAGGTGACTTTTTTTAAAAAAAATGTTGCTGCAAAAAAAAACTTTGTTGGTTCAAATTTCAAGATTTTTTGGCATTAAATTTTGTAAATAACAATTGACACAGTAGTACTGTACCGTTGTTGTGATTTTATTTTTTTTATAATTAATGTTAAACTTGTTGCAAGCATTTTTTTGGAATATGGTGAAGTTTTATTGTGCCTTTAAAAATCATTGATTGTTTTACGTAGTCTGGGAAACGTTATTATTTCATAAAGAACAAAACCAAGTTTTGCTAAATATATTTAATAAAATATTGCTGAAACGTATTCGTCATATTTTAATTTTGAAACATTTTTCCACTTAAAATTACTGTTATTATTGTTGAAAATATCGATTCATTCTACAGTATACAAAAAGAAACAGAAAGGAAAAAGCAAACACCGAATAGTTAATTAAAAATCTTAAAAATATTCTTTTTACAATAACGAAAATATTTGGTAAAAAAACTGTCAATAAAAAATCTAATTGCAGTGTATTTCCGATACCACTTGTTTTTAGCTACCTCTCTGGTCCAAGACTTTTAAAATAGACCGATATCGATGATCAACGAACTTAAAAAATTAAGAGACAGGTAGCATTAAAACTTATAATAATACGCCATAATTTTGGTTTTTAATGGAAGGTGAAAATTTAAATTTTTTTTGCTGCATGAATATATAATATATATTATATTATATTATATATTATAGACAAGCATATATTATATATTGATGCTTGTCTAGTAGGAATGTTCAATATTTTTTCAGTGTTCTCCAAATGTTATCAATTTATTTTTTTTTCAAGTTTGTCGCTTTGCTTTATTTTTTTATCGAATAAAATTTGCATGTTTTATTTTCTGTTTTTATTTTGCAATAATATTTAGTTTTTTATCGTCACAAAGTTTGTATGACTGTATTACTATAATTATTATATATTTTTAATGCATTTTTATTTTATTTTTATTACTCGTCTTCTTTTATTGCCTTTAACATTATCAGAAGTTATTTCATCATCGGAGAATTTAATACTTGCTGAAAATATTGCTGATGAAAGTAGTTTTTTTTTAGAAACAAATCGAACATGGATTCCATGCAACGATTTTCAAATTTGTACAGAACGTGATAGAATTTCGTGGAAAAGTAAACGAACAATTTTTGATTTTCTTCAACAGGCAAAATATGCAAGTGAAATTGGTTTATTTGTTGAAAAGTAAGCTATTTTTTGGAAAGAGTTTTAAAAGGGATATATGAAATTCATTAAAACACTTTAATTAAAAATTTATTCTCTTTTTTGTAACAAATTCTTATATATTTTTTTAGAGATTCACCAATGGTTCATTCAATTCGAAATCGTACATCACTTTGTGAAGATTTTACAATTGCACCATTTTTAATGAATAAAGAATCAGATCAATGGCCAATTGCATGTGTATGGAGTGGTGGACAAACAATTGGATTTTGTGCACCTGCTCCACCATCTTATTCATTTACATATATTCCACCAAATGAATGGTCTCGAAAAGTTAAAGTAAGCATTCAGTCTTTTTTAATCCATTAATAAAAATATCGATTTGTAGCAATTTCGTACTGCAATTGGATGTTCAAAGAAACAAATTAAAGCTGCGGAAGATATTGAAGAATTATATATTTGTCGTGAAAGATGTGTGGATGTTGGATTATCATATTATCAGGCAATGGTTTTAAGCTTAGGTATTTGCTTATTTCTTACTGCTCTTCTTATTCTTAACTAATAAACTTGTAAAAGAAAATAAATAAAATTTATTCCTTCAATAAATTGGGTTAAAAAATGACAAAAAAAAAGAAAAAAATTGTTAAATTCACAAATACAATAAGACTTTTTTTTGTTTTAATTTCCACCTTCAGCTTTTCGACGTCTAAATTCAGCAAATGAAATTCCACTTGGTTTTGTTGTACTTGTTGGAGTTGCTAGAATATGTTGTGGAGATGTATTTGATTCTATTACTGGATTTGATAAATTTCCCATAATCAAAGCTGGATCAAATTTCATCAATTGTGGAGCAGAAGCAGAATGATTGAGAGAAGATATTGATGAAGAAGATTTCAATGATGATAATCTGCTTTTATTATTATGTACTTTTTCTTCTTCTTTTTCACCAAGGACACCACCTTCTTCACCTTTCTTTCGTCCAGATACCATTCTTGATTTACCAGATTTTCGTGTAAATGGATCATCTTCTGTATCAATTGAAACTCGACGAAGTGATTTTTCAGCGAGGGCACGCTGTTGGGTATCACGATTTCGTTGATTTATTGCAGTTATTCCCAAAGAATCATGGCAACGATCAAGTTCCTGCAAAGATATAACTGATTACTATAATCCCAAAAATAAAATATTTTTAATAGTACCTTTTTCTTAATAATTTCATCGATTTGATCAATTTGAATTTGAAGTTGATTTGATTTTGCAATATCACCATTTTGATCAGAATCCAACTAAAAAACAAAAGTCAATTATTTTTAGCAATTAATTATATCACACCCAAAAAACAAAAGATGTATTATACTTTTTTTTACACTTTACAAATCAACTTTTGGCCAATATACATTTTAAAGTTAGTCCCAATTGTGCTTTTTTTCCTAATTAAATGAAGACTTTAAAAAACAGGAATCAATGACAGAAATAAAGAAAAAACCTAAATATTTTAAGTAAAAAAATCAGTAAAATGAAATGATTTCCATGTAACTTAAAAGTCAATCAATGTCGTGTCTGTGTTCTTTATTGGAAGCTCTTTTTACACTATTTTTTTCAGGAAACTTGCTTCTTCCAGCCGTGCTTGATATTATTTTTTCTTTGTTTTTGTCTTCTTTTGACAAAACAAACTCTTCTCAAAAAAAAAATTAAATCGAAGATGAGCCGAATTAATCGAGTCGACGGCAGTGATGCTGATATTGGAGACATGAGAGAACGACGTATATTAGTAAGTTTATTAGTTAAAAAAGGGAAAATGAAATGGCCTCGAGAAAGACAGAAAAAGGAAAAATCAAAAACCGGTGTGTTCACAATTTTTTTTATTAGAATACGATTTTTACCCTAAAACTGCTAAAGCAAATTGTTTTCCATTTTTATTTATTAATAAAAATGATGGTCAATTTGTATTCACCGGTTCTTTTTTTCTTTTTCATTTTTTGATACGCATAATTTTTACCTGCGTTTGCATAACAACCAAAATCTCCTTTTTTTCTAACAATAACTTTGTACTTTTCAAAAAAAATTTCACTATACAATTGCGTATCTCAACTTGTCCACTCTTTGATTTTTTATACTTTATAAAAACAATCCATATTTATTTATTTGGTACATGGATTACTTAACCGGTACCCAAAAAACGCAGCAATTATAACCATCCTGTGGGACGTAAATAAAAAAGTGATGAATTGAAGTTTTTTTGGTTGCGCAGCATAGTTTAAAAAATATCGGTTATCAAAATTCCATCAAATAATTTTTAGCGTTCCATTTTTGTTTTTTAAATAAATATTTTTTATTACTTTTCCTTCAAATTTAAAGATTGAAATAGATAAAAGAATTTAAAGAAGTTTGAAAATTGTAATAGAGAGTATTTCGCTGCCGCGGCGGCTTTAGAGGTGGTTCAAGGTCAAGCTGGAGCGAGAGAAAATTTTTACGCAAATCCAAATTAAAAAAAACCAATTCCTTTTTTTTTGCTTTAAAGCGAATGATGCCCTCAATTTTTCCTTGCGCAAATTATAACTGTTTTTTCCTTTACTCCAAATAAAATGTAAGCATTTGAGCTAACTTTTTACTTTGTTCTTTTTTATTTATTTACTTGATTGCAGAAAAATGACACTGAGTTTTATTTACTTCAAAATTACACCTATTTAACTTAAGTTTTAATCGATTAAAGCTTATTTTGTCATTTTTTTTGTTTTTTTCTTCTACTTTTCAAATACGCTCAATAAAGTTTTTTGGTACGCATGAATCTCATCCCGATTCCGGCTCAATGCACAAATCCCAAAGGCGCTTTATACATCAAAAAAATGTTTCATATTTCTTTTTAGAAAACCCGCAAAAATGTCTAATAATAAATTTGAAGAAAAGACACAATTTAAAAAACTTGAAAAAATGCTTTTTGTTTTATTCCTTTTTTTATTGATACCAAGAATGTGGTTATTACTTTTGAACTTTTAAAAAAATTCGTTTTAAATAATTTCATTAACTTTTTTTTATTATAATAATACTTTTTACAGATGTTGCGACCTGACGAAGAAGCAAATGTAACTACAGCAATTCCAGCTGCTGAAACGACTGTTCATTTGGGTAATCCCGTGGCACATTTATCACCTACCAATGGAAGTTCACCTGGTCCCCAGTCTCCTCCTTTAGAACCAGAAAGGTACTGAATTTATTGTCAAAGCTTATTTTTCACTTCTTATTTTTTAAGGCCTCTAAGTGCTAACCAAAAACGTAAACAACAATTTGTTAATATGACAAGTAAAATTCAAATTATTCCAAATAATCGTCAAGGACAATTAAATACAACTTTTCTTGCAACCCTTCCTGGTGTACTTAAAATTGCTGAAATTGTTTTATGCTTTGTTGCATTTATTCTTGCAATTTGTTCAGATCGTCGTTCAACAAGTGCTGCATGGACCGATCATATTGCATTCGAATGTATGATTGTTATTTCTGCTTTATTGCTTGGATATGTTGCATTTCCACATTTAACTCTCAAAGACGAAGCTACCCGTGAAGGATTAATTGTTGTTGAATTGCTATTTTATGGCATTAATACCCTATTTTTCTTTATTGCTGTATTTCTTATGATTCATGTATCCGCAAGTTGGACCGCTGACGGAAGAGGTGCAGCAGTTATGTGTGCCGTAAGTTATGAAAAAATCTTTACTACCTTAACCAAAAAAAGATATTTTAAAGATTATTGCAATTGGTTTATGTTTACTTTTTGCTGTTGAAACTTTTCTTAAATTTAAAGCATGGAGAGGTGAAAATGAAGCATCTTCACATATCACACATACCGGTAACCAAAATCAAACAACAATCCCTGGTAGAGAATATCCCGATAATACAGAATTAAATCGTTCTCTTTAACGCGTATTTTATCCTTTTTTTAAAACCATTGAAATTCAATGACTTTTATTTTTCTCTCTCCCATACTTATTGTATCAGGATGCTTCACATTTATTTCATAATAAAATTTGACAATAACTAAATGTTTTATTTTATGAGAATTGATTTTCCCTCTTTTTTCTCTTCAAAATAATAAAAAAGAATAATTCCGCTAATGTCTTTGAACAATCATAAAACGGTCCTAATGTAGAAATTCAAGCAACAATTGCAGAAAAAACGATAAAAATTTTTTAAAAACCAAAAAAATAGTGTTTGCTATAAAACAGCTGCCTCAACAATTGACTCTCTTTTTTATTTACCAAAATTTTTTGGATATTAAAAAATCGCTATGGGTAACTCATTATCAAGGTGAATCTCATTTAGAAACCAGTTCATGTCCTTTTACAATTTATAATTCAGAGGCGCTACTACTGCTACAACTTTAACAACAACAAAAGTTGAAATGCCTTCTGCAACTGCAACACCAGATTTTGATTATGCGGAGCCAAAAACAACTATACAACAACAGGATTTAGAGGCCCAAGCAGAAAATGTCATAAATTCACATATTGCAGATTTAGATTATGATCAAGAGATTTTGGATGATGACGAACATATTATACATTATTCAACTGTTATTCCAAAACAAAACGAAAAGGGTGAAGAGATTGTAGTACAACGCTCAATTATGCCAGCAAAACGTCGAAAATTATTAAATTTAAGATATGTGACACGCCTTCGGGGTTTAGTTAAACTCAGTCAAACTGTAAGAAATTATTAAATGCTAATTAGAAATATACAATAAGTTTTAGATTTTGGCAATCATGCTTTACACGGCTATCCAATTTGATCTTGATTTTCAAGACTATCCTGCACAAAAAATTACATATCACATGTGCCCTTTCTTGATTACTTTCAATTTGATTATTATCAACGGATATACAGCTTTTCCACATTTAACTATTAAAGATGGACCAACACGAAACGGAATGCTTTTTACAGTAATCTATCCTTAATTATTATTTTTTTTAAATCAAGTTATTTTTAGGAACTATTGCTTTGCTTTATTTATGGATTTTACTTTTTAATTTGCGCACCAGTTCGAGCGATTGAAATAATCTTTTTTAAATTTAGCCTTAATAGTTTATTGCTTTCAACTTTTTTCCAAGGTCCTTTAACTATCCTTATTCTCTACGATTTGGTAAACATAAAATTTCTCTCAAAAATCTAATCATTAAAGAGTTACAGTTTGGATGCTTTGGTGAATGGTCATTAGTTGGAATGCGCCCATTAGGTCAAAGAGTTGCTCCAAAAAATGCTAATACTGATTTACCCGCAAATGCATATGCCAATAATGGATTTGATTTAGAAAGTGATAACGGACAAACAAATGTTTTAAAATAAGTTAAAAATAAAAACCAACCTTCATTTTTAATAATTCAGCTTTGTGTGCAGCATGATTCTTTGTTCCACTAACGAATTTTTGTCTTTGTTGAACCATCTACAAATAAATACTTTTATATTGTTTTGATAAATTAATAATAACCTTTTTAACATCTTCATCTGTAAAATTGTAATCCAATGCTGAAACAATATCATTTCGTTTCTTTTGAATATAATCTGTTGTTGGTAATGGTAATTTCTAAAAAGGGATTAAATAAATATTTGAAATAATTCTTTAATAAACAAACAGCTTTCTTCATTCCGTCTCTCCATTTTAAATATTCA
This sequence comes from Panagrolaimus sp. PS1159, assembly GCA_963922195.1. Lineage (NCBI taxonomy): Eukaryota > Metazoa > Nematoda > Chromadorea > Rhabditida > Panagrolaimidae > Panagrolaimus > Panagrolaimus sp. PS1159. Next base: position 6,349,284 of record CAWUHW010000001.1, on the reverse strand, counting down.
TTATTTGTTATTTCTGAATTTGAAACAAATTCTAGCCGCCAAACACGTTCATCAGGTCCATGCTTTAAGCGTAAAGCTTTATTCGTTCTTGTTGAATCAACATTGTAAACCTTGGCACTTTCAACAACTGCAACAACTTGAGCTGCCTATAAAATACAGTAACCTATTATTCGAAGTTGGAAAAAAGGAAACAAACTCGATAAACTTGAAGACCATTTACTTGACCAACGCCAATTCGAACAAAGCATCCAAGCACCGTTTTATCAAAGAATGGAGTATGGCATAATTTTGCTAATTTATATCTTGATAAACGAATTTCATTGAGTTGTTCATATCTGTTGACCTAAAATAAATATATTAAAACATTTTAAACATCGTTTAAACTGCTTACTTCTTCTCCTTGTGGTTTAAAATTATTATCTGCGTCATTATCAGATTCTTCGCTATCACTTGCACTTGAATCAGAAGATGATGAATCATCACTATCAGATTTTTCTTCCTTTGTTTTGCTACCACCAAAAATTTTGTCAACATCCAATACTTGTTCACGCTTCTTTTCTTCATTATGTTTTTTCTCTTTTCGAGATTTGACCAATTCAGCGATAGCATTCTTTTTATCCATTTTCTTTGCAATTTCAGATGGTTTATGAAATTCTGTATCCAATTCAACTTCACTTTCATCACTATCTTCTTCTTTTTCAGATTCTTCAGCTTTTGTACGAGATTGTGGAGTTGGACTTTTTGATTTTGGTACATCATCATCTTCTGATGATGACTCTTCACCACTTTCTTTATCAGATTTTATTGTAGCTGGTGGAGGTGGTAGTGGAGCAGGTTTTGGCTCTTCTTTCCTTTTCTTTGGTTTACTTTTTTCCTCATCAACCTCACCCATAAGCTTTTGTTGAATTTCTTTTCTAAAATTATTCATTAAAGATGTTTAATATTCTTGAATCAAAGTTTTTACCTTGTTTTAAGCAGCTCTTGATGTTCTATATGTTTAAAGATTTGCAATTCACGTTCTTTTTCAGTTAAATTTCTCATATCTGCATCTTTTTCTTCATCAGAATCAGAAGAATCTGTTTGATGCCGAGCACGTTTTGCTGGCGTTGTTTTTGTTATTTTCTTCTTTCTTTTTGAACCTCCAACGTCTTCATCATCAGTTCCTGAAAAGTAATAAGATAGTAAATTATGGTAGTAGTTTATTACACGTTCGCAAATTGTTCCCAAAACAAGAGAGGGGAGATATCTTACAAAAGCCCCACAAATCTTATTTGAGCTAATATTAATTTAGATTAGCAAGTGCAGATTTAGCTATAAAGGGAGAAGATCTCCCCAATCTCTATCAGACAATTGCGGCTATAGTTTATTCAAAATAATACTTACCACTTTCAACAAATGTTGAACGACTTGCAGCTGCTGCAGCTCTTCTGGGACGTCGAAATTCATCATCCTGAAAAAAGTATTTAAATGGATCAATAAATTTCAATAAAGCACAATCTTTGATAATAAAAAAAGTAAGGCATAAAACTTACAAAGTTAAAGTCATGTGGACTGCTACTACTTCCAGGCATATTTGTAATATTTTTAAATAAATCAGATAAAACCTTAATATTAAATGTCGATGAGTTAAGGTATAATAAAAAAATAAGCTAAAATGTGTCGCTTATGAAAAAAATTCTGCTGCTGTTTTGTTAATCGTTCAACACAACTTTTTTAAATGTGCGCATATTTGTCAATGAATAACATTTTGCCAAATGTTTAAATGAGAAAAAAAGTTGTTGAGGTTTTAAAAAATTTTGGAGTTTGTTAATGATGTTATTATTTATTAAAGCTTCTTATATTTTTTAAAAAACTTTACAATATTTTTGCCATTACTATTCTACGAAAAAAATGTTTAATACTTTAGTTCTCAACATTAGAATAATCAGTTAAAAAAAGCATTGTAAAAACTGAAACACTAAAAATTGAAAAAATAAATATTTTAAAAGTTATAGCTTGTTATATCTAATACCAGAGAATTATCAGTATTTCCCTGTTGTTGGAACAACAGAAAAGTCTGTTTTTTAATTAACTCTACCTTTTTATATTTTCATGACTTTATTTGAATTTTCATAAGTGGAAATATGAATGGAAAAAGTGCTGCTAGAATTGGAATGTTGGAATCAAAGTAATCTTTCTTTTCACATTTTCTTTTTTTCTTTTTGATGTTTGTGATTTTCTATTTTCTTCAAAATTATTTGATAATGTAAAATTAAGCAATTTAAGTGTTGTTGCACACTTTATTATTTCCACTAAAATTTATTACTTATTTACAAAAACACATTCTTAAAAATATTTTTACCGTATTTTTTTTGAAAAAGAACATATAATTAATTTTTTTTAACCAAAACACTTTTATGTTTTGTGGCAAGGTAGAACTGAAATCATAATGGACATTGGCATTTTTGACACATATTTGAATTCGATTATTTATTATCATTATAAAATGTCATGTTTGACAAATTTAATACCAAATATAAATTATCATATACAAAATATTGCTGTTTGCCGTTGGTTGAAGAAAAAGAATCATTTTTTTTATTATCTATTAAACATTTTTTAATTATCTAAAATTAAAATTAAACATGAAATAAAAAAAATATCATATTTTTCAAAATTTTGGTAACATTAAATCAAGTCTAAAATAATTGCAACAAAAAGACATAATTAATAAATTTATTATTAAAAGCATATTTTTCAAAGCAAATCAGACAAAAATACTAACAAAAATTAGAATGATGCAATAGATTTGGTTGCAGAAAAAGCTTTATTTTAAAATGACGAAATCAAAGTTGATCTCCGTTAAATTAATCACCACTAAAAAGGGCACACAAGTTCAGCGTTTCCGAAATTTAAAAAAAAATAACAGAAACCATTTTCATTAAAAAAAATTATTTCTAACACATTCTCTCAAAACTGACTGCATTATCTTTTAACTTTCGGTATATCTAAAACGCAGGAGCGGCACCTAAAATGTGGCACTTCATTATTACATACATCTAATAGGATCGGCATTTAAACCCCAATATTAGATGCCTTTACAGAATTTTTGTATCAAAATAAACTCTAAAATTTTTACCATATTTGGATTTTAAAAGTTAATTTTATTTGTGGTGAAAAAGTTTTAATTATTTTAAAATTAATTTTGGCAGATGTTTTTTTGATCCTTTTATAAGTGTAATACCTCTTTTTGATCCTCTGAAACAAGGGAACCTTTTCAGTTGACACCTGCGTTTTTTTCCTTAACTCACGACCCCCTGGTCGTGGATTTTTGACTTTAGAATCCTGTAACTTCTGTAAAAGCCCGAAAGGGCACAAAAGCCTTTGGGGTTTTTAATACCTCAAGGGGTACTATCGATTCCACATATGACCTAAGAAATCTGGGGTTTACATCTCAAAACGGTCCCTTGTTAGTTTTAAATCGTTTTGTTACAAATTTTTCTCATTATTAACTCCAGAAAACACAAATCAAGCTGCTTTTTTTATTTCATTGTTTACTTTTCATTATTCAACAAAAAGTTTACGACATTGTTTCTGTTTTTTGAAATTTTTATGGAAAACGGATGGGAAAAAAGTTTCATCGTTGTAACTTTTTTCGATTATGCAACATTTTTTTCGACTGTGTCCGTTAACTTCTTTTCACACTTGAAAAACAAGACAAAACAAAAGTGTCACAATATTTTTAGTTAGATACTCTCTTCATTCAATTTCACTGCAGGAGTTCAATCCACTCTCTAATTTGCATATTATTATTTTTATTTCTTGACTGGAGAGGTCTTCCTTTAAGGGAGTAAGTACTAAAAACACTGTAACAGAAATTTTTTTTATGGCACTTAAGTGTAAACAGGTTTTTTTTCAACCTTCCGGAAATTACCCTTTAGGGTTTTTTTTTCATTGGAACGGAAGGAAATAAGCAAAGAAAAAAGCAACAATGGGGGAAGGGATTTTCTAAATGCGCGAAGGCCAAAAACATTTCACACAATTTTTCATGGTTAAAAAATTTTCACTATCTTTTTTTTTTAAAAAGAAAAATGCAATTTGTATATATTTTTTTTGTTGTGCCGGTTTTTGTTTGCCATCGGTGTTTAAATATTCAGAAAACCGATTTCCTGTGATCTCATTTAAAAAACGCGTGCCGTCCTTGGAAAAATGGGAATATCTCTGTCTCTTCTTTTGTACAGAAAAAAAAATTGAATTCAAACAAAAGAAAAGAAACAAGAAAAAAAATGTAAATTAGTGATTCTAAAATGAAAAGAAAAAGTTCTTGGAAGAAAAAAGAAGGTTCTCAGACATCCATCTTTACATTCTTTGCTATTTCTGATGAGAGACAAAATTCAAATTAAAGCAGGTATAAAAAAAGTTAATCAGTTTTTATGCAAAAATGATCAAACTTTTGTGAATCAAAAAAAGAGATGTTTTTTGTATACGAAAAAATGTAAATCTTTTAAAGAATCTCTTCTTTTTGAATCAAAAAAATGAATGAATTTTTTTATTGAAATGACGGGGGTCGTTTGGCAGAAGTTTTGAAGCGTGACATAAAAAAAGATGCATTTCTTTCTTCAGGAGGAAAATTTTTTTCGATGAGTAATCAACAACACCTGGAAACAACTGGACAGAAACAGAACAATTGCTGGACATATTTTTCGCCAAAAGCTTTTATGGCAAAATTCATCATTTGCTGGGTTCCATTTTTAAGAGTCAATTTCTTATCAAAGAAAATGACGAACTTCTTTTAAAAAAATGATAACAGCCTCATTTATTCCCTTGTCTCCAAAATCGATCGCTTTCTTTGCCAAAAAAACCCTTCCCATTTTCGGTGTTGAAAAAACTATATTTGCTTAACGATTTTTTTATTCAAAAAAAGAAACAATGTAAACTTACCACTTTTTTTGTTTGTTTGTTGATTAGCTTTCTTTTATTGTTCTCTTATCATATTATCAACACAATCAACCTTCTTATTACTGTAAGTATTGAAATTGTATTACTATTTTCGTCGTAAGAGAAAAAAAGTGGATTACTATCATTTATTTTACAAAATTTTCTTTAAAATGTTACTATCTCTTTTTTTTTAATTCCGTTTTAAAACTTTGTTCAGAGATTTATTATCAAAATGTTTTCTTAGAAATTACAATACACGATTTTGCTATTTTTTCACCCTTTTAAATCTTTTATTGCTGCCTTAGGTTAAAAGAAAAGAGATATATTTTAATTAAACTTTTTTTGCTCTTGTTTTTGCCCTGAGGATTTGATACAATGCCGCCACTTAGCACCAAGGAAAGCAAAGGATAATATTGGAAAAAAAAGAGAGTAGATACTTGAGAAATGATGATGATGATGGCAATGGTAGTGTCTGTGTCATGCTTCTGTTGGTGGTGGTAGTAGTAGTAAAATATTTTTTTTCTTGAGATTCCATCGCTTGACACTCTTTTTTTTCAGATGAAAAAAATGAATAAATGAGGCCATTCTATTTTTTTTCTTCGTTTTTAAATTTTTTGAGGTCAAAGTTACCGTATACTTTTTTCTTTCTTCTCCGGAAATTGAAACCTTTTTAAAAAATTTTTTCTCATTTGTTTCATATATGTATTTTTAGACACGATAACTTTGTTCTAGTTTTTAACCTATTCATAGATATATATATATTTCCACGGAGTCCATTACCCAGAAAATATATATTTCTACACTTGGCCTGAAAAAAAAAACAATGGCCACCCCTTTTTTCTCTTCTCCAATGTTTGCCCTTCTTTTCACTCTCTCAAAACTAACCTCTTATATCCCCTCCATTCATTGTTTCAATGTTTTGTAAAAAAATGCCAATATAATACATTTTGCAAATGTAAAACATTTCTCGCGCAACAGGAAAAAGTTTTTTTTACAAGTGTCAAATAGGGAAAATTCAATTAGCACAAAAACACACCTTTAAGGAAAATGAATGACCTCTGAAATAAAAGTTTTTTACATGCCTTCGAAGAAAGTGCCAAAAAAAGGGACTTAAAGTTTCATAGCCCCGCCTTCGCTTAAGATTTGCATAAATTTTTTGTTCCAAAAAAAGTTGCGCAATCGGATCACGCATTTTTTCTTGATCGAGATTTTTTTTGTCGGGTTTTTTTGCTTTAAAGTTTCTTTTTTATTCATTAAAGCGTTGGCACGTCCCTTTATTTTTATTTTTCTGATGTCCATTTTTTGGAGGAAAGGTTTTTTGAATAAATGACGCAGAGTTTTAAGCTTGCTTTTTTTTCTGCATTTCTGCCGCTTCAGTTTTTCAACGGCTCAACCGTCATCATCTTCGACAACAACAACGACGACGACAATGATCAAGACAGAGAAAGAAAGAAAATAGGAATAAAGCTTTTTTTCGTTTTTGTCATCAGTCTTCTTTTTTCATTCTCGTTTTTGTAAAAAAAGTTATGTTTACCCAACTGCTATAAAGAAAAGAGAGGCACACCTGAGCCTTCTTTTCCTTCCCTTCTCCTCTCATATATATTTTTTACAGTCTTTTTGCCGCTGCTGCTACAGCCGATTCAGCAAGGAAAAAAGCTGCCAGTCTTGATTTCTTTTTCAACGTTGTCGTTGGCCTTCATAGAAAAAAAAAGAGAGATACAAGCACATCAATGATGAAAGGAGAGATATTTGACTCAAAGCTGCTGGTGATGATGTTGGTGATTTTTTTTTCATCGATGGAAAAAAATTTGCCAATAAAAAGCAAAAAAAGTGAGAAGCAGAAAAAATGGAGCGAAAAACGTTTGAATGAAAAAAGCAAGCTTTTTACAAAAAAGGAACAAAAAAAGAGATCCAAAAAAAGCTTTCGCTCCTCTTCTTCTTTTTTTGCCGACAGCTAAAAACGAAAGAAAATTCTACGGTATTCATGTCTTTTTTTTTCATTCCCTCTTTTTTCAAATGCAGCTTCTTCATGCTCATAAAAAATATTGCGTCGTCGTCGTCGAAAACATCGACGTCCTCGTTCGTCATTGTTAAAAATTTCTTCTTCCTTTTCATATTTTTTTTTCTCCGTGATGCTTCATTTAAAAATAAAAACGCCGCATTTTCGCGCTTATTGGTTTCATCCCTTTTTTCTTTTTCCTTGATATTATTATTATTACTTTTTTTACGAAAAAAAGAAAAAGAATTACGGTCTTATGCTTTTTCTTTTGATGTCTTTTTTTATGACTTAAAAAAAGGTGGGATGATACAAAACAAAAATGCTTTCGAACAAGTTTGAAAAAAGCTTTTAAGCTTTGAAGATTTTTTCTAATTGAATTTTGGACAATCAAAGATGATTTTTGTTTTTCTTCAATAAATTTATATAACAATTGTATAATTTTGATTTCCGAATAGGACAAGTTTGAATCAAAAATTATACAATTGTTATAGAAAAGGTTATATTTTTGTTGTCAATTTTGGTATAACAGTTTTTAAATGGGAAAGGTTTGATGGGAAAAAAAGAAAAACGAAAGGAGATTCCAAAATGGATTTAAAGGATAAACAGTTTGATACATTTTTCCGTTTTAACTTTTTTTTCGAAATTGTAAGAACTAGGCAACCAGGGTCTTTCTCTATTGTTCTTTTGTCTGATTTTCAGGGCTATGCCATTTCGAAAAAAACACGTTAAAAATATATCAAACTGTTAGCTCCCTTTAAGAATTGGTTTCATTGTGTTGAAACGTAGTAAAATGAAATTGAGATAAAATTTAACTGATTAACCTATTATATCCTTATTACTGTATTACTACCATACATTTTTCTTTACATACTATGTTATTATTTTTAACTTGTTTTTAACAGTTTCTTTTCTATCTTCCCTCAATCCTCAATCCTCCATCATTCATGATTTTTATCTCTACCGTTATCCAATATTATATATAACGGCTTTTTAATCTTTATTCTCGTTTTTTTTTGCAAAAGACACCTCTCTTGCTTCCGGCTTCTATTGAATTCCTCCAATACACAAAAAAAAGTTTTCCGGTATTTTTTTTTGAGACTTGATCGGTGTCTTTTTCTTTTCTTTCATCGTCTTCAAAAAAAAGAGAGACTGTCAGATATATATATTTTCTGGCCGGTTTTTTTTTGATGTCTTCAACTTCTTCTTCAATTCTTTTTTGCTTCCGACTTCCTTCTTATGGCTGACACTTAAAGTACTTCCTGTATATCTCTTTTTTCTTGAGCTCTTTTTTTGTCGCTTATATTCAAACTTCTTTTTGAAATCGTAACTGCAGATTGTAATTTGATCAAGAGATTTCTTTTTTGTAAATTTTTTTTCGCAAAAGTTTGAAACTTTTTTTGATAATTTATTTTTTGTTGCAACTTTTTTGGAAATTAATTTTTTCTTTTGAAAACCTTAAAAACAAAAATATAGGATTCTTTGAAACTTGATCTTTTTTCTGAGGGGGGCTGCTTTTTTCTTAAGACTAAAGCTTCTTTTTTTGGTCATGGATGCCATTATTTTCCTTTTTTCCATGGACTATACAAGCATAGATTTTTTGGCATATCCATGACATTTTAAATTTCTTTTCAACTGCTGGCATTTAAAGTTTTCAAAACATCGATTGGTTAGAAAAAAAGAGAGAGGGTAAAGTTTGCTCTTCCTTCCTTCTTTTTACTTTTGTTGAAATAACCTTTGAATTGTTATTAAATATTTGCTTATATTTTTGTTGATTTTTTAAAAAACCTTAAAACAAACTATTATATATTTTTGCAACAAATTTCGGGTTTAATTTCGCGCAAAAAAAAGTTTGTAGCAAAATGCAAATATTACACGTAAAAAAAGCTGCCACCGGCGAAAAAACAAACTTTTTTTTTCAAAAGCAAAGAAGTTTACCTATTTGTTTAAGCTCAGTTAACAAAACAAAACAAAAATCGGAGCCGCTGCTGTTGCTGCTACTGTTTATGGAAGTTCAAATATTTGAAGTTTAAAATAAAAAAAAGAAGCGTAAATATATCAATGCTTTAAAAGAAGAGGGGACGTCGGGGGAATCCCCCATTCTTTTTTCTTATGTTTTTATTGACTTAAAACATTGACACTTTTTCTTATTTATTTTTTATTTATTTATTTATATTTGTTGATTATGTTACAACTACGAACAACATAAGTGTGAGGAGATGATGATAAACAAAAGGAAGAAGGAACATTTTTATTTGTTTCTTTTTGAAACCATGCAATTTTTTGTTTTTTATCAGCAAAGTTCCAAATTTTGTTGTTAAATTTTTTTAAAAAGGGTTTTAAGCCAACCTTTTTTTTCCATTTTCTACCGTAAACTCCAAAATAGTAAAGCTGTTGTCGGCACTTAGTCATATTTTTCGAAGGAGAGAAGAGAAAAAAATCGTAAAAAATTGCAAAAAAAGTCTCCGCCCAAAAAACGCGTCTCCTCTGATTCGCCATCCATTTTTTTCTCCTTCAAAAAAATGCATCAGAAAAAATATATGCGCGTGTGAAAAATAAAGGTTCGAGCACAGCAGAAAAAAAAGAGTTTTTAAGTCTTTCTTCTTCTTTTTTGTGGCTGGCTCTTTTTTTCTTTCGTTTCCTATAAAAATTTTTTTCTTGTTGTTGTTGGTGTTTGATGGTGGCAGTACCATAACCTTCTTCCTTCACGGTGATGGCCATCTTTGTACATGTAAGGTTTCCAAAAAAGGTGAACTCAATATTCACATTTTTGAAAAATTTTGGAGGCATAGGTAAAATTTCAATTTCCTTCCATCCACTTTTTTTTCCGTTGATGAAAGACTCTATTTCTATGACTGCTATATTTGATGGTTGTTGCCGACATCGTCGTTGTCGTCTTGAATGTCAACTTCTTTGGGCCTCTATTTTTTTTTCAACGTTATATATGCTTCTTTTTTAACGAAAACTCTCGACCTGTTTCATTTTTGCGTCGTATTTTTTCTTTTGCAATTCCAACTTTTTTTTCTTATATTTTGAGGGAAAAACTGAAAACGAAGGGAGAGATATGACTTTTTCTTCAAGTGACTTTGACTTACTTACTTACTTCGATCGGTGACACTCTCTTTCTTTTTGAGACGTTCCGCTTCCGCGAAGGCAAAAAATCATCATCGACGATGCTGATGCTGACAACAATAATAACGCCACCAACAAAAAAATGCGCGAGAAAACTTTTTTCTTTCTGTCCATCAATGTTCAACTCTCTCTGCAACAGCAGCAACAACTCCAGCATCAACCAACAGCAAAGTTCTAGTTTTTTCCGTCCTTTTCTTTTCATTGATGGAAATGATCACTGTAAAAAATTCAAGCTATTGCGGTTGATGTTGTTGGAGTTGGAGTTTATGCCTCTTCGTTGATTGATTGACTCCGCCTTCTTCCGGTTGTGTGCAGTTTCGGGTTAGATCTTTTTTTTCTCTTCTGCTTTGGCTTTCATCCTGTAAGAAAAAAAAGAAGGAAGGAGAAGAAAAAAGTGTATATGCGTCAAAACGTTTTTTTTGAATACAGAAAAAAATTTGTGGAGCTTCAAAAAGAAAAAACTGTCATTTTGAAAGAAGAAAAAATTCCAACCGTAAAATCTTGTTTTTTTCCCCTAAAAACTTTTTTCCGTTTTATTTCTTTTCTTTTGTGCGTGAAAATAGAAGATTTTTTTCCGAAAAATCGTCTCTTTTATATATTTGTAAAATTACAGTATTCGCACTGGAGCCACAAAGTCAATTACCACCTTCAACATCGTCATTGAACAGCACATTTTTGCAGCAACACCAAGAAGCCGCAAAACAGATTGCTGCAATGAATCTTGGAACTGCAACAATGGCCGGGCTTTCAACCCATAATGCCGCAGCACAAATGTTAGATGCAAATGCATTATATCAATCTGCAGCCGTTACTGTAAGTTTAATTTTTTTATCTTTACTTAAAGGAAACCGACATTTTGATATATTTTTCATTTTAACGTTTTTTTTGAAATGGCATGAACCTGAAAATCAGGCAAAAGAACAATAAAAAAGAGATCCTGATTGTCAGGTTCATGCCATTTAGAAAAAACGTTAAAACTTAAAAATGTGTCAAACTGTCCTCTCCCTTTAAGTCCACTTTAAAATCCTCTTTCATCATCTTTTTTTTTGTGTACATCTTTGACCAGAATTAACCTCAAATATTTGGATAAAAAAATACAATGGCTCTGTGAAGCTTCTTCACACACTTCCAGAAGCCGTTCCCCCCTCCTTGCCCTTCCTCCCCCTTCAACAATTGTTTGTAGTTGTGTTTTTGTGTAAATATTTTTTTCGGGTAAATATTTGAGCTTCTTATGTAATTGAGAGAGAAAAAAAGAGTTTCTATTTAATTTTTTCTTGTTGTTTTGTTTGTTGCAAGCAAATAATAATAATTTTTTAAAGTTTATTTTGCGCATAAATTTTTTTTTCACGTACGTCAAAAAAAGTTTATTTTAGTTTTGACCGCTTAAAGCTTTTAGCTGCTGCTGCTGTTTTTGGTCATTTTTTTTGGTGCCATTGATTTCTCTCGTTGATAGCAATTTTTTAAAAATATTTTTTTCGAGGCGAGTAAATGTCCAGCACGCACCGGTCAGTACCAAATTTGATAAGAAGTATAAAAAATCGCTCTCAAATGGTCAGTCACATTTGAGCTTTGTATCTTTTTTCTTATCAAAAATATCTTTTTCTCCTCTGTGTTCCTTTTTCTTCTTCTTTCATTTCATTTCATTCATTGATATCTCTCTTTCTTTCTTTTTTTGACTCCTTTTTTTGGTGTCACTGACAAGATTGAAACAAGCAAGTACAATCAGCTTTTTTTCTGTACCGTACCAATTGGCACAAAATCATTTTCATATTTTCCCCTCCTTTTTTCCATTCAAAAAAATTTTTTTAACGCAAAAAAACTGAATTTCCGCAAAAACACTTTTTTTTTCTTATTCGTTGAAGAAAGAAGTCTTCATTTTTATCTTCTATCTTTTTTTGAAGCCACTTTCTTACTTTCCAACGACTAGTCAGTCAACACATTCATTCCTTCCTTCCTTGAGATAGAAGTATGTAGAGTCAGGTAAGAACAGCATAATCTCCTTCGGGGTTTTGCGGAGGCTCCCTCTTTCGTTTTTTCGAATATATTTTTTCCTCAACCACGGATCTTTCATCGATGAAGAAGGAAAAAACTCTTTTTAACTTAAGCATTATTTTTTTTCTTTCCTGTTCGGGGGTTTTTTTTTGTAAAGAACAAAGAAGAATTCAGCGTTACTGCGGCTAAGTAATTTTTCAATTTTCTGATCACTTTTTTCGCTGTCTCTGTATTTCCTTAATCAATCAATAATTCTTTTTGTAGACAATAACTTCCTGTAAAATCTTAGGGCTCGGAATTGGCGGATTTATGTTGAACTTTTTGTAACTGATGAATCAAAAAGAATTTGCAACTATTTTTAGATCACCAACTTTAAGCTTAAAACTTGTTTGAAACTTAAAGTGCAGTTAAAAAACGTTATTCACTTAAGTGATGTCATTTTTTTCAAAACTTAAGTTACTGTAAATTCTTTTCAAATGTTATGTTCAATAACCACTTCTTGTTCCTTCTTTCTTCCACCTACCTTTTTCCTGATTTTTTTTTACAAAAACACTTTGTTATTTATTAATTTTATTTTTCATCATATTTTTACGTTTTACTTTTTTTGCAAATATTTACACAACGGTAAAAAACAGAACTTAAATTCCAATGTCCAAAAAAGGCTGCTTTAAAAAATAACAAAGCCGTCTTTCCTTTCCTTTTCTTGAATATCTTATGATCAAAAAATAAATTTTTAATCTTTTTTTTGCAGGGAATGTCAGCACAAGATTATACTTCTGCTGTTATGCCATCATATAATTATCAATATGCTGCATATCCTTCTGCTGCATCCACACTTTACGGATATACAAATTATTCATCTGCAGCTCCCCTGCAACAATATGCAAATTTGTCAATGAATTCTTCTTCATCCATTTCACCGCTTTCTGTTCCATCTTCAACACCAAATGGGCTATCAAATTCTTTTAAATCCCAAACAAGTCTTGAACATTCACCAGAATCTCCAATAGCTGCAGCAGGAAGTGGAAGTAGTGGTGGTGGTCGAAGACGTGGAGGTAATGACGGTGAAATTGATTTAACACATGATGAAATGGAAAAAATTCGTAGTAAAGGCTCTTATGGAAATGCAAAGCCACCATATTCGTATATTTCTCTAATTTCAATGGCAATCCAAAATTCTGGAAATAAACAAATGACTTTATCTGAAATTTATTCATTTATTATGCAATTTTTTCCATATTATCGAGCAAATACTCAAAGGTAAAAAAATTAAAAAATCTTTTATTTTTGAAAAATAATATTTTATAGTATTTTTAGATGGCAAAATTCAATTCGACATTCGTTAAGTTTTAATGATTGCTTTGTAAAAATTCCTCGAACACCAGATAAACCTGGAAAAGGAAATTTTTGGACGCTGCATCATCTTTGTGGAAATATGTTTGAAAATGGTTGTTATCTTCGACGGCAAAAGCGATTTAAATTAGCTGAAAAACAATCAAATGGAAAGAGAAAGAATAGAAATAATGCGGCACAAAATGGCAATAATCATTCAACATCGGTGAATGGCCTTGAAACTATTAAAGAAGAATATAAAGCTGAATATAAGCCAGAAATTGAAGATATTCATCATCAAACTCCAATCTCTGGTACAGCTTTAAGTTCACCATCTGAAAATAAGCTTATAAAATCAGAATCCATAAATTCAACAGATGCCACCATTATTTCCCAGCAACAACAACAACAACAACCTTCACCACAAACTCTTCAAAATGGCCTCCTTCAACAAACCCTTCAAGAACAACTTGTTCAACAGCATCAACAACATTTTCTTGGTACTACCCTAACTTCTCCACCAACTTCTCAAACAACTTCTGTAATCTCGGCTCCATATAATTATTATCAACTTTATTCAAGCCAGAATCCAGATTTCTCAAATGCTGCAGTTGCAGCCCTTCCATCATTTGCAGCAGGGAATTTTTTGAATCAAATTGTTGAAAAGCAACCAAATGCATTAGATTATTTTAATCATTCGGTTTATCAACCACAAACAATTTCAACCGATCAGTATTTTAATACTTTATATAGGTAAATATTTGAAAAAAAAAATTTCCTGTCAAAACATTTATCGAAATTTTTTTAGTTCTGATAATCCAACAAATGCTGCCAATCTTTAATTTTTTGTTTAAAACCACCCATTTATTATTATTGTTATTAATTACTACAGTACCAGTATCAACATTTCACAAGCATATTTTTAAGCACTTTTTTCGCCAAAATCTCATTTTTTAATTAATGCTTTTTTTCATAATAGAATTTAATCTAATTTTCTCGTTCTTTTTGTTGTTGATTCTTTCCATATTTTCTTTTTTTTTGTTCATTGTCTTCCAATTTCACCATTTATTTATCGGGTATCTTTTTTTCTTTTATCCCTTTTTTGCACGTTTCTTTAAAAATTTTTCAAATGCCTTTAAGTTTACTTTTTTTTAATGTTTAAAAAAATTTGTTAATAATTTTGTGCAATGTTTTTTTTATATATTTTTAAATTTGCTCTCTCTTTTTTCTTTCTATCTTAATTCTTTAAAAAATCAAAATTTAGTATTGTCTTTTTTATAATAATAAAAAACAACTTTCAAAAAAATTTGTTTACCGTAAGAATTTTTTTGATAGCAGAAAAAAACTTTAATAAAGTCAGGAAAAAAAGACTTTTTTGGCCAGTTTGTGGAGCGATGGTAATTTGCTGCATGCATACCGGAATGCATGCAGGGTAATTTATTGCATGCAAAATTTTTTTGCGGAGAGAAAATTCATATAGGCATCTGGGGCAGAAAAGTATATCAAAATCCCTTTGAAAAATATATTCAGAACTCTTGGATTCTGAAGTTATCCGCAAAAAAATTTTGCATGCAGCAAATTACCCTGCACCCAGACTCAACTGTGTGCCTTCCGCACTGACTGCCTTGAGCATGCGTAAAAAGCATTTAGTGCGCACAAACTGCAAAGCGAGGCATTCAATTTTTTTTACGCATACTCAAAGCAGTCAGTGGGCATTCAGTGCCTGTTGTATAAAAATACTTGCAAAAAAAAAGAAAAGATATAAATATAAAATTTATATTGTTAACTATTAAATAATAGTTATTTTATCAGACTTCTTACAATCTGTTATTCAAGCATCTCGAGATTTTGTTACATTTCATAAAAATAATCGTCTTATTGTTGCTAAAACTCGTAAAGTAATTGCAAGTAAAAAGGAACGACAAAAAGAAAAAGAAAAGAATGCAAAGCTTCGGCTTATGAAACTTATGATAGAAGACGAAGAAGGAAATCGGCAATTATTGAGTGAAAAAAAGATAAACGATTGGTGTATCTTTTGGAACAAACATCAACAAGTTGAAAAGAATCGTAAACAACAAGAACGTGATGATGCAAGAAAAGCTATTGAAAGTAAGACTTTCATTTTTTCTAGACACATAATATTTTCTTTTTTAGATGATGATGAACGTGAAGAAACTCCAAAACAAGATGAACTTGAAGCATGGCTTGAAATGAATCATGGATATGAAATGGTTTCTCGAAATATTGCATCTGATTCTGATGATGAACGGGAAGAACCATGATGAACGTGATTCAATGTTAAAAGAATTTAATCATCCGGTTCAAAATATAATATGATTATGCTTTCAACCCTGACTGGAGTTCTTGGACTTAATCTTCAAACAGCAGATACTGTAATTATCTTTGATTCTGATAGGTAAAATCTTTTTTGTTAAATGTTAACGACGTCGGCCGCCAAAAAAGAAGCCACGAGATGATAATTTTCGAGCACAACTTTCAACTTTACTTGAAACTTTAATTGGATATTCTGATAGGTATGTTTTTATTAAGATACGGTAATTTAAAAAATGACATAATTTTAGTGATGGTCGTCAAGTTTTGCTAGATTTTATTCAACTTCCATCAAAACGTGAATTACTAGACAGCAACATCTGAATTACCGCCGATGATGAAAATACGTATTAAGTCTCATTTTTACTTTATTTAAGTTTTTTTTTGTATACTACTTGTTTAATACCCATTATTATTTATTTGTTTTTATTGTAATTCAATAAATTTCATTGCTTTACTACAAAATTGTTTGTTTCTGTGTTTTTAATAAACTTACTTATTTTATCCCATAAACTCGTTAAATCGATCAAATATCTTTACTTTTATTGCTGTATTATTTATTTGCTAATAAAGTTATTTAATATATGTGTACAAAGGTTCAAATCCTTCTAAGCTATATTTTTCCTTTAATTATTGCATTTATTTTTCTTGAATAAACTATTAATACTTATGTGAAAAAAAAGGTTGTTGAATCCTTTAATATATTTAATTTACTACTGCTTCTTTTTTTGTTCTGTTTGTGAAATAAATTTATTTTTTAATGTGTTTTAAATGGTTGTTTATCCATAATTTTATCTTAATTACTTCACTCTAATCATACTTTTATTTCAGCTACACTGTTTGTAAGTTGCAGGTTTTTTCTTATAAGTATCTAATAACTTTATTTCAGATGCTTCTGTTAGGTATGTTGCAGAAGTTTTTATCTTAAACATGTATTATAACATAAGTTTTCAGCTTTTCCTATTTGGTATGTTATAGGATTGATTTTTAATCTTTTTAATAATTGCAGGAATCTCTGTTAGTAAGTTTCAGAGTTAATTTTTCTTTTAACATCGGGGATTTATTTCAGGGAATTCCTGTTTGGTATGTTGCAGGGATTCAACTTTTTTTACGGGGTTTTTATGAATGAATTATATTAATGCTTCAATTTGCTCCACTTTTCGGTTTATATTCTACTTTTTTTGCTTTTTGAGTATTTATAATCAACAATAATCTTTTATTTTTGATTGTAAAAATTTTAAAAGCGAAAAAATGCGAATATAATCTGAAAATATGAATCATTTTGAAGTATAAATAATCCAGAAGTAAAAAAAATATATTTGTATGCCTAGGTTTGGCATTAAATGCGCATGTACAAGGCATTGAATGCCTTTTGTATGCCTTTCAAAAGCATTGAATGCGCATACTCAAGGCATTCAGTGCGCACACAAAAATTGCAACGTGCCTCGAGCATGCTTTTTTTGTGTGCCTTGTGCGTGCGCATTCAATGCCTTGCCTAGGCAGACAAGTCTGGGCATGCATCCCGGTTTGCATGCAGCAAATTACCATCGCTCCAGTTTGTGTGATTGTATATATAAATAATTTTGGTATTCGTTTTTGAATTACTTTTGTTTTTTTTGTAAATTTTGTCTTAAGTTTTAAATGGGACAAAATAATTTTTTTATAAATATACTTTAAAAAATACTGTAATCAAAGTGGAACAAAATAAAGATAGGCGCAAAAAGCAAAAAGGGGGAGTGAAATATAAAAAAAGAAAAAAATGAACATTTGAAAACAAAATGGTTTTAATAAAATTTTAAAAAGAAAATTGAAAGTAATAGTTTTAATGAAAAAAATATACACGGAATAGAACGATATATCATATTGTTAAAAGATAAAAAATTCAGGATGTACTATTTTCAATTAAAAACCGTTTAACAGGCGAAAAGATTTTCATTTTTTCGACTTTGAATTTGTTTCGCGGACTGACTTATAAAAATTTATGGTAACCATTGAAGAATATGTGAAAAGACATAATACAAAAAATGGAGAAAAAGTGTACAAATGACCACTTTATTTAAATTTAGTAAAATGGTAAAAATGTGTTAAAAAAAGAGTTAAATTAAGATAACCGAAACCAAAATCAGTATAATATTATTTAAAAAATTTTTCAATCAGTTAATTTCTTTAAAATTTGACATAGTAAAAAATAATAGCAACCCAAATTCAAATTCAGCAGCCAACCAACCAGCCTAAACCTCTTCGATCAAAACTGAATTATGCATTATTTTTACTAAAAAAGTAAAAAAATAAGATGGAGGCGGGAAAAATAGTACTCGAAAAAAGATAAATATTTGACCTTATCGTAAAAGAAAAGTAAAGCTGCTGCTATTAAACACATACAAAGAAATAAATAAATACAAGCAAAAGAAGGGAGAAAACAAAACAAAAATATTGTTTGCATGGGATAAATAGAAGAGATACATACAAATACAAATCCCTCAATTTTTCAAAAGTTTACGAATGTGTCCCACCCTTACTCTTTTTTTGCTTACCTTTGACAAATATTTGGTAAAAAGCAAAAAAAAAAGTTATATAAATATTAACATTTTTTCTTCTACGGCAAATTTTTTTTAGTTGTACTTTTTTTCATTGGTGGTGGAAGGTTGTGGTTCTTTTTTTGTCTGGAATTTAAAAATTTAAAAAAAGTTTTTAAATTTGATTTTTTTGCAGTTACAGTAATCGAAATCTATTTTTAAAACACTGTACTATTTTTTTTGTTGACGGCCCATCACTTTTTTTTCACAGGTGTGATTTTATTTTATACCAAAATGATCGGTCTTTTTTCTTTCTCTATTTTCAAATTTTTGTATGACGTGGTTATTGTATATATTTTATTCTATTCTATCTATTCTACATTCACATTCAATCCAGGTGGTTATATTTCTTTTTCCTGCTCATGCTGCTGCTGCTGCAGCAGTTGAAGTCAGGAAAGCAGGTTACCGTACTCCTTTCTCTCCTTCCAAAATGACTGACTTGTGGCGGCAAAGAAAGAAGAATTATTTTTATTCGGCAAAAAAAGGAGACAGAAAGAAAGGAAGAACTAACGGTGACTTTTTGGAGACTCACAAAAAAATTGAATTCTTTCTTTTGCAGCTTGAGTTTTTAGTTCTTTTTTTCCAGCCTTCATTTTCTGACTTGATTCGACTCAAAAAAAAGTCATCACAAAAAAAGCTGCTTTTTTCGATGAAAAAAAACGGTAAAAGGAAAAAAGGCTATCGACTGTGTAAACATTGGAACGAAAAAAAGAGAAAGAGAGCTTTCGTCTTCTTCCGTATTCTTGAAAAACGAATATTCGTAGTTTTTTTTATAAAAACCGGGGAAATAGCTTTTTTATATTTATTGCTTGAATTTTTTACTTTTTTATTTTTGACGTTTTTTAAAATCAATTTACAATAGATGTTTTTGGATAAAAAAAGATTTATTTATGAATCATCGAAAAAGCGGAAAAAAACAAGAATACTGTAATTCGACTTTAAAACTTTTTTTTGTTAAAAATAAATAGAGATAAAGGGAAAAATAACAAGAAGCACTTGAACAAACGAAGCAAAAGCTATGACGCATCGTAAAAGAATGTGTTAAAACCATTTAAACATAAACCAACAAAATCTTTTTTGCCATCAGTGATTTTAAATAAATGTACATTTGAAGGGTGCGAACATTTTGATACATTTTTCATTTTTAACGTGTTTTTTTGAAACTGCATGAACCTGAAAATCAGGGTCTTTTTCTTTTGTTCTTTTTTTTTCTGGTTTATGCCATTTTTAAAAAACTTTAAAATGACCAATGTTTCAACCTATCGGCTCCCTTTAAATTTAAATAGTTTTGCTTTAACAAAAATGATTTTTTTAAATAAAAAATTTAAATTTAATAATTTCATGTTTTTTCCTCTGTTTCTGTAATATTTAATTGGAACAAAATCTCTGTAAATCATTTTCTTTAATTTCATTGCATTTTTTTGCTGTTTTAATTTTTAGAAATGTGTTCGAAAATGTATGTCACAGTAATAAAAAATAACATTTTATTTATTTATTTTGAGCAATTTTTCTAATAATAATATCTGTTTGACTTTTTTTAAATCACAAAATTCCAATATAAAACAAAATTACATATTTTTGTGATAAAATATTTAAGTTTTTTTAACCGCAAAAAATGAAAGTAAAAAATTAAGCAAAAAAGACTTCAAAAATCAGAAACACATAGAAAAAATTGATTAAAACCCGTTTGAAATGGCAAAGAAAAAAAGAGAGAGAGAGTGAAGTGTTGGCATTGTTTTTTTTAAGAAAAAAAGAAAGGCATTTCTCCGTCAAAAAAAGTCATTGGTAATGAAAGTAGTTGAAGTTTATGCCATTAATGAAAAGTTGCCGAATTGCTATTACTACTTGTATTCATTTTATTTTGTCGAAGAGTTTCCACTTGTTGCTGTTGAAGCTTTTTTCGCAAAACCGTCACAATTCGTTTTTGTCTGAAAAAAAAGTTTTTTTTATAAGTTAATGGAATAAGGAAGTGCTTGAAAAAAAAGGAAGAAAAAAGGTGTGGTGTTCTTTTTTTCTCATGAAACCGAATATGCATTTTTTTCAAAGTTATGCTTCCATTCAAAAAAGGAAAAAAATGCCGCTCTTTGAAAGACCAAACCCGAAAAAAAACAAGGAAAGCACTTGAATGTCGCAACCTGTTTACCGGTAGAAATGCAGCAAAACATGAGGCTAATCTCCCTTTTAAAGAAGCTTTTGAAGACCTCCTTTTTTCGTTAATGAAAAACAAAGCTTTAAAAAAAGGGAAAAAAGGTTAATTGAAAAAAGTTTTTAAGGGGTTTGTCTCGAAAAGATTTAAAAAACTAAAATTAAAAAATATGCAAATTTTCGATTAGTAAATTTTCAAAAAAAAACTTACTTATCAAGTTCAACTCGAAGTTTTCGAACTTCTTCTTCATCTGCAGATGGAGTTATCGATCTTTCAGAATATGTATCCATTGTTAAATTTGTTAAACTTGTATTTGCACGTCGGGGTTTTGGAACTGGTGCTAACGTATCATTATTATATGATAATTTAAGCCTAAAATAAACACATACAATTGCATTAATAAAGACATAAGTCAGTACCGTTGAAGATCAGTTTCAAGATCAACTTTTGATTGATGTAATTTTTGTATATCATTTTCTTGTTCTTCAAGTTTTTGTAGAAGGGTTTGCTTTTCTTGTGTCCAACTGCGTTGTTTTTCTTGTAAAGCTCTTTCAAATTCAGCACGAAATTGTGAAGAATCATCTTTTCCACTTTGTTTTAGCAAATCTCCTGCTAATCTGGCATTTTCTTCTGTAAGCTCAGATATCTGGAAAAACATTTATTTAATTAAATTGGGCAAATAATTTAGGATAATTTTAGCTTTCGTGCTAAGTGAAACATAGATCACGATAGATTTCGAGTTCAAAAACGAGAACAGATTTTTTTTAACAACTCTACAACATGCATCTATGTATCCTGCTACGAAAATCTTTCAACTGAAAAACAAACCTTTCTTCGAAGTTCTGCTTCATCTCCTAACGGCGGCGTTGATGCTGAAGCTTTCAAATCTTCAATTTCATTTTCATATGCTTTTATTCTTTCTTCTGTCCGTCTTAAATTATCGGCCAAAATTTGTTTTTCTTGAAACAAAATTTCTTTCTCTTTTGATACAGTATCAAATCTCTTTCCATCTGCAGCCATAAGCTCACTAAATCTTTCCAAATTTTGATTTAATCGATCATGGGATCTTTTTAAATCTGCAACAAGCTCCTTCTGATTATTTAGCTCAATTTCAATGGTTTCTTTTTCTCGCTTAATTCTTTCAAGTTCTTGTTTAAGCTCGGCTTCTCGATTTCCCATTTTTGAAAGTGTTGCATTCTTTTCAGCTTCAAGCTCTTCTTCCTTTCTTTCAAGGATATTTTTAGTTTCTTGAAGTTTATCCGCTAAAAGTGTTTTTTCTTGTTCCATAACTCCAAGTTTGCTATGTTGTTCATTTAGCGATGATCGGATTACATCCAATTCTAATGCAGTATTTGAAAGTTGTTGCAATTGTGAATCTTTTTCTGCAAGTTCAGATTTTAATTTAGAGATTTCAGAATCTTTTGAAGATTCCGTTCCATGATGTTTCTTTTGTGCTTCATGAAGTTCAGATTCAAGTTGAGATTTTTCTGATTGAATTTGTGCAATTCGAGCTTCAAGATTGCTAATATGTGATTTTGATTCAATACTTTCTTTTGAATATGAATCTTCACGGATTCTGGATTCATGTAGATCAGATTCTAATTGTCGCTTTTCCGTTTTTAATTGAGAAATTGTTGATTCTAATTCTGTTATCATTGATTTAAAATCGGCTCCTTCTTTGCTGTAAGAAATATGCCGAGATTCAGCTTCTCGAAGTTCAGATTCAAGTTGATCTTTTTCGATTTGAATTTGGGAGACTTTCCCTTCAAGACTTGTAATTAATGTTTTAAAGTCTTCACTTTGTTTAGCGTAAATTAAATGCTGGGATTCAACTTCTTTCAATTCTTTTTCAAGTTTATCTTTTTCGGATTTGAGTTGGGAAACCGAATCTTCAAGGTTGGCAATTTTAGCTTTGGATTCTGAATTTTCTTGCACATAATTTTCTGTTTTTGAGCGAGCTTCTGTAAGTTCAGATTCAAGTTTTTGCATTTCAGCTTTACTCGATTCCAACGATTTTTCTGCAATTTTTAAAGCTTCACGAACCTTTAAAAGTTCTTTTTCAGCGTTTTGAGTTGTTTCAGATTGATTTTGTCGAAGTCGATTCACTTCATCCTGAATTGATTCAATTTCACTTTCATATTCAACAATCTTTGTTTCCAATCTTCCTTTTTCAATTTCAATTGTTCGAAGTTTTTCTAGCCTTGTTTCACCGAGATTTGCCAAATCTTTAATTTCATTTTCCATTTTTCCAATTGTTTTTTTACTACTTTCCAATTCATTTTGAAGTTTATTGGATTCTGATTTCGCTTTAACAATTTCTTCATTCATTTCTCTTTTAACTTCTTCAAGTCGCTTTTCAGATTCTCGACGATATTCAGAAAGTTCAATATCAGATTCTGCAAACTTTTTACATTCTTCTTCTGCTCTTTCAAGGGCTGATAAAGTTTGTCGAAGTTCAGATGAAACTTTATCAGTTTCATCTTGTTGATCATTCAATTTTTGCCGAAGTTCATGTACTTCATTTTCTTTTGAAGAAATTCTTGCACGAGCTTCTTGAAGTGAATTGACAAGTGTCATCAGTTCTTCTTCAACGCTGGCTTTTTCCATTAATTTATTGTTTTCTTTTTCGAGTTGTGAGATTCTAGTTTGAAGTTCATGAACCGTTGAAGTGGTTTGAGAAATTTCAGATGAACGTTTTTGTAAGTCTTCGTTTAGGGTGACACTGAAATTTTGGCGTTAAAAGTGGTCTTGAAGCGATTGTTTGTTGTCACGGTTTTGTGACAACGTGATAATTTGGCGTAGTGTCACGTTTTGTGACAGTTTCAAAATTTTTTAATCTTATTTAAACCCAAATTCGAACAAATTTTTTGTTATAACTGAACCTGAAAATCAGGTCATCCATTTGAAACTGCATAACAAAAAAAAATAAAATGCCTGATTTTCAGGTTCAGCCACAAAAATTTATTTGAAACTGTAATCTCCCAATTTAAAATCTTACATTTCATTTTTATAATTATCAACTTCCTCTCTCAATTTTTTTATGTTATCTTCCATTTCTTTCATCTTTTTTCTTTCTGCTTCAATTTCTTTATCCCTATTTGAAATACTATCTTTTGCCATTTGTAATTCACTTGCAATTCTTAATTCATCACTTTTTCCATTTTCTTGTAATCTTCGAATCTCTTTATTTAATTCATCAATCGTATCTTCAGCTTGTGCCAATCTTTCTTCTATTTCTGCGGCTTCCTGTTCAATTTCGCTGCTATTTTGTGTTGAAATTTCTAATGATTGTTCCAATTGTGAAATTTTTCTCTGTGCTATTTCATATTTTTCTTGTAATTCATTGACTTTTGCTGAAGCTGTTGTAGAAGAAGATAAAACTTGATTGATATAATCTTGAGCTTCAAGTGATTTTTGATTCAATTCACTTTGAAGTCCATCAACTTTTTGCCGAAATTCTTCCAAATCTTTTTCCATTGATTTTATTTTTGCTTCTGAAATTTCTAATGCTTTTTGTTTATCATTTTCGCTTCGAGAAAGTTCTTGTAATTCTTTCTTTTTAGAATCAAGTTCATGATTTAGTTGATTATTTTCTTGTACAACTCGATCAAATTCTTCTGCTGAAGTTGAAGGTTCTGAGGCTTTTGCCAATTTTAGGGATTGTAATGCAGCAGATTTAACTTGGACTTCTTTTTGATGAAGCTCAATTTCTTGTCGAAGTTTATGCTTTTCAGATTCTGCAGCAGCTTTAATCTTTTCAAGTTCATTGTTAACTGTGAAAAGCTCTTCTTTTGCGGCATTTTTTTCGGCTTCAAGGCTTGAAATTGAACGTCTAATTTCATCTCTTTCATGTTCAGCAATTTGTAGCTTTCCACGAAGTTGATCAATTTCTTGTTTGAGATCTTTTGCTGCAGCATTATCAGCCGCATTTCCACGAAGATCAGCTAATTCAGCAATAAGCTTATTTATCTGAAAAAGATGAAAGTTGAGATATATGAAATCCTATCGGATGCCTTTCAAGATTGAACTTACTTGCATAAAAAGTTCATGCTTTTCTGATTCCTCTCTTTCAAGGGCAATTTGAAGTTCACGCTTTTCACCTTGTAATGCTTGAACATTTGGCGGCTGTTTTGATTCAAGATTTTTTCTGCAAAAGAAAATTTATTAATGCGATTTTAATAAATTCTGTAAAAATATATTCTTTAGATTTCAAGTGAAAGATTAGTCTTTTGTCCTTTTTTTTGTTTAAAGTTAAGTATTTTAGCCACTTTGTCTTTCTTGTCTTTTTTTAAAGAAAAAAAAACTTCTGTCGGTAAAAATGAAAAAAGGGAAATTCTCACAAAGCTACTTAAGGATTTCCCTTTCTTTTACTTTTACTCTCTTATAAGAGCAAAAGTTAATTAAAAGAAAATGAATGAAGAAAAAAGAAAGAGGATACTTGAATTTTGGTCACCGACAAAAAACATATTGCGCAAACACTCCTTTTTTACCTTTGAAAATATTGTAGAAATGGCATTTTTTCTTTTTAGGGGAAAAGTTAAATTTTGAAAATACAAAGATAATTTTGGAAAAATGTAATTTCGATAATTATCAAAAATACGTATTTTAACAATTTAACAGTAATTTTATATTAAAATCGAAATCTTTATTTACTTTTCGCATTTTTAAAAAAATCTTATATCTCATTAATCCTTCAATCTTTGGCTTATCGAACCATGACCTTTTTTTAGCTTTTTTTTTATCCATTACACTTAAGTGTCACACTTTATTACATTTTGTTATCTCTCTTTCTCTTATTTGGAGTTACAAAAAAAGTTTTTCGCATTGATTTTTAAAGAAAAAACTAACTTAAGTTAATCCTGGATTTCCGTTTATTACGAAAAAAACTATGTTTGCATTGGATTAACTCCGATAAAAAAAGTTTTTTGACTTCAAGTTTTTTTTGAGTCAGAAGAAGAGGAAAGAGACAGGAAAAAACAGCAATGTTATGTAATTTTTTAAGAGAAAAAAAAAGGTGTAACAGCATTAGTTATTTTAAGATGGATTCCAAGTTTGGTCATTTAGTTTTTTGAAAAAATGGATGATTAAGTTTTTTTAAAGAGATTTAAGGGACTTATTTAAAATAGAATGGAACTTACTTATCACGTTCAGCTTTTTCAAGCCTTCTTTTAAGATTTTCTATTTCTGCAGTTTTGTCTTTAAGGCTTTTCTGAAAATATTTGATTAAAAATTTTTATTAAAATCAGTAAAAAATTTATCGTCTACTCATTTTTAAAAAAGCATTTCATTTTCAAATTTAAAAAACTGTGCTTTGATTTTTATTTAAATTTTTTTAAAAGATACAAACCTGCAAATCTCGGACATTATCCATAACCGTTTAAATAAATAAAAAACTATATTGAAATTAATAATAATTTATTTTTAAATTTACGCATCACTGAAGAGAATGAATATCTTCAACGAAAAAATTCAATGCCACAAAGAATGAGAAAATTTTTGAAAACAAATGTTAAAGAAAGATATTTCTATAAAATTAGGATCCATTAAAGTTTGAAAGTTGAAAAAAAAAGTGGACACGAAAAAACTAAAAATGAAACAGAAAAAATTGTTTATTTTTCAAAATATACACAAAAAAGTTTTTAAATTAAACTATTGTTTGTTTACAAATATAATATTATAAAAAATAATTGTGGGGGCCAAAAACAGAGAAATGCAAAAGAAATTCCACGTCAAAAAAACTGCAATCAAATAAAAGTTTTAGTGATTGTTGATTTTTCATTCAAAAAAAAGCTTATCATATTGATTCCATTTTTTTGGGTGTTTAACATTCGACTCAAATAAAAATATTGTACAACGATTCCTTTTTTGACATAATTTTTTTAATGTCCAAAAATTCATGGAATTTAAATGAATTTCGAAATTTTTCAACAAAGAATCAAAATTACGGAAAGCTTTAAAGTTTTAAAATTTGACACAAAAAATAAATTGAAATAAAAACTTTTGTGTTTTGCGCAAAAAAAGAAATATGACAAAAAAATTGAGGAAACTTTTATTTTATTTTTTGTTTGCTTTCAATCAATTTTTCCTTTCTTTCTTTTTTTTTGTTGAAACTTGCTTCTTCGGTTTCCAATGTTTTTAAGCATGAAACAAAAAAGTTGGTTGTCATTTTTTTGGAAGGATGAAAATTATATTTTTGATGTAAAAAAGAGATTTTTCTTTTCTTTCAAAAATGCGATAAATATGATGTTTTTATGTTTTTAAGATTTTTTTGAAGCTAAAAAAAATGTTAAGCTTTTTTGAAATTTCAAAAAAGTGGATAATTCAAAATTCAAACACGCAAAAAATAGAAAAAAGGATGGCATGAAAAAAATACACTCATACACCTTTAGCACATATTCACTCTTTTATCCAGGGATGGCATTCTTTTTATTTTTTTTATAGAAAAAAAAACAAAGTCAGTCATATTTCCGGGGGCATTTTTTTATGTCTCAAAAGGTAGATAGAAAAAAACGAAGAAAAATTTAGTCTTTAATTTTGAAGCTGTTTTAAGAAAATTGTCAGAAAAGTGTTAAAAG
Source organism: Panagrolaimus sp. PS1159 (assembly GCA_963922195.1). Classification (NCBI taxonomy): domain Eukaryota; kingdom Metazoa; phylum Nematoda; class Chromadorea; order Rhabditida; family Panagrolaimidae; genus Panagrolaimus; species Panagrolaimus sp. PS1159. The sequence continues at coordinate 6,322,287 of CAWUHW010000001.1, read as the reverse complement.
CTGAAAAAAAACATGTTTCATGTAAGTTTTTATTTTATTTTAAGCTTAAAAATAGTGGATATAGGCAGATATATGAAATCCATTATAAAAATTTTGACTAAAATGGATATTTCAACTGACGATATTCTTAGCTCTAAGATGCCATTGAATAAAAGCCTGTGTAATATCCCTTAATTTTAGAATCATGAATCAATCGATATTCCAACTCATTTATTATCTGAAGAATCTTCAGCTGATGAATTAAATGGTGATGGAATTAAACGATCCAAATTAGCCCAAGATTTAACGGATAAACTTTTAAAGAAAACTTTGAGTAATGTTTCTGCAATTTCTTCAACAGCTAGAAGCAAAGTGTCCGATGATGCATTAATTATAAATTATGTACCTTTGGCACAAGCGCATTGGATTTTACTTGGAAAAAGTAAAGAACAAATTGGTCTTTGTCGAAGTATGTTTAATTATGTAATTATTAATTATCCCCATACTCGACCAATGTGGCAATTTGTTAAAGATGTAAATTTTGAAAATGATGAATGGAAAGAGCAACTTCAAAAAGATCAAAGATTTAAGTAAGTGGGGTTTAAGGGGTTTAAACCACCTTTTAAAAAGGGAAAAATGGTATCATGATAAAATTTGAAAATTTCGGAATTCCCTTTCGGGACATTTTAATAGGGTTTACAAATATAATTAAAATGGATAATACATATACTACATTTTGCTAAATTTAAAAAGAAAGAAATAGTTTACAATTTTTTTTGAATGAACTTGAAAATTAGGCATTCTTTGGAGACAACATTTTTCCACACATTTTAGTTGCAAAAACCTAATTTTCAAGTCCATTCATACGAAAAATTTTTTCGATATAAAACTATTTCTCTTAAAAATCAAAATTCCATTTGAGAAATTCAATTTTTAAATTTCGAAATTTCATGAAATTTTGAAATTCAAGAAGATAAAAAATTCAAAGAATAAAAACAATTGTCTCAAGCGGAATAAAAAAATCCTTATGAAAGACAAACCTTAAAAAAAGATTCACAGTTTAATATATTTTTCAATTCAACGTTTTTTTCGAAATGGCATAAACCTGAAAATCAGGCAAAAGAAGAATAGAAAAATACCCTAATTTTCAGATTCATGCCATTTTAGAAAAAAAAAACTTTCAAAATAAAAAAATGTATCAAACCGTTCACTTCCTTTAACGATGCCATCCCTATTTTAGGCATCATTGCGCTTCTGTTCAATCTGCAATAAAAATAGTTATGGATAATATAAGTGATTTTCATCTAATGACAAAGCTACTTCGAGATATTGGTTGCCATCATTTTTTCTATGATGCATATGAGCCACATTTAGAGTTAATGCATGAAGGATTTTTGCATGCTTTAACTTCTTCTTCAGCAAAATCTGATAAAAAAGAAGCCGCAATTGATGAAGATTTAAAAAATGGTTGGAATCAAATATGGCAAATTTTAAAAAATCATATCGGACAAGGAATTGCAATTCAACGACAAAATTATATGACCGAATGCGTCACAAAAGCAGAAATTTCAAGTGTTAAAGCAATGTGGGAAAAGATTATTGAAACATTTGGAATTAAAGAAGCCGGGGAAGCGGTGACTCAAGAAGCAATTATTGTATGCTTTTTTTATACAAAAAAAATAATCATAGTTTTTCAAAAAATGAAAAAATGTTTTATTTGAAAAAAACAATCATGTGCCAAAAAAATAGCAAAAAAAGTATCATAATTTCCAAACACATTTTCTTTTTTTGAGACCACAAAGCTATTTAAAGAAATCAAAGATAGGTTTTAAAAAAAATTTTCAACAAAACAAAAATATTTGAAAAAATTAGCAATAATTAAAAAGCATTTTTTGCAGACCTATCATCAACTGTTAAAACAACACAATATTCCATATCCGATTAATTTACCAAAAGAAAGTTTAGCTTTTAAAATGTTTTCTGAACAAGTTATTAACGTAATTTTAATTTTTATCAAAAAAATTAAAAACATTTTTGGCACAAATTCAAACTTATTTTTAGGCTCTAAATTTAACGATAGAAACATATACCCCTGAAAGAGGATTTCAAGATTTACCACAGAAATTAAAAATGTTTGTTATGGATTGCTTAATGATTGAAGTTTGTCCAACTTTAATTAGAAAAGCATTTATGGATGGTAAGTGAAATTTAATTTTTAGGATTAAATTCTGTTCGAGAAAATAAATTAAATTTTTAGGATTATTAAAACTTCTTCGAAATGTATTAGGAGATGAGGCAATGTCAGAAATAAATATTCATGCATGGAGCAAAATTTATCGCATCCTTGAACAAGTAAGTGAAAAAAATAAAAATCAAAAAAATAGAGATATATCCTTTTTTGGATTTATAAATGAAAAGAAATAAAAACGGAACACTTTTTTTATTTTGCAGGCAATCATATGGAATATCGTTAATTATTGACTGCCGTTTTTCTTCTTTCTCTTTTTTACGATTCATTCACTTTCATTCATTTTATCTATCTTGAAGATTGAAGATGACAAAGGACAATGATTTAAAAAACGAAAAATTTTTTGTTTGATCTTAATCAATTTTTTTTGTAAAAAAAGGAAAAATAAACGAGTTTTATCTTAGAATGTTTGAACTTTAAAAAGAAAACAAGAATGTTAATCAGCAGTTTTGGGTGGATTTTATAAAAATAAACATTAAAATTAAAATTAAAATTAACAAATTTGATGTTAAAATAAGTGACAGAGGTCGGTCGGCGGGAGATCTCCTCAGAGAGAAATAAAAAAAGAGATGTTTTTAAACTATAAAAAAATTCATTTAATTTAGAAAAATAATGAAAACAGATTTAGGTATATTTAATCAAAATAAAACAAAGGTCTCAAACGGATTTTTTCTCAACAAATTGAATTTCTATTAAAAATAAAAAACAGAACAGTGAAAAATTTGTTTTTAAGTTTTAAATCCACCCAAAATTGTATATTTAAAAAAGAGCAAAAAAACACGCAAAGAAATAAAAATATTAATACGATTACAAACAATTATAAAAATAAGTCTTTTTAAATAAAATGCTCTTTTCATCTTTTTTTCTGACAAGGAAAAAACTTTTTTTAAAAGTTAAAATCGATTTTAAACACAACAAAAAAGAACCCGAACACGAATAATTTTTGTGGCGACTCTTGACTCGACGACGACACTCAAAAATATATAATATATTTTTTGACAAAGAAAAAAAAATACAAGACGTATTGAATCAAAGAGAAGGGAAAGTGAGGAGAGAAGAGAAAAGGCTCAGGTCAAGACAGTCTTTTTCCTCGTCATCCAACAAACCGTAACTCGGTTGCTGCTTTTTGTGCGATCTTTCCCCATCGCCGCCGCGCAATAATACATACATACCTGTAAAAAGCAGAAAAGGAGACCATTTTTGCTTTAATGTTTGAATTTGAATGAATGAACAAAAAAGGAAATCATTGAAAAAACGGAGTTTTTTTTTCAATGTACTGAGAGGGTCAATCGAGGACGCATGTGTTTTTTTTGAGCATGAATCAAACAAAAAACTGAAGGAAGATCGCTAGCTTTTTTTATTTTGGATCAAAAAAAAATTTTAACCAAATTTGTACAATACTTTTTTCACAGACATTCAAAAACATACTCGAACAGTTGAATGAAATCCAAGAAAACAAAAATTTTGGATATTTAAAACACAAAAACCAAAGCACAATTTTTCTTTAAAATTAATTTTTAAAACTAACTTTTAGCTCTGATTCTTCTCGCTTCCAATCTTTTGAAACTAATTTTCCCATTTGAGCATTTAATCGATAATTCTAAAATAATATTTTTGTTAAAGTCTTTAAAATTAAAAAAAAACTTACACAAACTTGTGCATCATATAATTCTCTTTGAAGTCTTTCAATTTCTGCTTCTTTATTCTGTAATTAACTGAAAATTAAATTTTTTGGTAAAATTTCAAACCTCAATTTCATGAATATTTTTTGTTGGTTTATATGGTTCTGGGGGAGAAAAATCAACTTGTAAAGGATGCTGCATTGGTGGAAGTCCACCTCCTCCATATGTCGGAGGAGATGATTTTCCAATTGATGAACCATTTGAATGCATTCTTGTTAATGGTGGAGCTTCCTTAAAAAATGGAATTTATTTAAGAATTTTAAGGTTTATATTTTGTAAACTTTTTTAAACCATTTAATAAAACACCCTATTTTTTACTATATCTAAAATGCTAAATATTGCAAATTTTTGCAACTAAAAAACTATTCTAAAATTTACCAAACTTTTTTCAATACAAAAATAAAAAACAAATCAACTCAGAAAAAAATAAAAACCAGAAATTTAAACAATAAAAAAAGAGAAATAAAAATCTATAATGTTTTTTTTCTGTCCCAATAAAAAAAAGATATTTTTCACAAAATAAAAACTCGCTTTTAAACAAATTTCTGCAGATCCAAGAACGGCACTAAAAACAACATGAGTTCCAGTGGCTTGTCGGCGAGAAATCATTTTTTCATTACTTTAATTGTAATTATTTTAGGTAAAATATAAAGCATTCAAAGTTGAAACAAATCGTTGTAAAACAATAAAATATCAAAAAATCGTTGCAAGAAAAATACGAGAAAAAGAATTACTTCAAAATCAAAAAAAAAATGTTATTTCTTAGAAAATTAAGCTTGTTTTAATTGGTTTTTAATTAAATAAAGTTATACATATTTTAGTGTTAACAAATTAAAAAAATGTGGAAACAAGTAAAATTAAATGTTTTGTGGGAAAAAAGAAAAGAATAAACGATTTTGATAAATTTGTAAAACCCGTTTCTGATTTTTGCCAATGTGGAATAGAAGATAACTTTTTTTTTTCAAAATGGGAGATAAAAAAAGAAGTGTTGCGTTCGGGTAGGTCGATTCTTGCTTTTTCCCATCTGATATTTCTCAGTTGTTAATGGTTCGTGGAGGGGATTTAAAACAAAATATTGATGGAAAGCCGGTTTTTTGTTCACAGACAACACTTTTGTTAAAAAAACGCAGAAGCAACAAGTAAATAAATTTTGTCACATTTGTCTTTTTTTCAATTGTTTAAAAAAAGAAGAAGATGAAATCAATCTGGGTTTCTCTTCTTTTTCTTTTATTGCTACTACTAATTGCGGTCATCTATTTTTTGATCAAAATTTGCAAAAAAAAGAGACGAAAAAAGTACTTAAAAAAATAAACAATAGTATTAAAAAAAAACGGAAAATAAAAAAGATTGAATTAGTTTTTTCATTGAGAGTTAAAAAAACAGGTGATTATTTTTTGCACGGCATCTTTTCCTCGAATAAGTAATAAAAATCCTTTTCTCGAATTGGGATTACATATATAAAAAAGAGAAACATGAGACTGTTGAGCAACTTCGAAAAGGGAGACGATTGAAAAAAAAGGAGAGGCGGCCTCCTTTGTCGTTCTCTGAAGGGCAGCGCATGTTCACTTTTAGGTTGCACTGACTGTCGAGATTTCTTTTTGTTATCTTTTTTCTACATGGGGGCTGAGCTCACTACATACGTTTATATTTTTTTCTAGTTCATTATAAAAATTTGTTTCAGATGGCAACAAAGATTGGTTACATTTACTTAAATGATAATCCAGAATCGGTTACTGTTCATAACTCTCAAACCTTACATGACAATCAATACTCAAATTTAAATTTGAATCAAAATTTATTATGTTTTGATGTATCTCCAATTCAATCGAAAAGCAAATCATATACCAATAAAAACTGTGGTAAACCATATTGATGCAGTCCCAAAAAAATTCAATTTTCCTAAATAAATTTTCTGATAAAATGTTAAAAGGGCTATGGCAATAATTTCTGTGTCAATAAAAAAGTGAATTTTTTTGTAAATTAGTTATAACTTTAAAAACTAAAATAAATATTAGGGATTGCAGCAATATTAAAACTACCAGTATCTGATAATATTGAAGGAAGAGAAAATCCGTCACATTCAAATGAACCTTCAAAAATCTTTAATTTTGCAAATCTCATTAATGATAAAACTGAAAATGAAGAATCTAAAAAACTATGGAAAACAAATAAATATTCAAATGCAATCAATGGTAGCATCCTTTCTTTTAATATTGCCGCTTATGAAAATTCAGCTAAAAAAGATTCATTTAATGGTAGCAAAAACGAAAATTTGCAAAAAGGGAAATCTGATTCAATCAAAAATGAAAAGAAAATTTTTACTGCTGGAACGTTTGTTATTCAAGTAATATTGTAATGTTCGTAAAGATCAATTATTCATTTAATTTTTATAGAATCCATTTGAATACCCAAGACAAGGAAATGAAGGAGCCAAAGTACCGGAAATATCCAACTTTAAAGCATCCCAACAATTATTCAATCCAAATGAAGCATCAAAGAATGGTTAAAAATTTTGTTTTTACTTGAGTTTATACAAGATTAGCTTTACTTTAGTTGTTTAATTCTATTCGAGAAAATTATTTTTCGAGGTCCTCGAATCGAGGAAAGTCATTGTTTTATTTTTGATATAAAAAAGTGGAGATCAAAAAATTAAAAATGTGATTTGAGAAAATTTGTTAATCAATGAAAACTTTTTTAACAAAAAATGACAACGCCATTTTTTGATGATACAAAAGCTATAGTTGAACTAAAAGTTATTCCAATGCAAAAAAAAAAGTGATAAAAATGTTTTTAGGCTTACTCACTTATAAGTTTGTTCAACTAAAAAATTCAAATTTGGAAAAAAGGTTTTTATGCCATTTTTATGGCTGAACTTGAAAATCAGGCATTATTTTGCACCTTGTGTTTTTTTATTGTGGCCGAACAAATGCCAAAAACCTCCCCCATTGAATTGCCTGATTTTCAGGTTAATCGAAAAAAAAATTATTTTTCCGCTATAAATAATTCTTAAAATTCTCAAAAATGCCAAAAGCCTACCTTTAAAGTATTATAACCAGATTCAGGACCACCACCATCAAAATTTGGAGGATAAATTTGTAAACTGTGATTTTGTACAATTCGATAAATTTCATCACATTGTTCGCGAATTATTGTTGGACTTAATGGTTCACCATTTAAGGTTTCAACTGGAAATTTTTTTACTTTTAATAAATCAGGTGTTGGAGAATCACGTTGTTGTGAATTTTGCTGCGGGGAAGGTTTCTAAAAAAAGTATAAAATTTTTAAAGTAAACGTAAAATTTAATGGACTTTTTTTGCGGTTTTTTTAATAAAAACAAAAAAACTTTTTCAAAAACATTAAAACTCGATTTTATACGTAAAAACAAAAATGGGTGGAAAAAAGTTGGAAAAATGCCCGAAAAAAGAGAGTAATCGATTTTTAATGATGTGGGGACGCAAAATTAATGATTTATTTTTTTGTTGATTAATTACTTTTCAAAAAAGGTTATTACAAAATCTAACATTTTTAAGGATCTGTGTCAATCAGAGCTTAGCTAAAATGGCTTCTTTTGCATGTACATTTTCCATCAAAATTTTTTTTGTGGGAAATGTGGCTACGTCCAATTTGCATATTTTCGAAAAAGTTTAAAAATTATTCAAATTACATTATTTTCATTGTTAAAAAATGAAAAAAAGCAATAAAAAGCGTCATTCCATGAAACGCATTTTTATGAAGAAAAACGATGAATTTTAGACTCTTAAATACAATCGTGATGATATTTGTTCATTCATTGAAATCTGTTTCAGCATTTTGTGCAGATTTACGAGATCATTCAGCAAAATGTATTGTTTCAATTGTTGGTATTACTATTTTAATTGTATTGTTAATTGCTGGAATTCTTATTATGCTTTTATGGTTATATGATGCTTTAACGTTTAAGGTACGTACTTTTTTTAAGGGGATAAATGGGTATTGAAAGGGATTTCAAGGGGATTAGTTTTATGCTATCTTATTGACAGCCTATCTGATAATAATAAGGTTGAAAATGAAAAATTTTTTTTTGTAGAATAAGTTTTGGCTTATCTAAGCTGATTATTGTAATAAGGTTACGGTAGTCGATTACAAGCTGTTTAAGATTTTATTGTATTTAAAGGACAGTTTGAGACATTTTTCATTTTAATTTTTTTTCAAAATGTCATTAACCTGACATTTAGGGTTTTTCTATTATTCTTTTGCCTGATTTGTCAGGTTCATATAATTTTGAAAAAAACTTAAAAATAAAGAAAGTATCAAATCGCACTGGATGTCACAAAAATTCGAAAAGTGTCACAAAAGCGTGACACTTTTTTTCTCGGTTTGTCTGTCCTCTTTAATATCTGAAGTTAATTAATCAAAAACGATATTTTTGACATGAGCTTTGAAAGGGCCTTCGAAGAAATCCGTTATATACCAACTAATTACTATACTTTAGATACGGTAATAGTATGATAGTTGACTTACAATTTGAGTTATAGTAACCCAAAAAACTTATAATCTATTATTTTTAGACTCTTAAATACAATCATGATGAAATGTGCTCATTTCAACCTTCAAATGCAATATCAGTTGAAAATGGACATTCAGATTCTGATCATCATAATCCTCCAACCACAACAACTTCATCAACAAATTCATCAGACCCACCACGAATGCGTCGTCGTCGTGGTCGTGGAAATATTTTAATTGTTGATGAATAAATATTGCTTTTACTATTACTACTATTATTTTCTTTTATATATTCATTTTAATTTTGTTAAAATTTAATAAATTAATTTTTTGCATTACTTACTTCAACAAACGGGGTTGAATGTATAATTCCTTCACCAGGTTTCAGCACAGAATGTGGGAATGGCCTAAAATGGATAATTTTTGGTGTGCGAGAATTGTTTGAAATTCAAACCGATCAGAAGTAGAAGAATCTGGAATAATTTCACGATTTTTACTAAATTTTATTATTGTTCGATATGAGGGTGATCGATCACGTTCAGCTGGATTTTCACTTGTTGCTCGAGGTTTTCGTTTTAAGATTAATGATTCTTGTGATTGTCGAAGTAAATAAAAACTTGTTGGAAGTTCAGATGGAAGAGGGGGATCAATTGCGGTGACACCTGTAATTGTCACTTTTGGTGCAGGAGATACAACTGCTTCAGAACCATGTGGAGCAGATTTTCGACGAGATGAATTATTTACTTTTGATAGTTTTTCTAAATAATCATTTTTCTTTTCTTTTACATTTGAGAAACTATTCCCGCTTTCTTCACTGTCTTCTGGAGCTGAAGACGATGAAGAAGAAAAAGAATCAATTGAAATTGGAGTTGCAGTTTGTTGCGAAAAAAAATTTCTTTGTTTTGAAACGAAACCATTATTTTGAATTGCATTATTTTGTGTTGAAGTTTGATGATAATGTTCAGGATGGAATGTATCCAAATAGCTTGCAACTGTTGTACCAACTTTTGAACGATCTCCTTCAACTTTATATTGATTTTTTGATGATGGCGGTAAAGGTGGATATGCTTTTATAGAAGCTTTAAACATTTCTTCATTTGCAGATGGTGAACGTTGAATTTTTATGAATCGAGCTTTCGGGGAATGTCGGTCGTGAATCGATCTAAAAATGGAAAAAAACGATTGTAAAAACACAAAAAAGGGCGAAAAAAAATTTTGTTAGTGTTTTTTTATTTGTTAATTTTCAAAAAAATGCAAACAAATCATAAAATAAAATAATACAAATTGTAAAATAGGGTTTTTGTCAAGAAATTTATGCTTGAAAAATTATGAGATCCTCATTGGATTTTTTGGAAAGGTTCTTTGGATTGCTTACTTTAAAATTCAAATTTTAGTAATTATTTTAAATATTAAAAAAAGGTAAAATTTAAGACATTTTTAAATTCTTACAAGATTTCGAAATCAATTAATGATAGGCATTTTAAGTTTTACTATTATAGTTTGTTTCAATTTTAAACACTATAAATATTTCGTTTCATATTTTTTTAATCTTGAAAAAAAATTTTTAAAGTTTTCGTAGATTTACAATGTTACCTTTCTTGATTAACAACACCGATATAAATCTTTCAACATTCATCAAATTTTATGCCAACAACAAACGTTTAAAATCCTGTACTACAACATGATTACGAAATAAATACAAAAACCTTTCAAATTTTATTACGTCAAAAAAGACAACATCATCAAAAATAATGGCTGCTGCTTCATTTTTTTAGGAAAAATTGGGGAAAGCTTTTCTTCTCACGAATCGAATCACTTTTTTTTACACACCTGAGCCAACAATAAATCAATCAACAAAAAAAAATTATTATTCTTTTTTATTTTTGTAAATAATTATTTATAAAAAAAATAATAAAATCAATACCTATCACATTTTAATTGCTGTTCAATATTGATAAAAGAATGATGACATCATTTATTTGAAATAAATCTTTAAAACGGTTCAAACGTTCTTTGACATTTTCCTATATTCCTTTAATGGTTTTAATATAGACAAAATGCCAAGAACTGTTGACCCGTAAAAGAGAGAATAAATAAATAATAAACACTTTCTTTTTTACAACATTTTTAACAGAAAAGAGAAAAACTAGCAACTATCGTCCACTTCATTTTTAGTTGAATACTGATTTTTTATGAGAATTTTCTGGAAGATTTTAAGGCAAATTTTTTGCATTGAAAGAAAGAAAAGCGGCGTCCGGACTGATAACAATACTTTTGTAACAAACATTACACGTTAAAGGTTTCGAAAGGAACCCCCGACGAACACCGCCTTCTTTTTGTATATTTTCTTTTCCCAAAAAAATGTGTATTTATTTGATTTTTTAGTGATAACAGTCAAATCGAAAAAAAAGAATGGAAAAGGAAAAGCGAAAATAGAGACCCCAAAAGAAAAAAAGGGATAGATGGACGATTTTTGCCTTTTCTCTTTTCTTTTTGTGATAAGAAAAAAAGTTGAAGCTTTGTCGAAATATTTTTATTTTTTTTGTTGCTAAAAATGCAGCAAAAAAAGGAGCGCCTTTAAAATCATCAGAAAACCATAAAGGAAGAGAAGGGAGCAGAGAGAGGCATATCACCCGCCATCAGCATTCAGCCATCATCAGAAAAGAAGAAATATGGGTGTTCAACGTATATTTTTTTGGGAGAAAAAATGATGAAAAAAGAAAGGAAAGTAATGATTCACACCTTTTTTCTTCTTGTTGGCGGCTGATTCGTTGAATGCTGCAGAGCTTGAATCTTTCGCATCCATGCCTGCTGCTGTTGCTGATGCCTGGCAGGCAAGCACCTTCATCAGCCGGCAAAAGAAGAAGACGAAGAAGAAGAAAAAGAGTGATCAATCAAGAAACAGAAAATATTGAAAAAAACAACAATCCAAAAAATGGGTGCATCAGCAGCTTTTTTTCGGGAAACATCCGCTTTTTCTTTTTTTGGAAAATATTTCGTTATCAAAAATACCAAAAAAAACTTCTCGTGAGCAAAAAAAATGGCTGATTTTTCTTGATAGAAATTAAGGCAAAAAAAACTAAAAAAATTAAGAAAGAATAGAAAAAAATGAGTCATATTTTTTTATTTAAAAAGTTTTTTTTTGGCGTCTGATAAAACAAAAACATTTTTTAATTTGAAAAATAAAAAGCAAAAAAGTAATACTAAAATTTTGCAATGACACGCGTTTTTTTTAAACAATTAAAAAATTACAAATGAAAAACAGTAGAATAAAGAAAAAGTAGAAATTTATATTTAGCAAAAAAATGTATATCAAAAAATTGTTTGCCAAATATAATCCAATTAATTGTTGTTTGTCTAATTGAGCATAAACAATTTTAATTGACAAATCAGAAACCTATCTTGCATCACACATTCCTCAGCTTAAAATCAAGGATCGGAAAAAGTTAAAATGATCTCAAAAACAAACTTTTTTTAGTCGATCCATCTTTCAAATCTCATACACGCGAATCAAAACTTAACAAAATCCTTTAACTTTTTTATTGAAAATTTAAAAAAGGCTTATAAATGCATGCATAAATTTTTGGCAAAGCAGAAATGATTAAAAAAGATAACATTGATAAACTTTGAATCATGATAAAAAACATGGTTAAATAATATTCAAAAAATATGAATCGCGCAAAAAAACCTGAATTCTTACATTTTTTTAATGAATCTGTTTCAAAAAAAGAACCTAAAACAATCCAAAGAATCCTTTTTTCAAAAAACCTTCACTTTTTTATTTGTGCAAAAAAACACGAAACTAAAAAAAGAGAGATATCACAAATATCTTCTTTTTTTATTCGTTTCCGTTTAAAAAAACGAAATTAACAAAAATCGTAAAATTAAGAATCTGGCTTTTTTCAAGGAGAAAAAATGTAATTCTTTTTTTTAAAGAATAAAAAAACCACAATATTTTTTATAAGCGAAGCAAGCAAAAAAATTTAAGGGGTCATAAAAAAGATTGTTTGAGGCAAAAAAAGGCAAAAAAGAAATTAAAAAAGGACATTAGCATTTTGAATAGCCTCAGGGGAAAAAAAGAATGCAAACAAACCTAAGATGATTGGCGTTTTGATCAGGTGCTGCTTTTGTTTCTGCAGCTTCAGTATTTTTTAAGATTGTACGTTTTTGAAATCTTTGAATTGATGGAAATGTTGCAAGTGAATCAAGGGCATTTGTTAATAGGGGCGGGGGATTCTTAAATGCTGCGGGATTTGGAATTGTTCCATGTTCTACTGAGATATCTATTTTGGATGGCGGCGGCGGATCTATCATTTGTTGTCGTTCGTTTTTATGTTTGATAGAATTTGGCTGAAAAAAAGAAAATTTGGGATAAAAAAATGTGTGAAAAATGATATTAAAAATGCAATCAAAAATAAATGTAATAAAAACGTAAAATTTTATATTTATGTTAAAAATATTTTTATAGTTTTTGAAAATTGGAAAATTGAAAGCTAAAATTAATTAAATTCAAATAAATTATTCAGCAAATGTTTAACGATATATTTAAAATTACAGTGTTGGGACAATTTTCTACAAAAATACAAAAAAAAAGAATTAAGCATAAAAACGTTTACAACTACGGTTTTCTATTTTCCAAATGTTTAATGTAAAAAATAAAGTAAATACTGTTTTTTATGTATTCAAAAAATATTTTGAAAATTAAATCGTATTTTTTTAATGGAGGCGAATGATTTGATATGTTTTTTCTTTTTTTTGAAATGGCATGTCTCTGAAAATCAGGCAAAAAAAACAATAGAAAAAGGCCTTGATTGTTAGGTTCATGCCATTTCAAAAAAACCCGTTAACTATCTGCTCGTTTTAAGATACTACAAAAACAGAGAAACCATAAAAATATTTTGGCTACTTTTTGGGGGGCATTAACCAATTTTTTTGATAGCCATATTAGTTGCTGTTTTTAAAATTGACCGTCAAAACTTTCTGTTAATCAAACATAAGAAAAAATCAAGCCGAAAACAATTTTGATAGTCTTCAAAATTCTCTCACACAGTGTCAGTTTCTAAAAGACTCCAAAAAAAGCAAAAATCAAGCATCTCCGAAAAACACTTAACTAAAACACGTCATACATGCAATTGCATTTTTCACGGCAAAAATATAAAAAAAAATTTTTTGCCTCTCTCTCCCATCAAAATTATTTTCTTTCCGGTCAAAGACAAGAAAGGGAGAAAATGGGGGGAAAAAACTTAACTGACCACGGACTTTTTTTTCTTTTGTAAGATCAATCTTGTCCTCTTTTCTTTCATGTGAGACAATGTTTGATCGTTAACGAAGAAAAAAATATATGACCTTTCTCGGTTATAATATATTTTGGGCCAAATAACATTGAAAAAATACAAAAAAAAGAAGAAAGGAAATGCATATATTTTTATTTTTATATAACGGTCGGGAACACGAACACAGCCCTTTTTTTCCTGTAACAAAAAAAATAATTCATAATTTCTTACATGCGTTTTTTTTGGCATATTTTTTTTCTCTCACACTTTTTTTTTCATGTTTACAAAAGAAAAAAGAGTTTTTTTACGCTTTCAAAAAAAAATTATTTTTTGATGATGATTTGTTTTTGAACATAAAAGAAAAAAACCATAGTGACCATGGAAAAGAAAAAAAGAAAGAATGGAAAGCATTTTTTTTTCTATTACGTCCTTTTCTAACACTTAAGAGGGCTGCTTGCCGGTTGGGGCTACACAAAATATATATCCGATAATCAGGTTGAATAAATATTCAAAAAAAAAACGGATATCTTTGACAAACACAAAAAAAAATATAAAAATTTCGATTAAATTTTTTAAAGAAAGAATTGTTTTTTCAAAAAAATAATCAAAACTCGATTTTTTAATATTGCAACAGAAATGTACCATAATTGAAAATCATTTTTTTGATTCCAAGCTTCCCTTTCAAAAAAGGGCTTTAAAACACCTGCCCATTTCAATTACCTACCCTTTTTTCTCGACTTGTTTTTTTTTCGAGATTGCACTTTTCCTTTCATTTTTCTCAGGTATTAATCAAGGAAAAGAAATCATTAAAAGAAAAATAAAAAAGCAAAAGTAATTTAAAATCGGATTTTGCGCAAAAACAAGAAAAAATAATAGCGGCTGCAAAAAAGAAATCAAAAAAATGAAAATAACCATGAAAAAAATTAAAAAGATTTTTTGAATTAAAAAACTTAAAAAAAATAATCGAAAAAAAACTTAAAAGTTAGTCAGACTTTTTAAGATATTAAAAATGCACATCGAAACGAACGTTCTTTTTTTTGATCTAATGTCTGGCAAAATGTCATTTTTGTAAACGCCCATTGCGGGAAATTTAAAAATTTTCAACTAAGAAAAAGAAACTATTTTTCATTTCTTTTTTAATAAAACATTAAATTTTTATGTTTTTTTAATATAATTATGGCATATATTATATAGTTACAGGTTTGTAAAAAGTTTTATGTTAAAATATTTTGTTTATATGGCATTTTATATGATAAAAAAATTATATAAACGTTGTTTTAGTTATGATATGTGAACTTTTGTCTCTGTCAAAATAGCAAATACCACAAAAACTCGACAATGTTTCAAGGTATGTGTTCTATCTTTATATATGGGATAACTTCTTTAATTGTCTTTTTTAGGTTAAAGCATCATCAAATGATATGCATATGTTTCGTCTTCGTCCACCACATGGATTTGTTGCTCCAAATGAAACTGTTACAATTAGTATTATTTTTTTGGCAAAAGACATTCCACCAAAAGGTCATTATGTTGTATTTTATCATATTCCATGTAAAGATGATGATAAGAAGACAAGATCTGTATAGACTCCATCTGCAACACCTAAAGGTATACGTCGAGTTGTAGCTGATTTTGTTAAAGAAGATACTCCTGCAGCTGCTGCAGATAAAAAAGATGCTCCTGCAAAAGATCCAGAATCAACAAATCCACCACCTACTGCACCTGCAAAAGAAGCTGATGAACAAGAAAAGGAATAAATATATGATTAAAAATATTATTATTAATGAACTGAAATTGTTCTTTTCTAATTATATGTATCATATTTACATTATTATGATTTGAATTGACTAGTAAAAACATTTATATTTGGTTTTGCAGTGTTTTAAGGGGTTATTGGGGTTTTGGTTTATGGAAAACGGTAGTGTGGGATTATTGGTTTTGGGATTTATGTATTTTCTGCAATCTCGCCGTTGTTGTCTACATATATAGAACTTGGAATTGAACTGAAATTGATGTATTTAGAATTATTGGTTGATTCAAATGATGTTGGGATATATTTTCTTCTCTCATATTCGGCACAACCTACAGCCAAAACAGCATAAGGATTTTTTAAGAATTTGAAAAATAACTAAAACAACGTTTATATAATTTTTTTATCATATAAAATGCCATATAAACAAAATATTTTAACATAAAACTTTTTACAAACCTGTAACTATATAATATATGCCATAATTATATTAAAAAAACATAAAAATTTAATGTTTTATTAAAAAAGAAATGAAAAATAGTTTCTTTTTCGAAGAAAAAACAAATTTTTCTTAGTTGAAAATTTTTAAATTTCCCGCAATGGGCGTTTACAAAAATGACATTTTGCCAGACATTAGATCAAAAAAAATAACAATTTATATACTTTCAAATCGATGTGAATGGGAGGAAAGAGAGATGACAGAAATAAGAATTGATGATGGCCGAAAGATATCAAGTCAAATAAAAAAAAATAAAAGTCGTCTCGTGCTTTTTTTTTTGCGGTATCGCGTTTGGAGATGATAATAATTCATTAAAAAGGATATAATTCAAAGAAAAATAATAAAAAAATAAAAGGAAGTGATTTGTAATAAACACATAACTTTTTTGTTTTTTAAAAGAATAAACTTTTGAAATCCGTTTAAGATAACACGTCCGTTTTTTTTAGAAATCGAGAAAAAAGAAATTTCTACAAAATAACTCATTTTTTCCTAGTAACAAAAATTAAAGAAAATTCTTAAATTTATTTGCTTGGAAAAAGCAGCGTTTTTCTGGAAATTTTTTTTTCTTGATTTCTAAAAAAAGCAGACGTGATAACTTTGTTTTAAAAAAGAAAAGTAACACTGGAATATATGAAACTCATAAAAAAAAGCTGTTGTCACAAAATTAAAAAAGTGTTAAAAATTACTATTTTTAATCGTTTTTTTGTTAATTTTTATGTGGGCAAAAGCGCTTCAAAAAAGATATACATTTTTCATTTTTAACGCTTTTTTTTTCAAAATGGCATGAACCTGACAATAAGGGTATTTTTCTATTTTTCTTTTGCCTAATTTTGAACTTCATGACATTTCGAAAAAAACTCTAAAAATGACAAATATATCCACTCATCCGTTCCCTTTAAATTTATCATAAAAATAAAAACTCCCAATCATTTTTCATTAAACATACCATAAAAATTTGCCATGGCCATTCAAAAGTTGTTTGAGCTTTCATTTCTTTCTTTCAGGTTCAAAAAAGGTCGGCTTTTAATAAGCAAAAATATTTTTTGCTATCAAAAACAAATAATACTATAATTTTTACAATCATGTAAATGAATGAGAAAATCGGAGGAAAAAAGAAAGATTCAAAAAAGTGTTTTTATTCATTTATTTCTTTGGTAAACAAAGGCAAAAAAAGAAAGAAAAACATGTTTATGGAAAAAAGCTTTTGGAATTAATTTTTTTCATTAGGTTAGGAAGTTTGTTTACCGATGTATTTTTACTCTTTTTTTATAGAATTAATGTGGCAATTTTAGAATAAAAATAAGCGTAATCCATTTTTGTTGTAATGAAAGAGCTGTAAGCAAAAGATTAAATAATATTTTCCACAAAAATATACCTAAAAAGTTGTAAATGCTTTTGTAAAAATGTCAGATAAAAATTTTTTTGAGCGATGTATGATAAACTTCGTTTAAAATTAAAAATTCTAAGCAGATTTCAAGTTTAATAAAATTTTTAACATTAAGTTTTTGAAAAATTTTAAAAAATAATTACAGTCGAACCTCGATTTTACGACTTTGGGGCTGTCCAGATATGACGTCATACAAAAATCGGGTTTTTTGGACCCCTCCCCCCCCCCCCCCCTCCGTCATACTTTTCCCTTTGATCTTTGATCTTTTGCCGCGCTTCAAAGCGGCGTCAATACTCCTCCCCCCCCCCCCCTCCATTTGCATGACGTCATATCTGGACAGCCCCTTTCAAGGGACCGTCAAAAAAAGGGCGTAAAATCGAGGTCCATTTACAGGGATTTCCATTTGGAGGGACCGCAGAAGACGGACGTCAAATCAAGGTTCGACTGTACAATTAAAATTCACTAATTTTGAAATAGTAAAAACATGGGAGAACAACTTTTCACTGATAACACCACATTTGGAGTAAAAAATATTTTTTAATAGAAAGATTTTTGCAAAAAATATCCACATTAAAAAACTTAAAAATAAAAAATTTGAATACAGTAATTTATTGTTCTTCTTTTTTTACGTTTTACAAACAAAAAACATAAATCCATTTCAAAGTTGTTGCATTTTTGAAACAATGTTCGGTCGCAGTTTTCTTCTTTCAATTTTTATTGTTTCTGTTTTTTTGTTTCAATTTTAAATGCGATAAAATGCCATAATTTTCAATACCAAGACATTAAAAACAAACGTAAGTTCCTTTCATTTATATTTTCATATACTTTGTGTTCATGAATCTTTTGTATCTAGTGAATCTGGAATAACATAATAAATATTTTGTTTATTCATGTCAAAAAGATTATTGTAATACCCTTCAATGGTTTAACAAAAATGTAAGTTTTTTTAATTATAATATATGGGTTTCCAACATATATGTTTTTTTAGCTTGTTGAAAATATTGAATTTGTTGCTGTCACTTTTGGTCTTTTTCATCGAACGAATAGAATGTTTTTTGTTCGTTCTAATAAAAAACATTCTATTCGTGAAAAAATAAAACTTTAAAAGATTTTATTTCAAATTAAAACAAAACTTTTTTCAGCGTGTTCCACATATTGCAACAGTTAAATGTTACATTGCTGGTGAAAAAGTTCCATGTAAATGTGTAGAAAAAGATAATAAAGGAAAACATTATAAAATTGAAGGATGTAGTGGATCAAATAAAATTGAATACGATATTGCTTTAGTGGTTGCGCCTTTTATAGCTTATCTTTTTCATTAAATTTTGATGGATTTGTAATAATAATAAATGTTTGTCGATGTCTTAAATTATTATTAAATTTTATGTTTTGTATTTTTATAAAATTTAAAATAATATTTTTTTAGCACGTGTGGCTGAGTGAAGAAAAGCGCTCATCTCACAGCCCGAAGCTCCAAGGTTCGAGTCTTTGTTACACAAGAAAAAAACCGATGAGTTTGTCAGAGAAAAAATATATTCATAAAAAAATCGTAAAAAATTGTACAAAAAAATTCAATTTCATTCATTTTTGTGGCCATAAATAATAGAAGAAGAGATCATTGCTGAAAACAATGTAATACAAGTTTTTTTAATTACCCAAATTTGAAAGCTTTTCTTTAATTTTATTCCATGCTTTTTTAATATTAAATCCAGAATCAGCAATTGCAGGAGCAGAATTTGAAGGGATTTCAGATTCCAACGCAGAAATTGATTCTTTTTTTGCTGGAGCTTCTGCGGCATCATTACTCATTATTTCTTCTAGCGGTTGTTTATTCTCTTTACAACCAAGTTTTCCAAATGGTGGAACTTTATGTTCAAAATAATGTCGATGTGAAAAAATATATTGATTGTATTTTGTTAGTTCAAATGAAAGAGAATCAGAGCAATCAAAATCTTCATTCTTTGGTTCTCCCAAACATTCAAAATATGTTGAATTTGGACCCATTCCATATGGATACCAAATTTCAATTCCATGATGATATGATTCTTCTGTATCCCATGGATCACAAGGTTTTGAATCATCTCCATCATGTTTAATTCTTAAATCGTGATGATTCTTTTTACATGCTGGTAAATGTGGTACAATATCATCAGAATGTACAATTCGATATGAATTTGGTAAATATTCATCAAAAGATTTTGCCAATTCTGAATTTCCAATTCTTGGTTCTCCAAATGTATATAAATGAATATTTGTTCCATTTCGATGTTCATCAATTGCTGCTTTTAAAGCACCCAAAGCAGCTAAAGCACCACCCAATGAATGACCAGTAAATGTGACATCATAATTCTATAAAAGGATTTTAAAAATGAAAAAGTTTTATATTTCACTTCCGTAAAAAAACTAACAATCAAAAACCTTTAAGCCTCAAAAATCCTATACTAATCCTTCATTGATTTTTTCGCATCATTGTTAAAAATAAAATTGATTGTTTTCGAACAAACAAAAAAACGTTAAAACTTTTTGTTTGCATTTTTTATTGAAAAAAATTGTCTCATTTTTAAAAAAACATTTTTTGCATCTTTATATTTTTAGAAAATACAAACCTGATATCTTGGATCAGCAAAAACAGGTTGAACATGCGGCCATAGAATTTCTAATGCATTTAAGAAATATTTATTTGCCTAAAAAAGAAAAAAAGAATTAAATTACAAAGTTGTTTTTTGATGTTAAAATAAACAATTTTTAAAGAACAAAAAAAGAAATAAAAACGAACCATTCCAATTCCATAAAAATCTCTCTTTGGAAATAACGTTGTCCATCCTTCAAGAATTAATTGTTTCTTTGATTTTGTACCACGAAAAATTACATATATTCGTTTTTCATCATCATTGACCAAAGTATAAGAGGCACAGGAGTCTTTGAGAAAATCACAGACAAGATTGTTTGAAGTGTAAACGGTGTAGAGATGGGCACTGTCACCAAAGGTTCTAAAATGGAAATTTAATATTTAATATTTAATATGAAGGAAAAAATTTGAAAAGTACAACAACTTTTAAGAGAAAAAAGTTGCAAAGTTTTTTAACCACAAAAAAAAGCGGAAGTCAAAATAGCACACGACCAACTTTCGAAAATTTTCGTCAAAGAGAGCGAGAGCGGGCAGTTTGAAATCATTTTCCATTTTAACGTTTTTTCAAAATGAAATAAATCTGAAAATCAGGCAAAAAAACAATAGAAAAAGGCCCTGATTTTCAGGTTTATGCCATTTCGAAAAAAAAATAAAAAAATGAAAAACGTATCAAACTGTTTGCTCTCATTAACAAAAAAGTTTAATTTGCAAAATCTTTTTAAAAAACAACTTACTCATTGATACAACCCTGTGGCGTTATTCCATACGCTCCAGCAGCCAAATTTAACAATTGTCGAGCTTCTGTTTCATTGTATCCCGTTTTGGCTGGTAATAAAGCTAATGGAGCTGGAATTGGAAGAAATAATATTGAAAAATTTACAAAAATAAATAATAAAATACAATAGATTCCACCCATAATAATTTTTTCCAAAACTCGTAAACTGTCAATTTTTTTCTCGTCCGAAAAAAAGTTTATTCGACTTTCATTTTTCAATAAAAAAGAAGTTTTTATTCATTGTTTAAAAACTCCGCCCACAAACAGTTTTTCATTGTTTATGAATCACTTTTTTGTTTGGTATGTACAAAAAAAGGAGCTTCCTTTTTTAATCTGATTATATGTATTTTTCACATAATTTTTGAACATAAAAAAAGAAGGGTAGTTTCATATTTCATAGTTTTACAAAAAATATCTAAAATAAAGTTTTCCATTTTTAAATCGTATTTTTTTGTATTTTTCGAGAACGTTTTTGTTATGAGTTTTTGCAAAAAAAAAGTGTTCTTTGATTTTTAACGAAACTAATCATTTTGAAACTTTGATTTTATTTTATTTATAGTACACAAAAAATTGTTGAAAATTTAAATAAAAAATAATAAAAGAAGAGAAAACGAATCAAAACACTCCCAAAAATTTCCATATTAAAAAAGTGCTATTTTAAAAAATAACACTTTTTAATATGGATTGTTTTTGCCTGGCATTGAAAAATCTTGCGGTTTATAGGATAACATGTTTTACATATAAAACATATTTAAAATTCAAAATAAGACAAAAAAATGAAGAAGGTGTGTTACCTTGAAAAAAAATTAATGTTTGTCTTCGCAGCTAAAAATGTTCCAAGAAAAAATCCTTCGTTGTGCTCTAAAACATCAGCCTTATTGAAAACAAAGGTCAACCACAGATGTGATTGATCTTTGGTCGCAGCACTGTTTTAAAGAAATGATGGTAAATTTGGGCTTAAAAAATGTTGCTTTCGCAAAAAAATCAATCCATTCATCTCTTTCTTTGGCTTTTAATTTCTCTGAGGATAAATTGGTGTTTGACACTTAAAATGTTATAATGGAATCTTTCCCGATTCCATATTTGGCAATCAAGAAAGACTCACATTTTTTTGGCGACTAAAAAATTGCATCTCAAAAACTGAAGATCTTGAAATTAGTTTTGTAAAAAAATCCTAAATATTGCATCGAAAAAAGTTTCTCAAATCAAGCCTTGTAAAAATAAAATATTATTTTGGTTAAAACATGGAAAAAATGTTAACAATTCGAATTATTTTTGTTGTTGAATTTTACTTCTTTTTCTGAAATGCTTTTGAATTTTTTTCCAAAAATTAAATTAGTCAAAAATAAAATGCTTACAGTAAATTTTTATGGCAATTGTAAACAAAATCTTTTGCTCACGTTTTGGTAAAAATTTTGACAGAAAATGATCATAAAAATTTTATAGGTTATTTATGACATGGAAAACTGGATAAATATCAAAAAGAAAAAAGAAAGTTTTATGCTTGCAAAGAATGTCAATGAGTTAACAACAACCAGATTTTCCAAGAATGATTTTTAGCAGGTGAAAATACTTTATTAAAAGGTCAAATAATTAAAATTTTATGAAAAAAAAAACAAGTTATAAAGCAGTTTTGCAGATGTATTATTTTTTGATATTTAATAAAATACAAACTTTTGAACATTAAATGTCTTTCAAACGACTGTATAAAAACATTTTTTACTTCATTTAACTTTTTTGGTTTTTTAGTTTAACTTTATTACATGCATTTATGGCAAGCAACGAAGATTTGCTTTCACTTTTATCCTTGGAGCCATGGTTCTTTACATATTCAACTGTATGCTTTTCACTTAAACTTATATTATTTTTGCCTGTAATGTATGTAATTACAACTCAATCTCCACCATCAATGGAAAGTTATAAATTTTATTTATTGATTAATGTAATTTCAACATCAACTTGGGGATTTTTACTTTTTATTACCCAACCTATGATTGTTGCACCATCGTTGATTGTTTGCAGTTCAGGATTTTTACGAACAATTTCATCCCTTTATTTTCGATCTTCAATTGCTGCTTTAGCATTTGTATATATGTCACATATTGCATCAACTTTTACATGTTTACTCTTTCAATATGTACATCTTCGAATGAGTACAATGCAAAAATATTTTTATCAATATAGTAAAGCTTTTATTGGATATATTTTTGTTACAACAATTTTATCCATGCCATTGATATATGCCGTTTTTGAATCACATTATTCAGCAAATCCATCTATATCTTGGTTATTAGAAGATAATCCAAATCTTAATCCTTCAATTATTGTCTATCTTTTAGAATCTCATCCATCTTGCTTCAAACTTGATCTTTATGAAAATATAATCTTTCTTGCAATTTCTATGTCTGTTATTGGCTTCTTTCTTCTTTTCATTTTTGTTTATATTCATTCAAATATCCTTAAATTCTTCTTTTTAAAACATGCATTTGTTTCAAAGCGAACAGAAATGATGCAATGGAATTTATATAAATTTATTCTAATTCAAAGTTTTTGTATTATTGTTTTTTATCTTTTTCCTGTTTTATATATTATTATTTCAATTGCATTTAAAGCTAAAAACCTTTCTATTGGTTTTTCTTTTGCTTTATCAATTATTTCTTCTTATGAGCTATCGAATTTTATTTTAATTTTAACCTATGTTGGACCATATAGACAATTTTTAATTAAAACTTTTCGTCGAATTTTTTTTAAAAAGCAATCTTCTGTTATTTCTGTAAGTTCAACCGTTGCCATGGTCTCTTCTTCTGCTACAGCACAATAAATAAATAAATAAACACCTGCATTTATGACAAAACTTCAATGACTGGAATTTAAATAATTATATCAAGCGTGTACAAAACGTTAAAAAATAATATTAAGTGTTTACAGTATGACATAATTATTGTATTTCCAGCATACGATAAAAAAAATTCAGTTAACTACAAAAGTTTACAAGAAAAAATAGCAAGATAAAAAAATTGATAACAAAAGACAGGCAAAGTTGTATTACAAAGTTCTTGGAAGATTATTGCAAACGTTGTAAAAGAAGTTCGTACAACAAATTATTATTATTGGCATTCCATTTAATAATGTTATCGAAAACATGTTCAATTTTTGCAAGTTCATTTCCTGGATATCCAATTGCCAAAGGAATATAATTATCAGAATCTGTAGGAACTTCAAAAAGTTCATTTAAAATTTCTTTTAATCGATTTTTGTATTCCTCAGAAATTGTATCATTAAAACCAAGAATGACAAACATATTTTTATGTTTCTGTAAAAACTAATTTTGACGTTTAATCTGAAAATCACCTTAAAAACCAACTTTTAAATAATCATAAAATTTATCAATGTCAAAAGAATCAGGAATATTTCTGAGAATAATTGAATAAGTGCTTGAAAAATGCGGAATTTTTAAAAGATTTTCAACAGTTTTTGTTGAACATTTTTTCTCGTCATCAAATGTGCTAAAAAATGTTTTCTTAATAATTAAAGACGGTTTTAAAACTAACAAATCGAAATGCATAATTTTAGTAAAAATATTAAATATCGTTTCCAGTGGAACTTCTAAGTTATTTTCGCATTTAACAGAAACATCTTTAATATCAACACTTTTAAATTTTGAATAAGATAAAAGTTCCTTTATAACAAGTGCTTGATTTTGTAGGATTAAAAAATTGCGTATTGTATCAAATTGATAAAGTCGTTTATTTATCCCTGCTGCAATATAATCTTTGTCCATATCATTTGGACAAATTGAAATTTGACGTGTAATCCAAATTTTTGAAAAACTTTTTTCAAAATCGCCATACATTTTCCATTGATTTTTTCCATCCTTACAGTCATAACATTTTGACCAACCATTATCATTAAATTGTAAACAATGAACAACCAAAATTGGATTTTTAGCAAAAAAATATTTGCAAGTTTTAATTAATTTTTGATAAAATTTTGGATTTGATGGATTTTTTGTTATTAAATAAATTAATGAATCTGGCATTGAAAAATCTTGCGGTTTATAGGATAACATTTTCAGTGTAAATAACAAAATTTTTTAAAAAACGGTATAAAACAATAAAATGACCACCACCAAGTGCAGCACTTGTTTTTCGACAAAAACAAAATGGTTTTAGTTAACTCCAAAAAAAGAGAGTATGAAAATATATTGCACAAAAAATCAATCACAAACATGGGCTCTTATTTTCTTTAAAGGCATATTTTCCTTTAATTACTTTTGGCCTCAAAGAATTTGTTGGTCTTTGGTTATCAAAAACTAAAAATGTGCCAACTGTGTCTGAAATTTTCTTTGCTGAAACATAATTTTCATTATTTTTTTTACAAAAAATTTTCAATAGTTATGAAGAATTTTTAAAGAATCTAACAGATTCATCCTATCCCAAAAATGTGAAAAAAATCATTTTTTAAATATTTCATCGTTTCGTTGTTTTTTCCTATTTTGCCCCATGCTGTGCTAAAAAATTTGATGATGATCTTCAACACCAGGTTTTTAATCGGTAAAAATACTTTGATATTTTGTTTTTTTCTGTTTTCACATCTTTTTACAGCAATTTTTTTCTCAGCATCATCTTTTTTCTACTGCTATCTTTTCTTTAGTTCAAGTATTTGTTTGATGCAGTTGCAAAGTATCAATGTTGTTGTTTTTTTGTCATTTTTTAAATGAAACAAACAAAGCAAAAACAAAAGCAAAAAAGGTTCTTTAAGAAAAGAAAGGAAGGAAGGAAAAAAGGAAGAAAACAAGGAACAATTTATATGATGAAATAATGCGTATTTTATGAAAACACATGCAACAAAAATGTGGAAGAAAAGAAAAAAAGATGCTTGTCTCTTGTTTTATTTTTGCGCCAAAAAAAAACTTGTGCTACTTTTTTTGATAGGCATCTTTGATTTAAGCTTATATTTTTAATCGATTGAAGACTTTATTTGTATTTTTTTAATAACTTTCACATAAATTTTGTTGTTGTTACACAATTTTTTTGGTAAGGATATTCGTTGCTTTTTTTTGTATAAATTAAAATTAGTTCCGCCAAAAATCCATCCATCATTTATCTTTTTTTTGTATAGTTGGTAGGGAAGAAAAAAAAGAAAAAAAGCTTTTACTAAATAAAAAAACATTGTGTTATTTAAATGTAAATGAATTTCAGCATATTTTTTAGCGTCTCAGTTTTTTCGTTTTCACACAAAAGAAATTAACAGTCAAAAAAAGAAAGGTATCAAAAACATTGATTTTTATTATACCTTTGAAGGCGGAGTTTTTTGTGGTTTTTTTAAAAAAAAAGCTCGATTGATTCATATTTTTAAATTTTTATCTATTTTCCTGTAAATAAAAAATGGCTCAAAATACTTCTTCTTCCTCCTCTATCAATGCTGCAATTGATTCATTCCCATTACTGACCCTTGAAAATTTTGTAAATTC
This sequence comes from Panagrolaimus sp. PS1159, assembly GCA_963922195.1. Lineage (NCBI taxonomy): Eukaryota > Metazoa > Nematoda > Chromadorea > Rhabditida > Panagrolaimidae > Panagrolaimus > Panagrolaimus sp. PS1159. Next base: position 6,296,107 of record CAWUHW010000001.1, on the reverse strand, counting down.
AATGAATGAACAAAATGGTTTTGGAAGAACTTTTAATAATGCTACCTTTGATAATCATCGAAGTCATCCAACAATTTCCACAACAATTCCTCAGCCTTCTTCCTTTTCTCCTCCTTTTCATTGTACTTTGCCTTCCAATTTTAATGCTTCTGTATCTGTATCCGGAACTTCTGATTCTAGAAACAGAGTTATTTCTAATTCTTCTAATATCCCTTCTTCTAATATTCCCCCTTCTGCTGTTATTTCATCAACAGATTCGATTAATAATAATGGCACAACGCCACATCAATGTTTTGGAAAAAAGAATTTAACGGCATTTGAATATTCTAAAAATTGTGATGTACATCATGTTAATCGAAAACCCGGTGGATTTGCTTCAACTTGGAGGCTTCGATGTATGGAATGTGCAAAAGCGAAAATAATTTTGGTAAGTTTTTTTCTGTTGAACAACAATATTTTTTGTGGCTGAACGTGAAAATCAGGGTTTCTAATTTTTTATCTTAAGAATTAAAAAAATTGATCCAATATAATGCCTGATTTTCAGGTTCAGTCATAAGAAAATCGTTTTTTTTAATTTTTAGCATAAAATTTTTTCAGGATCCTTTGGTTGAATATGTTTTTTGCTTTGTAACTACCTTTGATGGGGCACATTGTTTTATGATTAAACTTCACAATTCTCCCCCTGAATTATTTTTAATTCCTGCAAGTGTTTTCAGAACTTTATGTCCAATTGTAAGTTTCATTTTTTCTTAAGTTAAACCCATTTTTTTGTTGTTTGCATTTTTAAAACTTTTTTTTCATCAATTTTTAAATATAACCCCATTTTCCAGAATTATATCATGTTTTACAAATCCATTGATTCATATAATTCAATGATCTCAGATTTAACTGAAACAATTAAAGAACAAAAAAGTATTGTTGAAAAATGTTTTGATTGTGAAATTCTTCAACCATATAAAACTGGAGCAACTGTTAATGATATTTCACGATTGCCACATTCTTTAGATTCCCAAAATGCTGTTACCGAAATTCGACGGCTATTTTTCTTGGAATTGGAATTAAAAATGGGTGAATATATGAGAAAGAATATACATATGTGCAGTGAAATGATTGAATTTGTAATGAATTTTTATAAAAATCGTGATAAAGCATTTTCAATTATTTCTGTTGAAGATGTTAAAAAAACTTATATTTCATTGTATAATGATTTAGTTCAACAATCATAATTTATTTATGAAGTTTATACGGTTTTTTAATTATATTTGGTTTTTGCTTTAAATATTTATTTCTAATTTCCTTTCATTATTTTTGTTGTATTTTTTACGTTTTATTTAATTTTATTTATCGCTCCCATAGCGTGTTTGATATATAAAAAGTACAGTAATATAATAGAGAAAAGTAGAAATGTGAAACTAACAATTAAAAATTAAAATGAGGGTTAGAAAGAAAATTGACAAAGAGAAGTAACAGTAAAAATTAAATAAATTACTTAAATATTTTTGTTAAAAAAACTTTTGATAAAAATCATTAAAAAAATCTTTGCAATGTTATTTTTGCAGAAATCAGAGAAATACAAAGAGTCAAAAAACTCATGTAATTTTCGCAATCTTAAAAAAATTTAATTGTGAGAAATCAGTTACACTATTAAACAAAAATATATTTTATCCCGTCTTTTTTTCGGTATAGTATCATTTTTAAAAAATATGCATTTTTTTTAATCACCAATTAAAATTAAAAGGGGCACATGATTTGGTATGTTTTTTATTTTAACTTTTTTTTTCGAAAATAACATGAATCTGTTAATCATGGATTTTTATATTATCCTTTTGCCTCGTCATCAGGTTTATACCGTTTTAAAATAAAATTGTTAAAAATAAAAATTTTTTCATAGCAGTGGAACTCATTTTTTAAAATTCCGGTTTTTTATAATGTCAATCTTCCTCTTTTTTACATGCATTTTTCTGCAATTTATATTTCCATCTAATTTTGTTTTCCTTTCTAAAAAAATAATAAAAATATGATAATTTATATCTTTTCTGTCGAATGCTATGAGTTTTATCCTTGTTCTATTTCCATGGATATTGTGTTTAACCTTATTAAAAAATGATGTCCCTCGCTTCGGCTTTTCATGTCTTTCTTTATTATGCCTTTTTGACCCACAAATTGGCTTTTATTTTGTAAAAAAATCCAAAACACATTTAATTGATGGTTCCAGTTAAAATATTTTACTGCCCGCACCTTCTTCTATTTTCTTCCTTTTTTAACTTTCTTTCCACTTCGAAAAAGGGACGTATGGCAACAGCCGAAGAAAAAAAAACTTCCATCGAAGAAGACACAAAATATCTATTATAAATGTCCGGAAGACACTTCGGTTCTCTCTTTTTTCAAAATACACACATATTGTTGTTCGTTCACCCTTCTTACTTGTTTTCTTTTTCCCTTTTTCTTCTCCCTTTCGGTTCAAGCCTTAAAAAATATTGAAAAGAAAATCTTTTCTTTTTTCTGCTGCCATTCAATAAAACAAATGTGTGATTCACCCTTAATCGAAACTGTCCATCTCCAAAGGTTCAAACAAAAGAAAAAAACGAGTATTCTTTCTTTTTTTCAGAAATTGTTTCTTTCTTTTCTTTTGCAATGTTGCAATAACATATGTTTGATGTTATTTTGAGTGCAAAGCACATTCGCTTTTTTTTATATTTCGCAATAATTTTTATGCTATTTTTTTGCAAGAATATTTAAATAGAAAAAAGGAACTTTTTAAAAGTTTATTTCTATTTTTTAAAGTTTTTTAAAGCACTCCAAACCCATCTTTGATTTCGTCATTGATTTTCCGGTTTTGTGATATCGTGATAATTTTTTGTTTCTGATCTTATCTGCCATTTTTTTTGTATCAATATCTTATAGAAATATCCACTTATTCACCGTATTTTATTACTACCATGGGTGCTGAAGCTAAAACTGTTGCAGATTATGCAAAATCAGCAACAATTTATCATGTAAAAAGAAGAAAAGGAGAATATCCTTCAACTTGGAAACTTTATCCAAAAAAAGATGTCCAAGTAAGTTTTAGTCTTTATTATTAATAAAGATAAACGAATTATAAACAACTTTTTTTAAATCTTAAACTGTTTAGGATAGTTATGTTGATTATGTATTTTCATTATTAACAACTCCTGAAGGCAATCATTGTTTTATTGTTAAACTTAAATGTTTTGGAAAAGATTTATATTTAATCAATGCCTCAAAATTTCGGGAAACATGTCCAAATGTAAGTTTCCCGATATATAAATACTAATCCCAATTGGCACAAAATTTTTCTGTTTATCTAAAAATTTTATTTATCTAAAAGTGTTTGCATTTAAAGAAGGAAGAATTTGTGCTAAAATTACGTCTTTGGAGAATTTTTGTTAAATACATACATTCCCTTTGAGAATTAGTTTTTGTTTTATACTTCCCATTTTAAATATATTTCATTATGAAATAATTTAATTTTTTAATTTTTTAGAGTTATGCTACATTCTTTAACAGTGTTAATTCATATAATTCAATGATCTCAGATTTAACTGAAACAATTAAAGAACAAAAAAGTATTGTTGAAAAATGTTTTGATTGTGAAATTCTTCAACCATATAAAACTGGAGCAACTGTTAATGATATTTCACAATTGCCACATTCTTTAGATTCCCAAAATGCTGTTGCCGAAATTCGACGGCTATTTTTTTTGGAATTGGAATTAGAAATGGCAATATTTTTGCGAACAAATATTTATGCCAAAAATGAACTCTTCGATTGTATTGATAATTTTTACAATAGCCGAGATCCTGCCTTTAAATTTATTACTAAAAATGATGTACTTCAAACTTATATGGCTTTATTTTCTGATATCATTAGTCAATCATAAAATATCATTTTGTGTTACATTATTTGATTTTTTATGTTGTTAACTTTTTTCGTTTATTTCCACTTAATTAAATAAATGTTGTAAATATTAAAAAATCAAAGAATTACGAACAAAAAAAAATACAGTTAAAAAGTTACTGTTTTCAAAACAAATTTTTTGCAAAATAATTTTTTTGTTTTAATAACAAATAATGTCAGTGTAAACCTTTAAGGAAAACATTGATTTATTTGTTAATAATGATTTATTTTTTTGTATTCTTTAAATTTACTTAAACAAAAAATATTTTGTCTGTTGTATTTCTTTGATTAATTTGCAAAACAAAGTCATGGCTTTATGTGATGATTTAGGAAACACCCAATAACGCAACTCTTTTTTCTCTTTTCAAGGAAAAAAGAGTAGTGGTGCTATTTTGGAAAAATGTTCTTTTTGAAAAAAAGCAAAAGGAGTTCCTTTTCTCCTCTTCCTTCTTCCTGTTTCGGTGACTTTTGTCGAATATCTCATTTACCTCCAATGATTGAATATCCATTTGCTTTAGAGTAGCGACAAAATTAAGTTCTCTCTCTCCATCTACTACTTCTCCCCCTCTTATTATCTGAATGAGATAATCCATCAAAAGATTCAATATATTAATTTTTATTCAAAAAATCAATTCATAAAAATTATTCATTACAAGTAAATATAAAAAAAGTTAGAGTTAGAGCTCTTCTGACGATGATAAAGGATATGGTACAAGTGGTTTACGAGGCTAAAAAAAGATATGGATATCAATCATGTTCAAAGTATCAAAGATAAAAAACAAACCTGTAATGAATAAAGTAAATTTTCCAATTCAACCCGAACAATATCAGTTAAATTTCTTTTAATATGCCTTCCACAATCATCTATATGATTCATAATTGCATTTAAATCAATTCCATTTCTTTCACTTTCTTCATCAGTTTCATTATTACTGCTGCTGCTGCTGCTATCATTTGATATTATTGAATTTTCTTCATCTTGATTAGATTCAGGTGAAGAATTTGAAGATGAAAATGATAGTTCTATAGGACCCTGGAAATTGATATAACCTTTAGTGAAAAAAATATAAAAAGAAAAGAACCTACAGCATAAAGACTAACATTTATATTTTCATTTGTTGTATTTAAATCAGCAGATACATTTAATCCACGAATTTGTTCTGGTGAAATGTCAGAAGTATTACGGCCATATCGGCGCATCATTTTTGTGTCACTAAATAAAAAATAATCAATCGTCGTTCACAAACAAAAAATATGTGATGAATAAATGAAAAATGGTTTTTTGAAAGTTGACAGTGAATATTTTAGAATAAAAAAAACAAATTTGCATTAATCGAGAAAATTCAAAGTGAAAAATTATCATATTTTTTCGTTCTAATTTTTTTCAAAAAAATACAAAAAAATATGGCAGAAATAAAATCTCGAAGTTGAGCAGAGAAACCATATACGGTAACCTCTTAAAATCTTTAATGCGTTCATATTTAATGTTTTTAGTTTTAGATAACCTGGGTCAAATAAAAAAATGTTTTGAAAATGATTCTTTTTGTTCGACTGCGTTACGATTTATATCAAAAATGTCAAAAATGATAAGGGATTTTTTACCGCTCCATTAATACTCTTCGAAACTTTAGCTTTCATCGGAAACATTATTATACAATATAAAATTTTATAAAAAAAAACAACGTGGATTATAAACAACAGTAAATAAATTTAAAAGAACAAAAACTACACAAGTATTGCAAAATTTCATAAATAACAATGTTCAAAAAGTAGCAATAATTTCAATAGGCATACTGTAGCAAATGAACATATTTAAAATAACCGATAAAATTTTTGATGTTTGATTAAAATCTGCCCACTATTCGGCAATTATACCTTTATTTTTTGAAATTCCATTGAAATCTTCTTTCTTTAATGCTGAAGCCCATGAAAATGTTTCAGTCATTTTTTTTGGCTTTTCAGCTTTAGCTTCTTCATTTTCATTTAATGGATTATTTTCAATTTTATCAACATCTTTTATAATTTCATTCTCTTTTCTTGGATCAAAACCATTTCGAAAAGCTTTTGGAATATCCTTCTTTGTTGATTTCAAAAATAAATCCAATGCCAAATTTGCGGCACTGCTTTTCGACTGCGAAAATAATTCAGCACGCAATAATTCAGCTGAAAAAAGACAGAATAAATTTTTCAGAATGTAATTTTTCATATATTGTATATTGTGAATGTAATTATTTGTAATAAATAAATCATCAAAAATTTTTCGGAAAGTAATAATATTGTAAAAATATTTTAGCATACTTTTTTTGTGAAACATTTAATTAAGAAAAAGATTATTTAGAAAGTAAAAATATTGTAAAAATATTTAAGTGTACATTTTTTCAGAAAATTTTATTGAGAAAAAAATAATAAGAATGCAAGATTTCAGCAAAATTTTTCCTGCACGGAAAATTTTAGCACAACATTTTTCAAAAAATATTTATTCAGAATGCAACATTTGAGCATGATTGATCTGACGTGATCTAAAGCTCATTTTTTTTAATTTTTTCTGTTGGATTAAATAAATTTGTATGTCTTCTATCTATTGGACACATATTTATTGATTTAAATGATATATTTGACATTTTTACGTCAAAATTTCACTATTGCATGGAAAAAATTTGTAGTTAAATCGTATTTGCATATTTTATACTTAAATTTTTTTCTATTTTTAATCATGTAATTAATAAATTTATGTTTTTTTTTAGAATGTTTTGACTATAAACATACAAAAATTTATAATTTTTATATAATTTCTTTAACTTTTACAACAATGATTATTCTTCCATTGGAGATTTTTTGGACAAATAAAAGTAAAAATGATCTTTTATTAAATTAATAAATACAAAAAATGTTAAAAATCAGACGGCTGTTAATGTTTCAATATCGGATTCATCATCATCTATAAAATATGCAAATACGATTTAACTACAAATTTTTTCCATGCAATAGTGAAATTTTGATGTAAAAATGCAAAATATATAATTTAAATCCGCAAATGTGTGTCCAATAGATAAAAAATATATAGATTTATTTATTACATGGAAAAAAATAGAAAAAAAAATAAGGATAAAATATGCAAATACGATTTAACTACAAATTTTTTCCATGCAATAGTGAAATTTTGACGTAAAAATGTCAAATATATCATTTAAATCAATAAATATGTGTCCAATAGATAGAAGACATACAAATTTATTTAATCCAACAGAAAAAATTAAAAAAAATGAGCTTTAGATCACGTCAGATCAATCATGCTCAAATGTTGCATTCTGAATAAATATTTTTTGAAAAATGTTGTGCTAAAATTTTCCGTGCAGGAAAAATTTTGCTGAAATCTTGCATTCTTATTATTTTTTTCTCAATAAAATTTTCTGAAAAAATGTACACTTAAATATTTTTACAATATTATTACTTTCCGAAAAATTTTTGATGATTTATTTATTACAAATAATTACATTCACAATATACAATATATGAAAAATTACATTCTGAAAAATTTTATTCTGTCTTTTTTCAGCTGAATTAGTGCGTGCTGAATTATTTTCGCAGTCGAAAAGCAGTGCCAAATTTGCTTGTAAAAATAATCCATTTTCAATGGCATCTTTTTTCTTTTCCATTATTTCTTTTTTTAAATGATTTTCTTCATTGAATTTTGAATTAACTCCAGAATATTTTTCAACTTTATCAATTTCAGAAATTTCAAGCAATTTTTCAACCATTTCTTTCAAATTAAAATATTCTTTGAGCTTTGATAATCTTTCAATTTCAGCAGAATAAATTGGAAGAAAAGTTGGAAATTCGCTCGAAAGCTTTTCAAATATTGCCGCAGCTTTTTTGGAATCTGTTTCTTTTGTTAAATATGAAATTTCAATATCTCTAATTTCACCTAAAAAGTATAACTGTGAAAAAAGTTGTTTTTCAAAACGAAAAAATCAAGAAAGAGTAATAATTAAAATTTTCTTATTTTTTTGTTCATGTTTGCATGGCTCAGTTGGTATTGGTAGAGCGCTTAGATTTCAGTGAGGTGGTCAGGGGTTTGAATCTTTTCTCCGGGCTGTATCATTCTTATCACTTGGCCCAAATAAGAACAAAAGGTTTTAATGAAAACTTACTCTTTAAATCTTTTTCTTCATCACATTTATCAGCTTCAATTTCAAGTCGGCTATTTGCATCCTTTGATTCTGGAGCTGCCAATAAATAAATAATATCAAAGCTTGAAGTTTCAACTGCTTGTAATGTAAGCTTTCCCTTTAAATATGATCCAACAGAATATTTCGAAAAAGGTATTTCTCCAACATAAATTGAAAACTTTTCTTTAGCACTTAAAAACCTCTTTTTAGCCATTTTTTCTGTAGAATTTTTTAAAGCTGATTCAGAATTATAATAAAGATTTGCAATTTCGCAAAAAGATTGTATTGCAATTAGTCGAAGATCTTTAAGTTTTTCAAGCATTTTAAAATCTGAATGACAAATTCGTACTCGAACTACATAATCACCTTTTTCAAGATATATCTTCTGAAATATTTTTTGTTTTAGAAACATAACAATTAGAACGACGTTTACCGAAATTCCATAAGTATCAAGAGTATGAATATGCTTTTTTGAAGCAGTTGAAATTTGAATTAAATATGAATCCATACACTTTTGATAAAATTCTGCATTTTCATGTTTGAATTTATATTTATCATATTTTGTTGCTATAAATTTGACAAAATTATTATTTTGGGGGAATGTGGGGAAAAGGCAGATTTGGGTTGCGTGCAAGCTGCAGCGAAAAAGCTATTTTTTGAAAAAAGAAGTGAAAAGAGCAGCTTTTTGCTGCAGGTTGCGAACAACCCACTTTCTTATTTTCTTTAAACGGGGCTAGGGGGACTTGTTTTAATTATTTTTAACGAATTAAAACAAGTCTCTTAGTTTTAATTCGCTAAAAAATCTCTAAAAGTTTAATTTCGAATCGAAATTTTCAAATTTCGATCAAAAATCCCCAAAATCGAAATTACTGTTTCCCTGAAGTAACTTCGTGTTCGATATTTTTTCGTAAATAGATGTCCTGCCCTAAGTTTGATAAAAAAACGAACCATAAAATTTATATGTTACAAGTAGCTGAAAGCTTGGACTTCCATCAATGATATCCCGTTCATTCATAGATTCAATCATTGCTTCATTTGGAGACAATGGTTGACAGAAATCATCAAATTTTAAAGTCGGTTCAACCATGGTTTCTTTACAAAACAAAGAAGATTAAATTCGAAAAAAGTTACAGTAGAAAAGCTTTAAAATATCAACTGCAAAATTACAGGTTAAAACTAAAGATCGTTTGAAAGTCATATTTTAAAAAGCAATGGAAATTTTTATGTTATAAATGTAATTTTTGAAATTTCATAAGCATACATGAATTTAAGTTTTTCCATAAAAAAAATTAATCAGAATTTCTTTAATTCATCAAAAAAAATTTTTTATGTTGAAAATCAAATTCAACAATTTTTTAAAATTTAACATCTCTAAAAATAATATTACTGCAATTTGATTCTTATGGCATATTATTTTGCCATGATACAGGAAAAATACGTCATACTAATCCCCAGAAATGTAATGTAAATCATAAATTTTTGTTGTTGTTTCTGATATTTCAATCACTGATGCAATTTTAATTGTCAAATTTGCTAAAACAAATTCTGTTGCTGAACGTATGTTCTTTTTCTAAATTTTTGCGTTTCATAATTCAAATCATAATTTTTGGATGTTATATTTATAATCATGATTCTGTTATATCAACTGAAGAAACTTTTTTGATTCTTAAATTTTCTGATAAATATGATATTTCAATTCTTAAGGTTTCTTGAAATGAAAGTGATTATGGTCCTTTTATTTTTAGGATAATCTTGAAGAATACTTGGGTAATGCAATTACAGTATCAAATGTTTGTGAATTTGCAAAATATGCTGCTAAAGGAAATGCTTTAACTCTTAAAAAGAGATGTCTTGAATATTTTACTGCATGCTTATCAAAGAATGAATTTGTAACAAATATGGAACTTTTTGATAAAACTTTCGTCATTACAGCTGTTACAAAAATTTGTTCTCATAAAATTGAAATTCTTTAATTTAATTTAAACTTGTTTTTTGTTTTATAATATAAATATTCTTGCTTTTTATTTGAATCATGTTTAAGGATGTTATTTACAGTTTTTATTTTTCAACCGTTTTTATTCAAATAGCCTTGCATTGTGCCATTCATTTTTTGTGGATTTGAGTGTATGTAATAATTTTTGTCACAAAATTAAAATTTTAGAAAATGTAAAATGAATTTAAATGATTACTGTATTTTTCATTTTTTGATATCATCGTAATTGGATTCTAAAACCTTACAAATCTTTATTTTTTTGTTGTAACCAAATTTACAGTACACTAATATTCACAAACATAAAAAGTATATTTTTTTTAAAATAAAAATATCGATCAATAACCGGTAAAAATAAAAGAAGAAAAATAGTGATAAAAAAAGAATTTAATCTTTTACATTACATTTTTTTCAACATTTTTTAAAAAGTTTTCAAAAAATGAAAAGTTTTTTTGTTTTTATCAGGGATTGAAAATGAGGCCGGCCGGCCTCGGCCGGCCCGGCCCGGCCCGGCCCCGGGCCGGGCGGGCCTTAGTAATTCTGGCCCGCGGGCCGGCCGGGCCGCGTTAAGAAGCCCGCGGGCCGGCCCGGCATATTTTTCAAATTTTGTTTTTTGGTAGTTTTTATGTTTGTGGTGTGCGCAGTACGCACTTTTTCTTTTCTCATCACTATGAATCATTGTTATATTAATTCATATTGATGAGAAAAGATGCAAAAAACTATTTTTTGCAAGCTGCAGGTTTCGAAAAATATTCTAAAAAACTTTTAAAAAAACTTGAAATAGTTTAGGGCCGGCCCGGGCCGGCCGCGGGCCGGCCGGGCCGAGAAAATTCCGACGACGGGCCGGGCCGGCCGTCAATTTTTAGGCCCCGGGCCGGGCCGGCCGACTTTTTCGGCCCGATTTTCAATCCCTGGTTTTTATCCATTTCCAAAAAAACCAAAAGAAAAAAAATTAACTAATCAAAATTAAGATAAAATTAAAAATGTTCATTAAATTAAAAATAAAAAATCAAAGGAAAAAAGTTGTTTTTTAATAGAATCATTTTTTATTTTTGGGTGGCTTTCAATAATCTGGTGGATTACAAACTCGTTCAGCTCTTTGAATTTGTTCAATAATTTGTGCAAGTTTTCTTCGAATCTTTTTTTGATCATCTGCAGTACATTCAATAACTTTTGTTTGGAATCTTTGATCAATTGGTCCAACTTCATCGGGGCAGCAAGCATTAAAATATCGTTCAATTGTTCCTTTTGCAGCTGTTAAATCTTCTTGCATTTTTTGTGTTACTGCATCAATTAATTTATTGACTTCATCCAATGCTCGAGCTTGATCTTCATTTCTTGGCGTAAAAACTGATACTTCAACAGCTTTGCAACGTTTCATTAATCGTTCAGATGTTGCATCAATATCTTCACGATCATGATCATCTAGTCGAAGAAAATCTGCATTAATTCGAACATTATTTAATGCATCCAATAATTGCTCCTTTTCTTGTTCAAGATTTGATGCCATTTCTCTGAAATAAATGTAAAATTAAAATGATGCAAAATTTCGTTGCGGTAAAAAATAATTTTCAAGGAAAATGTATACTGTAAGGTGAATTCGTTGCAGGAGATTTTTAGCTTTTTGAATTTTTGTGTTGATACAAATATTGACTATTTAGATTTTGTAAAAAAAGCTTTTAAGTGTGTCGTTTGTTTTTTGCGTCAACAAAAAAAGGTAATTTAAGTAATAGGTTTTTTGAAAGGTAATATATAACAAGTTTTTTGGAGGACAAAAATGTGAGTCATAAAAGTAACTTTAGACGAAAAAGAGTAATGTTTGCAAAAGGTTAAAAATACCTTTCAAATAAAATGTTAATGCTCTAGAGTGATAAAAAAAATAAACAAACCTTAACAATTCAATTCGGCGTTCAGCTTCATCCAGAAGATGAATAAATTTATTATTTGAACCTCCATCAATTGATGTCTTCTTTTCATTGAATGCAGCTCGACGAGCTTCTGCAGCAGCTGCAAATCCATTCAAAGGTGGTGGAAGCGGAATGGCTTCTGATTTCTTTTCTTGTTGCTCTTCCGAAGCAGCATTGCCATTTGAAGATTGTCTTTCAACATTTTGTTGCTGCTTTTGTGGAGGTGAAGATTGTTCAGATCGAATTTTTTTAACTTGAATTTCTGGTTCAATATTATTACTATTACTCATATTTGGGGAATCTGGAGCTGATTGTTGTTGCTTTCGATCAGGATTAAGTTCACCATTTGTATAACTTGATGCAGCATTATTAATTTCGACAGCACCTTTTGGAATTGGACTCTTAAAAAAAATATGGATAAATTATACCATTAAATAAAATTAATTATCTCTTTTTTGCCGATGTTATTTCAGAAAAAAATTTACGCATTTAAATATGGAATGTTTTGGAAGAAAATGGCAGCGAACACAGAGAAAAAACCAGTTGAAAGAATAAAAAAAAGTTGTAATCAAAAAAATGCGTGCTTTTTTTCTTGTTTTATCGTTGGTGTTTTTTTCACCCTCTCTTTTTTCGTTTTTAGCGTAAGGTTTTTTGTCTCTCTTTTAAATTTTTTTTTCCATAGCGTTAAAAAAAAACAACATTGCTGCAGCAGCAAAAAAAAGAAAGAGAGCTGTATTGTGTTATATTATTGAATGAAATGAAATGAGGACGTAAAAAAACTATTGCAGTAAAGTTTCAACAAGTTTTTAAAATAAAATCAAAGTGGAAAAAAGCAAACAAATTTCGAAATCTTTTAAACCGAAGAATTAATCCTTCTGGTAAAATCTTTGCGTAAATTTTTTTGTAATAAACAATTTTTAATTACAACAAAAAATATTTGTTGATTTTTTCTTTGAATTAAAATTAATGTGATTAAAGACAAACGAACCTTTTTTGATGGAGTTGTTTGTGATGAAGAATTATTGGGTGACGCCCTTTGAACGGGGATTGTTCGTTCTTGTTGGAATGTTTGTTGTTGGGGTTGTTGGGGGTATTGGGGTTGGGGTTGTTGAGGTGGTTGTTGTTGTTGATATGTTTGAGATGAAGGTGATCCTCGATCTGTTGGAGGTCGAGGGGAACGGGATGTATGACGATGACGGGGAAGTGAACCAAATGCTGATGGCATTCCAGGCCCAAATGTTTCATCAAAAAATTCATCATCAATTAAACGGGGAGTTGAACCAAATCGACGTTGGGGTTGTGGGGAACGAGAGAAGCCACTGTCTCGAGGGAAGGGATCTCGAGAGAATCCATCAAATGGATCATGATGAAAAAATGGATCATCAACAAATGTTGTACGTGGAAGTCGCCCAGGTCCACCGTCCCTAAAAAAATAAATGATAAGAATTAAAAAAGAGTGATAAGGTGATGGATGATGATTGATGGTAAAATAGAATTACTGAAAAAATACCTCAAAAAAGGGAGTTCGAAGGTTACTATTGTCTTTTGTCACTAAAAAGATTCTGACAAAACCTTTTTGGAAATCAAATTGAATTAGGCCTTAAAATTTTACCACAAAAAAGCTTTTAAAGTTTTTGGTTCCATCAAAACTGTCACTTTTTTTAATAAAAATAAGTAAGAACTTTCTCGAACAACCTCGATTACGAAATTACCTCAAAACTTTAAACCCTTTTCCTATTTTACCAACAATCCTATTTTAAAGTATTAAAAAATTACATTTTTATTTAAATCTTTTTTTTTAATACCAAATGAAAAATATAATAATCTTCTTTTGATTGACAAAAACTGACTGGCAAGCCTTTAAAAGTTCAAATATAAAAAGTTAAATTTTTGATGATTTAACACAAAAAAAGAGGAGCAAACTGCTGCTTTTTCGCGAAAAAGGTAAAATAAAAAAAGAATTGTGAAACAAAAAAAACAAATACAGACTTTACGGAAGCGAAAAAAAGAAGTTAAAAAAGAAGAAGAAAATGACAAATGACACAAAAAAGTTGAAAGAAAAGAAAGGGCGTTTGACTTTTTTGTTGCGCTTCCTTCATTTTTTTATGATCGATTTTTGATTTTCTTTTTTTTTATATTTAAAGCACTAATTTGGGTTGCTTTAAAAAAAGGCGGGGTTCTTTTTTTCATTATTTTTTGTTTTTTTCTCCCTGTCAACCCCCGATAGGGAAGGAAAGCAGCAGCCGAAAGGAATGGGCTGCATTTTTTTCCGTGATGATCGAACAAAAAATTTCATTGTTTTTTTGCTCTTTCTTTTTTTTCTATGATTTATTGAAACTAAAAAGGTAGTAGGTTGGTTTTTGGTAGACGCGAAAAAAAATAGTGATGATTCATTTATTGCTTTTTATTTATGTGTTTATCAGCAGCAACCCCACTACCAAATATGAAAGAATTCAAAGAATTTTTTATACATTCAAAAAAAACAGTTTTAATCAGTAAAAAATGCATATTAAAATAAATTTTTCAATAGAATTCAAAAAAACTTTTTTTTCCTCAAACGCAAACGTAAAACCGCTGATAATCTTTTTCTTTGTTCTTTTTTTTAACGTAAAAAAAGGATAAAAAGCGAGAAAAAAAGATTTAGGTCAAAACTTGCATAAAAATATATCCGAAATAATCAAAAATTCTTTTTTTCTGCGTGTGTAAAAATTCTTCGTTTTTAATTCCTTTTTTTGTTTATCTGGTTTGGATATTTCTCTCTCAAAAATTAATTATTATCGATAAAAAAGAAATTTTAAAAGTAAAAATTCAAAAACAAAGAAAATGCCGCAGGAAAATTCAATCAAATTTCGAAAGATTACCGTAATCTCCCTTTTTGAAAAAAATTTTAAATTTAAAAATGAAATTTTCTAGTTTTTAGACAAAAGGTATTATCGATGAGTAATGGATTAAAACTTCTGAAAAAACTTTGCATAAATTAATTTTTATAAAAACTATTACGAAAATGATTCAAAGCAAAAATCAAAAAAATATAAGTGCAAAAAGACAAAAAAACGAATTACATTTGTAGTCATTGAAAATAAAAACTGAATCCTGAATAAAAATCAAGTACTTCACGAAAGCTCTCAATTAAGTCATTTTAAACTTCTGTTTTACAATTAAAAATAGAGAAGAAAAAATCGAAAGAATGAAAAATCATTGTTCGTTTGTTTTCCTCAAAAAACACTTTTTATTTCTTCAAGAGTTTAACGTTAGCTTACTTTGATCCTCAATTTTTGGCGTGGGTTAATACTTATAAGTTTACGGACTTTTAAACTACTGTTAAATTTAAGTATATCCCATTTCTAATTTCTACAAAAACAAACAAAGAAAAAACCTTTAAAATTGCAATAACTCAAAAATTAAAAATCAGTAAAAATAAAAATTTTGACGTAATTTTGATAATTTAACTCCCACTGTAATTACTTATATTTACAATTGACTTTAACGGAAATTCAACTTTAAAGGCTTGCCAGTACACGTTTTTTATCAATAAGAAAAAACACATAAAAATATCTATTATCAAATAATACATGAATTCAATTGAAAAATAAAAAAAACAAACCTTGGGACCCCTAAATGGCGCATTTTGATAAAATGAGAATGTGGAGGAGCTGGTGACGCAATTTTGGCGGTTCGAAACTGAAAAAATTGAAAAATGTTTTAAAATTTTTAAAACGTTTTTAAAAAAGGCCTTGAATCAGAAGGCAAAAAGGGGAAAACAAATAACTAAACTAAAAAAATAGGGGGAAAACAGAAATACAAAAAAGGAAATAAAAAAATAAAATAGAAATGTATTTGCTTTTTGCGGTATGTTTCAGCAACCACCAACCAGCATTCAAACTGCAGAATTGAAAGAATAGAAAATTGGCAGGAGCAAAATCAAACGAGGGAGGGAAAAAACGAAAGAGGTGACACAAATTCACGTATGTTTTTGTCGTTTTTTATAAAAAAAATTCAAGCTGGATTTTTTCTTTTGTAAAAAAACAACACGAAAAAAGAGAATAAAATTCAAACAAAACAAAATAAAATACAAAATAAACTTTGTGAATTCAAAACTAAAAAAAATTAAATTCAATGGCGCCAAAAAGATTAACAAACGTTCGAAAGTTTTTTTTCTTTTAAGCTTTTTGTTGACTTCAAAAAAAATATAGGGTAAAACCGAAAAAAAAGAAGTACAAAACATTTTTTTGTACAAAAACAAAGCTGCTACTGTTGATTTTTTTAACGTTCACAAAAATGTTTAATGAAAAAAAAGGCTTAACTCTCAATTGTTATAAACTATTATAGTTGTCAATCAACATTATTCATTTCACACGAAAAAGAAAGAAAACATCGAAAGATGAAAAAGAATGGATGGATGTAAACCCCGAGAGAAAAAGAGAATCAACAACAAAGACTGAGATCCTTCTTTTCTTCCACCTTCTTTTATTTTACCCGGACATCGCGCAATTTTGACTGACTAATAAAAAACCGATCCACGCCTACTTTCTTTTTTGCAAAAATATAAATTTAACTTTTTTCAAAATGTGTGCTATAAGCTTTTTAACGAAACACACGCGATTTTTTTTCGACGGACATCGCTGTTGTTGCTACCACCATCGCCGCCTGCGCAAAAATACATAATTTCCCTCCTTCTCTTTTTTTTTATCCATCAAGGTTGTCTTCCTTTCTTTTTCAACATTTTCTTCCGAACCGATGACCAAATGAGATGTGAAAAAAGTTGAATAACATTAAAGAAAGGATATTATTATTATTATAAATTGGAATGTAACAAAAGGGAAAAACATGTTCTTTAAAAGATTATTACATCTGTCCGATCTGAGACAGAAGAAGAAATAATAGCCACTGGTTATTTTTCCTTCCATTCCATATAATTATGCCTCTCTCTATTTCTCTTATACGGTACCTATTAAATCATCGAAAAAAGTTGAACAAAGAAAATTTTTTTATTCAAACATCTGCTCAATTTAATATACATTATTTAATTTATTCAAGAGGCGTGAGGTCAATATTTTCATTGAATTCTGTAATTGAATCAATGGTTGTTTCAAGATTAATAATTGCTTCAAATGTTCGATTTTTTGGTTGAACAAATTTGTGAACTCCCTTATACGATAAAATTATAAGTGAATCATCTGCAGGAATGTATTGAATTGAAAGAATTGGTGAACCAACATGAATTTCAGAAATTATTGGAGCAACTGAAAGCTTTAATACATCTTCCAAGCGATAGACAAGGATTTGCTAAAAATAAAGCTTTGTTTGTTTATTAAATATCTAAAGATTGTTTACCTCTGTATAAGTTCCAATAAAAACAAATTCAGAATTTGTATTTCCAGAAATAATCGAATCACAACATTCTGAATGTTGAAGCTCTGAACGAATTTTCCATTGTAAAAATTCATCTTCAAGTCTTAGCGACCATAATACAGCTGGACCAATTGAAGACGAAACAAAAACTCCAGTTTCAAGTTGCTCATCATTTCTATCAATTAATTTTAGAACAGAAATTGGACCACTAAATTTTATTGCTTTTCTATCAATAATTGTTCCACTTTCCTAAAATCCAATTTAAATATTTTTAACAGCTTAAAATATTAAATACCATTGTACACACTGCAGCCATAACATATCCAGTATCAAATCCAACAACAGAAAATCGATAGCCTTGTGCAATCCAACAATGAGATTTAATTGCGGCACCAGGAAGTGATCCAACATCCAGAACAGGAAAAACATCACCAATATTTTCAATTGATTCAAGGGATTTTTCAGAATGCTAAAAAGTCACAAGTTTAAAAAGCTTAAAAAGAGATAAACAAACATTAATTGCAAAAGTTCGAGCTTCAATTGAATGACTAAAAATCAAAAAATATAGTTCATCAGAATGTAAGGGTGATGTCATCGTTAAACGGCAATAAGTTGGAGCATTTGTTAAATCAAATTTTTTCCATAGCTCTGGAATTCCGTCGATGATTTTAAAGAATGCAGCAAAATATTTGATAGGAACAAAAAATTCATCATTTATTACCCAACTAAATCTATTTAACATAAACGTCGATACTGTAAAAGAATAAAAACAAACCAAGAAGCGATATAAAATTCATCAGTTGATCGACTAACAAGTGCAATATCAGTTGCAACAAGTTCTAATAAACCATCTCTTAAATGTCCCTTCTTTTCATTTAACAATGGCATTAACTCTATTGACGTTCCTTTAACAGCCCAATGAACAGTACCATAAATATCAATAATAACAATTACAGGCATTTTTGTTAAATCTAAAATTCTCAATTTATCATAAATGATTAAAGCTTTAACACCTACCAGCAGATAATATATGCAAACTATAAGTATTACAAAATGGAATTGGTTTAAATAAAGTTAATTCCCAATTATTTACTTTCTCCATTTTCATGCCCTTCACTTTCTTCTTTTTCTGCTTCTTTTTGTTGTTGAATTTCAAGTTGTTCGTGTTTAATCAGCGGAACAATTTCTGTAACGCTGACAGCAACCGTCTGTGGAAAAGCTTTCTTTTTCAACCACGAAGCTTGAATTGGTTTATCGTCAACAAAATTATCGTCAAATTTTAAATCTGCACCAGTAATTAAATTAAATAGCTGAAGATCTTTTCGTCCAGAGATATCTTTAATAATTTGTTGTGGCTTTGGTTGATTGACTGAAGGATCTTTTAATTTATTCAAACGATGTTCAAGTTTGTCCAAATATTCTTGATCAATTTCTCTGCAGCTGCTATCTTCCATTAAATCTGAAATTAAATAGTAACGTACAAATTTTTTGTCCATTTTTCGCTTCGAAGCTTTTTCAATGTTTCAGCTTCAAACTTTTCTTCGATAAAAGAAAACTATGTATTAATTACAAAAAGAAACACGCATCAATAAAAAAAATGATTACAAAATGTTTCAGTGGACAAGAACACATTCTTCTAAGATAAGCATCTCTGGCAAATTAACTACAATACTATTAACAACGATAAATGTTTTACACAATCTTAAAACCAGATAAAATGTTTGTTTTCCAATTTTGCAGAAAGGGTCTCTTTAAATTTCTCAACGCGATAAATATTACTGCGAAAAAAATGGTTTATAAAAAAAGACGATAAATATAATAAAAAAGGAAAAAAATGATTATAAAGTTTCAAATGATTGACATAAAAAACTTTTTTGAACTTCAGCAATAAATTCTGCATCAATTTCTTCAATATCTGGAACATTAATTTTCTTTGAAATACAATCAATCAAAAAATCGGAGCACATATTTTTGAGTTTCATTGCATTTACAAAAATTGCAAATGTGGTAGTTTCTGAGAAATTTGATAATGTAAGTTTGTTACCAAAATAAAATTCAACATCATGCTAAAAAATGTTTTAAAGACATCTATAGAAATACGAACTTTTTGTTTACCAGGACAGTTTCAATATCATATTTATCGGCAAACCTATAAATTCCGATTGCATCATCAGGTGAAATATCAGGAAGGAGATTTGGATGATAACAAAATTTGATAGATTTTTCAATAATTTCAAATGTAAAATCTGGAATTTTTACTTTGCCATCCATCGATTCTTTTGTATGCGGTTTTAACATTGCTGCAAAAACAGGTGATTGGGCAGCTAAAACACATTTATGAACCTTAAATGGGTATTCAAATTTGAAAAATTTAAGTATACTTACTTTAAGTTCTTTTCCATCAGCTGAAACAATTGTAAAATCTTCAAAACCAATATTCCATAAATCATAAAATTTTCTTTCCATTTTAAATTTTGCTCGAAGATTCTTCATTTTAATTTCTGAATCAATTCTTGGAATTTTTAAAATTCCTTCAAGTTTTAGAGTAAGTTTTCCATTAACAATGAATTTCTTGTTTGCATCAAATAAATCATCAGTTGTACAACATGAAGTACCCCAGCCATTAAGTCCTTCAAAAACATAATTAAGCATTTGACTCCAATTGGCAGATTTAATTGAAAGTGTAAATTCAGATTGAACCTTCTTTTCATTTCCAAGATCCAAGTATAAAGGTACACATGTTTTTCCACGTCTTTCATCACTAATACCATTTGGATAAATACGAAGAAAATATTTTACATCAGAAACATTAAATGCAGTAAATTTTTCACTTTCTAAATATTCATTATTAATGGAATTCTTTAAAGCCCAAAGGAGTTCTTCTGCAATTGTCCATTCAAGATTAATCGGATATTCATTCATCTGAAAAACAATTTAAAAATCAAAACATTAACGAAAGGAATAAAAAATAAGCAACTGTAAATCTGTAATAAACGATTTATTACAACGAAAAATATTTATTAGCGAAAAAAGAAAGCTTGTGACTTAAAAAAAAGTAAAACTCGAAAGCGTGGATTCAACGGACGACAAAGAAAGGAACAATCTTGCAACAAAAAAATAAAAAAAGAGGAATCTTATCAAAATTTTTTGATTTTTTTTCATAACTATTTTTTGAAATGTGCGAAGCAATGTGCGACGTGAGTGTTCCCCGTCCAAATAAATGGAAGAGAGGTATACTGTAGACCATGCCTATTCGATACAGAATTTTAAAACTTTTTTACAATTTTATTTTTTTATCCTATTATATGTAAGTTTGATGCAGAAAAATATAATGAATAAAAAAATAAAAGATTCTTTTAAAGCCCAAAGGCGTTCTTCAGCAATTGCCCATTCAAGATCAATCGGATATTCATTCATCTGACATAGCAAAAATTGTCATAGTATTAAATATCGCAAACATAAAAATATAAAAAACTTACACTTGAAAACTCGATAAAACAAAGTTTCAAATACGATAAAATTTGGCCGTCAAAAAAAAATTTTCTAATTAGACTAAAAAAATTGTAAAAAACAATTTCATTTTTTCAAAATTTGCATATTTTACAAATATGTTGATTTATATTCGATCCACTTTTTTGAAAATAAAATTACAGAAAGGATTTTTGCGGAAAAATACATATATCGCTTTTTTAAAAAGTTTGTTTCTGCTTATTTTGTCCTTTGTTAAATGCAAAACAACAATAAAATGCTTAAAATTTCATGATTTTTTTGGCGTTAAAACCAAAGATTTTTTTATTACAAAGCATTTTTTAAATATTGATAACCATGCACACAATTGGTAACTCAAGAAAAATTATTGTTTATATGATATAGATGAATAAAAAATATGACTTCAGTTGGCAAATTTATTTTTGCTAAACACAAAAAAAAAACGATAAATATATATATTATAATACAAAACAAAAAAAATGATTATAAAGTTTCAAATGAATGGCATAAAAGACTTTTTTTAACTTCAGCGACAAATTCTGCATCAGTTTCTACAATATCTGGAACATTAATTTTCTTTGAAATACAATCAATCAAAAAATCGGAGCACATATTTTTGAGTTTCATTGCATTTACAAAAATTGCAGCATTAACAATTTCACAAAAATTCATTACAGTAAGTTTATTGCCCATATATGCTTCAATATAGCCCTAAAATATTATGAAAACTTCGTACATTTCTGTGGGAGTCTGAAGTCATAATAATTTTTGTAAGAGCTTAAGAAAAAACAACAGAGAAAAATATTAAGTTGAAGAAGAAAATTTAAAGAATGAATTTTGAAAAACAAGCAAATTATTAATTTTTTAAAGAAGGATTTTATAATGTTCTCAACACGAAAAAAAATTGTTGAAAAAATAAATCCGCGAAGTTGAAAACTTAAATTTTTCCAACTTTTTTGATTTTAAAATATTTTTATTCCACCACAAATTTTTATAATTAACAATGGCAGCAAGAGCTAGCTGTCCTGCAGATGCAGCACATGAATTAATTGCTGAAATGCATCGAAGTCCTGATTCAATTCCTGTTTATAATGTATGATTTTTCTGTTAAGCACGTTTTAATTCAATTGTTATTTTTTAGGGTGAACTTATTCATCAATGTATTGAAAAGATTAAGCAACTTTATACTGAAATTCGTGATACAATGCCGTATGTTTATGTATTTTTTGCAGTATTAAAATACATCTTTTAGATTATTGAATGATTCCCAAACATCTTCACCACAACTTGTTCAAACTCTATTAGCAAAGCAAGCTGTTGTAGATCGAATTAAACGATGTTGTTGTGCATATATTGAAGAACGAAAAGAACGGTTAAAGAATTTACGATGGAAATGTGGTGGATTTTTACCAGATGATATTAAACAAAATTTATCACCCGAAGAACTTGAATGGTTTAAAACATATAATAAACAAATTTCACAATTTCAATGTTCAATAGGAAATGGCCTCAATTTAATATTACATACAAATCCACCAAAGAAACTATTTACACAAGTTAAAGTTTTAACAGATTATGGAGAATATGAAACATATGATGGAAGTTCGATTATGCTTAAAAAAGAAACAATTGTAAGTTTTTTATTTTTTGTTGAAAAAACTTTGTATTGTTGCTGTTATTTCAGCTTAGCATGCTTTCAATTGATTGTGAAAGGCTTGTCAAACGTGGAGTTGTTCAAATTATTGAGTCTGCTTCAATCAATGCATAAAAAGTGTAATAACAACGAACAACAACCAATGATGTATGTATGTGATGATCCTTGCTCTTTTTGAATTTTAGCATTTTTTGCACTTTTTTTATGTATATCTTTTTAATATCTTTTTGTGAAAACTATGAAAATGAAATTTTTTCATGAAGAAATAATTTGTTGGAATGTTGGAGTTGAACTAATTGATATCTTTTTAACAATTGGACCTCCTCCTCCTGCTGATGTTGTTGATGTTGATAGTTGAGCTGTCAGCTTTGTTGGTGAGTTACGTCCTAGAAAAGATAATTTTATGAAAAGAAATTTGATATATTTTTTTTGAGTTGTAAAGTTTTGACAAAAAGCTTTTTTTTTGTTTTTTGAAAAAAGTCTGAGAAAAAAAGAGTCAAAAGTTCAGAGATTGATTACCTTACTTACCTGTTGTCATTGTCTCATCATTAGTATTTGTGCCATTCCCGCCAGCTGACCTATGATGATGTTGATGCTCACGGCGGGGGCGATGTGAAGGCTTTGGTGATTCTTGACCTTGTACGACTGCAACAGTTGAAGAATCTTTATGCCGACGTCGTTTGGATGTTGGGGATACATTTGTTAAATCTCCAGGTGGATGCTTTTTAGCTCCCCCTGAATCAGTTTTATGTAGCCTTGTTGGGGAACTGCTTCCAGTAGTTTTTCGTGGAGCTGTCCCAGAACTACTTTGATGACTTCCAGATGCGCTTTGATGTGCTCCGGAAGTGCTCGGGTGGCTAACATGTGATGATGATTTCTTTGGACTTTTTTCCCTCGCTGAATCTGCAGAATTTGAGCTGTTTGATTTCTGCTCTTTCAATTGTTTTGGAGAACTATTTTTTATTGCAGATTTTTTTGGCTCTTTTGAAAGTTCAATAATTGGAAATTCTTTTCGAATATTTATTTTTCCATCTTCTCCAGAAGATTTTGTTGAATCATCCGGATTTAAGCTAATACTTTTTTCTTCATTCTTTTGTAAATCCCATTGTACTCGATTTACATTTTTATCTTTTTTTCGTTCTTTTCTTTTTTCATTTCCATTATTTCCTTTATCTCCTTCATTATTATCTTCATCATCATATTGTCCACGATACTAAAAAACAAAAGTTTTTCTTTATCTTGTCATTAATTAATCAATTTTTTCTTAACTTCTTTGAAAAAGCAAAAAAGAACAAAGAGCTATTAAAATATATATCTAACCTGTTGAAATCCGCCACCCCATGAAGTATTACGCCAAAGTCCATTCTCTTTTGCAAGCCGAACACGATTTGATACTTCTTCAAATTGATTTTTTCTTCTTTTATGCTCTTTACTTAACATCTAAAAATACATACATTTTAAAAATAAAAATAAATATAAATTTTACCTGTAAAAACAGGGTACATTTAATTACAGTAACAAAAAGATAGGATTGAAATGCAGAAAATATTAGCAAAATTGATGCTAACCACATTCTCTCAACTAATGCTTCTAATTCAAAGGAATGCTTTTGTGTATATAAATCTCCATAAAAATATGACCATGCATATAAAAAAAAATATCCAAGAGAAAATAGTAAACCAAATGCTTGAACAATAATATGCGGAAATAAAAAACCGGGTGATACCGTTGCAATACCATAAAATAATAATAATATCTGTAAAATAAATAAAAATAAGTTTAAAATTTTGGTTAAGTTTTTTTCACTAATCAAAATGCAAATGTTACGGTATTCAAAGGGTAAATTTTCACTGTAAATTTTTGTAATGTTTATTAAATGAAAGTTTTATTAAAATAATATCTGTTAAAAAAATAAATGGAACTTCGAAAAAAAAGCTTTAGTTTCACTTTTTGAAAATTTAGACAGTAATTATATAAATTGGAAAAAAGAAATTAACAAAATTTCGATATTTTTGGTTAGGCTATAAATTTTAATAGTAATTTTTTTGATAATTATTTTTAAATTTTTTTAAAAAATGTGCAAAAATGTTTTTATTGTATTTGAAAAAATTTCGAGGTTTTTTTACGATAAACTTTTTTGTAAAATAAAGTAAAAAATTTTAAAGCGCAAAATTTTTTTATAATTTGGTTTGCAAAATCCAATACTGTAATTTTTTTGCAATTCGTATTTTGCTACAGCAATCTTCTTTATTTAACAAAAATGTTTGTGCTACGGATTTTTTTGCAGCAAACGCTGATTTAGTTCAAAAATAAAATACTTAAAAAGTAGGGGGATATCGTATAACATTTTGCACTTTAATCAGTAAAAAAAACTTTTGACAATTGTGAGTAAAAATCTGTGACAAAAGTTAAGAAAGCAATAAAAGCATGAGTCAGAAAAAAGATGTTAGTGCAAAAGCGTCTATTTTTTGTTAGTAACTTACACAGACCGAAAGCATAATTGAGATCATTAAAAGTGCAACAATGTAATCTGATGCAAGAGTAATATTAAAATGTGAAAAATTAAATATTAAACAATCTCGTAGCAGCCTAAAATATGATAATTTTAAATAGTTTATATTTAAAGGGAGCGGACAGTTTGATATTTTTTTCATTTACAATAAAAAAGAGATCCTGATTGTCAGGTTCATGTTATTTTGAAAAAATATTAGAATTGAAAATGTGCCTCTGCTCCCTTCAATTCATAAAAGAAACAAACCCATCTCCGCATAGAGTTTTATCATCATGTTTCCACATTAACTGCTTTACAATTGAAATAAATAAAAATGCAACAGCACATAATTCCACCAATCCAAGAAAAACTGTACCAGTTTTTATATGACAACAATTACAACATGTTCGATATTTTTCATCTGGTGGTAGCTTTTCTATTATCCTTGTTGGTTGTTGTAGCCCCCATTCAAGTGAAACGGATACTGATGGTTTCATCATTTTTGCAATATTACAACTTCATAGAATCCGAACAATAAAAATTTTTTCCATTCAAAAGTAAAAAACAATCATGCAAAAACCATTCAAAAATCGAAAAAAAATATTTCAAAATTTGATGTCTTAAACGGAATAAACGGAAAATAATCAAATTTTCGTAGAAAAAATAAACTTTGATGAAATAAAAAAATTGCAGCCTACTTTTTGGAAGCAAAAAAAATGTTGCTGCTTTTTTTTAAATGATAAAATGAGAAATCAATGAAATTGACAAAGCCAAAGGGGATAAAAGACAAGATAATAGGATGTAAGGGAAAACACAAAGAAAAGAAAATATTTTTTTGGTCAGGTGCCGTTGGGGGAAGATAGATATAGCCGGATAGCTGTGATGATGCAGTAAGTGTGTAAGTCAGTCAGAGAGTTAATAAAATACACAGCTGTGACTTTTGTTTTATTTCTTTTTCTTTGATTGAAAAAAAAAAGATTTTTAACTTTTTTTAATTTTTTTTTTGTTTATTATGTCCTCAAAGGATTAAGCTTAAGCTTGAAAAAAATGGGATAAAAAAGAATGACAGCAAAAATCTCCATTCTTTGTTGAAACTCAATTTTGATTTGCTTTTTTTATTGGTTTTAATTTTGAGAGAAAGAGATAAATGCTAAATGTCACGTCTTAATTTTTTGGGAAGTGATTTTGGCGGAAATAAAACATTTATTTTACACACTTTGCGGTAGGAAATTCAAAGGTTGTAACATTTTTTGGCAAATTTCTTGAACTTATGATTTTGCAAAAACGGAAAAAAGCAAACAATAGTAATCAAAAATTTGATATTATTCAACTTTTTCTTACTTTCAAAGCTTACAGCAAGCTTTTATCTACAGTAAATCTCCCATAGCGCTTAAATAAACATTAATTCTTTCAAGAAAAAGTGACTTTTTTTTAAAATCAAACGATATCGTTGCTTTTAATGGCTATTATTTTTCCAATTATTTTCGTTTCTTTAATTTAATGTGTAATTCCGTATCAATCATTTTAGATGTTTTTAGAGAATTGCTTTTTTATTTTGTTTTATTTTTTTAAAGATAAAAAATGCCATTTAACAGCTGTCAAAATAAAGAAATTAAACATTTATTTTATTTTCTTTAATCAATCAAAATCAGAAAAAAGTATGTATAAACATAAAAAAAGAAAACTTTTATTTAATTTGCTGATACTTTTATTGACTTATCGAGACGTACATTTTCTTCTCTGAAAGCACTTTCAAGCTTTGATGCAATATCTTTCCATTGTCTTCCAGAAAGGGTTGGGCCATTTTTAATTGTGAACTCTTGATCTTTTATGATGTTTGGTGTAAGAGATGCACATTTGATTGGCTTTGGTGTTGATGGTGTTGTTGTTGTTGGTGTTGTTGGTGTTGTTGACTCTGTTGACTCTGTTGACCCTGTTGTTGTTGATGGTGTTGTTGTTATTATTGGCCCTGTTGTTGTTGTCACTGCTGGTGCAGTATATTCACATATATTGGCAACAACACCGCTTTCAATTATACCATACCCAGGATATGCTGCACTTTTATCTTCAGCAACATTAATCAATTGTCCTTTAATTGAATCTAATCCATAATCAATGTTGATTGGTGGCAAAACTCCTTGTTTAACAATTGCTTCAAGCAGCTAAAAAATGTTTCCAAAAATGATTGCTTCATTAAAGAGCTTACAGCAAATTGAATCATTTTTTGTGCAACTGCGGTTGCGATATCTATAGTTTCCATCTGTTGTGCTACTACAGGCTTGCCAGGTTCAGGAGCTGTCCATTCAACGGGAGGAGAATAGCTAAATTCAAATGTTGGATTGTTTGTTATTGCAGCTATAAAATAATCATTACTTGGTTTTTCGAAAACTTTTTAAAAAAATCTTACTATCAAGAATTTCCCCATCATCGCCATTTCCACCATTACCAAGCGGCACACATCCAAAGACAACTGCAAAAACTGCAAACAAACCCAAAAACTTATACATTTCCACCAAAAAAATGTTAATTTGCTTGACTGAAGCCAAAAAATGATATCTTTATAGCTTCAACTAACTCTTTTTATACTCATTTTAACAAAAGAAGATGTTTACGGAAGGAAAAAGGAATTTAAAAAAAGTTAAAAAATTTAACAAAAAATTGTTTCAAATTTTGTTTTATTTGTTTTTTTTTTGTCAAAGAAAGAAAAAAAGGCAACAAAAAAAAAGAAAAATAGTAAAAAATGGTATTATTTATTTGTTGATGAATAACTTTTTTTCAGCAGAAGATTTTTTTACGACTTATTTGTTATTTGCCGATCCTTTCATTGTCTGATTTTGTATCTTTTTTTATTTATATTAATGGTTGCTTTTCATCATAGTTTGCATCAACAATTTGAGCTTTAAGTTTTGAAGCAATTGCTCGACGACTTTCAAGTTTTGAATCGGCATCTGAAAGAGCCTTCCGTGCTGCCATTGCTGTTCGAGGTCGCTCAACTGATGCCTTTTCAGATTGCTCCTAAAATGGAGTGGATTTTGAGGTTTTGGCAAATGAAATTTGAAAAAAAATGATATTAGAGAAAATTAGAGTTAAAGATCAAACTTTTTCTAATAAAAATCAGGTATTCAGAGAAACAAGTTTTTTTGTGTAAAATTTTTGCACAAAAAAACAAAAAAAAGGCTGCTCCAATAAATGCTCAATTTTTATAAAAAAATGTTTCAGACTTTTTTTATAGAAATTTTTAGGAAAAAAACAGAAAAACCAAAAAACTTACTTGAAGTTGTTTTTCCCGTTCTGCTCTTTTCATTTCGAGCAATTTATCTCTTTGTTGTTTCAAATACGCGGTTCTTTCTGCAATTTTTTCTTCAGGAATTTGTTCTCGATCTTTCAACAGCGATCGATAATCGAATTTTGTTGTTGGACTTATTGGATTCTAAAATTTACATTTTTATTCATGGCAAAAAATGAACACAAAAAATTGAAATTTGGATTCGATAAAAAAAAACTCACAGCTGGCGAATATGCTTTTGGGCTATTGGCTTCAGAATCAGGTGAAAGTGGAGCAATATTTGGCTTTTTCGGTGTCTTTGGTGGTGCTGCACCAACTGTAACAGTCGTACCAGAAACAGATTTTCGACGTTCTTCATTTTTTTTGAGGGCTGGCTTTTCAGGAGTTGCAACAATTGTTTGTTGCTTTTTTGAAGTTCCCGGACGATTGCTTGAAGCTGATCTCGGGGGTTTTATTGGTGCTGCTTTGACATCAGAATCTGCCGTTTTTGGTGGAGAAGTCGGTTTATCTGAAGCTGATGAACCTTGATGCGTTTCATGTAACAACAACGATTGTAGCCCTGTTTCAAGATTCTAAAAAACATTTTATTCAAATTCAAAAAAGTTGTCTTTTTTAACCTTCATAATTGCATCATCAATTCCCTGTTGACTATGCTCTTGAATAGATTTTAACATTTCTTCTTCTTCTGCACTTCTTTCTTTAACTTGATCGGCCATATTTCCCCAATATTCATCTGGTGATTTTTCATTACTAAAATCTTCTCGACTTTTTCGTATAACACTTATAAGAATATATCGTTCACATTCATCCTCGTCTCTTAAGATATCCCACAGAGGGGCATCCTCTTCTGGAAGGGTCATCGCAGTTGGAATCATTCCA
The DNA here is from genome assembly GCA_963922195.1 of Panagrolaimus sp. PS1159. Taxonomy (NCBI): domain Eukaryota; kingdom Metazoa; phylum Nematoda; class Chromadorea; order Rhabditida; family Panagrolaimidae; genus Panagrolaimus; species Panagrolaimus sp. PS1159. The sequence goes on along the minus strand of CAWUHW010000001.1, from coordinate 6,266,972 downwards.
GTTACATGCTAAAAATATCGAAAATTGCTCATCGTTGTGGGACAAAAAAGTGACATGTTTCATTAAAGTGTCACAAATAAAATAATTTATTTGAATTTAACAGAATTTTGAAATTTTTTTTGATTTAACAACAAGTGTCACAAAATTGTGACAAAGTGTAACTATTTGTGACACTTAAGTGTTACAAAAATTACAAACCTGAACAAGTTTTAGTGCTTGTAACTGCAACTCAACATTTTTTCTCATCATCATTGGTACAAAAACATTAAAATCTTGAGCCGCAACAACTGGCTCAAGTAAAACCCGCTCTTTATATGTCAACTTTTTACTTTTATCAACTTGTTTTAAAGCTTCTACCAATTCTTTGGGTGTTATTTTTGCATCTTCACAATGTGCTGCAATTAATGAATCAACAACTTTTGCAAATTTTGAATGAATTGTTTTAAATAAATTTGGCTCCAACTGATCTCGATCAAATACTGTAAATTTTCGTGCTAAGAAAAAAATTGATATTGAAAAAAGTTTACCAATAGAATTTTGTTCAATAAACATTGAAGTTGGAAATTGCCACATTGAAGTTTGTAAAAATTCCAAAAACTTTTTAAATATTACCTTTTCTGATGGCCGTTTTGGAGCTGATTGAGAACGCTTTCGAAACATTTTTAATAAAAATCAATATTAAATTTGCTTTTAAATAAATATTAAAATCAAAGAAAATTAAAAAATAACCAAAAATTAATTTTTTAAATAATAAAAATAAGGGAAAATAGAAGCCTTTTAAAGTTGACAACAAAAAAAATAAAAATATGGAGTAAAAAAAATAATGTCTTTATTCAATGGAAAATATGGGGGTACTGTCGTCATGGTGACACACTTCTCTTTCTTTCTGTCAAAGGTTGTAAAAAAATAAAAGTAGAAAAATAGAAAATAAAAAACATGGTTAAGTTTTGTTTTGTTTGAGTAGCAAAAAAAAAGCTTTGCTAAAGCGACGGAAGTAATTTAACTTACAGGTAAAGTCAAAGTAATAAAACAATGAAAAAGATGAGTAATAAAAGAATGGCAAAAAATTATTAAGAGCAAAACAAAAGCTGATATTCTTTATTATTTTGAAAGAAGCCTTATGGAAACAAAAGAGTAGTAATTGTTGAGTGTTCGGAGAAATTTAATTAGATTCTATTTTTTAAAAGTAAACAAAAAATGATGTTTGCTGTTATTTATTAAATTTAACTTTTATAATAAAAATTTTATTTGATAAACAAATTATTGGCAAATTTATGTCTATTTAAAGGAAGACGGAAGGGTCAATACATTTTCCATTTTTAACATTTTTTCGAAATGAAATGAACCTGACGATCAGGAAAATGACCGATAGAAAAAGATCCTGATTTTCAGGTTCATACAATTTCGAAAAAAAAGGTTAAAATGAAAAATATATCAAAGCGTTTGTTCCCTTTAAAAATGATAAAAATAAGATGATTTCTATATTTGAATCTCCTTTCCATCCGTAACAACAATTAGCTCTTCAAAGCTAGCCTGCCATAAAATTACGAGAAATGTGACATTTCAAATATCAAAAAATTTAAATAAATTTATACAAAAAAGACGAATATACTAGAAACCAAGAAAAAAAATTAAAGAGTTTCACATGTTTGGCAAGAAGAATTTTTAATAGCAGTAATCAAAAAAGTTTTATTTTCCAAATTTTGTAATTCATAAATGTGTCGAAAAAGTCTTAATATTTCAAATTCAGTTTTTTCAATTTTTGCTAAATTTTTAAATCTATTTGAAAACTTTTTATGCTTTTTAAATCTCCCATAAGTTCGGAAAAATTGTATAGCTGATGGTTAACTTATCCCAAAAAAAGTATATGTTTAAACAGCAGCAGCTTTCAACATTCGTACCATCAAAAAATGTCAACAAATGATCATCCAAAAATTGATACATAAAGAAAATTTTTTTGGTCATTTCAAAAACCATTAGCTAAAAAATTATGTCATTTGTGTTTTTAGTAGTAATATCGTTGCTTCCAAATATTCATGGATATTTTAGTTCATATAATTCATGGGTAATTTTTTTTATTAAAGGGAGCAGAAGGTTTTGATTTATTTTTTATTTTTAACGTTCATTGAAATAACCTGATAATCAGGGTCTTTTTGAGTTGTTCTTTTGCCTGATTTTTCAGCCATTTCAAAAAAAATGTTAAAAATGAAAAATATATTACTCCGTTTACGCTCTTTGAATCGAAACAACGTTTTTAAACAAGTTTTTTTAAAACTGAACTTGAAAATCAGGGACTTTTAAAAGCAGATTTCTCGTGCGTTTTAAAACTTCAATAAAAAAATGTCATTATAAAAAATCCCTGATTTTCAGGTACATTCCAAAAACGTTTGAAACGGAAAAAATTTAAACACGTAACATTTTCCCAATCATAAAATAACTTATTTTAGGAATTTATGTTTCCCATGAATGTTATGTCTGAAATATATTCCATTGAAAATAATCAAAGTTTAAGTTTAATTGGAAAAGAAAAAGTCATAGATTCAATAGTTTCAAAACAAATTGATTATTCACAAAAGAATAAGCTGCAGCTGCCTTCATTATTTACAGGACTTCCAGCAGTTGTACAATGGCAAATCAAAGATGTTTTATATCATCCAAATTTAACATTTGAAGAAAAGCAAACAATAATTGGAAGCTTAATTTCAAAACTTCCTTTGGAAGAACAAATTATTCCACCAAAAGATAAATGTGGTGGAATTTTAAGAGAGAAGTCAATGTTTTTTGATACATATTCAACGTTAGTTTATTCAATTCGATATACGGTTGTAAGTTTTATTTATCAAAAACTGAAAGGAGTACAATAATCTGAAACTTGTTAATATTGTATTTTAACAATATAAAAATTGCAGTTAATTATGATTTAAAAGGAGCGGACAGTTTGATATGTTTTTAATTTTAACGTTTTTTTCGAAATGTCATAAACCTGGAAATCAGGCAACAGAACAATAGAAAAAGACCCTGATTTTCAGGTTCATACTATTTCAAAAAATCGTTAAAAAGTATGAAACTCTTTTCTTCCCTTTAAAAGTGTTCTTTGTTGATTTTATTAAATTGTCACATTAATATTTAATATAATCCACAATGACAGTGCCTCCTTCTAACAAACCCATGCCATTTTAGCCCCTCACAGAATTCAAAGAAAAATTATCTGAAAAAGATTTTGATAAAATTTTTGAAACATTAGAAAATAAAAATCTTTCAATGAAAGAAAAATTAAAAGAAATCAGCGAACAATTGAATTCTTTGGATCCGGATATTCAGCAACGGCTCTTTCAATTAAATGGTCCAATGGATGTTGAACCATTTCAAAATAAATTATTAAGTAAATTCAGAGAAGAATTAAAAAATGCCGGTAAAAAAGTTCCTACAACAACCACAGAAAAAACAACAGCAGAAATGCCATTGATGACATCGACTGCTCCAACAATGGCATCAACAAAAAAGAAGGGAATAATATTTGGTACAAAAATTGAATCAAATTTAAATTTTGCAAAATTGAAAAAACTTATGGGATAAGTTTTGAAAGTGTTTTTGTGTATGTTTCGGTGCTTTTTTTGTGTTATGTACATATTTGATAATGAAAACTGTTAAAATAAATCTTGTTTTTCTTCAACATTGAATTATTGTTTTTCATTTAATCTTTAAGCAGTACAAAGATTGTAAAACTACATTTTACGTAGTTTTATTGTTCACCAATTTTAACGTTGCTTTGTGTTTTTTTTTCAAGGCAACTCAATAGTTTAAAAGAAGAGAGAGGCACTTTCACATTCAAGGTTGTTGCTGTTGCTTTTTTTCAATGTTGTTCATTTTTTAACTTTTCTTCTCTCTGTTTTTTTTGCACACTTTTCTCTTGTTTATTTTTTTTTACTTTGAGTTTTATTGTTTTTTTGCTCCTTTTCACTTTAATAACCTTATTAATATTCTCTTTTTAGTGTTCAATAACCTGCCAAAAAGATGATACCTGGATTTCTTGGTTATGGAGCTGTTTCAGCTGTTGTTGGTGCAATTGTTTATGCAAATGTATGTGTTTTTCTTTAATAGAAACTACTTTTTATGTATTTTAATCCATCAAAATCTTTTTTAGCTTCCAACAAGTATTACAATTGGTGCTGCAACTCCAACGGTTGATTATTTATCAAATGCAAAGCTAATTAAAATTGATGATGAAAAAGATGTGTTAGGAGGAAAACAAATTCAAGGAAAAGATTTATTTGGAAATGGTCCAACTTTGATAATGGCTGTTCGACGTCCAGGTTGCCAATTTTGTCGACATGAAGCAAAAAAGATTAGTGAATTAAAGGATCAACTTAATGCTGCTGGAGTTCAACTTGTTGGAGTTGTACATGAAACACATGGAGTTAATGAATTTAAGCCATTCCTTAAAGGTGATATCTACTATGATATTGATGTATGTTTCTTTCATTTCTTTAGCTTGAAGTTTATAGATTTCATCTTTTAGCGCAAATTCTATGGTCCTAAAGAAAGATGGATGCCCGTATGGCTTGGATTTCTTCGTGCCAGTACTTACATGAATGCCTACCGTACTCGTGATACAAAAGGAAATTTTGAAGGTGAAGGGAGACTTCTTGGAGCTGTTTATTTAATTAATAAAGATAAAATGGTTTATTCACATTTGGAAAAAGATTGGGGAGATGCCGCTGATATTAATGATATCTTAACTGCTGTAAAGAAACTGTAATTTGTAAAAGAAAAAATTTGTAGAATTAGTTTTTTATTGTATGTTTGCATTTTTTATTATTATTTATTTATGAATTGTAAACAATTTTATTTCTGTCTAATATTTTTAATAAAATTTAAACCCTAAATATATTTTTCTCATTTGTTTTAATAAGAACAATATAAAAAGACCCTGATTGCCGATGTCAAATTTGGATTAGATTTAACGATTCAAATTTGATAGCACTGCTATTAAAAGATAAAACTAGACTAGGGGGTTAATGAATAAAAAAATTTTAAAATTATACAAATTTTGGTTTTACAGAATTTGCAAAATTCCTTTTTTGCTTGAATTTCAAAAAAATAGAGTTTTTTAATAAATTTTTTATTAATTAAACTTACTTTTGTAATTCGTGCTTCATTAGAAAACGCAAAAATTGTTCCAGGTCCCACATCTTCAAAATATACCATTATTCCACCACATTCGGGATAAATGAATATAATTGAAAAAATTGGTAAAATCCAATTTCCAAGCTTTTCCATTTTTGTTCTTTTACCTTTCAACAAAAAAATGAAACCCAAGTTCGATTAATTGCAATTGAAAAATGATAAATGGCTTGTGAAAAGCCACAATAATAAAAACAAATTTTAATATAATTTTAGCAAATAAAGTAATTAAATTTCGGTTTAATTATAGCACTTAACATTTTTAATTTGTTTGTAGTGTAAAAAAACATAGATTGTGTTCAAATAAATTATTAAAATTAATAAACGAAAAAATTGTAACATTGCACATTTGAATCTCATTTATCACATTTGTACCAATAAAGAATTAATTGACAAGTTTGAAAAAGCATTTAACAACGAAAATTTAAATATCTATTTAATTTTTTAGTGTCATTTTTAGCCAAAAACTAAAAGAATATCATCATCTGACAGAAACATAATTTATATTAAATAAAAAAAACAATTTTAATAAAAAGCAAAAAGAAAACAGTTACAAATCATAATATAAGTGATAGATAAGAGTCATAATGTTTACAAAGTTTCAGATGAATGACATAAAAAACTTTTTTGAACTTCAGCAATAAATTCTGCATCAATTTCTTCAATTTTTGGAACATCAATTTTCTTTGAAATACAATCAATCAAAAAATCGGAGCACATATTTTTGAGTTTCATGGCATTCATAGAAATTGCAGCATTAACTGTTTCACAAAAATTCATTACAGTAAGTTTTTTGATCAAAGATAATTCAACATAATCCTAAAATATAAGGAAGGTGTAAAGTTAAAATGCTTTTAGTAATAAATGTTTTTATTAAAAACAAAAAAAATTGAAACTCAAATAGGTGATATTTTAAAAAAAAAATTCTTACGCGAACATTTTCAATATCATATTTGTCTCCAAAAGCGTAAATACGAAGTGCATCTTCAATAGAAATATCAAAAGCAAGTCCATAATTATAACAAAGTTCAACACCTTTTTTAACAATATCAAATGTAAAATCTGAAATTTCAACTTTGCCATCCATTGCTTCTTTTGTATGCGGTTTAAACATTGCTGCAAAAACTGGAGATTGAGCAGCTAAAACACATTTATGAACCTAAAAAACACACTAAAATACAAAAAAACAATCAAAGAAGGTGCAAAACTTACTTTGAGCTCTTTTCCATCAGCTGTAACAATAGTAAAATCTTCAAAACCAATTTTCCATAAATTACAAAAATTCATATTATTTTTCCGTTTGAAAAAGTTTCATTTGTTTTTCTAATTCGCCATTTTCAATTTTTAAAGTTCCTTTAACATTAAAAATAAATTTTCCATTAACAATAAATTTCTTTCTGGAATCAAAAAGTTCATTAACGGTACCACATTCGTGACCAATGTATCCACATGGAGATCTGTCAAAAACAAAATTGAATTTATGATTCCAATTAGCTGATTTGATTGAAAATGCGCAGTCAGCTTCAAGTTTCTGTCCGATTACAAGTGATGGATTTCTTCCAAAAAAGAAATACATAATTGTTTTTCCACGTCTTTCATCGCAATCACCATTTGGACAAATACGAAGAACGTATTTTACACGAGAAGCAGGAGAAGGAGTAAACTTTTCACTTTCTAAATATTCATTATTGATAGATTCTTTTAAAGCCTAAAGGCGTTCTTTAGCAATCGTCCATTCAAGATTAATCGGATATTCATTCATCTGAAAAACAATTTAAAAATTAAGACATAAGACGAAAGGAATAAAAAATAAGCAAATGTAAATCTTTAAATTACAACGAAAAATATTTATTAGCGAAAAAAAAGCTTGTGACTGAAGAAAAAGTAAAACTCGAAAGTGTGGATTCAACGAACGATAAAGAATAAAAAAATAAAAAAGAGGAATCTTAAGATTCTTATCGAAAATGTTTGATTTTTTTTTCATAAAATTTTTGAAACGTGCGCAGCAATGTGCGACGTGAGTGTTCCCAGCCCAAATAAATGGAAGAGAGGTATACTGTAGACCATGCCTATTCGATACATAATTTTAAAACTTTTTTATAATTTTATTTTTTTATCCTATTATATGTAGTTTTTTACGGAGATTCCAAAAATCCAACTTTTGGATACCACTTTTCTACAAAAAATTGCATTTTTTTACGTTTTTATAATATAAGAATTTAATGCCCTTTGATATGTAAAGCTTTTTGTGCTTTGTTAGTTTTTGGTTTTTGCAAATATAATTTTTTCGTTAATGTATAGACATTATACGTTTTTACTTTTTTCCACGTTCATCTTTAAGTTTTTGTAAAATCAGGTTAAAAGTGAAAAAAAAACAAGTTCCTATGTAAAAATAAAACTTTTATTTGGTATATAAAATTCTATACGGCACTTAATACATTTTTTTGTAAGCATACATATTTTTTATGAAAATAAAACAATAAAAAACAAAGATAAAAATTAAAGATGACACGAAATGGCAAGTTTTTTGACTAGAAAAATATAAGCAAAAAAGAAAACAATTTAAAAAATGAACGTTTATACAATTATTACAAAATTATTACAAAAAAATTTGAGCAATTAAAGAGTTTTTTATGACTAAAAGGATTAAAAGATTTTTGAAAGCCTACAACATTTTTTTGACTGATTAATGATTTTTTTGACTATCACAAAAAATATATTGGTTCGAATCGAAATTAAATATTTTTGGAAAAACAGATTGGCGAAAATAGAAAGTATGGTAAAATTTGTTGAAAAAGAGTTTTTGACTTGAAAACGAAAGAATTTTGAAATTAAAAAAAGAAAGAAACTAGAATCAAAGAATGTTTTGTGAAAGAAAATACTTTTTTGGAGAAAAGAAAAAAGGGCAAGAAAAAAAGAAAAACAACTACGGCAAGATTAATTTTTGATTTTGATGAAAAAAATCAAAAAACTTAAAGCTAAAAGAAATTGGGATTTTTACAAAAAAAATAGAAAATTTGCACTTAAAAAAGACTAAAATATAAACTAATAAAAATAGAAATCTGAGAATCCTTATTTTTGCACCGTTATTTTTTTAAAGAAAGGAGAGATTTTCCTAGCAAACTTCAATGTCATTATCTTCATCATTTTCAACATCAGATGAAAGCTTTTTTGAATTTGTAGATTTTCGAGTTGATAAATCTAATGGCATTGTTGTTGAAGTTTTAAGGGTTGCATCATTCACACGTTTTGGTGCAACATTCTTTCGACGAGATTTTGGTATTGCTGATGTTGTTTGTGATGGTGGCACAAAAGAAGACGATGTTGAAGATTTTGATGGCTTTGATGTTGAAGTTGAAGAAGAAGCATCACGAGTTACTTTTGAGGTTGAAATATTTGATTCATTGCTATTGTTTGAAATTCGAGAACGTTTTGCTGGTGGTGGTTGAGATACTGAAGTTGAAGCTGTTGTTGACGAAGAAGATGATGTTGCAGTAGAAGGTGAAAGATCAACAGCAGATGAAGTTGGAACCATTGTTATTCCATTTATTAAAGATGAATTTGAAGTTGATGAATTATTTGTTGTTGGAATTGGGGGTGGAACTTCTGGGATATCTTTTGCTTCCCGAGCTTTTTGAATAAATCTTGCAACCCATCCTTGTAAATGCTAAAAATATTACATTTTATGTTTGTTTATTCAAAGCATCAAAAACGAACCATTGAAACTTGTCCCTCTGGAAATCCATTTCCCCATTTATCCCATAGCTCTTTACATTTATCTCTAACCATTTTCCATGTAATTCCATCACCTTCTGTATTGATATAAGTTACCTAAAAATTTAAATTTATTTATGCTTGGAAAATTTTGTCTTCATTTTTATATTTCCACATTTTTGTCATTTATTGATGCTTGCTTGCTTTTTTACACTTTTTTTAAAACTTTTTTTTAAAAAGCCACAGGGAATGAGTCTGCGCTTGATGATTTTTAGCTTTTTTTCAAATCACATTTTTTCGTTAAAACAGCTGCTGTTGCTTTTGCTTTGAGGCAATTCTCTTTTAGTTTTTTTGCGCGACTGCCACAAATAATACAAACGCGCAGTAGTCAACAGCGTCAGCAAAACGAAAAAAGTGGAAGTTTGTTAAACGTCGAACAATCGTTGCTATTTTGCCTTTTCGTAGTATTGCTTCTCTCTTCTTTTTTTTCTCGAAAAACAAAATGGCCATTCTTTTCTGATCGCCAGAGGCAAAAGAGATGCGCATATACGTTTGTTTGTTGCGCTCCCCCCTATGTTTTCCCCGCCTGCCAGTCACTACTTTTTTGCCCCCCCCATCGAAGAAGAAAAAGAAATAAAACGGAACGGGGAAAAAAGATCGTGCGTTATCGATGACTGCCGTTAGTGTCAGCAGCAGAAAAGCAAGGAAATGAAAAAATGATGAGACCAAAAAGTTATAGTTGCCGGAAAGGTGGGAAAAAAAAAGCAGCGAAGCAATCATATTTTTATTTTATTTTTCGTTGCTTCTGATATTTCTTAAACTTTATTTTTTTTTGACACAATAGAGCATTGTTTGGCGGGAGATAAAAAATATATTCAAGCCAATTCAAAAAATGTAATAACTCCGATGGCATTATTTTTTTTTGAAAAAGGCGCAATATTTTTAAATTTGTTTTTTAAAAAGAAAAAACATCTGGAAAGGAAAAACTTACTAAAGCTCCATAAAGTTTTTTATAAAATTCTTCTTTTTCAACATTTGGATTTTGAGTTGATCGAGCATTTTCTGCTTGAGTCCTATAAAAATATAAAAAATTCCATTTAAGACATAAACTAAAAAAGAAAGTACCTAAGTTTTGCTTCATTTTTCCGCCATTCACGAATTGAACTTTCTGCAACATTGTATTCTCTTCCGGCAGCACGATTTCCAATAATTTTTGCATAATCAATAATATCCAGCTTTTCTTCAACTCCATAAATTTTAAGTTTTCTTTGAGGTCGAATTGAATTTGGGTTATTGCTTGTATTATTATTATTTCCACGTGACGAAGATCTTGAAGTTGAAGCTGCTGTAAGGGGAGGGGATTGTGGGGATGAAGAGCCAACAGATTCTGGTCTTGTTTCTTCATCTTCTCCATCTAAGCTTACACCTGCATCATTTCTTTCATGTCCATTATCTGGACTTGAACTTGTTGAACGAATTGATTTTGATTCTGAAATTGTATGTTTTTGATTTTGTTGCTGGTGTTGTTGAGCATTTTGCTGTTGCTGTTGTTGTAATTGTAGGACATGTTGTTGTTGAAAAATTCTCCGAATTAAATCTGTTGCATTTGCGGATAAAGTTATATGGGCCGGCAAGTTGCCCAGCATCTGAGGCGTCGACAACGACTCTGGCATCAACAAATATGTTGTTTGCGCCAGAATTGTTGGTTCATGAAAAGAAATGAAAAGCCTAAAAAAGTTAAAAGTTTTAAAATATGTAGAAAAAATTTCATGAAAATGCAAAACATTAACTACCGTAAGACGCGATTTCATTAATTCTCGCAAGCAAAAAAGACAGGACATTAAAGCAAGTTTTTCTTTAGTTTTCTTGACTTTAAAAATTTTGCAACCGTGACAAATCTTTTATTTTTACAACGTGCGCATTTTTTTTTTGAGAAGCGCAACTTAAAGCTAGAAAGCAATGGAGTTTTTTTCAAAAAAAGTTTGAAAAGAACCGCCCCGGTAGTTGCAGTAGTAACAGAAAAAGCTTGCTTGTTGCCCGATGGCGATCTCCAACGTCGTCTTGCTGCCAGCTGCTGTTGATCTCTCTTTTTTTCTCCCAGTTTTTGTTGCTACATCGAGAGAGATATATCCCGCAGTTTGAAAATTATATATATATTTTTTCAACTTAAGACACAAAATATCTTTCTTAAATTTTGCTTGCTTTTTTTCTTGCTGCCATTATTGAGGCTAACAAAATTGCTTTTTTTAGTTAGAGTCTTTTTCACATATTTTGTGTTTGTAGAAAGATAGATTGGGATTGGAAATGGAATGGAACAGGCGCAAAAGCGCGAATATATATACTGCTCAAGATAAAAAAAAATATTGGGGAAATACACATTTTTAGAGATAAAAAAAAGAAAGGCAAAAAAGAAGAGGAAAAAGTCTTGAGGAAACGAAAGAGTTGAAAAACAATGAAATTTATCTTTGTAAAAAAATGCGCGTGGTTTAATGAATTTTTCTTTCTAAAATGCTTTTGATTTTGATTTGCGCCATTGTTTCTTACTTCTTTTTTCATCAGCAATGAACGAACAATTAAAAGGAAAATATAAAGAAAATGAATGTTTAAAAAAATAGAACGACAACATATAGCTATAACATGGGAGGAAAAAAAAGAAAAACATCTTTTTAAACAAATTTTTTTTGTTGATCAAGAAAATAAAGGCCAATACTGATAAGAAAAAAAAAAGGAGAAAGGTGATGCCCGATCACTGCGCAAAAAGAAAAAAAGAAAGTTAAGTTAAACAAAGCTTTGATGAAATATGTTTTTTTTTCAAAGAAGCAAACGAGAGAGAAAAAATTGATTTTAAATAATTTTTTTGTTAAAAAATAAAAGGGGCAAAAAATTGAAAAAATTTAAATGAGCAATTGAAAGTACTATCATCATCGCCGATGGCAGCAGCAATGGTGATGGCAACACTATTTTTTTGCGCTTTAACAAAAAAATGGAAAGCAAAAATGAAACCCTAATGTTGAAGTTTTCTTTTTAAAAATGAAAAAAAATGAATCACAACAGAATGCGCAAAAAAAGAAAAATGGAAAAAATACCATTGGTGCTGTCGTTGTTGAAGGAGCGCAAAAAAAAACTTTTTTGAAATTTTAAAAACATAAAATTCCGCGAAAGTTAAAATGTTGTCATATTATTGTGCCAGTTTTTGCGAAGCTTTCGATTTTCAATATAAAATAGGAACGAAGGCTTAAGCTTTTAACTTTTGTTGCGCAAAAAGTGAACAGCAATCCTTCAACCAAAACGATGACGACAATATATCTGTTTCGTTTAATCAAAAATAAAAAACATTTTTTTAAAAAAATAAGCAAACAAAAAACTTTGAAAAAAATAATAACAAAAATGCTTGGAATCGTCTAATAGCGCAAGCAGAAGGGAGAAATTGTGTTTTTTCTTTTTCAAAAAAGACTGCGCAATTTTGAAACACAAAAAAAATATGGAGATATTTTTTAACAAAAAATGAAAAAAAAAGTTACAGTAGTTTTGAAAAAAAAACGGCCGCCACTGCGCAGCACCAATGAAAGATTTGGAGAGGGTCGCAGAAGAAGAAATAACGGAGTCGATCGGCGTTGCGCGAAATTGAAAGAAAGAACAAAAAAACTCAAAAAAAGACTCCACCCAAAGAAGAAAAATAATAAAATGGGCGGGGAAAAAGAAAGAAAGAGAGACTTGGTTATGATTCTTCTTCTTCATTAGCTATCGTCTGACATTCTCTCTTTTTTATTGCCTGTTTTTTTTGATAAAAAAAAAACACTTTTTTTTCAAAACGTATAATCCAAGGGACAAAAAGGCAAGCAAAAAAAGTATCCGTTAAAAACAACAGTTGTTCCGTTATATTTTTCTTTCAATGCTCTACATTTCATTTTCTGCTATCATATTTTTCTCGCGCAAAAAAAAGAACCGCCAAAAGGCTTATAAAAATAAAAATGCGCGTCCTCAAAAAAAATATATTTCACGGAAAATTTTGTCTTCTTTTTTTCATGTATGTTTTTAAAGCCACGTTTTTGCATGCAATTTTGTTTTGTCTATGTATACAAAAAAGGGGGCAACAAAAAAAGATGAAGAAAAGAATGGAGGGCCTCTCCCGAAAAAGAATTTTTGAAATAAAACTGAAAAAAGTGCGCAACTGAAGCAAATTTTTTAATTATTAATTTCAACACTTTAACAGTTTTAGTATTTAACCGCGAAAAGGCTTTTTTCTGAAAACTAAAATGATAATGAAAAATTTTTATACCAAGACAACAAAAATATAAGATTAAATTTTATTAAAAACATTACGGTAGCTTAAACAATGCACACGGTTTGATATTTTTTCGTTTTTTTCCGAGATGGCATGAACCTGAAAATCAGGCAAAAGAACAATAGAAAAAGACCCTGATTATCAGGCTCATGCAATTTTAAAAAAAAAAAAATCATTAAAATGAAAAATGTATCAGATCATTCACTCCCTTTAATTCATAAAAAGCAAATATAGTGTTATAAAATATTTTAAATTCTAAAAACCGAGTTACAGTAATTCTTTTAAAAATAAAAAGGTAGCCATTTCCAGGATAAACTTCAATAATCTGTCAGTCACCAAAGAAACTTTTTTTTGACAAATAACTGCTACTTCTTTATGGTCATCAAAGTCTTTTTCATTTTTTTTATTACTGATAAATATGAAAGGAAAAAAGCTGCGCAGTTAAAAGATAGACAAGATAATATTGCTGCAATCATTAAATTTCTTTTTTTGCAATAATATTAACAGCAGCTTAAAATTTTTTTCAATAAACATTCAAAAAAGGAAAAACGGTTTTTTGTGCGCGAGTCAAAAAAGCAAATGAACGACGCGTGGCCAAGGTTTTTACGTTTACGTTTTTTTTATTTATAACCGATCACTGCCACCAGCGCGAAATATGAGAAGAAAAAGAAAGAAGAGGAGCAGCAGCAGCAGGAAAATCATCATCAACAACATCATCATCAGCATCATGCGCAACCACCACCCAAAAAAGGGGGTCTCGATTGAAATGACAACGATATGAAAAAAATTTAATATTGCTGTATAAAAATCGTTTGTTGTCTCGATGAAGGAAAAAAAGATGGTGCGCATTTCACATTTTTTTGGAAGGGCTGCTATATTTTTTTTAAAAAAAGCCGTTGACAATCTTCTTCGTCTAAAATGGAGCGCAATGCGCATACATTTATTACATAAACATTTTTTCACTCTTTTTTCTCTTTCCTCTTCTTTTTTTCATGAATCGACGTTTTTGTGCTTTTCTTTTTTACTGCTAAAAATATGGTTGTAAAATCTTTTTTTCATGACTTTCAAGAATCGCGCAGTTTTTGAATCTATCATTTTTTTTGATGTCTTTAAAGTTTGCTTCCTACTTTGCTGTTGACATCAATGCTTTGAAACAATAAAAAAAGAAAGCCGTTCAAAAACGTGAAAGACAAAAAAAAGAAAGAACTTCATTTTTTTTTGCCATTCTCCCAACCGTAAAAGTAAGACTTTCATCTAAGTTTGAAATCCCTCGAGAAAATGATCGGTTACTGGTTTCTCAAAAAGAAAGTGTTCCACCAACTCTCTCAACTAAAAATTTCCTCCTCAAAAAATATTATAAAAACAAATTCATACAAAAAATAGGGAATATGGCATTTTTGCCTGAAGCGGTTATTGCGCAAAAAAAAGAAGGGACAACAAAAGCCATCATCATCATTTTTTTCTCGCGCTTGCCATCGTTGTTGGTCGTTTAAGCAACGTTGAAAAAAAAGTATGTGCTCAAATTCCACCGGAGAAAAAAAGAATTTTGAAATGGAAAGCTTTTTTTCGGGAATGAAAAGAGGGGGGTTTTGATGGCATCAAACAAAAAGGGAGACAGAAATAGAAAGGGGGTCTTGAAAAAAGCTATCAAATGTATTTTTGAAGACAGACCTAATTTTTTTATCGTTTAAAGAGATGAAATTTCGATTACAAAATTATTTTTTTGCGCAGAAGCTTTAAAAGATTCCGTCTGTGAATATTTCGAAGATATGTTGGCGCCAACGGCATCAGTCAAAAAGAAACGTGAAAACAAAACGGCAAAAATAAAAAAAAGAGCGAAAGCAGCTTCAATTACAATTGCTCTCCTTTTCCAACAATAACAAAGCCTTCCACTTTTTTGCGCGTTCAACTACTATATTTTCAAGTCTTCAGGAAGGCCCATAAAAAATTTCATTCTTATTTAACTGCTACCAATTGACCAACCACAAAAAAAATAAAATGTTTTTGGAAGCCCAAAAGCATTTTTTTTTGCGCAAACACAATTCCTACTCTCTCCTTTTGCCTTAAACGAAACTTTCTTTTTTTCGACAATTGTCTTTCCGGAAAAAAAATATATATAAAGAAAAAAAGGCCGCTCCCGTCAAAAAAAAGTAGAAGAAAATGCTTCTGTCTTCATCTTCCCCATCTTGCGCGTGTACTACTTCTTCTACAACAACGAAAAATATTGAGGGCCAACTATATGTATTTTTTTGCGCGTCACGTCTTTTTTCTTTTTGGCCCCATGAATTTTTTTGGAAGAATAAAAAAGCCTCTGGAAGACTTCTACCACCACTACTATATTTTTTTGTGCCGTTTCTCCTTCTGCTTTCTTCTCGTTTAAGACGCTTCTACACTTTCCTGCGCAAAAAGACTCCAGGGCCTTTAAAAAAAGCATCGTTTTTTTTTTGGGAGGAGGAAAAGAAAGTCGTGTCCGTGTTTGCCAAAAACTGCTAAGTCTTTGTCGTCGTCGTTTTTTTTTCTTAGCTTCACAATCTAAGGCGCGCAAAATAGGGCCAAAAAAGAGAAAACTATGGTGGCATTTGCCACCAAAAAAAATAGATGTTAAGTACTATGATTGTTATGTTTGAGGAAGAAGAAAGAAACTATTAGTTGTGGTTCACTTCTTTGGATTACTATAGTTGCCAACTAGCCTTCTAGCAAAAAAAAGATGCCATCAGAATCCATTAAAATTCAGATTCTAGCGGAATCTGATGGAAGACATCTTTGACACCTTTGATATCTCTAGCTTTATTATATCCAAGTTAAAACTCTTTGCTTAAATAATCCCCCTTCACTTTTTTTAATGCATTGAAGTATCTCTCTCTCTTTCTTTCTCTCTTCTCTTTTCATCCCCTTTTTTCTTCTCTCTTTCATTGAATTACCGTACCCCTTTCTTTGCGCGTTACTAATATTTTTTTCATTAAAAAAGAATGCAAAAAAAAGCCCAAATAAAAAAGCCATTTTTCTATAATGGTTAAAATCCTCAAAGAAAAAAGACGCGCAACAGCGTTTTTTATTCTTTCAAACAAAAACAGAGGTTTTGCGGGAGCGCAACAACAAAAAAAGAGGGACTAAAGGCAGCCAACACAAAAATGGAATGTTTTTAGCCCCTGGGCCAAGTTCGTTTTTTTCTTGCGCTTTTTAAACTACCAAGAATATAAATTCAATAGAAAAAAAGGGGGAAAAGAAATGTCATTTTTGAGGAAGACGAAGAAGACCATATTTTTTCTTGTGCTTCGCCGTGAAAAAAAGATGACTTGCGCGCGTGTGAAGGAATTTTAGTAGTTTTTATTTGTATGTGAAAAAATAAAATTGTTGGAGGGAAATGCAACAACACGCGCAACAACGTCGAGAAAAAATATGGCAACGATGGGGGAAGCTCCCGATAAGAGAAAAGGAGGCAAATTTACTCTTGAAAAAAGACATTACCAAATTTGGCATTGCGCTTTTCTTTTTCATCACCATCATCATCAAAATCTTTTTCTACATCAAAAAAAAATTCCGTTAAAGTTGTATTTAAAGAACAATGCTTTTTTAGGTCTTCTTTTTTTTAAACACAAAAAACAAAAGCAAATTTGTTTCCCAAAAAAATGCGCAGATGCAAAAAAAATTTTTTTCCCCACTTCAGTAGCGCAAGAAAAACGTTGCCGAAAAAAGAGAAAAAAAACTCCATCGGAATTGGCCATCTTTGAAGAAATTGGCTCCGTCGAAAAAAAAGAAGAAAGATGACTGAAGAAACGGAAATGCTTTCTCGGGATTTCACGTATGAATCAAGGCGAACTTTTTTTTTTCCTTTCTCCAAACCGTTTTTTGCCGACTCGTTAGCGCAGTTGAACGCGCGCCAGGCTATGACGCAAAATCAACGAAAAGGTTCGATGCCGGTCGAGCTCTAGTCGAGTACAAAAAAGTTCAATTTGCAAAATTTTGTTAGAAAAAAAATTATTAATTGATTACAATTTAAAAAAATAAACTAAAAAAGTGTTTAAATTAATAAAAAATATAAGATTAATAAATTAATAAAAATGGGAATTTTTTAACAAAGTAATTATTAAAAAACGGTTTTTTTGTTTTTGTAGTTTTTGCTGCTGATATTAAAAAATTGGTAATATAAATAAAGACAGTAAAAATTTTTAAAAATAACTTTGTGGACGAATGAAATTGTTTTTAAAATACAAAGCGGTGACATTTTTGGCAGTTACAACTATTATTTTTTTGGTATCAACAATAAATAAAGTATACCAAAATTGGCACGCATCCAACAGAATCAGTTAATTTTTTTGCAAAAGAATTTTGTGTTACAAGTTTTGTATTGCAAATAATTTGCAATATTCTTCTTCATCAAAGTTCAACAGGTTTTATTACTCAAGCATTGCAAAATATTTAAAACAAGACTACAACTCCAACAACAACAAGAAAACCTTCAATTAAACTTTTCGAGCGATTTTTCTTATCCACAATAAAGCCAAAAAAATGAAGCAAAAAATATAGTAAATTATTTTATTAATTTTTAACACTTTTTTGTGTTTATTAATAATTTTTTTTCTAACAAAATTTTACAAATTAAAGTTTTTTGTACTAAACTGGAGCTCCATCGGCATCGAACCTTTTCGTTGATTTTGCGTCATGGCCTGGCGCGCGTTCAACTGCGCTAACGAGTCGGCGAAAAAGAGATTGGAGAAAGGAAAAAAAAAAGTTCGCCTCTTTCCCTTTTTGATTCATACGTGATTTATTGAAAAAAAATATGTACAATAAACTTCGATGGAAGTTTTTTGAATAAAAACACAAAAATAGAAAAAAAACCGATGATAGACGTTTTGACAGTGCGCAGAGGGGGAAAGGGGCAATTAACTGTTAAAAGAAAAAAAAAACATTCGCGCAGAAATTTTCTGGTGATAACAGAATCGGCTGGACTCTCGCTTTTCTTTTTCTTCCTTTTTAACGCTTATCGCGCAACCAACCAAAAAAAGCATTTAACTCTTTCATTCTTTGAGCCGTCGATATTATATTTCTTTTTAGATAGATTAGCAGCAATATTATATTATAGCAACTATGACCGCGCGAAAAAAAACGATGAAAAAGCTTTCACGGAATCATACAAGAAAGAAAGGAACATGGAAAAAATGAGCAAAGTGATACAAGCATGACACGCGCGCGCAAACTATCACTGTTGTAAAAAAAGGAAAAAAAGAATAGTGTCTTTTATTTAAGAAGATGAAAAAGAAAAAGTAATAAATTTTTAAAAGGAAAAAAAAAGATGGACAACATAATTTTCTTTTTAAATGAAGAAAAAATAGAGTCGAAAAAAATGTGTGGGTACGATCTCGAGATGGTACTAACAAAAAATGTTGAAACTTATGTTACAAAATTACGGGGAAAAGTAAAAACAAAAAGTGGAAATAAATCCGTCGCAAAAGTTTTCAATAATTTTAATGTTTTTAAAATCACTCAAAGGAACCGGATGGTTTGATTTATTTTTTATGACGTTGTTTTTTCTCAAAATGGAATGAACGTTCTTTTTCCTGATTGTCAAGTTCATATAATTTTTAAAAAAATGTTAAAAATGAAAAATGTATCAAACCTTTGGCTCCCTCTAAAATAAGCAAAAGTAAAACAAACTTTAAAATTAACAAATTTATAAAAAAATTTATAATTTCCATTGCCAAATTTAGGAAAAACTTTTCAAATTTTTTCTATTGAAAGCAAAGGTAAAGCTTAAAGTTTTTGTGGATGCTTTTTTGAAAGAAAGTAACAAACAATCGAAAATGGACAAAAATAAGAAGAATAAGAGGTTCAATAGGCGGAAGAGAAGAAGGAAGGAAAGAGCGTAAGAGTGCCAATACTGAAAAAAAATGCCAGAGGAGCGCGACCTCCTTTTTTTGTGTTGTTTGGCATTCATCGTCGCCATCGTTGTTGTCGACACCGTCGTCATCATTCCTGAAAAAAGGAGAAAAAAAATGCCCCCGGTGGGCTTTTAACGTATATTTTTTTTCGGGAGCGCAAAAATATAAAATATAACAACAGGCAGTATTGACAATATGAGTGGATGGAAAGTTGAAAGAAAGATGGGAGAGACTTTTTGAGGGCTAAAAACAGAGGGCAAAACTTTTTATTTTTATTTGAAAGCTTTGGAATGAAAAATGATCAAAAATAAAAAAAGGTCGCGCAAGGTCAAGTTACTATTTTACACATTTGTGACAGGTTAAAAGGGGCAAGAAAAGGGATATTGGGTATCAGCTGGTGCAAAGATTACGGTAGCTTAAAGGGTAAAGAAAAAATAAATTATACGTGAATGTTTTTTTAAAAATCTTTTTTTCTTGAAAAGTGAGAAGGCTGTAAGAGAGAAGGAAGGAGGGTTAAAAAAAGAAGCACTGCAGCGGCATCCGGGCCAAAAAAAATAGTCGAAAATCCAATTTACTTGCGCACTCTCAAGAAAAAAAAAGACACGCGCAAGAAAAAAAAGAAGATGAAAAATGTGTGCCGACGGCTGCTGCGATTTATCTCCACTCATTTGCTTCTATCTTTCTTTTCTTCAACAAGCTATCTCTCTTCCTCTTTTTTTGTGCCATCGTTTAAAATCCTCAATATTCATTTTTTCGGCACTGAAAATACTTGGTGTAAGGAATCTCAAAAAAAGAGGGTCTCAAGAGAAAGCCAACATTTTGTGCTTCTGCTGTTCCTTTTTTTCTACATTCCTTTGCGCCACAAGCATTTTTAGGCGATGAAGCAAAAAAAGCCCCGCGCAAAAAGCACTTAGTATTTTTTTCGGCACAAAAAAGCTTGCGCATTTTTTGAAGTTTTTTTAAACAGCAAAAAAAGAATTGAAGGAAGAAGAAAAGCAATAAGCCCAGGGCAAAAAAATGTTTTTGGCAAAATTTTGGGAAAAAACAAGGGCAAAAAAGTAATAACTTTTGTCCTT
This sequence comes from Panagrolaimus sp. PS1159, assembly GCA_963922195.1. Lineage (NCBI taxonomy): Eukaryota > Metazoa > Nematoda > Chromadorea > Rhabditida > Panagrolaimidae > Panagrolaimus > Panagrolaimus sp. PS1159. The sequence continues at coordinate 6,246,834 of CAWUHW010000001.1, read as the reverse complement.
GAAAAAAAATGTTGGATGAATATTGTTTTTGGGAAGATAGTAATATTATTAACGGGAATAATGGTAATCAAAAAAAAGCTCTCAGATTACATGCAATAAAGAATAATGTCAAAAACATGAATTATCAATGACAACAATGATGAGAGACCATTGTTGAATAAACAAAATTTGGGCCAATTGGTAATCATCCAATTTTTTTTCTATGCGCAAAAGTAGTCCAAAATAGAGCACCAAAAATAATCCCAAAAATTTAAAGAAAAAAATGCATGAAAGAATTTGAAGCAGAAAAAAGAAGACAAAAACCGTAAACAAAAGAGGTCCTCCTTTTTTAAAGGGCATCAAAAAAAGGGAAGCTTTAACAAAAAAAAAGAAGAATAAAGCCTTTTAAAAAAAAGTTTGCGCAAAAATAGAATAGAAATACTTTTGCTAGTTTAAAAATGCCGATGGCAACTGAGAAACCACCGCGCAAGAATTTTTTTAATTTTGCGCATGCTTCAAAAAAGAGATGACGACTTTTTTGCAATTATGTTTTAAAGAAAATATAGGGAAAAAGAGGGTCGTTGGTAAAAATGAACGAAACACATTCCAAAGCAATGAGAAAAGAAATGAAATGAATGCCATTGCGCAATAATTGTGAAAATACACTTTTTCTCTAATATGTATATATCCATTTTGTTGAAAAATGGGATATGTAAGAGCTTTTTATGAGTGCCAAAGATGGATAATGGAAAATGATAAAAGCGTGGAATATTACCAAAGCCAAAAATGCCAAAAGATATTTTTTTATAATTTTTACCAAAGATTTTTTATTAAAGGTAGTTTTGATAATTTTTTCATTTTAACGTGTTTTTTTTCGATGTAGCATGAACCTGATAATCAAGATATTTTTCTATTGATCTTTTGCCTGATTTTCATGTTCATGCCATTTCAAAAAAAAACGAAAAAAATAAAAAATATATCAAATCATCCGCTCCCTTTATTCGCGTTAAAACAAATTTTAAGGGAAACGTTCTGAGGTCTAATTTCTTACAAAAATGGTAAAAAATTCGAAAATAACAAACTCTAATTTTTTTAAAGTCATTTCCGATTATTGCTCCAACAAATCAACTTTAGCATCCCCAATTATCAATCACAACTTTTTTATCAACTAAAAAACTCCATCATTTTTCATTCTTTTTTAAAAATGCCATTTTCAAAAACAATTGCCCTTCTTTCTTTTTTTTAAATAGTGCAAAAAAAGGAAGATGAAAGAAAAAAAAATAAAGACGTCAAGGAAAAGGAAAAAAGACAAGACAACCAAAAAAAGTTGGAATTCCACGCAGTGTGCAAATTTTTTTTGGGAAGAAGCTTCAGTCTATTCTAAAGGTAAAAGAAAAGAAAAATGAAAGAATGCATTTTTGTTTTATGTTGCGCAAGTCTGTTTTTTTTAAAGGATATAAGCTTTTCTTTCAGGAGAAACAGAAAAAAGAGAGATATCAAAAATTCATGAAACAAAAATATAGTCTTTCAAATTTTTAGCCAAAAAAAGAAAGGAACATAAAACACGCCAATTTCTTTTGGAAAACATTTTAACAACATAAAAGCATACCCTTAAAAATTTCATTTTCTTTTGCGCAGGCTTTTTTCATCTTCAGAGAAACAAAAAATGAGATCGTTTTCTTAAAAATTGGCAAATGTCTGTAAAAATTAAATATCAGCACAGGGGGGTCAAAAAAAGATGCTTCTCTTTTTTTGATGTTGATCGATCGTCAAAAAAAAGAGTTATATATTTTTATATTATTATTATCGGGAAAGAAAAGCCTGGCACCGCGCAGGCAAAAGCAATAGAAAAAAAAGATTGTAGTAATAATAATATATATTTTGAATGGAAAAAAAGCTAAATAAAAAAAAAGTGAAGCGTTAACTTTTAAAGCGATTTCAACTTAAGAGACGGTCTACCAGAAAATTTCAATTTTTAAAAGTCGAGGGGGACACAAAATTTTTTTCAGATATTCTGTAATTATCAATCGATAAAAATAGTTGAAAAAAAAATTAAAATTTTTACAAAAATCTAAAAAACGCGCATTGTAGTTTTTAAAATGTTCTCACCCATGTTTTCGTACACAGACTAACAAGACACTTAAAAAAATGTTGCAGCAAACAGACGAATTACGAAAAAAATCACTATGATTGTTGCAAATTTACTGCATTCTTTATTTTTCCAACAAACATTTTTTTTAAATTTGTCCAATTTCTCATGTTTATAATTTAAGCAAAGATATAACACAATAAATTTAATATGACATAAAAGTAAAAAAAATTGTATCAAAGTTTTCAAATGGGCTTTTAAATTTTATAAAAAACAAAAATGATACCAAAAAATCCAAAGAAATACAACAATTTAAAAAGTTTCAGAAAGCTGCCAAAAACTGACTTTACAAATGTCTGCAACAAATTCTTCTCCAACATCTTTCACTTTTGGTAGGAAAGTAAGCTTATTAAAAGTTTTATAGAAGAAAAAATTGATGCATTTATTTTTGAGTTTAATTGCATTTACAGAATATGCAAATCTGACATTTTCATAAAAATTTCCTTCAGTTATTTTATTACCCAAATATAATTCAACAAAATCCTTAAAAAATACGTTTGAATTAATTTCCGTATTATAAAACATAATTTTTTACCCGAACAACTTCAATATCATATATATCTCCAAATCTATAAATTTCAATTCCATCTTCAAATAAAATATCAGGAACGAGATTTGGATGATAACAAAATTTGATAGATTTTTCAATAATTTCAAATGGAAAATCTGGAATTTTAACTTTGCCATCCATTGGTTCTTTTGTATGCGGTTTTAACATTGCTGCAAAAACAGGTGATTGAGCAGCTAAAACACATTTATGAACCTAAAAAAATAACCGAACTAAAAAATTTTAATAGTATATATTTTACTTTAATTTCTTTATTTTTGGCAATGATTGTAAAATCTTTGAAATTTTGTTCCCATAATCCTCCAATGCCATAAACTACACAAATAGGTTTAACTTTTTTGATTTTGAAAGTTCCTTCAATTGTTATTGTTAATTTCGGAGTAGCCCAAATGTTTGTTCCATAAATTTTATAATTTTCATTACAATATTAACCCCATCCATTAAATTCTCTGCCAAACTTATAATCCAAATTCCTGCTCCAACTTGTAAATTTAATTAAAATTTTAGATTTACATTCAACGCATTTTTGATTTCCCAAATCCAAATCTAAAAATATCCAAGTTCTCCGTCGACTTTCTTCAAATGTTTTGGGCATTGAATATATTCCTTCACCGCCTCGTTTTTTATCATTAAATCCATTTGGATAAATTCGAAGACAGTATTTCACATCAGATTCATGAAAAGCTGCAAACTTTTCACTTTCAAGAAATTCACCGTTTTTAGAATCCTTTAAAGCTCTAAGACGGGTTTTTGCGATTTTCCATTCTAAAGCAAATGGATATTGAAGCATCTGAAATTTTTTTTCTTGAAGTTATTGAACTCAATTATTAGCATACACTTAACTTACAGTTATATCAGGTTTGCAACAAGGACCAATAAAACTAGATCAATTTTTATAAGAAATTTTTCAAAAACTAAAATATATACAAATTGCTTGCAAAATTCATCAAATATTTATTTATTCATTAAAGTCATAGCCTATGACTTAATGGAGAATCGATTACATCGCTTTTCCCAAAAGTGTATTATAGCTGATTTGTACATTTTAATTTTAAAATAGTAGCCAAATATAAAGCGACACTAAATTTCATAAAGACATGGAATAAAATAAAATTTATACAAAAAACATAAAAACAATAAACAACAAAATTCTCAAAAAAGCTAACATAATTCTGGTAAAAAAAAGTGAATAAAAATGATTATTTTCCTGCACACAAAAAAGTTTCTGATTTTTTGCATAAAAATGTTTCAAATAATTCTTTAATAACTTCTTGATCAAGATCAAGAAAATTTGGAACAGATTTCTTTTTTCATACTGAATCACCCAAAAATCCATGCATTTATTTTTTAAGATTTTCTGCTTTTAATTCTTTTGCAGTATTAATTGCATCATAAACTTTTACTACTGTAAGATTACAACCAATATGTAATTCAAGATTATTCTAAAATTAATATTCTTTATAAAATTTTGAATAAAAAGTAACCTTTAATATAAAAAGATCATAAGCTATAGCAAATTTAAGAAATAAAAATGCGTCTTTTAATGGAATTTTTTGAACAAGATTTCGATGATAAATAAGTTTTATAGCTTTTTAAACGATTTCAAAAGAGAAATCACAAATTTCAATAATTTTTTCATTTTCATCTTTTATTTGTTCGAACATTGCTGCAAAAATTGGAGATTCAGAAGCAAATAAAGATTCATGAGCCTAAAAAATAAATCAACAATTATGAAAATATGATTAAAAAAGCGTTTGAAAATTTTTAGAAAGAGAGAATTTTTGATAATGGCATAAACCTGACAATCAGAGACTTTTTCTATTGTTCTTTTGCCTGATTATCATGTCATTTCGAAAAGATATTAAAAATGAAAAATGTATGAAATCTAAAAAATTCCTTACCCAAATATGATTTTCTCCAACTTTAAACATAAAATTTCCAGAAACATTATTCCATAAATCCAAATTATTTGCATTCCATTTTGGTTCATCATTCTTAATCTTCAAACTTCCTTCAATTTTGATGGTGAATCTTCCTTGAACAATATAGCTGTTTTTTGAATCAAAAAATTTTTCAGTTTTACAAATTCTAGCACCAAATCCATCGATATCTCTCGTAAAAACATCATCCAATTTTTTTTTTAAATTTGCTGAATCAATTGAAATAGAATATTTTGTATAAACATTTTTTGACATTGAATTAAAAAAATGATACAAACAGTTCCAAGGTTTTCATAGCTGTTTCCATTTGGATATAATTCCAAATGATATGGAATTGGTGAAAAACTGAAAGCAGTAAACGTATCACTTTTTAAATATTCTTTTCCATTTGAATTCTTTAAAGCTTTTAAATTTTCTTCTGAAATTGTCCATTTAATAGCAAACGGGAATTCAAGCATCTAAAAATTAAGTAAATAAAATGCCGACTTAAAAATTTTTTACTTACATTTTCACTATTTAAACATAAACAAAAAATCAATTTTTTCTTTGTTTATTCATCGACCCTTATTATAATATTACAAAAAAGCAATGAAAAAATTAGGAAAAATCAATCAATAATAAAAAAAATTGATGTGTTTTTAACACAGAAAACCGAGATGCGCAAAAAGTGCTCAAAATGTGCATAAAAAGTGCGTTACCGCACTTTTTACGCACATTTTGAGCAATTTCTTTTCTCTCAAAAAAGAGCGTTTGTTCAAAGTCATTTTTTGACGTCTCTTGTTGTTAGCGCGGATGGTCGAGTGGTTAAAAAATAGTTTTTTGTCGCAGGTTCGAATCCCATGAGGGTCGAACTTGAGGAAAAAAAAATTTCCTCAAGTTTGAGGAAAAAAAAGTTTCCTCAAGTTTGAGGAAAAAAAAGTTTCCTAAAGCCTGAGGAAAAAAAAATTTCCTCAAAAAAAGTCGAAACAAAAAAAATACATTTTTTTTTAAAATTTCCTCAGGTTTTAAAAACATGAGGAAATTTATGTTTTTTAACAGTTTTTTGAAAAAATGGAGGAAAATTTTTTATTTTTTTGTTTTTTTTCTACTGATCCAAAATATTTTCAATTATCACGTCTTATATACCCAAAATTCCGGGAAATTAATTTCATTTCCCGCAAAAATCGGGAAATTTCCAGGGAAATTTCCCCGGGAATTTCCCGCTAATTTCCCGGGAATTTCCCTTTGACAACCCTGCTTCTGATATTAAGATTTCTCAAAACACGTAGATTTTCCCAAATGCAAACTTGCTACAATTTTTTTTAAATTTTAACAAGTTTAAATTATTAATAAACATACAATTTATTTGAGTAAAAAAAAGAAGTTCTTTTTTCTCAATATTTTCTTTGCAAATTCAAATTTGCCGCGACTTGCACTTTTTACGCACTTTTTGTTTTTAAAAAGCGCTTTTTTCTTTTCCCATTTTGTGCACTTTTTATGCACATTTTGAGCACTTTTTGCGCATCTCGGTTTTCTGTGAAATTTACAGTTTTTAAAAAATTCTTTGGCATTTTGCAACTTTTTAGCAACAACAAAAACTCTTTTTTTTGAATCAAAAACATTATGATATTTTTCGAATTTTGAAAATTTATTTAGCTACGTGCGCAGGTTTTTCAAAGTTCTCTAAATGCAATAAATTTGGTATCATTAGATGCGCAGTATAAATATTGATAGAAAGAAAAAAAGAAACGAGTAAAAAAAAGTAATATTACTGCTTAATATTACTGTTAAAAAATAGAAAAAACAATTTTTTTTCAGTCGGAGAACACATTTTCTTTATACAAATTTTCGTGTCGCGTTTGCAAACTGCTGCAAAAAAAGTGTCGTTTGTGAAAAACAACATTTTTTTGCAGCAAAAAAAAGATTTGTTTTTCACCGGTTCAAACCCCATGGAAAACACAAAAATATTTTTTATCTCCGATTAAGCTTATTTTTGGTACATATATGCTTTTGACTATGGAGAATCCAAAAATAAATGCAGTTTTTTTTTAAAAAAGTTTACAGTCGTTTAGATTCGAACCAGTGACCCAAACGACTGTAAACTGTCGCGCAGCGCCTCTCCCACTAGGCCATAGACGCATATTTCGCGGTGCGGCCTTGTGCGATAATTTTAAATATACTGTTCGATGCAGAAAAAAATTCTGAGTCGAATAGGCCTGGTTTTAAAAAGGAAGAAGGTGGAAGACAGAATACAGGTCAAAAAAACCGATTTTCTCTAATTTTTTGTATTAAAGTAATAGTCAAAAGTTGGATTTTTGGAATCTCCGTAAAATTTTACATCTAGGTGGATAAAAATTAAATTTTTAAAAAAAAGTTTTATTTTTTACAGTATACCTAAGGAGCTCTCTCTTTCATTTTTTTTGACTGAAAAAAAATGAAGGGGAACACTGGCGTCGCACATTGCTGCGCACGTAGCTAAATTTATTTCTATTATTTATTTTTGTTTAAAGGCTGTCATGTAGTGTTGCAACGACTTAATAATCTTTCTTTTGTTTCAGATGCCTGAATATCCATTTGCTATTGAATTTACTGTTTCAAAAGATCGTCTCAATACTTTAAAGAATTCCACCAATAATGAATTCTTAGAAAGTAATAAATTTGCTGCTTTCACCGATTCTGGTACTAAATACTTTCTTAAAATTTATCCAAATGGTGATGGTGATGAAAGACGTGGAAAAACAATGGTATTTTTAAATTTGGAACTTGGAAATAAGAAAAAAGTACAAGCTGAGTTCAAAGTTTCAATCAAGTCTGCTAATTTGAGTTCCAAATTCGATGCCGCTTTTGAAAAATCTACTAGTTGGGGTGCTCTTTGTTGTACAACAGATGAATTATTTGATTCAAGCAAGAATTTCATCGCTGATGGAAAATTAATTGTAAAAATCGAAGGAATTTTTCAAACTGAAAGTGTTGGATCAAAGCTTGCAAGAAAACTTCTTGAACCAAAGAGTACAACAACAAACAGTCCTGGTGTTTTATGGAATTCTGGTTTTGAAGATTTCTCTGTTGTTTCTGATGGTAAAGAAATCAAAGTAAGCTTTTTTCAATTGACTATAATGGTTTACTGAATTGTTTTAGGTACATAAATGTGTATTAGCTTCTCAATCTCCAGTTTTTGCAGCAATGTTAAAACCGCATACAAAAGAAGCAATAGAAGGCAAAGTTGAAATCATTGATTTTTCATATGATATTGTTGAACAAGCTTTGAAATTATGCTATAATTACAATCTTATTTCTGAAATTTCTGTCGATGAATCATTGTTGCTCCTCAAATTTGCTGATAAATATGATACTGTAGTTCTTAAGGTAATATATTTATCTCTTTTATATAAATATACATAAAATTCTTTATTACAGAATGATCTCGAAGAGTATTTAGCTGATAAAATTTCTGTATCAAGTATTTGTGAAATTGCAAAATATGCTATTTCTGAAAATGTTTTAAAACTTCAAAGCAAATGTATGGATTCTCTTGCGCTTTTCTTATCAAAGAATAAATTTGTTCCAAATATGAAATTGCTTGATAAAGATTTCTTAATTTCTGCTATCGCTGCTTCTTCTTGTCATACATCTGAAATTCTTTGAATTGTTTTTTTGATCGCTTTTTTACGTTTTCTTTTTAATAAATTTTTTTGTTGTTCAATGATTAAAACAGGGATTTGTTTTGCTTGTACATGGCTAAAACTCTTTAGATACACATTAAGCTGATTTTATGTGGAAAATGTTGCAATTTGAGTATGCTGTCTGCGCGTGTTTTGATAATCTTTAAATAAATTGCTAAAACATTTTTTAAAATTTAGTCACTAAATTAAATTTTAAAATTAGTGTACACTTACAAGTAACTCTCTCTCGTTTTTTTAAATGTTAAAACACACTGTTTTTATAATTTGTTTACAGTAACGCCTTAGTTGGCGGTGAGCAACTTTTTAGCAAGAAGCAGAAAATTTTGACCCGCAACGAACTCAACTTTCTTCTTGGTTTTTTTATGGCCGTTTTTTTTAGTTTGTCGACTCGTGTATTGTTGTTATTAATGTTTATTTAATTGTCAACACATAAATATGTAAACTTTTAGGATGTTAAAATATCCAATTTTTCTTGAATGGGTTATCGCTAGGAACGCCTCAATGCTTTGAAAGATTCTACCATATTTTTTCTTACTGATTTATAAATTTTATTGCATTCGTGTTAAATAAATTTTAATGCTAATTTTTTGTGATCACTACAAAATTTCTGAATAATATTTTTGGGGCATTATAATATTTTTGAAAATATTAAATTATTATAAAACTTTTATTATAAAAGAAAAAAATTAATAAAATAAAATTTTATCATTTTAAAATGATTTTTAAATTTCAGATAAATTGATATAATGGAATCCATGGATGTTAAAATTAAAAGCATTTTCTACTATCTTTAACCAACTCATTTGCAGAACCTCTTAATTAAGAAAGCTGGATTTTTATCAAGTACAAATTTTTAAATATTCATCGTGTTGCAATTTAAAGTTTTTTCTTTTAAAATTTTTTTAAGAAATTTTAAAGGTTCAGACTTCCGAAAAATATAAATTTATATATTATCAAACAAAAGGATCAAACAATGAAAAATTCAAATAAAAAAAACATTGTAACAAACAATGAAAGAAGATATCAATTTTCGGTAGATAAATAAGTTTCAGATTCTACACACAAAAATGTCTGAAATAATTCATTGGTAAACTCTTTATCAAGTTTGGTTAATTTTGGAATAAATTTCATTTTTGAAATTGAATCAATCAAAAAATCAAAGCATTTATTTTCAAGTATTTCTGATTTCAATTTTTTTGCAACAGTAACCATTTCAGAAACATTTGATACTGTAAGATTACAACCAATATGTAATTCAAGATTATTCTATATATAAAAAAATTAATCTATGAAATTTTTTGAAAAAAGTTACCTTTAGAACTTTAAAAGCATATTTTGTTGCAAATTGTAATAATAACAAAGTTTCATCATCATTTGAAATATCTAAAATATTGATTTTTTGATAATAACAAAGTTTTATAGCTTTTTCAACAATTTCAAAAGCGAAATCTGGAATTTCAATAATTTTTTCATTCTCGTCTTTTATTTGTTCGAACATTGCTGCAAAAATTGGAGATTCAGAAGCAAATAAAGATTCATCAGCCTGAAAATAAAAAGTTTTTGATATTTCTAAGTTTGAAAGATATTTTTATGGGTCTCGAAAAAATTATCCAAGTTTTTATCTTACACAGTTTTAAAAAGGTTTAACGTAATTTTTTTATAATAAAACGTACATAAATTTCAGATTCTCCAATTTGAAATTTAAAATCTTCCATTTTTTGATTCCATAATTCCCTATTTGGAAAATCCCAAAATGGTTGAACATTTTCAATTTTAAAAATCCCTTTAATGTTTACAGTACATTTTCCATCAACAATAAATTTTTTTGTTGATTTAAAAAATTCATGAGTTTTACAAATTCTACTACCATATCCATCAAAATCCCCTTCAAAAATATAATTAATTTTTTTACTCCAATTTGCTGATTCAATTGTAAAATTATATTCAGCATGGACATTCTTTTGAAATTCAAATGGAATTTGTAAAAATATCCAAACTCTTTCACGATTTTTATTATTATTTCCATTGGGAAAAAATTCAAAATGATATGGAATTGGAGAAAATTTAAAAGCAGTAAAAACGTCGCTTTTTAAAAATTCATTTTTGTTTGAATTTTTTAAAGCTTTTAAACATTTTTCCTGAATAATCCATTCTACAGCAAATGGGAATTCAAGCATCTAAAAAAAGCGGTAAAATTATGATAATTTAATTTTTTTACTAACATTTTTTTAAAATTTATTATTAATAAAAATTTAATAAAAATATATTTTTTTTAATAGAAGATTGAACCAGAGAAGACGATACTACCAAATGAAAAATAAATTAACGAAAAATTTTTAGAGCCTTTACAAATAAATTCGCTGCCAAATACTTATTCGTACCCTTAACCAGCTCATTAACCTATTTTTTTGTCGATAGCAATCAATTTTCGTAGTAAGGTACAAAAATATATAAGAGAGAAAAATGGATATAACTTGGCAAAGTTTTGAAGGAATGAACGATAGACAGGATTGAAAAAGAGTAGGTACTGCATAATCAATAAAATCTGATTATATATTCTTTAAAGAAGGTATGATAAGGATGTTACGTAATATAAAAATCGTGATTTTTTACCCCACCCACTCATCAGGTAATGAAACATCAAAGTATTTTGCCGACAAAGCCAAAGCAGCGTAATAGTCTCCAACCCCCCCCCCCCCCCCCAACGTTAGCATTACGTAACATCTGGACACCCTCTAATTTAAAGTTTAAAAGAAAGATACCACTGAAGGCGTTCAATCGAAAAAAAAATTTTTTCAACTTATTTTTACTTATTTTATGTTACTGTACTCTGTGAAAAAAACTTGATAGTTTTCAAGCAACGACAAAACCAATTACAGAACCTTACCGAAAATTACAGTATAGCTATTGGTTTTTAGGATAATCTTGAAAAATATTCAGCTGACACTATATCAAATGGTTGCGAAATTTCAAAATATGCAATTGCTGAAAATGCTATAAAATTTCGAAATAAATGTATAGATTCTCTTGCACTTTTCTTATCAGAAAATTAATTTGTACCAAATATGGAACTTCATGAAAAAAGTTTTTTGATTACTGCTTTTACAAATTCGTCGGATCGCAAATGTGAAACTGTTTAAGTTGTTTTGAATGTTTTATTTTTATTATATCCTTTTTCTGGATAAACTCAATTAATAAACTGATGTTTAGCTTTGAAGAATATTAATTAACACAAAAGATACTTTTTTATTGTAAGAAACAGCTTCAAAAATTATTTGAGTAACACAAATTTAAAAATTAGTTTTGGCGTTGTGCAACGTTTTCGCACTGGAAAAAAATGAACTCTTCTTTTTTTTGAAGCGGAGAATTTCTGTTTCTTTTTTTTTATTGTTTAAAAGTTTTTGAATCAAAACGCGAGTTTTTTAGTTTCTAGTATTTGTATTAGTTTTTTTACTTATTTTTTTTCTGCTCTTTTTATTCTAACTTATTACTGTTTCTATAATGGATAGTCAAATTTTTTAGATATGCTTGAATATCCATTTGCTCTTGAATATACTGTTTCAAAGGATCGTCTCAATACTTTAAAGAATTCCACCAATAATGAATTCTTAAAAAGTAATAAATTTGCTGCTTTTCCCGGTTCTGGTACTGAATACTTTCTTCAAATTTTTCCAAATGGTCATAATGATGAAAAACGTGGAAAAACATGGGTATTTTTATGGGTGAAACTTGGAAATGAAAAAAAAGTAAAAGCTGAGTACAAACTTTCAATTAAATCTGCAAACTGGTCTTCTAAATTGGATTTTGTGTTTGATAAATTTGCTGGATGGGGTGCTGCTTGTTGTACAACAGATGAACTATTTGATTCAAGCAAGAATTTCATCGCTGATGGAAAATTAATTGTAAAAGTTAAAGGAATTTTTAAAATTGAAAATCCCGAAGCAACTAGAAAAATTCTCAAACCGAAACGCAAGTTGCATCTTCAGGATTTATGGAAATCTGGTTTTGAAGATTTTACTATTGTTGCAGATGGAAAAGAACTTCAAGTTTGTTATATTTTTGGCTGTTGTATTTATAACTTTTATCTTATAGGTTCATAAGAATGTTCTTGCTGCCATGTCTCCAGTATTCAGTGCTATGTTTAAACCGCATACAAAAGAAGCAATCGAAAGCAATGTTGTGATTCCAGATTTTTCGTATGACATCGTTGAAAAAGCTGTAAAGGGTTGTTATCATCATAATATTTTCACTGATTTATCAACTGATGAATGTTCTTTGCTTCTCAAGTTTGCTGATAAGTATGATATTACAATTCTTAAGGTTATTACTATTTTTTAATGTTAAAAATGACAAGTTTTTACTGTTTTAGGATAATATTGTAGAATATTTGGCTGACAAAATTTCTGTTTCAAATGTATGTGAAATTTCAAATTGTGCAATTGCAGGAAATGCTTTAAAACTTAAAAGTAAATGTATGGATTTTTTGACAAAATGTTTGACAATGAAATATGCAATCCGAAATATGGAAATTCTTGATCATATGTTTTTAGTTGCTGCAATTACCAATTTTTCTTGTCATCAATCTCAAACTCTTTAAGATAATTTTACTGTGTTTTTTCTGTAATATAATATTATATAAATTCTGTGTTTTTTATGAGATTAAATTTTAAGAATTGAAATTAGTGCAAAGAAAAATACATGTATTAAATATTTGATCAAATTTCAGGTTTAACTTTTCTGGATTTTTTTTACAGTATTTTTTTTTTTGAAATATTTATTATAAAATAATCTAAAATGTTTTAACAAACATAATAATTTTTGAGATTAGAGAAAAAAGAGAGGAAAGAATTTTTAAAAATTGCATGAAATTAACTTTTTTTATCAAATAGTATTTAAAGTTGCTAGTCAAATGCCTGAATTTTTAATATAAAGAAGAAAATATAGGCGAAAGAGAAATATTAAAAAAAGTTGAAATAAATTTAAAGTGGTGGTCCAGTGTGATGAAGAGGAGCTGCTGCTAAAAAAGAAATTATATGTTTAACTAATATCATTATGAGATGGAACTTACGTGGTGGTGGTGCAACACTTCCAGGTAAAGTAGTGTTCTGAAAAAATAATTAAAATATTATATAAATATTGGCAAAAAATGGAATACTTTCTAAATCGAAAAGGGTTTGTAAATAAACGAATCATAAGCTTTGTTGCTTAATTTTGAAAGTCTTGGTACAACTATCTCAGTTTTGAATTTACCGGTATAATTTTAGTAAGCATAAAGATTGTTTTTTTGTTTAATTTTAAAGGGCCAATAATCAAATATTTTTTGAAGCAAATTTATCCTGAACGATTTATTTTCTGAAATTTTCCCCCCATTGATATCAACGAAGGCGGATGCTTTGATACATTTTTCGCTTTCAATAAAGCAAAACATCAGGGTCTTTTTTTATTATTCTTTTACCTAATTTGTCAGGTTCATGCAATTTCAAAAAAAAAACGTTAAAATTGAAAAATGTATCAAATCTTCCGCTCCGTGTAATCTGCTTAGACGTTCAAACGATAGTAATATCTGGCTATGAAATTGCTTAAAATAATTCTTTAAAAGATTTCGAAAATTGAAATCCATTAAATTACTGAATCTTTTAATAAATTGCTTAAATATGAAATGAAATTTTAAAAAAAACAAACCGGTTCACCAGTTGCTGCTGCAGGAGCTGTTTGTTGTCCTGGAATAATTCTGGTGACATTTTCAATTGCAGTATTTGCAAGGCCTTTTGTACTTTCAGCTTAAAAAAAAAAGAAAAGTAAACGTCATTTTTTATTGTTACTCGTTTTTTGGTGGGAGGTTAAAAAAGGGGCTACTTACCTGCGGAGTTAAGAACTTCTTTGCTTTTATTGAATGCACTTTCAAGGAAACTTTTCTGAAATAAAAATAATTAATCATCACCAATTTTTCACAAAACGATTTTTTCTTAAAAGTTAATCTTAACGCTTTTGGCATTTATATTTTTACGTTTTTTCATCATTCAAAAAGAGCATAAATTTTATCGTTAAAAATTGCAGATTTGCATCGCTTCTTTCATTCACAACAAAAAAAACGTGCATAAAAATTTCCGGTGAAGAAGAGTGACAACGTTGTTTTACGCTTTAAAAAAGAAACATCCTAAGGGCCTTATTTGTCTTCATCCTCTTCTCCGTTTTTTGTCTTTTTTGTTTTCAAAATATGGAAAAAAGGAACGGAAAAAAAGAAACATTTTTTTGGGTTTTAACTTTTTATGGAATCCGTCAATTTAAAAACAACATAATTTTTTTTTAAAAATGCTTTGTATATTTTATAGAGATATTTTTTTAACTAAGAAAATGTAAGATGGTTATTTTCAAATATTCTACATAAAATGGGGTAGTAGGTATGATACATTTTTCATTTTAACGTTTTTTTTTCGAAATGGCATGAACATGATAATCAGGATCTCTTTTTTTTATTGTTCTTTTGCCTGATTTTCAGGTTCATGTCGTTTCAAAAAATGTTAAAAATAAAAAATTTGTCATACCTTCCCGCTTCCTTTAAAATATTGAAATAATTTCAGTTCCTTTTAAACAACAGAGAAATTTAAAGACTTACCGCTGCTTCTGCACCTCCAGCCATTGTTAAATATTTATATTATTTTTTGTTGAAAAAAAAAGAGATTAGATTTTACTGAAAAAAAAAGAAACAGATTAAAAAGCGGTAATATTTATTTTTAAAATAAAAAATATTTTCCCGCCATAAATTTCAGTACGCGCTCTGAACTTTCGCTTTGAAGCCAGCCTAGAATAAAAACTATGGGCTTCCAAAATTACACTATTTTAAAAAGTTTTTTTACACATTTAATTGTATTTAAAAGTAATTTTTGAACTTACAAAAAAGAAAACATTGCAGTAAAAGAAAAAAAGCATGTCTCAAAATGCCGACGTGGATGTTTCTTTTTTTTTTTTGCCAAAGGCTTATACTTTGCATTTTTCTTCTTCTTTTTTTGCCCGCCTTTTTTGCTTTTTTTCGTTTGAAAATATTTTTCGTAGTCGTCTGAAGCAAGCGTGTAAGAAAGAAAGAGGGTAAAAGACTAAAAGAAGAAAATAACGTGCAAAAGCAGAAGCAGAAAAATCTATCACGTCAAGCTTCATTCGGTTGTCGTTCTTTCGTTCGTGCTTCATCTTTTTTTTGCCTTCAATATTTTCAAAGCTTTTTTTTGCCAATAAATATTCTTCGGTCACACACAGATGCTCACTACTTTTTTTTATATATATTGTCGTTTTTTTGCCATAGAAAAAAAGGAAGTCCTTCAAACACAATAGCTTCTGGAAAAAAAATTATATATTTTTTTGTGGACCCAAAAAACGAAAAATTTTAGCCATCGCCAAAAAAAGAAGGGTGCTCAAAACCCGCAAGAAGGAAAAAATTCAAATGAGTCCTTTTTTACTTTAAAAATACTTTTTTTTGTCAAATGACGATTGCCTGAAGCGGCTACTGCTTCAAAAAAAAGAAAACTAAAGTATTTTTTAGAGTCTTATTTTTTGGGTTAATTTTGAACAGAAAAAAAGAAGCAAATGGAATAAAAAAAAGACTGAAGCTTAATTTTAAATAAATAAATAGATGAATACAAATGAAACCTAAAAATGGAAACAGATGCAACATTTTTATTTATTTTGAAAGAAAGAAAAAATAAATTAAGGGTTTTTTCTTCTGAAAAATATTGTTGTTGTTGCTGAAATTTTATGAAAAACAAATTACTTTTTAAAAAAAAGAAGGGAAGTAAAAATATCAAATGTTAAAAGTTTTTTGTGTCATATGTTTTAAAATTTTTTTAAAAAAATTGTTTAAAATTTTCTGTTTCAATTATAATAATGGCAAAATTTTTGTAAAATCGTTTTTTCGGCATTAATTTCCATTAAAATAAATTTATTTCCTATTAAACTTATTCGGGATTAGTAATGCTTTTTTGGATATTGAATTATATCCTTTAAAAAGACATGCAATTTGCAAATGTTAATTCTTGCATGGATTATAGGATTACCATAATCTTCATGCTCCAATTATTAAAGTCACATATCCCGTTTCCTTTATTTTGCACATAATTCTCGCTTTTCATGGCACAATTTATAATGACTTATCCTTCTGCTTTAGCTTTACCCATACTTTCATATTTTTTATACATAACCGAAATAACCTTTTTCTAATAGTTATTTTGTTTAGAAAAGAACCCAATATTTTGTAAGCTGAATTTTTGTACAAAAATTTTCTTTTTCTAAATATTTGTTAAATACCATTTAAGTTCCAGCTTTTTATAATATATCTGGAAATAATATGATTCATTATTCTTTAAAAAGCGGCATTTCGATTTTTAATAAAATACGTGTCATTAAATAAAAGGGATTTATAACCAAGAAATGCAAAATTGGTTTTGCAAAAAAAGTTATAATCTTTGACTTTCTTTTTTTGCAAAAAATCCTTTCAATTAAAAGCAGAAATGCAAAAGAAAATGTTAAGGCTCCAAAAAAGAATTCGTTAAAAATGGTTTCTTTTAAATTATTAATTTTATAAATATTCAATTGTTTGTTATTTATCCCCGTAGAAACATGATCCCCTAATTTGCATAAAAATTTATCAAAGAGAAGTTTACTTGAATAAATAAAAGATAGCAACTTCTACAGCTGCATCGAATTTGTGATATTTTTTTCCTTAAATAAATTTGATAAACAATCCAATCAGTTTTCTTGAAAAACTTTAGTTTTTTAAAATTAAAAGTTTTTTTTTCTTATGATTAACCTAAATTTATTCTTTTGAACTAACATTAAACAAGTTCAATTTCCGGAGTTATTTCAAATAAAACTTGTTTCCCCGTTTTTCTTCGAAATTTAATAATGACCGAACTTGCATTTCATTTATTCCATAACTTTTTTCTGGTACACAAATTCTGAACGCCCCAAAATTCCGAAATTCAGTGATATATAAACGTTTTAATTTTTAGTTGTTCATTTAACATTTTTTTTCTATCATAAACTTAATTTTAGTTAAAATTGGAGAAGCAATGAAGTTGCTCATAATCTTTGTCATCCTTTGCACTTTTATTTTTATGGTTACTGCAGTTGAAAATGAAAAATCTAAAGATTTAATACTTTCAAATAAAGGTCTTTCAAAAAAAATCATTGTAAGTTTTATTGAATGATTATTATTACATTATCCATATCATTGTAGGACAATAAAAATGAAGAAGTTGATCATGCAGTTGGTGGTAAAAGTAAAAAAGGACGTAAAAATAAACGAAAAGGAAAACGTCGTGGTGGACCAAAAAAGCCTAAAAAAGGTCGAAGGCCTTCTTTCCGTGCTGCAGGAAGAGTCTCTCACAAATCTCATCGAGCATCAAAACGAAATTAAAATCTAATTTATCGAACTTTTTTTATTCATCGAATCTTTTTATATGCCTTTCAACTACCTCTAATTTTAATTTTAATTCACTTAATGCAAAAAATAATTTTAATAAACTTTTTTCCAACATTGAAAATGTGAATCTAAAATGTTTTGTTTAAAAAACGCAGAAAAATCATTTCATTGTTTAAAAAATATCCAAAATTACATAGTTTGATAATATAGTGACTGTGACACAAAAGTACAAAAAAATATAAAAAATGGCAAAAAATTTGGAACGCTTCACGAATTTGCGTGTCATCCTTGCGCAGGGGCCATGCTAATCTTCTCTGTATTGTTCCAATTTTAGAATGTGTTCGTTTGGATCGAACGAAAGGAAAAAAGACGACGTCGCTTTTATTCGACTGCTCTCTTTCTTTTTGAAGGAAAGACAAAGTCAAGCGGGACGGCAGAGAACAAAAGAGACGCTCTCTCATTGGAGAAAAAATGAAAAGAGAAAAAAGAGGGAGAAAAAATGTGGTTGCTTTTTTTTGCTGCTGAAAAAATTATAAAATTTAGAGTTAGTTTTTGCAGAAAATTTTCTAAAAAAATGTTTTAAAAAAGGTTTTTATAATTTATAGATTTTGAAGCTGAAAGCAATGTCATTTTTTTATCTTTTTGTGTTATAATTTAGTGAACCAAGTCTGTCAAAACACATTTAATTATTATTATTATTTATTCAACTTTTCAAAATTTTTGTCATGTTTAAAAAAATTATACAATAAAAAAGTGTTACAAAAAAATAAACTGAATTTATATAAAACTCAATATCTGAATTTGAGCAAATTTAATCATAACTGAAAAACGGCACTTTTTTCAAATTAAAAAAATAAATTTTTTTCTATAAAAAATTACAGACAAAAATTAAACTATAAAAAAAATATATATGTACTTTTTCTGGGTCTTTGGGAATGTCAAAATTAACTTCAAAATTTTGGTTTAAAAGTTGATTTAAATAAGTCTTGAACGTTGTAAATAAACAAGAATTGATTCATAAACAAATCGATATTGCATTGGTGAACGAATTAATGCAGCACGCTGTTGTCGCAAAAGTCGAAGAAGTTTTGCAATTTCAACCGAGACATTATTTTCAATGCAATGTACAATTAATTCAACAAGAATAAAAATTCCTGAATCTGCAGAACCATCTAAACAATGAACAATAATTGGTGGTTGTTGTTCAAGGGTGACATCTGGACGATACGAAGTTGCACCATTGTTGTTGTTTGATGAAGCTGTTGAAGAAGCTGTAGAAGTATCTGAATTTGTTGAAGATGTTGATTGTTGTCCGGATGAACTTAAAGTAAGTTTTCTCTTCCAAATTGAATTATGTTCAACAGAATGTGAACGCATTCGATTTGTAACATCTAAAAGGCTAATACGAGAAATTGAACGGGATCGATTTCGAGAATTTTGTCGGGATGCGGTTCCAGAAGCAGTTACAAATACCCCAGAATCAACATCTCGAGGTTTTTCATTTTCAATGTGGCGTTTAACTGAATTTACAGCATCAATGAAGCCTAAAAAATATGGGGATTTAGGTAAATTTGAAAGGTTGTGAAAATCAAATGTAATTAACATAAATTCTTTTCGTTTTTTAAAAAATTTTGAATTTTGAAAATTCACCAAATTACAAACTTACCAACTTTTTTAAAAAATGAGTTTTACATTTTTGCAAAATTTTACACAAAAATTTTGAAAAAGATTGGTGTAATCAAATGAAATTTTGTTCAAGACCATGGAAGAACAATTTCAAAATTTCAAAAAGTTTTAAAATTAGCCAGAAAGTTTAAAAAACCGGGAAAATTTAAGTTTACGAAAATTTCATTTTTGTTTAAATCCCGAAATACCGATTGGTTAAAAAAAATTTTTTTGTCGTCAAATAAACTTACTCAAAAACAGCTCAGTTGAATTTGGAACTCCATCAAAATCTTGTCGAAATCCGCTATAACTTAAATGATAAATTACACGCTTTTCTCCAGAGGAAAGGCTTTTCATTGACATAATTGTTGTAATTAAATTTCGAGTATTTGTACAAGATTGTTGTCGAATTGAATAATCACCAAATGTTAATTTTTCTTTACTTTTAATTGGCCAATAAATTGAAAATTGTTCAATTGAATGATTTGCCATCATTACAATAATCCTTGACCCTGATTCCCAAACCATATTCCAAAAATCTTCTACTGTATTTTTCATTGGAGCTTGGGTAAGAACATATTTAAAAAATCGATCACCAATTGGTACTTGAACATTTGAAGCATTGATATATCCATGCGGATTTTTTCGGGTCGGATGTAACATCACTCGTGTATCTTCATATGGTAAAATTGATTTTTGTCGATTTTTGCTCAAATTTTCTGGTAATTGAGATGTTGAAGCTCCAGCTGAAATTCTCTTTTGTGGAATTGAAGCAAATTCAACATCCAAAATTGCAGGATTTGAAAGTTTTGTTGATAAATTTCGAATTGTTTCATCATTTGTTCGAACCTCCAATTCCCCGGTTTCAAAACCTTTTTGAATTCGATGATGTTGTTCATCTAACGGCTTTAAAAAATCTGGTCTTCCATTAAGCACAACTCCATTAATCAATAAATGTCTTGATTGATCCATTTCTGTTGAGCCTGTAGGAGATGTTGAACCTTCAAAAGATAATGGAGGACGATCTGGTAAATCTACTGCACCTCCAGTTGTACTTGATGGAGTTGAAATTGGTGAATAATTCTGAAAAAAAAGTAATAATAAAAAAAGAAGCTTAAAAAATGGAATCAAAATTGTTTCAAAAAAAAGTCTCCCGAAAAAAATATTTTTACATAAAATTGAAAATGATGCTATCTAAGCTGATAATCTTTCTCCTCTCATTCATTTCATTTTTCCCCTGAAACTCAAAGGAAAAAAACGCAATTTTTAAAAATGAAAAAAGAATCCGCAAAAGAAAGAACTTATATTAGCGTGATCAAAAAAAATAATAATGAAAAATAGAGGGTGGAGAAGAAAAGATCCATGTTGTTTTTAAAAAGTAATTATTCAGCGCGCAAAATTACTTTTTTCTCTCTTTTTTGTATTTTTATTGCTCCATTTTTGGATTGGATATTTCTAATATAAAAGTAAAGTTTTAATGAAGATAAATTTATTTGAAAAAAGACAAGTTCAAAGAAAAAACAGCGAAAAAATTTTGAAATACTTGTTTTTAATGGGCGCTATAAAAAAAGCAGCAAATTTGGTGTTTTAAAAAGTTTAAAAAACTGTAAAAAGAAAAGGGTTTCAGAAATTTTGTGTTAAAACAAATTAATGTCTTAAAACTGTTCTACAAAAGATATTTAATATCCGCAGATTTACTCAATCCCTTCAAAAAAAAATATTTTAAAACAGCTGTCTTTTATGAAAAGTTAAAAAACGCTGTTTCAAATCCCTCAAAAACTTTAAAAACATTAATCCCCCAAAATCCGATTAATCCTTTAAAATCGAAAGTTACTCATGTAATCCCTTTTCTTGATCTCTGAAAAAAAGTAAAAACAAAACATTTTAAGTGCAATCGAAATTCGAATTACCCTCATTTTTTTCACCCATCTTTTTTTTAAAGTTCACAAAAAACCAAAAGTCTTAAAAAAAAGAGACAACACCTTTTTTTCTTCTTTAACCCGGAAAAAAACAGCAGAAACGTTTCTTGGAACTAATTGAAATGTATGAAAGAGAGAGAGAAAGAGAAAAGATTAAAGCAATAAAAGTCTGTATTTAACGGAAAAATTTTTTGTACTATTGTTTCAAAAAAAATTTGATGAGTAACAACTTTTTACTTTTGCACAAAAAAAGGAATATTTTAAATTTTTGGAGGTAAAAGTGAATGGAGAGTAAAGAGAGAGACATAAGCACGTACTTGTTTTTCTCGTTTTTAAACACAAAAAAGTATCCCCCCTCCCGCTTCATTTTTACAGGTAAAAAACGTTGTTTTAAAGCAGTGGCGATTGGGGAAAAAAAGTAGTAGTAATAATAATAGTAGAATTACAAGTATAACAAAACTAATACAAAAAAAACAGAAACCAACAAAATCTCACTTTTTTACAAAATAAGCTTCTTTTACAATAAAAAAAAATGTTGGTGGAAAAAACAGGACCTGACTTTATCGCTTTTTCATCATCATATTTTTTCCAATTCTATTCTATTTTATTCAACGAAAAAAAAGTGAAAGTTTTGGAGCTGTGGCAGCGGAAAAAAAAGCGGACTTTGAAAAAAAAAACACATTCGTACATATTTTTTTGATTGAAAAAACGAAAAAAAAATGATTTTTACAATTTTTGATTTTATATGTTTTTTTGAATACAATCAACATTTAAAAAAACATAAATAAATAAATGTGTTATCCATAAAAAGAAATGATAGCACCCCTATTTTTGATTGTGGATTCTTTTTTTTGTGGAAAAATACTCATGTTTTGAAATAAATATTTGAAAGAAAGAGCAGAGCGCCCAACCCAAAAAAGAATAACTTTTTATGGAATGTGTTTTTGCTTTTGTTGCTGCTGCTTTTTAATTCAAAATGTCAATAGAAAACAAAAAAATTTGAGTAACGAGATTCAAAAAGGCTTTAGAATTTTTTCATTGTTTCAATTAATTCTTTTTTGGATAATCTTTAATGAAAGAAAAAAAGTATAAAAAATGCATTCCTTTTTGTTTTTAATGGTTTTTCTAAAGCTTTTTTCGTAGTGAGATAGTCGGAATTTTGTCTCGCAAAGAAAAAGAGTTTTTTTAGGAATTTTCTTACAACGAATACTAAATTACTGTTAAAAGAATTTTAATATACTTTCATTAAAATCCAGGAAATTCGGTAAAAATTAGTTTAAACTTACATCATCAATTGATCGAGTTCTGATATCACTTATCAATGATCCCTGTGGTGAATCCAATGGTGGTCGTAAAGTTGCTAAAAGAGTTTGCAAATTTTCCAATGGTGGTGGTTTTATTGCTGCTGTTTTCATATCAGTAGCATGAATTCCAGTAATTTGAATTCCAGATGCAGTTGAAAGGGGTCTTGAAGAACTTCCACTAAGTTGTTGTGGAATTGGATATGTAATTTGTTGTCCAACTGGTCGTTGAACGGATGATGAAATAACTCGAGCTTGTGAAAATTGTCCAATATTATTTGATTGAATTAAATTTGGTGTTGACCGACATTTTAGATATAAATCTGGAGTTGAAAGTGAAGCTGAAAGTGTTTCATGGGCATGAAATTTGCCATTTAACCTTCGACCAACAGCAGAAACAGGCAAACGATTCAAATTTGCATTATTTGAAGTATATCGAACATTTGAATGAATTGTATTTATTTCTGGGGAGGAACCAATTTTTCTTGCTCTTTTTTCTGCTAATAATTGTCTGAGAATTTTATGTTCAGCATCTCTGGCATCAAAGGGTAAATGCAATGCAGCCGGGGGAGGGGTATTATCAATTCTGATTATTGGAGAAATTGCTCCAGATGAAATATAATGATGTGGAATTGAAGGGGTTGAAATTGATGGTGGCATTGTTGAAATTGGTAATGGAAATGCAAGTTGTTGCTGTTGTTGAAGGGTTGGTTGTCCATCAGAAGTTGAAGCCCGTTCACGTGAAAGTAGATATTTTTGTTGAAGATATTGTGATGTACTATTTTGTTGCCCATGAATAAAGCTTGAAGCTCGTCCAACACCTGTTAAAAGAAGGGATGAAGTTGAACATGGAGGGCATTGAGAACAGACAGATCCAGAGGCACCTTGATCAAAGCTATTCGTTGTTCGAGTTGATGATGGCTGAAAGAGTATTGGATTAATGAGGGAATTATTTTGTTGGGGATTTGACTACGGATATAGATTCATCCGAAATGAACACAGAACAAAATTTTATATTACAAATGAACCTGAAAATCAGGCAGAAAAGCAATATTTTTTACAGGATGGTTACGAAAATAGAACAATGATTTTTCCTGATTTTCAGGTTCAGTACAAGAAAAAATTTTTTATGTTGTTTGTTCCTTTAAAAGAGCCGGTAAGTTTGATACATTTTTCATTTTAACATATTTTTCGAAATGGCATGAACATGATAATCAGGATCTTTTTCTTTTGTCCTTCAGGTACCCACGATTTCGAAAAATAATGTTAAAATGAAAAATATACCAACCCAGCAACTCCATTTTAATGTGGATATCATAAATCCGCTCAAACTCAAACTTACTTCAATGCTATTCAATCTTAAAACACTGCTTCCATTTTGTGGTGGATTAAATGGCTTTACAGAGCCTTGAAGATTTTTTAAATTTTGTGGAATTGATCGATGCAATTCCGCTTCAGTCATTTCAAATTTAAATTGCCAATTTAAAAGTTGACACACATATTTTGCAATTTCAACATCTTCCAACATAAAAATTGCAGAAGTCCCATCAAAACATTTTAAAGTTAAATTGCGTTT
This sequence comes from Panagrolaimus sp. PS1159, assembly GCA_963922195.1. NCBI lineage: Eukaryota > Metazoa > Nematoda > Chromadorea > Rhabditida > Panagrolaimidae > Panagrolaimus > Panagrolaimus sp. PS1159. The sequence goes on along the minus strand of CAWUHW010000001.1, from coordinate 6,222,663 downwards.
TGAAACAGAAATACTTTTAATCTCTCGAAATGGATATAAAAGTGAAGGGCCATGTGATCGCTTAACAATTATAACATCAAGACGATATCCAATTCGAACTTCTGCAACTTCATCATCTTTTGCATTAAAAAGTTCTTCGCCATATGTTTCACATTTCATTACTTCTTGAATGTATTGTACTGCTGCAAGTGAAGGATCTTTTCCGCTATGTCGTTCATATGATGTTAAAATTCGTAGTAAAAAATCATCCAAAAATTGTGTCGATCGATTTAATTGCTAAAAATTGAAAAAAAAGTTGTTTCTGTAAAATAAGTAATAAAAACAAACAGGTGGTAAAAGTGGTAAAGATCGTAATAAATCAAGCGAATGTAAAGTTGGTTCATAATCACCAAAATCAACTTGTAAACTTAAAGCTGCAAGATTTACATATTTTTCAACTTCCATTGAATATTTTCCAGAAAGGACATCAATTTTGAGTAAAGAATAAAATAGTGATCTAAAATTTTAATCTTTAATGTTTGCTTATGTTTGAAATTTTGTTGAAATGAAGTTAAAACAATTTCAATAATTTAAAGAGAGTTGTACGATTTGATATATTTTTTATTTTTAACGTTTTTTTCGAAATTGCATGAACCTGTTAATCAAGGTATTTTTCTATTGTTCTTTTGCCTGATTTTAAGGTTTATGCCATTTCGAAAAAAATGTTAAAAATGAAAAATATATCAAATCGTACGACTCCCTTTAAATTTGTTTGCTATATTTTGAAATTATGAAAAATTGAATAATTATTGTTTCAAATTACAGTAACCAAAAACATTAAACATGTTTCCTATAATTTGAAGTTAAAATTGGCGCCATTTTGGTGACGACAAATTTGACATTTTTTGATCACCAAAAGTGTTTTTTTTGTTGATAAATTTCGACTTTAAAACACATTAGTATCAAATAACAACCAAATTTTAGCCACCCAAAAAAAATTAAATTTCCGACAGAATTCAATGAATACAATTTTTTCACCTTAAAATAAATCCTTACCTTGCAACTGAATCAATTAAAGAATAAACATTTGGAGTATAAAAAATGATAGAAAGTTGAACAATTCTTGGCTTACATGAAAATTTATCCAATTGTTTTTTAATCGGTTTATCCGGTTCAACAAATCTCCAAGAAATTCCATTACTATTATTTGAATCAGAATTTGTTTGAATTTGATATTTTAAACCAAAAATTTCACGTTGTCTCAAATCAATTTTATGCCGTAAATATTCTAAACAATCTCGGGAAGTTGATTCAGAATTTAAAGTACATTGAATTAAAGGAAATTCTCCAACATTTATTGTTAAAACAAATATATCCTGGCTTAAATCATATCTGCCAGATCGTTTACCCCAAAATATTCGCATCTTTTCTTTACAATAATAATTTAAAAATTTTTAAATAAATAATAACATTTCTATTTTTGTAATTAATTTGTAATTTAAAAAATTTTGAAAGTTGTTGTTTTTCTTTGTTTTAAAAAAATAATAACAAATTTCGATCGATGGCAAAAAAAAGTGTAAAAGAATAGTTGAAAGAAGTTTTACAGGAAAATCGACAACAGCTAAAATGAGATGCCTGTTTCTTCTTTTTACATTTCGTTTTAAAGAATAATAATGATTTCTGAAAAAAAAAATGTTTTCAATGTAAAAAAAGTTGAAAAAACTGTATAAAATTATTATGATTCAACATCGAAAAGGAAAACACGGACACGTTTAACATCGATAATAAAAAGTGACTGATAATCAATGATAAAAAATATTTTCTTATGGAATTTAAAAATATAAAAAAATTGAAAAATGAATTAATTGCGCGAAAACATACGTTTAATCAATAAAAGAAAAATAGAAAGAAAATTTCAAAAATGAACGTTTTTTGGTTCTTTAAATTTTTAAATTGATAAAAAAAACTTTTGAAATATTTATGGAGGGGGCGATTTTTGCAGATGATTCAGAAGAGAAAAAAAAATGGTTTCATAAATTTTGTTAAAAAATATTGCTTACATTTTTTTGAAATGTGGTAAAAGTTTTTTAACAGCAAAAATAAAAAAAGGGTTCTATCACTTTTCATTTAAAAAAAAGTTTCTTTTCTTCGATTTTCAAATATTCCCCTTTCTTTCTTCGACCGACCGAAACGTGTTTGACATTCTTTCTTCTTCTTTCTTTCCTTTCCTTCCTTCCGCGCAGGCAAAAGCAAGCAAATCGGCTGGTAGTTCGGGTAGTAGCAGTAGGCAGGCAGGAAAGGCGGTTAAAGAAAAAAAAAGTAACAACAACATCAAAAAAAAAGAATTTTGGTCGCAGTCATCATCATCATCACAACAACATCATCATCATCATCAGCATCAGTAGTAGTAGTAGTAACAAGAAGTAAAAACTTTTTCTTGCTCGATCTCTATCTTTTCTTTTCTGTTCTGTTGAATGTGTGTGATTGCCGCGTCACGGCCGTGGTTTTTCTGCGGTCGCTCTTCACTTTTTTCCCTTCATTCTTGCGCACTGCATTTTTTTCTAAAAAATGCAAAAAAAAGGAATTTTCTTATCCCTATATTTTTCAAGCTGCTTATTCCCGAGAAAAAGAAATCTGTTCCGCTTAAATCTTGTTTTACAAAGAATCTTCTTTTGTTATTTTTAAATGGGTTTAAAATGTTTTTTGGGAAAGAGTAAACTTGTAAAAAAACAATAGTAAAATCAATAGTTTTAAACGGAATGTAAAAAAATGTGATTTTTAGTATTCTAAAATTATGGAAAATATTATTTACCAACTTTTGAAGCTTAATCATCGATACTTAAAATTTCACATTTTTTTCTAATTTTAGACACCACTTGGGAAACTTTTTAATTTTATCAAAGATCATTTTTAAATAAAGCTTTTAATTTTTTCAAAAGAATAAACAAAGAAATAGCAAAAAATTTTAAGTTTTAACAGAGTATCTAACTGAATGCTCCCAAAAACACTGTAACATTTTTGTCACCAATAAATCACAAAAACAACGTTACTCATTATTTTCTTTTGGTTTTTTCAACAAAGTACAAATCTCTAAAAAAACTTTTTTCAAAGAAACACTTTTTAAACACACAAATAAAAGTAGCAAACAAAGACAGCAATGTGTTATTTTTTTTGCCATTGTTATTCAAAAAAAAAAGGAAGGGAATGGGAAAAAAATTATAAGCAGCTTCTGAAAAAGCATTTTTTCCATCTATAAAAAAGTGATTCAAACAAAAAGCATTTTGCTTGATTCATTTTTTGTTTAAAATCAAAGGACAAAAACTGAAGGAAGAAAGAAAAAAGAATCGTGGAAAATCAAGGAAGAAAGAAAGCAGAATCACTGACCTTCAGGAAGAAAAAAATTCAAAAAAAAGAAAAGCACTGTCACATTTTTTTCCGTGTTGCGCAACAGCAGAAGAAAAAATGTGTGTGAAAATTTCTTAAGAAAAGCAAGAAAAACACGGATCAAAAAAAAAGCAGGGAATTTGAAAAAAGTTTTTTTGGGAGAAAAGCGCAAGAATCGTTGTCTTTTTGCTGATTCATTTCTTTTTCCGTGTTGGTTTTTTCTCGCTTTAAACGTCTGCTTTTTTAAAAACAGCCAAAAAAGGTATGTGAAAAATATTTTTTTGTGGCAAATCTATAAAGAAAGAAAATCGATTTAAGGCAAAAAAACAAACACAAAAAAAATCGGCAATCCAAAAACAGCAGGCACCAACCGTTGCATTAACGCTGTGTCACTATTATTATTTTTTTAGTATAGTATTTTTTTTGATCGGACATTTTTTTCGCTTTCATTTCTTTTTCGTATGGTAATGACCAGCTCATCTTTTATTTTTGCCCAAAAAATTTTCCGTTTCTCTTTCTCTCTTTTTTTTCTCCCACCTTTGCTGCTTAATATTTGCACAAAAGGCACCCGTTCATGTCGAGGTCAAGCATTCCTCTTCTTCTTCTTTTCCTCTTCCATTCTTTTTCTAAAAATAATAAAAACCCCATCTCTTTTTTGATTCAGAACCGTAAAAATTATTATTCTTCAAACAAACATCAAAAAGAAATTTACAACCCTTTCACTCTCAAAAAGAATATATTCTAAAATTTTTGAGGTCAAACAAATAAATGATAACAGCAAAATTATTATATTAGGCACTTTGGTAAGTAAAAAAATTTTAAAAATAAAAAACAAAAGTTCATTTTTTTTTGTTATTGGAATTCAAAACACAAAAACACAAAAATGAACAAAAATTTCTCAACAAGTTTTTTGAGGTCAATTTGCTTCTTTCTTTCTTTCGTCAATAAAGAAGAAGATATTTTTAAGAGCTTAAAAACATAAAATCGCTTACGCTTTCATTTTTTTTTTTACTTTACTTCCGTTAAGTATTTATATTTATAAAAAAAACTTTAGTGAACGCAAAGAGAGAAAATTCTTTTCTTCTTACTTTTTGTGTGCCATTTCGAAATTTTCGAATTCAAAAAAAATAGGCATGAAATTTTAAAACCTTAAATTGAAAATCAAAAAAAACAAATATACAGATTTTAAAAAGTTAAAAACTATTTTTTGAAATGTTTGAAATTTTAAAAAGCTACTGTAAACGTTCGTTTCGAGAAAAGCAAAATACTAAAAAAATTTTAAAACAATTGAATTGAAATAAAAAAATTTCTGGAAATTCAAAAATGTACTATATTCATTCATTTTTTCCCGCTTATATTTTTTTGCCAACACCGGTAATAGCTAAAAAATGAGTCAAAAATGCAAGAAGAAAAATGATTCATTTCAATTATATTTGCGTAAAAGATCGTTTACGGAGGCTTGGCTCTTTTTTTGCTTCATCATCATCAATGAGGAAGAGCTATTTGAGTCTTTTAACTAGTCTTCTCTCTTCATCCACTTAAAGAAAGACATCGTTCGATTTTAATCATTTTCGAGCTACCGGATTCAATTCTTTTATTTAAAATAAATAAACAAATTATTCTTTTAAAAAAAACTCAACAAAATTTAACAAAAAAAAGGTAAAAACGGACTATAACTAAACTAAATTTGAAATTGAGATTACTCTTTATCGGCTGCTTCTGTTGCTTCATCATTAAACTTTTCTTTACGACTTTCTCGGCTAGCTTTAATTATTCCAGCAACATCAGTTTCAATTGTTTGAAGGGGACGATTTAAACGTGCACATTTCTATAATAAAAAAAGATATAAAAAAAATTATGTATAGAAAACATGCCTCAATTTCTTTAACCATTGAAATTTGAAGATTAGATCGAACAAATGAAGTAACAAAACATTTATGCTTTGATGAATTGCACCGTCCAACTCGACCAATTCGATGAACATAATCAACCATATGTCTTGGAAAATCATAATTTACAACATGATTTACTAATGGAAGATCAAGCCCACGACTTCCTGCATCTGTTGCAACAATAACTCTTAAATCATTTGGTATTGTAGTTTTTCCTTTTGCAATTACATAACATTCAACACCAGCAGCTTTAAGTTGTTCAGAAACATATTGTACTCGATTAGTATCCTATAAAAATGATTACTGTAGCAAAAAACATATAAAAATGTAAAAACCAACTTTGCAAAAAATTAATATTCTTCCATTATTTGTTGCTTGTAATTCTTTTTCAATAAGTTCTTTTAATCTTTCAAATCTTTCTGGATGCGTAATTCTTAAAAATTTTTGTTCAATATTTGGTAATAGTCGATGTAATTCATTTGATTTGATATACGTCAAAGATGAAGAACCAACAATTCCTTCAGCTAAATCTTGCAACTCGTTTGGGCATGTTGCTGATGAAAAGATAACACGTGAACCATTTGAAGATTTTGGATCAATAGCTGAATTTCGAATTGGTACAATTGAAATAAATTCTGTCATTGATTCAACAAAGCTTTCATCCAAAAGCATATCCGCTTCATCCATGACTACGGTAGAAATTGAAAGAGGTTTTGGAAATGAATTTAATAAAGTAAATGCTCGACTTGGAGTTGCAACAAGCACATCAAAATCATCTACAGATTTGAATACAGTATTTTTCTTTCCTTCATAAATTTTTGGGGCATTTTTTAAATCAACAACCAAATCTTGAAGCATTTTTGTTGTTTGGGTACGTAGAAATGAGCTTACAGTAAGAATAATAACTAAAAAACCACATAAATTAAAAAACAGGAAAATCATAGAATGTTTACCTTTTGAATTAATACCCTTTTCTTTACCCTTTATTAATTCACTTAAAATTGGAGCTCCAAATGCAATGGTTTTTCCAGAACCTGTTTCACCAGCAATAAATAAATGCATTGGTATTAAGGTGCTGGCTACGAAGTGAATGATGGGAGTTGGATAATTAGATAATCAAGACGGCTTTATTGGATAACATAATTCACATACAGCTAATAAACACAAGAGCAATAAAAAAAAGGCGACCAGAATGAACACGAAAAAGTGATCAAGCGATCCTTTTATACCAAATTAGGGGAGACATTAAGTAACATAATGCCAAGCTTAAACAATGCAAGAGAAAAGGAACGAGAGACGAACAATAAAAAGAAGGGGAACTAACAATATACGTAACTTGCCCCACCCCCGATGAAATAATGTCCCCATTATTGAGATTTCTTTCCACGAGCATTTCTTCCAAGAGATATCTTTACACGAGCATTCCATACACGAGCAACAAGAGCATTTGTTTACACGAGCATTCTTTATCTTCATTGATGTGCAACAGCTTCAAAACCACGAACATATTGTATCATGACCATATTATCAGCTTCAGAACATCCAAATCAACCGACGATACATAGTCGTGACAGTATACTGCTACCATTAAAAGGACATCCATAAAATAAGATGAGCAGCCGGACTACGGTAATCCAGATCATCCACCAAAAACATTCCATAATCACAATAAGCCAACATTATTTTCACCATTAACGGCATCGACTCCACGACCCAGTGAATAATAATAATCTTCCAAGTTTTAAGGGATAACTAGCAACCCCATCCTCCAAGTTTTAAGGGATAACTGACAACCCAACCATAAAATATCTAATAGCCATCACTATTGATACACCAAAACAATATCTACGAGCAATCCAAGCTCTTGATACACCAGCAACATCAATCCATCGATAAAAGAAATCCATCCTGGGTTTGTGGATTACCCGCAACCAAACAAATACATATATTCAGCATCATCCAATGATGTGCAACAGTAAACAAGTGAAAATATAACTCACATATTACCGTCCAAGAGAGACTTCAGCTTTCAGCATATATCCAAAGAAATACGAGCTAACACTATTGCTTTTCCCATAAGATTGATCATCCCATAAAACATATCCATAGCAACTTGATGGTGATTCTAGTCCACATCCATATAAAACACGAATTGAACATCCAAAGTCCAAAGACCAACCATTCCATGCTGCGTCTGCATCCACAAGCATCTTCGTCCATCCATTTCATACTTAACATCCATAAGATGATTCGTCGCAGACAAATGAAGAGAAATATAGGAATCCAGCTTGATTCAATCGTTGATCGTGCAATACCAAACAGCAGAGGATAACGACGGGTAAGGAGCCCTCCATATTAAGGTGCTGGCTACGAAGTGAATGATGGGAGTTGGATAATTAGATAATCAAGACGGCTTTATTGGATAACATAATTCACATACAGCTAATAAACACAAGAGCAATAAAAAAAAGGCGACCAGAATGAACACGAAAAAGTGATCAAGCGATCCTTTTATACCAAATTAGGGGAGACATTAAGTAACATAATGCCAAGCTTAAACAATGCAAGAGAAAAGGAACGAGAGACGAACAATAAAAAGAAGGGGAACTAACAATATACGTAACTTTGGGATATTAAAATCTTCTAAAGTTGCAAATTGAATTTTTGTTGGCGTTGAAAAATGCAGCTTTCTTTTAATATTTTGAATAATTCCATAATCAAGCAAATGTGCGAATGCTTCCCATTGACGAGTTTGAGGATTGCTGATTGCAGCAGGAAATTTTTGTAGTCTTTTAATAATAAACCAATCACCTTTATGCTTTGATTTGTCCCAGTGTTCAGATACTAATGGAAGATTTGATGGATATCTTTGACCTTCATAATGATTAAATGCAGATCTTTTGCATTCTAAAAGTTGCTACATTACTTTCTATCTTGTAATAATAGAACATACCAATAATTACAGGAACTTTTCTTTTATCAACTCCATAAGTTTGTTGATATTTGCTAAAATCAACTTGTTGTTTTTCAAGCTTTTTCCGTTTTTTTACATTCATTGTTGATGGAAGAGTTATTTGTTTTAGCTTTGGTTTTGTTGGAGGAGCATTAATTTCTTTTTTTACAATATTTCCTTTAAAAAATCTATCATCATCAAATTTATATTTATCATATCTTTCATTCTGTGGTGCTAATCGACCACCAATTAAACCAAACTAAAAAGATATTTATTGTAAGAGTATAAAGTTTATGAAATTCATTAACCTGATCTTGTTGATTGATTTTACGTTGAAATGGTGGCTTTTGTTTGATTGCATCTGGTAGAGCTCTTGAAGCTGATCGAAAACATCTGTATAAAGAAAATCGAAGCATTCTTCAAATTATTTACAGTAAAATAAAATTTCAGAACTAAAAAAAATAGAAAAAACTTGAGCAACAAAAAAGGAACACTTTGTAAATGTGGAAATGTTTAACGTTTAACACAATGTTCCTTCTTGTTGTCGACAAAAAACTTTTTCGAAATTCGAATTTTTTTCATAACCAAAATTTACAGCACATTTTTAAAAGGTTCTTTATCCTTTTTTCAACAACAATAACGTTAGCATTTCAAAAGCTTTTTATGCAAATTTTAGAACAAATTTGTGCCCACAGAATTCACTCTTTTTTTTGAACATTGAAAGTGCAAAACCTTATTTCTCTGGAAAATGGCTGATATATTTTCCAATGATCGTATTGATGGTTCACCAGAAGAAGAAATATCTGGAAAGAATAAAAATGATGAAATTGATATCAGTCATTTAAAAGCTCCAAATATTGAAGAACTTGGGTCATCCGCTGCTGCAGCAGCAATTGTTCCACAACCACCAAATCATATCCCAAATGAACAATCTGTTGCATCAGAAAAAAAGGTTGTAGAAAGTCAAAGAGTAACATCCATAAAAGTTTCTGGAGAAGTATTTGAAAAGGTTTGTGATTTTTTTCTCGATTTTGTAATAAACTTGTTGCTTTTTTTAGTCGATTTCATCATCTGAATTAGTATCAGAGCATGAATTACAAAAGAAAAACAGCAAATTTGTTGCAAATTCAAGTCGTCATGCTGTAAGTTTATATTACTTTTGCTTTTTTTAACTTTTAATTGAGGAGTACTAAATAATAATATGGTGTTAGAGTGGTAGTGATGCAAGTAGTTGACACGCTGTTTTTGTCATAAGTTTTGAGTTTGAAAGGTTACAACAAATTGTCATATGTCAAATTGCTGCAGGGTTAAAGATTTCACTAACCTATAATCACAGCTAAAAATATGAATGACATCTTTTACATTTTTTTATTACTGTAGTTGTTATAACTCTAGTGGAATAAAATTTGTCGGAATTTGTTTCATCCTGATTCTTGTCTTATCAACATCGTTCACCCTAAATATCTGTTTTCCATATGTTTGCTTTAAATATTTTGCACAGAAAAAGCTTACACTGATAAAATGCAATGTTTTTGTCGTCCTTTGTTGTTCACTACCACCAATTCCCTTCTAATCCTAAAGTTCCACAAAGTGGACTTTGCTTTTTTTCATTATCACCATTTTAAAACTTTATACATATTTTAGGTCACCAATGATCGAGATAAAGATTTTAATGAAATTTTGAAAGAAGCTGTTGAAGCAATCAAAGCTGGAATATATCCAAAGCTAATTCCTGCAGGAAGTTCTGGCTCATATTTTGTTTTTGATAAAAATGGACAATATCTTGCTGTTTTTAAACCAAAAGATGAAGAACCTTTTGCAGCACAAAATCCAAAATGGCCAAAATTTTTTCAAAGAATTTTATGTTTTTGCTGTTTTGGTAGAGCATGTTTAATTCCAAATAATGGATATTTATCTGAAACTGGTGCTTCATTTGTTGATGATCGATTTGGGGTTTGTTTTTTCTAACATTATTATTTTTACTGTACATTTTTTTAGCTTAATGTTGTACCTAAAACTCGTGTCGTAAAACTTGTTTCTCCAACATTCTTTTATGGTCGTGGATGCTTTAGTAAAGATATTAGCCCAAAAGAAGGAAGCTTTCAAGTATTTGTTCATGGATATCGAAGTGCAACAGAAGTTTTAGCAGAATGGTCTGTGAAAGGAGAAATTTCATTAAGTTTAGAAGAAAATGAAACATTTTTACAACTTTTTCATAAAATGTGTGTTTTGGATTATGTTATTCGAAATACTGATCGTCACACTGATAATTGGTTAATTCGGTAAGTGTATTTACTGTTTTTTTTTGTTTAACAGTGTATACTGTAGTTTTGTTAACGCTTAACTTTGAATTTATGTTAAATTTTTTCAGGCATGTACCTGGTGAAGAAATTTCTATTGCTGCAATTGATAATGGTCTTGCCTTTCCTGTTAAACATCCAGAATCTGCATCTCGTTTCCGTCAATTCCCATTCAATTGGGCTGAACTTTCATTCGCAAAGCAAAAACTTCATCCACAATTACGTGAAAGACTTTTAAAACTTCTCACACCATTATTCGTACATAATTTATGTGATGATTTAAAGGTATGAAAAAAATACACGACTAAAACATTTTTAATAATATTTCTATTTTATACTTTATTTCGACATGATAAATCTACAAGCCGTTTACTTTCTCACTCACAAATTCGAGTTTTGCGTGGACAATTATATAATTTACGGGATGGACTTGAAGCAAATGGTAATATTAAAGTTTTCAAAGACATTAAAATTATTGTTTCTTTTTTAGAATCTCCATCAGAATGGGTAAAACGTGAACCAATTTTGGTAACTCGAAAATATAGAAAGAAACCAACAACAAATGATTGGGAAAAATGCTTTCGAAAACGTGAAACAGATTATACACATCGTGGATGCTGTTAAAGAAAAATGAATTCAAATTCGAATGTACGTTTTTATTGTTTTGAATCAAAGAATTTTATTGTTTTTGTCATGAATTAATTTCTTGGTAAAAAAAGTTGTTTTTCAAAAAAGTGATGCATTTTTTCCAACATTTTTTTTATTTTTTTTCCAAAAATAGAGAGATATGTACAAAGAAAAAAACATAGTTAAAAATAGAGATAAATATTGTTTTTGTTTTAAAAAAAAAGATAATGAAAGCTAATATCCGAGATCAAAAGGATTGTAATTATTATTATTGCTGTTGAAACGATTAAGTTTATGATGTTGATAGATTTGTTGACGCTTTGATTCAACTTTCTGTGAAGCTACTCTTGGTTGAAATGGTGAACCATGTTCTATTTGTGATGGAACAAAGCAACAATATTGTTCAATTCGAGATGCTTCACATCCTTGCAAACAGCATTCAGTAAGTAAATCTAGAAAAAAAAAAGTTTGAGTTAGGGATTACAGATTTATGTGGTTTCTTGAAGGGATAGTTTAACATACTGTAATTGGGTTACTGTACTTTCGGATTTTAAAAGTACAGGTAATCAAATTTTTTTTAAAAAAAATTACTTACCAAATGGTGCATATGTTTCTGCAGTAATTGGTGTAACAGTGTTGCAATCAGTTGTTTGACAAATGTCATACATTTTTGCAACTAAAATTTTTCCACATACTGGAAGTGCAGCCTCTGATGATACGGCATTTGCAGATAAAATAAACAAGATAAATGAAATTGAAATTTCACCAGAAAATCGTTGAATAAAATTATTATTTGAACGCATAATTCTGTTTTTTAAAGAACGGAAAATGAGAGTCTCTGAAAAAATTTTTTTAAAAGGGTATAAAAAAACTGTAAGGAATATTTTGCAACGACGTAAACAAATTTTTGAAGAACATGTAGAATGATTGATAGAAAAAAGATTTTTATCATCATCATTAATGGAGGCGGAAAATTATGTTATTATTATTGTGCAAAAAAAATAGGGATGCCCAAAAACAGATAAGAAGAAAGTAGAGGCGAGTTCTTGCAGCAGACTGGAGACGGAGGAAAAATTGTTTGAGTACAAAAAACATATATAATTCTTTTTTTTGGAATTTTTCTTGTGACCGCAAAAAACAAACAACAAAAACAATGTGATCAATGAAATCAACGTTTAAAGGTGACTTAAAAAGGTGATCTAAGAATTTTTGGGAGATTTCGAAATGGCGATATTGAAAGTGTTTCAAAAATTGTTTTTTATTTTTCGAAACACATTTTCGACATCGTGAAAAAAATATCAAAAATGAAAAATTTTTTGGGAAATTTCGAAAAAAGTTTTTGTTGAAATAAGAAATTTACTTCAGAATTTTTTTCGAAACCTAACTTGAAAATCAGGCATTTATTAACACGGATTCCTGATTTTCAGGTTCATTTAAATAAAAAAAATTTATTTAAGAGCGAACAATTCCTTTAACTCTAAAATAAGAACAAATTTTAGAGATCTTTTTTCTCTGCCAAAACAAATTTTATTCAACTCTCAAATAAACCGTCGAATTTGGAACTCTTTTTATTTTCCCTTTCCTTCCTTTTTTTTAACCCCGCCTTAAATTTATATAAAAAAGGCGGAGCTTTATTTTTTTGACGACACAAAAAAACATACGATAAAAAAAATTATATTCGTAAAAAACAAAAATTATAGACTTCAAAAGTTCATGACCAAAAAAATATATGGAGGTAGTAGTAGTAGTAACAGATGATAGATAAGTCATAGATAACATTACAGATTTTATAAAAGCATAAATGAGAAAAAAAACCACGTGGAAAATACGGCGTAAGAATTTTCTGGTGTACTCTTTTCACATCAAATTTGGTTAAATCCATTAAATAAAAAAAGCTTAATAAGTTTGTTTTTGAGAAAAAAACAAAACGGAGGAGTTTTTAGAATAACAAAAAATACAAAAAAATCTATTTTTAGTTTCGTTACGAGAGCCGGAAATTGTTTGAAACAGAAACATTTGGAATTTGTCACAACTGTTTTTGATAAAAGTTTGTTATTGGTTTTATTTTTTTGAATGACATTAAATCATTCATTTAAAGTTATTCATAAATTACTTTTAATGCTGTAGTTTTGACATTTACAAAGTTTTTAAAATTTTAAAGGGGAATATTATTATTAAAGTTTAAGGGTCAAATAAAAATAGTAATTTACAATAGTTTAAAAGAATTTAAATAATGTGTGACAATTTTAAAGTTTTTTTCAAATTATAACTTCCGGTTGTTATTGTAAATTTTGATTTCTTAGAAAAGTATGAATTTTTAGGGAACAAATATTTTAAATAGTAATTTGATAATAAATGAATCGTAGTTTACAGTAATTTTTAAATTATAACAAATGTGATAAATTGTGATGGCATTCTCAAAAATATTAAAAAGCATATAATATGAATAATATTAAAATTTTTGATCTAATTTTTTAAATTTCAATATAAAATTTTAAGGGCACAAAAGTGTACTTCTAAGTAGTCTATATAGAATTTCTCAAAAACTATAAAATTAATGTTTTTAAACATTAAAGCAAAAAATTCAATTAATTTTATGGGTAAAAAGAAACCGAAATTTAAGTAATCCAATAAAAAAAGGTGTTTAAACATTTATGTTTTGATTCGGCATTTGAATTTACAAACACTTCCAATTCATTTCCCATAAAATCCTTCATTCAAAAAACGCATAAATTTTTGACCTTAAAAATCTCATGCAAAAACAGCAACAAAAAAGATTTATTTATTTAAATTTGGTTTTTGATGAAAAATTAAATTAGCTCATGCGGTTTTTTGCATCATCGGAAAAAAATTCCATGTTTTTATTTTACAAAATGGAAACATGTGGTTTCAATACTTTCATGCTTTTTTTCCGTTCTTTAATTACCACTTTAATTTCCAAAAAAAATGTTGTAACATTTTTTTTTTCAGTTTTTTTTTAAAATAGAAAAACAAATAATTTTGCAAGAAAAATGAGTCAACAAAAATTTTTTTTACAAATTCTGACTTAAAACTGTGAGAAAATCTACCGTAATTTTGATTAAAAAAGTTCTCACTGTTTTTTAGTTCATATATTTTATTTAAAGCTTTTTTTGTAATTCCTTTTGGGAATTTAAATAGAAATATATAAAAGTTAAAAAAATTATGTATGATTTTTGTCATGGGAATTTTATGAATAAAAGAAAAATGTGTGTTCAATTATAACCTTTTTAAAAACTTTATTTTAAATTTAAATTTAATAAAAAGAAAGAAGAAAAAAGATGATTTAAGTTTAAGTGTCAAACATCATTATTATAAATGTATGTTATTGTTTTTATTATTATTCATTAGACCAGAACAAATCTAAGAATTAAAAGATTCTTTTATTGAAAAAATGCGGGGGATTTTTGAGATTTAAAAAATGCTGGTTTCATTAATTTGGTAAAAAAGGAAATAAATCAAGTGAAAAAAGTGCAAAATTTTTATAATTATTTTTTTTTTTTTTGAAAAAAGGTAAAAGTCCAAATTTTTGCAAAAAACAGTTTTGTAACAAAAATATAATGGTAAGGTGTCAAGTTTTTAATTAGAATGCAAGATTTTAATTTGTCATAAAAAATAAACCTCCGCAAACATTTATTGAGAAAAATTAATTTTTGAAAACATCAAATTCTACCGTAAAAACATTTAAACAAATTGCGAAAGAAGCGGTATAATGTTTACAATTTTTTTTGAAGAAAGTTTAGTAAAAGCGTTCTTTTTTGAGGACTTGTTGTTTGATGACAAAAAATTTGAACAATTTGGGAGATTTTTTTGATTGGGTAATGAAAAAAATTTATTTGTTTTAACAAAAAAATTACAATATTAGAAGCAAAGAAGAAATAAAAAGCCATTACAAAACCTTTTTTGAAGATTTCTTCACTTTTTTTACACATTTGTCTGTTATTTTTCTGTTAAAATTGTAAAATAATAATACTATTTTTGCAAAATAAATTTTTTTATAATTTTGAAATAAAATACTGTAACTATCGTATCAAAATTTGTTTGACGTTATTTGTTTGTTTATTTTCATTAAACTTTAACCTTTAATCAAAGTTCTATTTATTTTTTAATCAACTCAAAAAAATGCCATAAAAAATTACGTGCCAAATATATTTGATTCAAAGTTAATTATTACATTATTTATATAAAATATATATTTGTTAGTTTTTCTAAAAATGTCTGCCACCACTTTTAACATGCCATTTTTATATAAATAAACTTGATTCAATATTCTTTGGACATTCAAAGCCGAGAGACAAAATGCTTCATTAGCAATTATTTTCTATCAAAAAAATGCTTTCCCAAAATCAAAAATTGACATTTTAAAAAATGTATAAAAACGCAAATGATGACATTTTTGTATATTTGTTTTTGCAAAAAAAAGTCCAAAAATGATGTTTCTCCAAAAATAAAAAAAACAGTTGTAAACAATTTTTTATTAGAATGGCATAAATTTAATGGAACACAGATTTGTCGTTTTAATACTACGTTTTTTAAAGCTTTCAAAAGCAATAAAAAAATTAAAAAAAGGAAACAACATCATTTTAATAAAATTTGTACATTATTTTTGCAAACATTTAAAATAACATAATTTTGGATTAATTTTTTTTCCACTCTTAATCAGTGACATTAACCACAACAGAAAAATGTTTTTTGATTTGTTTTAGAAAAGAGAAAAATACAGAGAAAATGCAAAATATTTTTTTGTGATGATGTTTGTCTTCTGATGCTTAGATTTTGCATGGCAAAAAGAAGATGGAGGATTAAGATATTTAATTTCCGAAATGCCACAGATTTTTGATGGTATATGATTTAGTGATTGTGTTTTGATAAGGTCATGTAAAATACACTTCGTTATTTTGGAAATTTTTTATGTTTAAAACTTTAAATTTGAATCCTCCTTCAAACAAATTTTTCCTCTTGAACCTGAAAATCAGGCATTCATTGAAATAATATTTTCTATTTGCTTTTTTGCTATTTTAAGGATGCCTTGATTTATTTTTCATTTTTAACATTTTTTTCGAAATGCCATAAACGTGAAAAACAGGTAAAAGAGAACAACAGAAAAATACCTTGATACCATTTTGAGAAAAAAGTTAAAACAGAAAAAAAAACAAAACCTCCTTAAAATTGCAAAACAATTAACAGAGAAAAATTGCTTAAACAAATGCCTGATTTTCAGGTTCACTCAAAAAAAACTATATTAAGTGTCACTGTCCTTTTAACATTTCAAAAAACGCTTAAATATAAATATTTAAAAATTTTTGCCTCTTTTTACGATAGAATTCCAAAAGAAGACTAACTAAAATATGATCTTTATAAACTTTTAATCAAATATTCAATTGCATTACTATTTTATGCTTACTATTTTTAAAGGGATAAATATTTATATTTACACAAAAAAAATTGCAAAATTACTTTACTTTTTTTATTTTACAAAAAATAACTTTGGAAAAACCGTGGGAAAAACAATAATATTAATAATAATAAAAAATTGTGTGACGCGGATAACGAATGTGTTCACATTTTTTTCCAAAAAAAATATTGCTCATTTCTTAAAAAATTACATGGGTAAATTTACTTGAAAGACTGACTATAAACAACAAAAAACAATTGTAGAAAGAATTTTAAGAAAATGAATTATTTTAAATCAAATTTATTACTGAAAAAAATGTTAAAAAATAATAACAAGAAATAATAAAAAAAGATCAGAGATGAAAGAATTTGGAGGAAAAACTATGTTAATAAAAAGATAAGGTTCTAAAAAGGATTTTTTAAAGGGCAAAAATTCAAATGTTGAATAACAAAGTAAATACAGTAATCAAAAAATCATAAATGTCTAAAACGAGCAGGGGTGTGCAAACGCGGTTTTTTTTCTATTGTTTTTTTTTCGTAAATTTTCGTAACGCGGCTTAACCGCGGACTGACGCGGAAAAACCGCGTGCGGATGCGGTTTTTCCGCGTTTCGAGTGCTATTGTTCTTCATTTTTCCGCGTCAGCGCGGCGCGTTTGCACAGCCCTGAAAACGAGCAGGGGTGAAAAATGTAGCGAAATTATTTGGCTTTTGAAACTTTAAAATTTAAAGTGTTTTTAAAAAACCGCCATTTTTAAAAAATTGGTCCTTCTTTTTTTATATCTGAGGCGAGCGTTTTTTTCAAACAAAAAAATTACGAAAAATTTCGAAAGTTTATTTTTGTTTGAAGAAACGCTGAATTTGTCCTTTGATAAGTTATCGTGTTTTTCTTTAAAATTTTTTGATTTATTTCCGTTTTTTATCATTGTAAAATTAGGAATTGCTTCTGTTTCTTTATTTAAAACTGAAAGATTAAGAGTTGCTAAACAATATTTGAATTACTAATAGTTACAAAGAAGTAAAATGTCGATTTTTTTTGTTGAACATTAAAAAACGAGCGCAAAAAAAACTGAGCAACAAAGAAAAAGCAAGCTGAAAGGTTGTTTTTGCGCTTGACTGGCATATTTATTTTTTTCGTTCTTCATTTTAATTTTGTAAATGCAATTATCTTTAAATACGGGTTTAGACTACGTTTAATTAATAAGAAGAGTACTTAAACTTGGAGTTTACTGTAAATTTTAAGCTTTTCTTTGATAGCAGCAGTTAACATTTTGCCAAAGATCGTTTCTCAAATTTCGTTGAAGTCTTCAATTTGAAGAACTTCGAGTTCGAGAAGGAGAGCTTTTAATTTTAATTCTGTAAGCTGCTGTTATTATTGTTTCTTACGTTTGTTTTACCAATACGCTTTTCTCTATTCTATTTGTTTACAATGCGGTGATTTAACTATTAGACCAAGACATCATGTACATTCGGATAAGCTTTTTTGTGTTTGATGTCCCTTATTTGTTGCTGCATTATATCATTAAAGGCAATCTTCAGCTGTAGCGGTAAGCTATTTGATATATTATATATCGTTTTACGCTAAAATAAGCTGTATTGACCAACAGTAGGCTTACATTTAAATGTTTTAAGCAACAATTTGAGCCAATTTCGCAATCTTTCTTCCGCCGTTTATTCGAGGGTACATTTTTATTAATAATTCGCGTTTTTTATGCGTTTTGTTCTTTTAATCTTTATTAATGCTAACTATTTTAGTTAACAACAATAATGAATGAACGAAATCGAGGATATAAAAATGCCATCAACGATATGATTGTTGGATTGGATCGAATGGAAATTGATTATATGGACATTGATGATAGCCGTAATAATATAAGACCAAATAACTCAAATTATGGACAAACAACTCCATTAAATAATATTGCACCAGATCTTTATAGTTCGAATGTTGCTGCAATGCTTGCATCTGCAAAAAATTTTTGTGATAGCTTTTTGGATGTTCTTGAAGATATTTTTGCTAAGAATGGTACTGCTATTACTGAAGAAGTTCTAAATTCTGATATGTTAAGAATTTTGGCAATGAATTGTGAAAATGATTGTTACCTTACAACAATGAAATTTGATGTTTTTATTCATTTAATGCATATTGAAGAATGTGTAAGTTTATGCTTGATTTGAAGCTCATGTTTTAATGATTTACTTTTTAGCTTCGTGTTATGACTCCACTTATTGATGATAAAAAATTTGTTGAACTTCAAAATGCTAATAGGGGACAGATGATAATGGAATTTGAATTGGATCGTCCGATTGTTTTGAATAATCCATGTGTTTTCTTTTGTGAAAAGAATGTCTTGCAAGGCTGTGGAACATTTTATACATATGAAGGACGAGCTTCAGTTTCTTCTGATCGACTTTCAATTCTTTTTAAATTTATTAGAGATCAAGAATTAGATTCCAATGCTGTAAGTTTTTTGCTCTTTTTGTTAAAAAATGTTACAGTATCTTATTCTTTTAGAAATATGTAGTATTTGAAAAACCTTATGAATCTGGATTTGATGCATGGCAAACAATGATTCGAGTATTTCGTAATAATCAAACCATTTCTCAAAAGTTTTTTGGTCCTTTTGAATTTGATAGACAAGTTAGTGTCCTATAATAAAATTTGATACAATCTGAATCTCTTTTTTAGAATACTCTTAAATCATTCTTAGATAAACGTGACAGTACAAGAGATTTAATGCTTGCAGAAGAAAGTGGTCGATTTAATGGTGAACAACGAGATGCAATTTTCTCAATGGCAGTTCAAAATCCACGAAACTCGTTTGTACTCTTTGGTCCTCCTGGTACTGGTATGTATTGAACTGTTTCATTATGATATTTTATTTAATATTGTTTTAGGTAAAACAACAACATTAGTTGAAGCAATTCGAGTTATCAGAAAAACTTATAAACCTCTTTCACCTGGTGAACCTGATGCTCCTCGATTTCTTGTATGTACTCCTTCAAATTCAGCTGCAGATTCATTTGCAATTACTTTATTGGAAAATGAAGTATTACCTACAAATTTAATTTTTCGTGCAATTGCGTCTCGATATGAACCAGAATCATATGATCCAAGACTTAATGATATTGTTAAAAAACGTGGTGATTCATTTTGTATGCCTGATACAAAAGAAGATTTATTACAGTATCATGTAATTATTTCAACAATTGGATTTTGTCATGCTATGAAAGCACTTGGTAAAAAATTCTTTACCCATATTTTTGTGGATGAAGCTGGTGAGTGAAATTAGAAAGCTAGCAATATAAAATAACTTCTTTTTTCTTTAGGTCAATGTATGGAAGCTGAAACTTATATTCCAATGGCATATTATGGTCGTGAACAAACTCGAATGATTCTTGCTGGGTAAATAATTTTTTAAAAATTTTTTTCTATTGATAGCATTATTTTAGAGATCCACAACAATTGGGCCCTGTAATTACAAGTAATTTTTTGTGTAATCCTGCATATGGTGGACATATTTCTTGCCTTTTACGATTAGCTGAACTTGAAGATTTTAAAAAGGATCCGTAAGTTTTTTACAAATTTTTATATATTTTTTCTTTTGACTTTTTAGACGATTAATGGTACAATTAAGAAATAATCATCGAAGTCATGAATATATTGTTGATCTTGTTTCACATATGTTTTATTCAAATACTTTACGATTTACTCGTCCACCTGGACATGATTCACTTTGTTCTTCACATATTTTGGGTGGGAGTGTAAGTTTTTATATCTAAAAATTTATTGCTTCAAAAATGTTTTTATAATTATAGAAAATTCCTGTTCGATTTATATGTGTTTATGGTAAAGAAATTGAAACAGCACCAAGCTTTTATAATCCTGAAGAAATGGAAATTGTTGATTATTATGTTAAAAGATGTTTATCTTCTAATCACGGATTAAAACCTGCTGATGTTGGAGTTGTTTGCCCATATCGTGAAAGTGTAAGTTTTTTTGTTATTTGTTTTTCATTTAATTTTGCTGAATTTTAGGTTCGTCGAATGCAATTACATTTTCAAAATTATCGTGGTATGACTGTTGATACAGTTGAACGATTTCAAGGTTCTGAACGTCGTGTTATTATTATGACAACAATTCGGACAGCTGCAATTGGATTTTTGCAAGAATATCGAGTATGTTTTTTAATTTATTAAGAAATACAGTTAGCTTTTATCTTTTTTTTAGCGTTTCAATACTGCAATTACTCGTGCGAAGCATATGCTTATTGTAATTGGCGATGCACGTTTATTGATTCAAGATCCTGTTTGGAAAGAGTATGTTTTTGTGTTTTGCTTTAAAAATTACTGTATTTTTCTTTTTTTAGATTTTTGTATTATCTCAATTATTCAAAATGCTTTGATCCAAATACTGATGATCAAGAACTTTTGGAGTGGTGGAATAGATTTTTTGCAAGTCTTGATGGGCATTAAATTGTTATTGTGTTTTGTTTGTTGTCAATTTTTATATATATACTACAATGAAAAATTTACGTGTAAAAGAGCTTTAAAATAAAATTGTTTGTTGTTTTATATATTTTTTATAACGGAAATAGAATAGAAAAAAAAGAATGTCAAACCGGATTTGATGGTTTTAGAAATTGAAATAAAAAGAACAACAAAATTGTGGTTGATCGGCGGCTATCGTTTTTTAAGCTTAAGATTTTAACGGGGTGGAAAAATAAGGAAAGAAATGATCGAAAGATGGAAGAAAGTGGCACCACATTTTTTTGCAAAATATTTTTATGATGAGTTTTTGACAACCTTTTTTTTAGTCTACAACTCATAAAAAAACCTCAATTGAAAAAAAATGCCAGTGTCTCAGAGAAAAAAAAATAAAGGTCAAACGACTGTCTCGAAATCGGTCTTCTTTTTTTGAGGAAAAAAAATTATTGAAACATCAATGTTTACAAATTTTTTGTTGAATGAAAAAGTGTCTATCGATGAGTTTCATCGGATGAAGAGGTTTTTTGAAATATTTGAGAAACTAAAAAGGAATCCAATCACAACAAAGATGAAGAAAAGGAACGAACGCATTTGAAGGTATTAAAATACATATATAACCAAAGAAAGAAATAAAAAAGATGGAGAAAGTTTAATGTTTTTGGTGTTTCATATAAATATCTGTAAATTAGCAGAATGCAATTTTTTTGTCTCAATGAGATTTACTACGGTAGTTTGGTATGAACGAAATAAGTATTTAAAACTGGAAAATATTTTTTGACCTTAAAGGAAGTAAAAGATTTGATACATGTTTCATTTTTAATGTTTTTTTTCGAAATGGCATAAACCTGAAAATCAGGGTTATTTTCTATTGTTTTTTTTGCCTGTTTTTTAGGTTTATGCCATTTTGGAAAAAACGCTAATAATGAAAAATGAATCCAGCCTTTGGCTTCCTTTAAAAATATTACTGTAATTTTTTGCCTTATAGTTTTTGGAATTTTTCCAATTTCGCAAATATTTCCAAAATTTCCACTTCAATTTTGCATTTACAAAAGACATCACTTTTCCCGTTATTTTTATTTTTTATCTTAAGAAAATTGTAACAGATTTTTTTTCGAACGTCAAAGAAAAAACAAAAACATTTAAGCTTTCTCTTTTTTCCGGATATCACTGTTATATATTATCACACATATCTATCATATCAAACAAGCAACACCACCACATTTTTTTTTATGTTTTTGACGGGGGTCGTCGTCTGCCGCGTGCTTAACTGATTTTCAAAAAAATAATTTCCGTTATGAAAAAAAAGAGACAAATGTGTGGTTTTTTTTCTAAACGTTTCAAATCTTTTCTTCAAAAAATTTAATTTTTTTTGAAGTGATCATAACAAAAAGATTTTTTTTACTGCCATTCTTTCTGACTTACTACTTTTACCTCATTTTTTTGTTACCTCGCTACTTTTTTTACGTCATTTAAAAAAAAAACATGCCACACGTGGAGATGGAATTTTTTTGAGAAAAAACGAGGAACATAAATACCTTTTCTTTTTCTTTTTCTTTTGAAATTTAATATTTTTTTAGGCGTGCCTTTGGGTATCAGCAACCGAATTTTTTTTGCAATATATTTTCGGTCTGCAAAACTTTCTTTAAATACTTTGGATATTCTCCAAAATTGATTATGGTAAGCAAAAATTTTTACTTTAAATTTCTATGGCATTACTGTAACTTTTTTAAAACTGGTTTTATTATTTTAGAATTTTTTTCTTAAAATTTTTATAGAATTTTTAAATTACAGTAACCCAAGAACAGTTTTAGCTTTCGATTTTTAAAAAGGAGATAAAAATGTATTACAAATTTTTAATTTTTTTTATAATTTTGAATAGAGCCTTCTATAATGTTTTCCTTTAATTTTTTTAATTTATTAATTTCGATAACTTTAAAATTTACATAGTATGTTAAATTTTTTCGAAAACAAAAAATAAACTCTTTCCAAAAACCGCGAGAGATCTCTGTTTTGCTTTTTTTTGTTGTCGCCGTCGTTGTGTTTTTTTACCAAAAAGAAAGTTTATTATTATTTTTTTTTCTAACAATTTTTTTAATATTTTAAGCATTTTTTTAGGGTTTATTTGGTTCATTGGAACGGATGTACTTTGGGGAATTTAATAAAAGAATATTAACAAAAAATGTATTATTCATTTGTATATATTTAATAATAACAACAACAACTTCTTTGGTTTCTTCAACAAATGTATCAGCAGCAACAGCAACGACGGCGTCCTTGAAAAATGTTATTATGGTTCCAGAAGATCAATGGGTAAGGGTTTTTTCTATATATTTTGTGTTTAGCGTATCTGCTGTTTATATTTTTGTATTAATTTATTTATATGCATCTTTTTAGGTTTGTGGTGCAACAGATTTTGATCGAGCATTATCTTATCAGCGAGCAAATGAATCATGTCAAGATGTTTCATGTAAGAGTTTCTTTGTGCTTTGTTGAAGAAAATCTAAAAAAAGTTTACTGAATTTTCGAGAAACGTAAACAACGGATTTCTAAATACAAAATCGTTTAAAAAATACATTGGAAAACGCTTTTGTTGAAAATGTTTTTTTTTTCGTTTAAAAGTCTTTGAATTTCAACAAACTTTTTCTTTGTTGACAAAAACGTTTTTGCCGGAAATGAAAGAAAATTTATACGGTAGCTAATGTCAAACATGTGACATATGAAAAGAATGATGGATGGGATGTTTTAATTTTTAATCTTTAATAATTTTTGTTATTCTTTTTTTCAGGGGCAATAAATAATTGTTGTACTGTACATGATGTTTGTAAGTTTTTGCATTTGTTTCTTTATATTCTATATTTTGTCTTGTAGGTTATGTCCTTGATAAAACCCAAGAAGAATGTGATATACCATTTTGTCAATGTCTTGAAGAACAAGCAAAATTTGCAAAAAATTCAGATTGTGAGCAAGTTGCACAAGAATTTTGTGTTATTGTTCAATTTTTTGGTGGATTTGCACATGCGCAAGCAAAAGAAAAAGTTTTTAACCAAACAATTAATTCAACTTTAACCCTTACAACTACCCAATTACCACCTCCTACAACAACAACAATACTTTCATCATCAACAACTGCCACTGCTATTGCATCATCATCAGAAATTCCACCAAGAAAATTGGATGTTACAATAGAAGAATGCTTTTCATCAGGTTTGACTTTTTTTTTAAATTTTGTTACTCATTATTGATATATTTTTAGAACTTAAATATTGTGTTGCTGAATTTGATACATGTCAACATAAAGATAAAATTGAGCTGCTAAAATGTGAAGAACGAATGTGCCAATGTACGCGTGCCGCCTTACGAAATAAAGCAAAACCAGAATGTCGATATCCAATTGAAATGGCATGCATTATTCCAGATTTAGCATTTCCATCTTTGCCAATTTCTGAATCAAAAGAAGAACCTGAATATTTTCTATCAACAAAAATTGAAATTCTTGGATTTTCTGTAACAATTTTAACAACTTTAATATTTTTATTAATTACTATGCTATTAATTTCATTTGGAATTTGGATATTATATCGATGCATTAAAAAAAGACAATCAATGCCAATGTCACCATCTCGGACACCACTTTGTGCTGCATCATCTGCAGAATCTGGACTTGCTTGTGTAAGTACTTTTGTGTAATTCAATAAATAAAAATATATTTTAGGGTTCAAATGATACCTTATCATCCGATGATGGAGTTAAATTAGCTCGATATCCATAAATTTTTCAAAGTTTTCCCCAAAGTCTCCGGTTCTCCAATCAAAAAAATTGTGGTCATCACACTTAAAATATTTTTTCATTGTTATTGCAATATATCCATGTAATAATAATAATTCTTCCTAACCATTAATAAAAAAACAACAACAATTTATTAATTAAATTATATATATTTTTTGTAAAATTGTATTTGTTAATAATTATAATTATTATTGTTTTAAATAAAAACTAACTAAACATAAAAATTTGAAAGTTACAGTAGTTTGAATTTTATTTCATTGATTTTTGAGAAATCACAAAATTAAAAAAGTTGTTTTTGATTTGTTTAGTTTCAAAAAAGTTCATTTAAACATTTTCCAAAACTTTATTCCAAATTTTTATATAAAAATTCAAATTTGATCAAATGAAAAATGTATCAAATTTGAAGGTGATTTAATAAATTTTTCATTTTTAATGTTTTTTTCAAAATGTCATGAACCTGATGATCAGAGTATTTTTTTAATGTTCTTTTGCCTGATTTTCAGGTTTATGTCATTTTGAAGAAAATCATTAAAATAAAAATTATATCAAAGCGTTCGCTTTCTTTAAACAACAAAATATGATTGAAAAGCATGTATTCGGTTATATGAATCATTTGTAACAGCTTTAATACTCTAACTTTTAAAAACCAATTAATATAAATTCATTAATCTATAATTTTAAAAATGTTTCATAGCTTCAATCTAATGGAACCAAACAATTATTTTTTACAATTAAATTTTTTGGCCATGATTCATTTTTCTTTTTATACAAAAAAATTATCGTTTTTAACTTTTTCAATCTTAATGACATAATATAAATAGGAAAAAAGAAATGATTCATACAAAAGAAAGCTGCTAAAAATCGACCTCATCAAAAGAGCAAAGAAGAAGAGAAAAAGCGTGTCCAAATTTGACGTCACTGAAATAAAAATATCTTTTTTTCAAAAACATGTACATATGAAAAAAAAGAAGTTTCGGCAAAACTGGTTTAAAAAAAGGTTTCATTCAACAATTTTTTTTATTCTGCGCGAATAACACCAAAGTCGATCCGCTTCTTAAATCGTTGAAGTTGAAAAAAAAGAAGGGGGATAAAAATGAACGGGCCTTCAATCAACTTCTTTTCTCTTTTATTCCATATATATCCATTTCCATCTCCAAATATCTTTTCCTCCTCCTCTTTTTCTTCGAATCATTTTTGTATTTTTATTTCCAAAAAAATATAGTTTTGATTTGGTTTTTTTCCCAGGTTTGAAATGCATAAATGGCTTTTTTGAAACGGATTTATTTAAAAAAAGCCAAATAAGCTTTTATGCTTCGTTTCACTTTCACTTTTTTTTATAAAAAAGCTTTTAAGGGTTTGATTATTTTAAATTTTTTGCGTCGGATTTTATTTGCAAATTTAAAAATAGAAGTTTATTTTGTAAAATAAAGGTTTTTAGATATCCTAGTTCAAAGATGAAGCTTATTATTCTAATATCTGTATTCTTACATGAAGTAATAAGTCAGCCATGGGTAAGTTTTATTTTTTTTGTGATTTTTTGGTTACTGTAACTACGTTTGTGAAACATGATTACTGTAGTCGTCTACAGTAATTTTTGAGATCTATTTTTGTTTCTAAAAATGGTAACTATGTTTTTGTTAAATTAAAAATAAACGATCAAAAGTCAATAATAGTATACTTTTTTTGAATCGATAATATCTTTTACCTATCAGATCTCGTATATCCCCTTTTTATCCTATATCTCTCATCTTTCTCTCTCTTCTTTTGCAGGCAAATAGATTTGATTATGATTATCAGCCTGTTCCAATTTCTCCATCGCATCAGCAGCCGCCATTTCTTGTTCAACGAAGACCAATGCGAATGCTTGCCCCATCACCTCGATATCGCCCAGATGCAATGGAACACCAACATCAATTTATTGAAGATCCATTTTATCCACATCCACAACCACCAATTCAATCTCGGCCCCCACCACAAATTTCACAAACAGCAGCTGGATTTGGTGGATCATATTTTCCTGAAGCCCCGGTTCCAATTATGATTACTCCATCACAGCCTGCACCAACACCCCAATCAAATGGTGTTACAGATTTTATGAGTCGTCTTGCAACGACTCTTCCAGAAATTGCTGAAAAAATGTCAAAACTATCTCCATCTTCTGGGACAGAAAATAATAAATTCAATTCAAGATTTAATACATTTTCACCAGAAACTCAAAATGAAAATTCCAACAATAATAACAATAAAAATTCTGGAATTAATGAAAATGATTTTTTGGGAAATATTAAAAAATCTGGACTTGGAATGTTTTTTGTTACTGATCCAAAAACAAATGAAAACAATAATAATAATGAAAAGCGATCAAAAAATGATGTTGCAAATGTTGTGGATTCAATGCCGGGTAAATATCAATTAATCTAAAATGTATAAGAATGATGCAATTTTTAGGACCAAATTCATTATTTTCGTTTAATAAGCTATTTTCTGCATTTACTCCAACAACGTTGGCACCCGTTACAGTACCCGTAAAAGTAGGAGTAGATCAAAAAGATCGAACAATTTATGATATGCGACAAATAAAAGGGACACCAATTTTAAAGGTTTGTTTTTTAGTTTAATCAAACATTTTTATGATATCCACATAAGCAGATGGATAAAGAAGGGATATATTCAAGGGATATCATATATCCGAGGCTGGATATGGTTTTAAAAAAAATAGAGTTTTTTGAAAGTTTTTTAATTTTGAAGAGTTAAAATTTGAAATTTTGTAAAATTTGGATTTCATACTTCTGTGGATATTATTTATCCGCTAGGATATGCAGAGAATAAAAAATTTTAAAATTTTAATTGGATTTTTTTTGTAAATTAAAAACTCCAAATTTGAAATTTAAAAAATATGAATTTCCAGGACGAAGACGAACACTCTGAATTCATTCAAAAACCTGATGAATTTGTTTCTGCTGCTCCTCCATCAACGGAAGCCCCAAATCCTGCAGAAAATCTTCTTGGAACAATTCTCTCTGGAAAAATTGATCAAGTTGATTGGATTGGTGCAATCTTTAAAAATAATTCCATTCCTGGGGCCGGAGAACAAAATCCAATTACACAAATTTTAAAAGGTGGCATCTTTGGCTCTGGACTTGATGATGACACAAAAATTACAAAACCAGAAGATCAAAATTTTAATTAATTAAATTTTTAAATTGTTTTGAAATAAGCTTTATTATTATTTATTTTTGTTTCATTTTTCTTTGGAGGATCTCAAAATTTGGAAATATTATTTTTATTATTATTCAAAGAGATTATTTTTGTATCAAAATTTTAATAAAAAAATATTATTTTTTTTTTTTGATTTACATTTTTAGTTTTGATCAAAAAAACTGTTTATTTACATTCAAAAAAAATCTTCCATGGTCAAAGCTCTACGAATTTTTTATATTTCAAAAACTGTCCATTTTTTTGGGGATGTTTATTTTTGCAGCTGTTAAATGTCCATGTTAGAGTTGCAGCTGCATAAATTTTTTTCACTCTATAAAAAAATGATGAGATTTTTGAAATTTTTCAACATCCACTCTTGATCATGAAATTTCATCATCACTTTACTTTCGCCTTCTGTATCACTGTATTTGCCACAACTTTCGTTGCAGGAGATTTTGATATTCCTGATTTACTTTTTGATGGTTCTGAAACCTCTCATCAACCTTTAAGTGAATATAAAGCTGTAATGCCAAAAGAAGCCTATGAAAAACTTATTAAAATTTATAATACACATCATTTGATTGCATTAGATAAATTTAAAGAATTGGATGACCTTTTTATGACCCTTCCAAAAGATGTTCTCAAAAAAATGCCATTACCAAAAATTTTTCGTCAACTTCCACAAGATGTTCAACAACATCTTCATGATGTTTATTATAATAAATCTTTGCCATTTGAAGCAAAGCTAGAAGCCTTGGATGAAATAATTACATCACTTCCACAAGATTTGTTAAAGCTTTTACCACAAGCTCCAGAATTCCCAGAAGTTCCAGAAGCGGTTGAATTTCAAGTTACAGTTTTGCTTCAATTTAATGGATATTTTGTAAGTGTTATTTAAGTATTGAAAAATTTTCAAGGATGGAATATATGAAATCCGTATTTGGATTTCAGATATCCAAATCCTTACGTAGACGGCTTATGCCCTTACAAAAGATTTTTTCGCAAGATCTTGATTCACTGGCAATGAATGAAGTGGTCGGTCTTACATGGATTCCATTCAAGACCGATTACTTCATATATTTTCCCTGAATTTGTATTATTCAAGAAATATTTCAAAATTAACCAAAATAAGACCAATTTTTAGAATATTGATTCCCTTCGAGATTATCTTACCCCTGAAATGTATGATCAAATTTTAATTATTATCCGAAAAAAAGATCTCCCTGAATCAACTCGAGCATATTTAATTGGAAGAATCCTTAAAGAAGCTTATGCCCAGAATCCAAAAACTTTCCCACTTCCATCGGGTGAAAGTAGTGACAATGAAACAATTCCAGAATCAATTCGACGAGCATCCCTTCATTTAATGTTTTCAAAGAATCCTTTCGATGAAAAAGAACCCTTTGAAAAGGTCATTGAAGAATTAAAAGAACTTTCACTTTATAAAACTACTAATTCCACAGATATTAAGTATCAACATTCATGGAAAAAGATTAAACGTGGATTAAAGCGAATGGGAAAATCTGCGAAAAAGCGTTCACGAGAAGTTGAAAATAAGGTTAAAGAAGTTGCAATGAAAAATGTTGATAAATTTATTGAAAAATATGGAATTATGGTTTCGGCTTGAATGTAAAAATTTTGGGATTCTGTAAAATGTTGTATAAAATGGTTATTGTAGTTTTTAATGTTTAAAGGGTTTGGAAGGTTTGACACATTTTTTATTTTAACATTTTTTCTAAAATGTCATGAATCTGACGATCATGTTCTTTTTCTATTGTTCTTTTGCCTGATTTTCAGGCTCATCCAATTTTGAAAAAATGTTAGAAATGAAAAATGTATCAAACCTTTTGCTCCCTTTAAGTTTTTTTTAATAATTTTAATAAAATATTTATTTGGGCAATTTTTTGTCAAAGGTTGAATTAAAAGAGTACTGTTTGTCCAAAAATCAAAAAACAATCCTCAAACATTATCCTCAAACAATTATATGTTTTTTGCTTCCCGAAAAACAACTTAAAAATGGTAATTCAGTTTTTTGAGATTCCATTAAAAAAGCTAAATAAGGAAGTAAAAATATACTTTATGTAATTCATCGATACTATCTTATCCTACAAAAAAACCTTTTAAAAAAAGAAACGTGAAATCGTTACCTGACTCGAACTTGTTTGTCTAAGATTTTTATATTTTTTTAAAAGGGCTCAATTTTTTTAAGTGAACAAAAAACCATCAAACAAAGGCTATATCATTGAAAAAAACTTCACGGTCAACTTATTTTCCAAATTATTGGACGAAATAACTGAAACTATAAAAAAAAGTCATGAAAAATCTAATTTTGTTTCAAACATTTTTTTATTGTTATCATTGTTTTTTTTAAACCAAAAAAGTTCATTTAGTTTTTAAACAATAATCCTTAAAAGTTTTTTGCGCAAAATTTTTTATTTAAAAAGAAGTGGGATTTTTTTAAATGTAAATAATGCAAAAGTGGACACTTGATTTTTTAACAAAAGTTGTTTACCAAATAAAGTGTGGACCGCCCTTTAAAAAATCTCAGTATAAAAGTGGGATTTATAAAAGCTGGAAAAAAGGTTTGTGGGATTCAAAGATTTTGTGAAAGAAGAATGACTCAATCAAAGATGTTTATTGGATTTTGTATTGTTGCCCTTTCGGTTATGGCTTTTGCAGTTCCACAAATGCCACCACCTGGAAGTTTTGTAAGTTTAAAAAAATCCAGCAAGCTTTTCATCTATGAATGAACTTGAAAATCAGGCATTCATCGTAGCTGAATAAAACTCAGCTCTAGTAAATGCCTGATTTTCAAGTTCATTCAGAACAAAAAAATTGTTCAAAATATAGCGTCCCTTTAAAGTTTATCATAAATACTTTTCTCAAATCTAAATAAAATTCATTAATTCTAAATTCCCCTTAATTTTAGCCTCCTCTTCCCCGTGAACTTGAACAAGTTCTTCCAGCTGATGCCGTCGAAAAGTTAAAATCCATCCATGGTGATACTTCATTAGGCTTTAAAGAAAAGCATGAAAAAATTGATCAAATTATGTCTTCACTTCCTGCAGATGTCCTTGATAAAATTCCTCCCCCACCTGGATTTGCACAACTTCCACAAGATGTTCAACAAAAGCTTAAAGCTATTAATCGTAATCCAAATATTAGCTGGGAAGAAAAACAAAAACAAACTAAAGCTGTTATTGAAGGACTTCCACCACATCTTCGACATCTTCTTCCCCCACCAATGCCACTTCCACCACGATTCCGAAGCTTCGCTTAAATTTTGAAAAACGAAATGAAACGTAAAAAAACACGGGTAATTTTGTTGCCTGATGCTTAATTTATTTGTTTTTTATTATTGGTAATTGAATGTTGTTGTTACAATAAAAATTTTCTTAAAAAATATAAAAGAATAACACATATAAAAAACAAATCATAAAATTTTGACACAAAATTCTGATTCGAAATTTCCAAAACAAAAAAATTTTACAGTTGTTTGCCTTTTTGGCAAAGTGTCTCTCAAAAAACATTGAACAAGGTTAACAAAAATTGAAACTTTGAAAAAGATACCTTTCAATTTTATTCAACTCTGTTTTTCTACCAATACCTTTTCAATTATTTGCAACATCAAAAATGCCACGTTCTACTCCACGAGGTCGTAAACGTAAGATTAAAGAAGTTGAAGATCGTGAATTATCAGAGGATATCTTTGAAACGGCTGAAAAATCAAATGATGAATCTTCAAATGAAAGCAATAATGAAAGTAGCAGCGATGAATTTGAATTTGAATCTCTTGCTTCAACTCGAGCACGACGATCTGCAGCTGGAACCAAAATGCAAGAACTTATTGAACAACAAAAACAAAAGGATGCAAAAGAGATGGTTCAATCGGAAGAAGTTTACAAAGATTTTTTTGATGTAAGTTTAAGAGTTTTTATTAATTCTTATCTTAAAATGATATTTTAGGTTGAAAATGACGAAGACTTTGAAGCTGATAATGAAGTAATAAAATCTGAATCTGAAGTAGATTCTGATTTCGATGAGGACGAAGTTGATGATGATCCTGAAGATGCTGGAGAATTAGAACTTCGAAGTGAACGTCGAGCTCAATCTGTATGTCTTTTCCTTTTTTAATTCCTTTTTGATCATTTATTTTTAGTCCACAAATACTGATAAAGCAAGAAAGAAGCGTGAACGAATGATGAAAGAACTTGCAACAAGTTTATTGGTTGAAGATAATGTTGTGGATGATAAAACTCATGCAAGATATATACGAGAAGCAAAACTTGTTGCAAAAAAGAATCAAGAAGATTTACGACGAATTGAACTTGAGCTTGAAAAACAACGAAATGAAACATTAGAATCTTTACGTCCAAAAGAAAAAATTGAACGAACAGATGTAATTCGAACAAAAGAATATTTTGATGAAAATGGTGAAAGGATTCGACAAATTTTTATACCAAATGATTCAATTCATGTTTGGACTCCATCTGAAGTATGGCAATCTCGACAACATTTATTACCACCTAAACCTTTAGGATTTGATAAGCTACCATCTGAAAAAGCTTAACATTTGTTTGTATTTATTTTCTTGTGTAAAAATTATAAAAAGCTCTTTTTTAAAAATTGTTTATTTTCGCAAACTTATTACTAAAAAAATTACGATAGAAGCAATCCGTCATACAATTAAAAATATATATATAAAATCAACAAAACAAAAGAAGGAAATAAGTTAAAGAAAATTTTTAGAAGAACATGCCAGCTACTCCCCCCATATCTTGTTGTTCTTTTACGAAAATTTCAAAGTATTGATAAATAATGGTAACAGCAAGAAGAATACCAGTACCACTTCCAATTGCACCTAAAAATTAAAAAGATTATATTTTTGAACTACGTATTTTAAAAAGTTTTTCTTACCCATAAAATCAGCTGTTACTGAAAGAGCTCCAATACAAAGTCCACCAAATGCAGCAGCAGTAGGGATATAGCGATTAAGTTCATGAATCATAGATTTTTCACGATGTCCACGCATAATCATTTGTTGTTCTTTAAGTTGTTTTGCAACATCTTTTGCACTTGATCCAGATACATCAATCCAAGTTTTTGAGAAGAAAGCACATGATCCAAGCATAAATACAATGTATGTAAAGCAATGAAGAGGATCAGATAATACAGAGCCAAAAGTTTCTGGAGGTGAAAGATAATAGCAAAGTCCACCAGTTGGGAATGACCGATATCCACCAGATGCATCAGACCATGTACCAAGAAGATTAACAAGAATATTTCCACCAAATTTAGAAGCAAGCATCTGAGAAATAACGTAAAGATTTGAAACAAGAGCAGATTGTAAGATGATTGGGATGTTGGAAGTATAGAAAAGTTTAATAGGATATGAACTTTGTTGACCACGATGTTGTGCACTCTTAATTGGAAGATCAACACGGAAACCTTGGAAGTATATAACCACAGCAAAAACGAAGACAGTAGCCAATAAATTCATTAAATTTGGAAGATTGTTACGGTAGAAAGCTTCACGGAGGGCACGAACTTTATCGGTACGAGTTGCAAGAAGATGGAAAAGTGCAATAATAGCACCTTCAAATTCAGTACCACGTCCAGTATTCATTGTTGCAGGAGAGAAAGCTTTCCAGACGATTGTTTCACAAATGTTTGTTGCAATGAAGAGTGAAATACCAGATCCAAGACCATAACCTTTTTGAAGAAGTTCATCAAGAAGCAAAACGATTAAACCAGCAATACAAAGTTGAAGAACAATAAGCATGCAGATTCCCATACCAATTTCAGAGGGAATACCATACATACCCGATCCAACGTAAACGATAGCTTGTCCAATAGTGATAATCATACCAAACACTAAAAAATACAAAGGATTAACATAAAATTATAAAAGCATTTTTATGTTGCTTACATTTTTGTGCGCCATTGAAAAGTGCACGATCACGAGGAGTATCACCAACTTCAATAATTTTTGCACCAGCCAAAAGTTGCATAATCATACCAGATGTAACAATAGGAGAGATACCAAGTTCCATTAATGTTCCTCTATTGGATGCCATAATAACACGAAGCCAATAAAGTGGATCTGCACTATCTGTAGACATAATACCTAAAAATTAGAGAAAGTTATGAAGAGTTCGATGAAAAAGTAGGTCAAAAAAGCATACCAAAAAGTGGAATTTGACAACATACAAGAAAGACGAATAGTGTAATAGCTGTCCATAGCATCTTTTCACGGAATTGAATTTTGCGTTCTGGTTTTGCAACTTCTGGGACAAAGCCGCAGAAGGGCTTCACGAACTCCAAAAATTTCACTAAAAGTAATAAAATTTAGCAAAAATGTTCATTAAAATCAATAAAAAGAACTTACCACCCATGTTTAAATATTAATATTACTAGAATAATTTAATTAAGCTTTAATTTAGCCAAAAAATAAAGCTAAAGAGATATAAAACTATTAAAAATCTCTCTCTCAAAGGAACTGCACAAAAACAACCAACTAAAAATAAAAGTAGAGAAAAATGGATGAAAGAATTTGAATGAAAAAAAGAGAAAAGAGACAACGCTGCGTTTTTTCTTTTTTCAACAGACAAATTCGTTCCACGCCAGCAAAAAAGAAGAGATACAACTGCTGCGACTGCGAAGGTTCTCGAAAAGAAATAAGGCTTTCAACCTTTTATTTTTTTTGCAGTTCTTTTTTTCCAAATTTAACATAATTTAGCTGGAATTTTGTTATTATTCAAAACAGTGTTGTTAGTCAAATGACTTTTTTCATTTATTACTCATAAAAAAATTGTTTTTTGTAGTTTTGAACTTTTATTAGCAGGCTAATAGTCTTTTTTTAACACAGTCAAAGAAAAAAAGTTCCACGTTTATATTCATGAAAATCCAAAGAGTTCAATAAAAAGTTAAATTCAAACTTAAAATTGTTTTAAGCTTATTCAATGCAGTTTTTTAAAAAGTTAAGATTTGGATAATAGTTTTTTGAGTTTGGCAATTTTTTGATGGCATTGTGAGCTTGTAAAAAACATTAAAATTAGTTTTCCATATAAAAAATTTTTTTTGTTAATTGACATTTAAAAGCCCATAGTTGACATTTAAAAGCCCATAGCAACAAAACGAAATCAGCTGAT
Organism: Panagrolaimus sp. PS1159; assembly: GCA_963922195.1. Lineage (NCBI taxonomy): Eukaryota > Metazoa > Nematoda > Chromadorea > Rhabditida > Panagrolaimidae > Panagrolaimus > Panagrolaimus sp. PS1159. The sequence continues at coordinate 6,187,495 of CAWUHW010000001.1, read as the reverse complement.
AATCAAAACATTTATTTAAGAATATACAATTAAAATAGCAAGAGAAGATAAAAAAACAAAACACAAATTTAAAGCGCTTTTTTATGCATATTGTAAGGCTTATAAAAGCCAGTTCCTTCTAATTCAACATTTATTCTGTCATAAGCAAGAAGAAGTTTTCTTGTTTTAATAAAAAGATCTTTTTCATCATCAGTTAATTTTGCATTTGAGCTTTTAAGAGCAGAATGAAAATCATTTTCTGAAGTACCAGGTTCTTGAGCAAATATTTTATTTGTCGAAAAAATGAATCGAAAATTATCATTGTACATTAATTTGGCATTGTACTTTGGAATTCCATTAACATATGCATAAGCAATTTTTGCATTTCGACCATAAAAATTTTTGATGACTTTTACAATTGCCATATAAAATGATGTATATTCTTCAAGACGATTGGCATTTCGAATTGTTCCCCTCGATTCTTTGCTTTGAATTAAATCATCTTCAAGTTTAGGCAAAATTTGTTTTTTATTCGTTGGAACATAAACTTTAATCTAGAATAAAGAATTTGTCAAAAGATGAAAGTGCAAAGCTTAAAAAAACTTACTTCTTGCTTTTTATCACGTAAAATAACTTCAAAAATATATTTGACATATCCATTTTGTAAAGCATCAAAATAAAAAGTATTTGCATCAACGATAACAAACTAAAGTGTTAAAAATAAATTTGTATAAAAAAATTTTAAAAAAAACATACTCTTCCCTTTGGAGTAATAATCCGATGTTCATTTAATGGTTTCTTTGAAGTTGGAGCAAAGTATTCAAAGGATGGAACTGGCCAAATTATATCATTTTGAGCATCATCTTTATCAGGTTTTTGATTTCTTTCTGATGGAGTCTGTGATGTTCGTCGTTTTCCTTCAGTACTTCGATTTGATCCTCTATTTGTATTTCCTTCGGTATTTCGATTTGAGGTTTTATTTGTATTTCGATTTGAGGTTTTATTTGTACTTCCATAAGCTGAATCACGAGAATCTTTAACTGATTTAATATTTCTAAAAAGCAACAAAAATTAATAAAAGTTTCAAAAAGTTAAATGTTTTGACCTCGGAACTTTTTCCCCACATCGTAGACATTTTCGATTTTCGTCCAATCTTCGATGTCTGCATTCACCTGTAACAGTAACAGAATCATGACGAGAAGATGAACGTTTAACTTTTGAAGTATATTGATTTAAAAATTGATGCTTTTTCATTGCTGAAAAATAGAGATTTTTAAATCAATATAAGATTACTGTAGCAATAAAAATTACCTTGAAGTGTTGGACGATTTTCTGGTTCTTCATTCCATAAACTATCCAATAATTCACGAGCTAATCCATCTGAAACATTTCGAAGTTGATCTTTTTCACGTCCAACATCTGGTTCTTTTCCAGTAAGCATATAATAAAAAATTCCACCAAGTGAATATACTTCATCACCAATTTTATATCTTCCTTGTTTGATTTCTGGTGGCATATAACCTGGAGTACCACAACATGTTTGTTTATTTTTATGTGCAGCATTTCCAACTTGTTTTGCTAAACCAAAATCACCAAGAAGCTAAAATAAAAAGATATTAAAAAGTTAAAAAAAGGAAAATAAAATAAAACATACCACAATAATTTTACCATCATCATTAATTTCTTGAATAATAACATTGGCACTTGTAAGATCCCGATGCATTATTCCTTTATCTTTATGCAAATAAGATAAACAGCTAACCAATTGTCTCAAAATACTACCAGCTAAAAAGGAAGAATCAATTAAAGCAATAACATAATAAAAATCTTTACCAGTTTGTGTATCCAATTTTCCATTCTTTTTTATATAATCACGAAGTGATCCATGTTTGTAATATGGTAGAATCAAGTAAAGTTCTTCATCATTATCATAAGAATAATCCAATAATTTTAATGTATAAATATTTTTTGGATCCTTTGATAATTGTTCCATATGTTCAACTTCACCCTTGCCATAATCGAGACGTTTCTAAAAATAAATAAAAATAAAATAATTGTTTAAAAAAACATAAACTTACAAAAATCTTTTTAATTGCAACGTCTTTCTTATCAGATATTCGTCGACCTTTAAATACGTATGCAAATCCACCTTTTCCAAGTGTATTTTCTTTATAATATTCATAGGTATCCTTAAAGTTTTTAATGTAACATTTCATTAAATTAAAAATATAACTTTACCTTTTGTCCAATAATTTTTATTGCACGAGATCGTTCACCCATATCTGCAAATATAAAGCGATAAAAAGTGGATAAAGAAATTAATAAAAAATCAGAGAGAAAATTATTGAACAAAAAAAATTTTTGGCGAAACAATGAATTTTTTAAAAATAATTTGAAGCGGGTTTTTTGGCATTGTGATTATATTGACAGAAAAACTGTCAAAAAAATTTGATCAATTTTCTCATTGAAATTTGTAAAGCAAAAAAACAGAACAAAAATATTTTTTCAGTTTTTGGTTTTGGTGACAATTTTAACACTTCTCTCTTTTTTGATTACCTTGTTGACCCTTTTTTGATAGTTCATTTGGATTGAATAAACGTTGAAAAGCTTTAAATTGGTGCACTTCAGGTTCTGCAGCTTTTTCATTTTGTTGTCTTGGAAATTCAAATGGATTCTGGAAAAACTTTAATGATACAAAAATAAATCTTTTTTTGTTGATATTACTTGGATAACAAATGTTGAGGCAACATTAAAACTTTGTTTTGTATTTTCCCGTTCAAATTTGTTCAAAGTATTTTTAGCACCAAATGATTCTACAGCTTTAACTGAATTTTCATAAGCAGAAATATGAAGGGATAAAGTGCTGCCATTGGTGACAATATTTGAGAAACCATCTTTCTTCCAACGCTTTTGAACTTTATCATTAGGAATTAACCAATTTTTAACTTTTGAATCTAATTCAATCGTTATTGATTTATTATTCCATGTTGATAATTTTTTCTTTCTTTCATTTCTATCAGATATTATGGAATCTAGTAATTTAAAAGTTGCTGCAATCCTGTTTTATTTTACTATCCCCAAAAAACTTGTATAAAACAAATGTTTAAAAAAAACTATTTAATAATGATTTATTGTTATTACAATATAATCGATTTTTATGTTAACATGATCTTTTTGGGACTGCAACAATTTATTTTACCATAATATTTATCATTGTATTGTTTATAATAAGATTGAATTGTAGACACATTTGAAAATTTATGATTTTGGTTTAAATTGAAATTTGTATATTGATAATTATTTTTATCAGGATTATTTACAAAAAATATCTGCATGGTTTTTAAATCACCTTTGGTTGTCATCTGAAAAAAAAATGAAGTTTTAATTTTATCTAAAAATTTTTTTATAAAAAACAGTTACAACACGGAAAAAATTGTTTTAAAGTAAAATTTGAAAAAAAAACATTTCGAGAACAAAATTTGGAAAGAATAATTCAATATTTTTTTTATACTATCGCGCATCTATAAAAATGGTGAAAAAAATTAGTTGTTTGTTACAAGAAATTTATAATTATTAATTTTTATAGCAAACAAAAATTTTGAAAAAAAAAAGTTAAAACTTTCAAAAAACACAAAAATTGTTTTAAAAATAAAATTAATGTTTTTTTGCAATAAAAAATAATGCCAAAATTTATTTATTAAAATTACAATAATTAAATATACAAACAAAAACAACTGCCATTTTTTACATATTAAAAAATTATTTTTACAAAATTATAAATAATTAAAGCAAAGTTTTAACACCCAAGAAAATTTAAATTTATTGGAAGGGTGGTGGTGGTAGAGGTAATTTTGCTCGAATTTCAGCGGGTAAAGCATCAATAATTTCTTTAACTTTTTCAAATCTTTCATGATGTCCAAGACTTTCATTATCAAAGATGGCATCAATTTTAGCTTTTACATCTGAGGGAAGACTTTCAAAACCTGGTGGTGGAGGTGGACGTGCAAGTTTTCGTTCTGCTTCGGGTAAAGCTTTAATAAATTCTTTTGTTTTTTGGAATTTTTCATCAAATGTCAGAGATTTATCAGCAAAAAATTCTCGAATTTTTTGTTGATTTTCTTCCGAAATTTTTCGAAGATGGGGTGGAAGTGGAAGTTTCATAAGAGTTTCAGTTGGAAGTGAATTCATAATTTCATTGATTTGTTTCTTTTTTTCTTGCCATGAAAGTTTATCATTTTTATGAAGTTCAACTAATTGCTCCCATTTATCAGCTGGTAGGATATCTTTAAAATCAGCTGGTGGCTAAAATGGAATAAAATTAAGAGTTGACAATTATGCAAATTTTAGAACTTACTCCTCTTGGAAGAAATCCATGTCGATGCCCACCACCATAAAATGGTGGTGGAGGTGGAACAAGTTTTTGTTGATCTTCTGGGAGGGTTTTAATAAATTCTCGAACATTTTTCATTCTTTGTTTAAAATCAATTGAAAAATCATTCATTTTTTCACGGATTTTATTTTGGGCATCAGAAGGAAGTTGACGAAATGGTGGTGGAAGTGGAAGTTTTGAAAGGGTCTCAGATGGAAGTGATGACATAAATTCATCAATTTTTTTAAATCTTTCTTCACGAGATAGATTTTTTGATTGATGAATTTCATCAAGTTTATTGTAAAGCTCTTCTCCAAGGATATCTTTAAATTCGGGTGGGGGCTAAAAAAATGTTTTTTATAAATGGGATATATGAAATCCAATAAATCTTACATGTGGTGGAAATCCACGATGATGCCGAGGTCCAAATGGTCCAAATCCTCCAAATTTTGGTGGATGTGGAATTAACTTTTTTAATTCTTCGGGTAAAGTTTCAAGAAATTCATGAAGTTTTTGATGCCGAATATCAAAAGAATCAGAAAAATTGGATAAAATTTCTCGAGCTTTTGCTTGAACATCTGAGGGAAGGGTTTCAAGGAATGGTGGAAGTGGAATATTTTGAAGAGTTTCTTTTGAAACATTTTTCATTACTTGATCAATTTTATCTTTCTTTTCTTGATTTGTAAAATTTTCGTTTTGATGAATTTCAACAAGTTTTTGGTAAACTTCTGATGGAAGAACTTCTTTAAAACCTGGTGGAGGCTAAAAAAGATTGGGATTTTATATATCTCTTTTTTTATACAAACTTACAAGTGGGGGAAGCCCTCGGGGACCAAATGGTGGAATTCCACTTCCACCAAATCTTGGAAATGGAATCATTCGACGTTGTTCTTCGGGCAAAGATTTAATTAATTCACGAATTTTTTCACGTTTTTCAGCCCATTTTAATGTTGAATCTGTATTTATTTCTTTTGCCTTTTCTTGAACATCCGATGGAAGTTGATCAAATCCAGGTGGAAGGGGCATTTTTTCAAATACTTCTTTTGGAAGTGAATCAAAAACTTCATCAATCATTCGCTTTCGTTCTTCCCATTTAAGTGAATGATCTTCATGAATTGTTTTAAGCTTCTCTTTTGCTTCGGATGGAAGCCATTTAAATGCATCTGATGGGGGCTACAAAAAAAATTCAGGTTATTTTAGTATGAAAAATATAGTAGCTATTTGTAAAAGAGAGCTGAAAGTTTGATACTTTTAACGTTTTTTGAAAATGGCATGAACATGAAAATCAGGCAAAAGAATAATAGAAAAAGACCCTGATTGTCAAGTATTATGCCATTTTAAAAGAAACTTAAAAATGAAAAATGTATCAAACCGTTCGCTCCCTTTAAAATAATGTAATCAATTATTGAAGTTCAAAATTTTGAAACTATAGTAAAAACATTTTAACGAAACTTCGAAACTTTTATTAAAAATAGCTACAGTACTCACACCAAAAAAATCCTTACCGGTCCCCATTTTGGACGTGCCATTACAGATACGGCACAAATTGTCGCAATTCCAATAAAAATTTTCCATTGAACCATATTTTCTTCTTTCTTTTTTTAAACTATTAAAATTAAAACCTTTTAATCGTTGAAGATTTAACAAATTTTAGAATTCTTAAATACCAAAAAATTTTCCAAGGTTTTTTAAAAAATGGGAAATGATTTCTCCCTTTTTCTTTGCTCCGCCTTTTTTATCGGCTGCTTGTTTTTTTTGCAGTGTTTGTCAAACTCAAAGTTGACTAACATTTTTTTTATGGAGAGCCCCATTTTTCCCCTAAAGGTAAAAAAAAGGGATATAGTTTGTGTGTTTGAATTGCTCGAGGAAAAAATGCTTCATCATTATTTGAATCTCTTGATCCGCAAAAATCGAGAGGAAAAAAATATCGCTGCAGTAGCTGTGATGATTTGGCTTTAAAAAAAAACAGAAAGATCAGGGTCAAAAAATATATATTGGTTTTTTAAAAGCAAAAGTGTTTTATTCAGTTTGAAACTAAAATGGTCAAAAAAGGCGATGGAAGTGGTCAAATTTGTAAGAGGAAAAAGATGACACTTTATGACATCATTTTAAGTGTTTTTGTTAAAAATTAAAAAATGAAAGAGATCGATAGTTCAGTTTCTTTAAAACCTTTGCTTCTTTTAGTTTTTTTGAAGGTCAAAAGTTTTTTTTTGTCTTAAAACATAAATGAATTTGTAATAAAAAAAAAAGTAAAACAAACAAATGGTAAATACTGTAGTAATATAATTTACTGGACTTTGTTTTACATTTAAAACAATTTTAAACATTAAATATCAAACTTTTCTTTCATTTTTGTTTTATCAAATAAAAATAGTTGGTTTACTGTAACTTTTTTATAAAACGATTCAGTTTTTTGTTTAAAAAAGCTGCAATTTCAAACTTTTACATTCATTGAATGAGAAATATTTTAAATACAGTAACGTTTTAAACGTTTATGATATTTTTATTATCATAACGTTTTTTTAAAATATATTTAATAAAACAACCATAAAAAACAAAAACTGATAAGATCAAAGATAAATTTTTAGTTGCTTCTTTTTTTTTTTATTAGTCATTGAATGTTGTTGTCTAAAAAGAGAGAGGCATAAAAATATGTACTGATTCACAATCGATCACATGAAAAACTTGTTACATTTCTGACCTTTTTTTAAAAAACAACAACTGTGTTTTTCTTTAAATTTTAAATCTTCGACAATTGTCATCTTTATTCTCAAAGGTATCATTTCATTTTTTTAAATGGCCACAAACATCACGATCAAAAACATCTTCTTTTTTTCTTCAAAACTCTATTTAAAGTCTCTCTTTGGTTAATTATTTTCGTTTAAAAAGCTGACGTCATTTTTCTTTTCATTTAAAAACAAGGAAAAGAGAGAGAGATTTTAAAAGGTTAAAAAACGAACGAGTGTTTAGCAATTTCGTGAAAGTAAAGAAGATTGCAGTTGCGCAAATATATATATTTTTCCTATAGGTGCTAAAAAATTGTAAAAAAATAATAAATAAAACGTTTTTTTTAAATCATTACAACATCTAATTTAGCTCATAAACATTTACTATTAATTCATATCTACCTACAGTAATAATCAACAAACAAAAAAAGCATACATATATAATTATTCCCAACCCAAATTTCTACGAATTGCAGGATCATCAAGAGCTTTAAGCTCTGTTTGCTTTTCTTTTAACAATAAATCTGGAATATATCGATATTCTTCATCAGCTTTTTCGTGCTCTTTTACAGTAATTTCAATACCAATAGGAGCATGAGTTTGAATTAATGAAATAAATAGTGGAAGTCGAATTGATGGAACTTGTGCAATTCGAACATATCGATCATATTTTGATAATTCAATTTCAGAATCAAGTACAGTTGAATTTGGTTTATATGTTTGAATTTTTTGTGTTTGTGCGGCAACGGCATAACTAAAAAAGACGACAGGTTTTAACAACTTTAAAAGTGATACCTACCAATCAACAATTTCAAATTTAAATTTTTTAGCAATTCGATGAACATAACCTTGAAATTTTTCAAGTGGAACAAAATCATAACTTTGCAATCGAACATTTATCGTTGAATATTCTGGATAAATTTTTGGATTTTCAAAAACAGGTTCATATAATTCTTGCGGAGTAATCTTTGGAGCTTTTTCACGTAATGAAGCAAATAATCTTCTTTGTAAAGTTGTAAATGTAACAGTTTTCAGCAAGCTCATGGCAGACTGAAAAAAAAACGACTGTAAAAAAGTGAATAACCGATTTAAAACAATAGCAAATGGATCACACAGAAAACGTATATTCCTATACCCTTTACATATTTTTCCTATATCCGGCATCGGATTCGTTAAAGGAGATTTATGAGAAGGTTGTATGAATCTTTTCTTATAATCTTCCTAGATAAGATTTTTTTAATTTTTCCCATCTGGGAAGGTTATAGGAAAAAATTCCTATATCTTTCATACAAACTTCCTATAACTAACCTGCTCCCTGACATAGGAACTTTATAAATTATAATTTTGCTGCTAAATAAACACACGAAAAATAAAAGAAAAATGTAAATTTTTCACGATTTTATAAAGTGCAAAAAAACGTTGAACTTTTATAAAAATGTTTTCGCCGCGTGCAGCATGCTTTAGGAGTTTCGTTGTTCATTCAGTCTTTAACGCATTTTTGTTGACCGAAAAATAAAGGAGAAACTTCCGTGCTTTTCTTTGAACCACGTGTTCCATTTCATTGACGTTAAAAAACAGTAATCAGATAAATTCAATATATTTTTTCAAAAGCATTTACTTAAAAAGGGACAATCATCATTTACGCTTCCTTTTTTTGATAGACCCAATCTTTTTTTGAGTGGTCATATTTTTTTTTACAATCAAATAAAGTTTTATTTAACAGCTAAAATAAAGGAGAAACTTTTTTTTCGATTTCGAATCTCTATATTTCTACAGTATTAAAAAAATAATCAAGAATTTTTTTCAATAAAATTAACAACTGCATCAATAAAAGCATTTGGATTTTCAGCATGTACCCAATGACCAGCATTTGGAATAGAAACAAATTCAACTTTTGGAAACATTTTTTTAATTTCTTCATGATTTGATTCATTAACATAACCAGAATTTCCACCAGTAATAAATAATGCTGGTTTGTTGAAAGTTCCTTCTTTAATTGTATACCGCAGAACATGTTCAATATGATTTCCTAATGCATCAAGATTTGGCTTCCATCGAAGACGATTCTTTGATTCATTATTTTGTGCCAAATTTGTAAGGAGAAATTGACGCGTTGGCAGATCTGTAATAACATGTGCAAGATCATCATAAATTTTACGACGAGATTTTGATAAATCAACATTTTTCATATGGCTTATATAACGTTTAAAATGAATATTCCGGCTTTCTGATACAGGTGAAACATCTTCAATAATTGCAGTGCGTAAATGTTTTTGTGCATCAGGATCCATTGCCAATAATGAAACAGCTTTTCCACCCATTGAATGTCCAAGAAGATGTATTGAATTAAATCCACTTTCTTTTACAACAACATCATTTATAAAAAGCTTTAAATCTTCGACCATATCTGGATAAGTCATTGATGGATTATGTGGAGAATCACCATGATTTCTAAAGTCAATAACAAAAATTTGATTATCAAGTTTACGTTGAATTTGTTTTGAAACAGAATTCCAATTTGATTTATGTCCAAAAAGGCCATGCCCAATTACTAATGGCGGATGTGAACGATTTGGTGGTGAACCAAATCGATTAAATGCGAGCGAAACTGCTGTTCGAGAAGCAGAAAAGGATGTAATACATTTTTGTGATACAGATTTTATAATTGTATTAGAAAGAATCATCTAAAAACTTATCACTATGATAATAATGCAAACGAAAATAGGCACGTAGACAAGAAAGAAAGTAATGAGTTAAAACTTAAACATTACACGGGTCTTCAATTTTACACTAAAAATTTAAAAAAAGGAAATCTTACAAAATTTAATAATTTTTGTGATGTTTTAAATTGCATAATTTCTGGATTCATTAATTCTTCATTTTGTTGTTTAAGGAAATCGAATGAATTTTTACTTGCAAATGGAACCTATAAAAGCTTTTAATTGTACATAATTTTTTTGTTAAAAAAACTAAATTAACAATCTTTAAATTCAAATATTAAAGGTTAAGGATGTTTCATTTTTTAAAAATAATTTTTTATAAAAATTACATACATTTTTAGCTTCAATTTCATAATCTTCAATATGAAGTGAAAGGGTGCTTTTGTTGCAATCTTTTTTAACTTTAGTTTCCCATTTATATTCTTTTTTCATTTCTTGTGTTTTTAAACTTTCATGAAAACTTGGTGTATCATTTTTCTTCCAATCATTTGAAGCATTTTTATAATCAAAGAAATCTATTTTGTTTTATTAAAAACTGCAGTTTCCAAATATTAATTAAAAATGCAAAGTATTAAAGCATAAAAATTTAACTAATGATTTACATAATTTTTACAAAAAAAAGAAAACATTTTAGAAGATGAAATTGCAGTATTCTCATTTTTTTGACCATTATTATTTTGATTCTTTTTTGAAAACGAGGTGCTTTTTGATTGCTCAAATTTGATATTTTCAAATGTATTATTTTTATTCAAATTGATGCTAATAAATTGTTCATTATTTTTGTTATTTAATCCTTTTGAAGCATTTATTCCATAGAATTGATTGCTTTTTGATGGCAAACATCGATCTTTTGTCAATAAAATAACACGCTTTGAAGACATAACTATAAAGGTAATTGATATTTAAGTCATTTTTAAAAAGTATATTAAATCACATATGGAAAAAATACACAAATAATTTAATTCCTTTTTGTTCAAAAACAAAAAGGAATTAAATCATATATTTAAAAGCTACTTTGTAGAACAAAGAAATTTTACGTTTTTTGATAGATATAAACAATATCTTTTGCTTTTTGCACAGCCCATTTTGACGTGTGAGCATATATCTTTCCTATTTAGTTTGCCCCCCCCCCATTTTTTTTCATTCACAAATTTGCATAAATACAGTGAGCTTGTGTTGAGAATTTAAAAGGGTGGAGCAATGAGCGGTTGCTTTTGAGAATGAAAAAAATATTTTTTTGAGATGGGGGGGGGACAAACTAAAGAAGTACCCTTTCCTATATGTTTCCTATAACCGGACTATAAAAACTTTTTACATAGGGAAGTTATAGGATACATGAGAATACTATAGGAATCCTATGGGATATAGAAAGCGCATAGGATCATACGTTTTCTGTGTTTTACAAAAAAAACTTTACGCAAATAAAATTTTACACTTTTTTATACAAGCATTAAATGAAAAGCAAAAATTATACAAAATAAATATATTTTATCAAAAATGTTGGATTTTTTTCAAGTAAAGCGTGGATATCCAATATGACTTGGAACAGATGGATACCCAATATTTCCAACTGGATATGGTGTTCTTGATGGAACGGGTGGAACAGCAGTTCCTTGATTCGGTGAAGTATATTCTTGTGATTTTAAAATTTCTACCAGTTTTTCAGATTTTACTTTTCTTTTATGTGCAAGCATTCGCTTTTCTTCAAAGGATTTGACAAATTCTCCAATATCCATTCCACCACTATAAAATTGTTCAGCAATTTTTTCACTTTCATCTTCTGCTTCACGTGCAGAAGCTTGTAACAATGCGCTAATAACATCCAATGAACGATTTTCTGCAACATTATCTAAAAACATGAATCACGTGACTTTAAACAAGATCAACAAAAAAGATATGCATACCTAACTGAGCTTTTAATGCTTCAACTTCTGCTTTTGCCTTTTTTGCTTCTTCATATGTTTTTGCAAGCTTTGCTTTCTTTTCTTTTATTTGTGGCTCCATTGATAAATTGCATTCTGCCATTGATTTACTTTGTGCAAGTTTGACTTCTTTTTCAGATGGTATTGATGCAATCTAAAAAAATAAACAAAAATAATTAACACTTGAATAAATTGTTTTTAAAATAAAAATATGTACATACCTGTGGAAGATTATCAATCATAGAATCAAGACGAGAATCATCATTTAATAAAGCTTGTAACTGATCATCTGTGAATTGGCGTATTGACATCATTAGCGATGATGTACATGATTGAATTAAAGCTTCAGCGTTGTTTTGCATCTTTGTTGAAAGAAGCGATAAATATAAAACGTTTTAAACAGTAGTAATTTACAAATATATGATTTAATAATATTTTACACAACAAATTTCCACAGGAAAATGGATTTAAAGAAACAAATGCGTTTTTTCACTTTGAAAGAAGCATGTTTGGCGAAATGTTATTTTCTGCAAAAAGCAATTTCTTTAAAATTTTGTATGAGAAAATCACTAATTTTTATCAACCTTTTTTCACCTTCATTTCTAACAGACATGTATGACGCTTATGTAAAAGCAGATTCAATCAAAGGTATCTATGATATAACTGCGGCAGTTGCACATGGTTTGTTTATCTTTTTTTGCTAATTATGTAAACATTAATTTTTTATAGCATCAAAAGAATCACTATTTACATGTCAAAAGGGAGCATTGATACATTTGGAACGACAACATGATTCATCTCGACAGCCATACACTTCACAAGCATATCGAAATTTTGAAAAGCATACTGTTCGTGATATGCAGTTTATTGAATCGCTAGATTTAATTTTATGTTTTGTTAATGGACAAATTGTTGCACATCGATGTAAAGAGCCATTTGATACGGTTGCAACAATAAATCAATATACACCTATTAATGCATTTGCAGCAAATGTTTTTAAGGTTTCTTTTTTAAGTGTTTAACATTATTTCACAGTAATTTTTTTTACAGAAGACTAACAAACTTTATGTTATAATATCAGCAAAAAGACAATTACATGTATTCAAATTTATTTTAAATAAATTTGAAGAAATTCCAATTACATTAAATCCTGCAACACTTTTGGATAATCCTTCAATTATTCGATGGGTTAGTGAATATTCAATTTATTATGCTTTAAAAACTGAATTCTCTTTTGTTCAATTATGGAAAAATGAAGATAATCCTTTGGTATGATTTATGGATTATTTTTTTGATTTAAATTGTTATTACATTTTAAGGAAGAAAGTATTGGAATGATTCATACTGTCGCACCTCGAACGGCTGATGCTCCAATGGTTTTGCTATCAGATTTAAATGTAATTGGATTATGTCGAAATGCAACGGTTGAATTTTATGATTCTGAAGGAATTCGATGTACAACAATTTCAAATGCAAAATTTTCTGAACAACCTTTGCATTTAGCATATCAATCACCATATTTACTGGCAACAGTTGTCCGTCAAAATGTTATTGAAGTTCGATCAATTCAACCATCAATGCTTGTTCAAAAAATTTCAATTGATCGACCATCACTTTTATGTCCTTCGCTATCGTAAGATGATTTTTATTCGTCAATAAATAAAAATTATTTTAGTGGAATTGTGTATGCAATTGGCGCGTCAACAATTTATGAACTTGATTCTCGTCCACCACTAAAAGAAAATATTCGGCAGCTTGTTAGCGAAAAACAATTTGATCTTGCCTGTCGACTTACAGATAAATGTGATACACTAACAACAAAAGAAAAAACAGAAGTTAAAAGAAAAACTGCTGCATCTTTATTTGCACAAAGACGATTTGAAGAATGTTTTGAAATTCATAAAAAAGAGCGAACAGATATATTACTAATTTTACAAATATTTTTTCCATCACTTATTCCAGAAAAATTTCGTGCTAAAGCTCAAATATACACAAAAGAAGCAAATGATTTTATTCCATGTCCAGATTTTGCTGCAAATGAATGGAAACAAGCTGAAAATGAATTAAGTGATTTTTTATCAGAAATGCGAACAGAACATGCAAAAATTCTTGATCAACATCGTCAAAAAATTGTTGAACTTTCAACTTCAGAATTTAAGAATCATGAAAGTGTTTTAGAGCTTGCGGATACTGTATTATTGAAATGTTATTTAAAAGTAAAATTTTTTTTATTAGATGTAATTTTATAATATTTTTTTAGAATCGTCCATCAATGGTTCCATCACTTTTACGACTATCACATAATCATTGCAATGTTGATGAAACGGCAAAAGATCTTCACAACGTTGATAGATTTGATGATCTATTTTTATTGTATTCAAAGAAAAATATGCGACGAAAAGGTTTTTTGAATTTATTTATTTTCTCTTTTTTTATACAGTATATTTTTAGCACTTGATATCCTTAAAATGCAATCGAAAAATGAAGATAGTTTATTGTATGGTTTAGAAGAAGCAGTAAAATATTTGCAAACATTTGGTCCATCAAATTTTGATTTAATAAAAGAATATTCTATTTGGATTTTAAATGAAGAACCAGAATGGGGTGTAAAAATTTTTGCAACAAATGATACAGAAATTGTTAAACAACTTCCCCGGGAACAAGTTTTAACATTTCTTCGTTCTGAATGTGTTGCCGCAGTAATACCATATCTTGAACATGTAATTTTTCAATGGCATGATGAAAAGCCATCTTTTCATGATGAATTAGCTGGAATGTATATTTTAAAAGTTAAAAAGCTTATGACTGAATATGTTCATGTTTTATCTGAAAGTATGTATTTTTGTTTAAAGGAATCGAATTGAATTTTCTTTTTAGATGAAAGAATTCCACAAGCTGGTGAAGAAGAAGGTGAACTCGGAATTTATCGTAAACGACTTATTCACTTTTTAAATTATTCAAATAAATATAATCCAAATACAATTGATGCTTTATTAAATGATAGTAAGATTTTTTTCTTTGTCTTCTTTGATCTACAATATTCACATTTATAGTTTTGATGCAAGAACGTGCAATTATTTATGGCCGACTTGGACGTCATGAAGAAGCTTTACTCATATATGCCAATGTTTTAATGGATTATAAATTAGCTGAAGAACATTGTGAAAAATATTATAATGATAAAAATCAAAATATTTATGTTATTCTTTTTAAAGCTTATACAAATCCAACACTACTACCAACATTTTCAACAATTAAAAGAATACGATATTCACATCCAAAAGTTTCCGAAGCGCTACATTTACTTACAAAACATCCAACTCAAATTGATCCCGTTGAAGCTTTACAACTTTTACCTGAATCTACATCATTAAGAAAAGTGTGGCCGGCTTTGGAAGCTGTAATGGAAGCAATAAAGAATAAAGCGAGTGCAGTAAGTTTATTTTTTCTACTTTAAAAATTGAAAAAATTCTTTTTAAAGCTTGAAATTCATGTTGCTCTAACAAAATTAGATGTTCAAAAAAAGTATACAACTTTACGAAAAATGAAATCAGAAAAAGTTGAAATTGATTATAATGTTATATGCTTTTATTGTGAAAAGGCGATTGATAGTGCATTTGTTAAATTTAAAGATGGAAAGCTTGCACATTATTCATGCCATATGCGTCGTCAAAATAGTGAAACTCCATCAACTCCAACCCCAACAACAGTAGCAGGCCCAATTGGTGAAAAGCGTTTAAGTCAAAGGCATCGAACTGTTTCTTTGTTATGAGAAAAAGAAGAAGAAGAAGAAAGAAAATGTGACTATATTTTTTTACGGTTGTTTTTACATGTGATAAACTTTTTTTTGTACTGTTATTTATTGTTGTTTTTTATGGGTTATACAATTGTTTTATTGTTGTTTTCTTTAAAAAAATGTTATTTCAAAGATTTTTTAAATAAAAAGAGTTATGTAACATTTTTTAAAAATTTTAATACAAAAGATTTAAATTCAGTTTTTAAATTGCAAAAAAGAAATATTATTTAAAAGCTTCAAGTCAGCTCCGATTTGCTTGTTTATTCTTTTTTTTTGCACTTTTTTCTTCGATTTAAAAAAGCAACACCAAAAAACTTTTTATAAAATGTTTAAAAACTTTCTTTATTTTTTATTTTATTTTTCAAAGGCTTCAAAGAACAAAAAGGAGTGGCTATTAGCCTTAGGGGGAAGAAGGAAAGAAAAAAACATCAAGCAAAAGAAGAAGGAAAAAAGCGTGAAGAAAAAAAGAGCCGGAGCAGCAATAAACACTTTGTAACAGAAATAAAAAAAAGTGTGAAAATAAAAAAAGTAATACACTTTTGGCATATTTGTTGAATACCGGAAATAACACCTTTTTTGGCAACAAAAAATTTTTTCTCTTTGAATTTCTTTGAAAATTAAGGAAGTGAAAATAACCTGCTGAAAAAAATGTATTTTTTTAAGAGGTCACTTTTTTAATTAAATTTTTTTTATTTTGCTTAAAAGCTGCAACTTTGAAAGTTTGTGTTTTAAAAAAGGTCGAGAACGTGCGAAAACTAACAATTAATAGTTCCCAATTTTTTTAAATTTCCCATGAATTGAATTTGTTTTATATTTTCCTTTTTTTCGAAACTTCCACAAAATCCCATTTCTCTCACTTTTAATCACAATTTTAAGATTCATGTATGCTTTCAATTATGGCATATTTTACACTTTTATGCTACCTTTTTTTCTTGTTTATATTTTTTTTCTTCCTTCTTTTCTTTTTAAATTTTTCTATTATCCACTTTTT
Organism: Panagrolaimus sp. PS1159; assembly: GCA_963922195.1. Lineage (NCBI taxonomy): Eukaryota > Metazoa > Nematoda > Chromadorea > Rhabditida > Panagrolaimidae > Panagrolaimus > Panagrolaimus sp. PS1159. The sequence goes on along the minus strand of CAWUHW010000001.1, from coordinate 6,170,992 downwards.
TCATCGCTTTTTATAAATATTTAAAAAGACTTATTATATTTTCATTTTTTATGCTTTTAAAAAATTTAAGAGCTATTTTATGTTTTTCAGAAGTCTCTTTTGACACTTTTTTTAAAAAATAAAATTGAATAATGAATCCGGAGCACGTGATTTTACTTCAAATTTTTTGTTACTTTATTAAAGATATTTTTGCGGCACCAATTGAAAATTTAAATGAATCAGTTCATCAAAAAGTAAGTTTTCAAAAATTTTGCTACTGTAATTTTGTAAAATATAAATTTCAAAATTTTTAAAAACAGGCAAAATTATTGTTTGAATAAAATTTTTTATTAGCTTTTAAGAACTTTGAAAATGTTCATTTTTATGACTGAATTTTATTACCCTCTATTTTTAATTAACTAATGTTGTTTTATTACCCTCTGTTTTTAATTAGCTAATGTTGTGTTTTTTTGGAAACGGAGTAATTTGCTTATTTTAAAGCCATTTTAGCTCTATTTTTGGATCCAATGTTTCATAGAAAAATAGAAAAAATTAAATTATGATTTGCAAAAAATTAAGAAAATATATTCGTAATTTCCGGATGACAAGCACACATAATTAAAAATTCATAATTTTATTTATTTTTAGAAAACTTGTGACATTTGTTCTGGATCATTATATTATTGTAAAGAATTTAATAGCGGGGAATTTGGATGTGAAATGGATAATATAAGATTTGGAGCCGTTGTAATTTTTGCTGCTTTAACAGGAATTATATTTCCAATTGCATGCATATCGCTATATGTTTGTGGATTTTATTCAAAAATTAAATATTATCTTACATCCTCTGTTAAAAGGGGAACAGAAGATATCTCTTTATTAGAAAGGGATTATCAAAGAGATGCAACAGATAATTTGCCATCAATTTCAATTCCATCTATAGAATCAATAAAACCAATTGAAAGAAAATATAAAAAGAATCCAAATAGATTTAGTCAACCACAAGTAAGTAATTTGTGTATTTTTAAAAATGGCAGTAAATGAAAAAATTAAAATTTTAAAATTTTTGTTACTGTCACTTTTTTCTTAGAACAAAAATAGTAACAGATTTTAATCAAATCTCATTCAAAAATGTTACTATCAGTTTTTTTGAGAAAGACAAAATTCCAGACTTTCAAAAAATGACTCCACTTTAATTAGGGTTAAAAATCAACATTTCAAGGAATCTATTTTAATTAGCATTTCTAGTTTATCCTTTTTTTCTGAAAACAGAAAAAGTCAAAAAAGTTTCTAATTACTTTTTTACTCATTCCTTATTTTTTCGCTTCGGCAATTTTTTTCTTTAAATTTCTCAATGACATTTTTTAAGAATGAAAAAAAAGAAAATTTAATCATTTCCTGCTTCTTTCGTTTCGGTTTTTCAATCTTTGATATAATTAATATTCAATATAATATATTTTAACAAAAAAATCAAAGCTCAATTTTTTTTATTGAAAAAAACACTTATTTTTCAAATTGTTCAAAGCAGAAAATAAAAACAAAAACAAAAATGACGATTAGGAAAAGATAAAAGCAGGAAAAATATTCGAGTGTGGAAAATTATAAGCTTGAAAAAAGTATCATAAAATTTTTATAAAATGGTTGTAAGCAATTTTTAACAAAATTTTGAAAATTTTTTTATAAGTAAAATTATTATTAAAAATTTGTGTAACTTTCACTTTTTTGATTGTAGTAACACATATCGCAATTAATGTCATTAAAATAGCTTACTATATTTAAACAATTTGACATTTTTTTCAAAAATTTTTGTTTACACTTTTCACTTTTCTGTTTTAAATCATTTAAAAGAGATTTAAATTCAATTTGAAATTAAAAAATTTCTTCTTTCTAAAAATTACTACTGAAATCGACCTTCAACCGGAACACTTTGACCTCTATTTTTTTAATCTAATTAAAAAAAGTTTTTTAGTGTGAATTATTATCTGATTTGGGAAAACGTTCAGCTTCAACGGATATGTAAAAAAGAAATCAAGTTTTTTGCCTTTCAAAGATGAAAAAAATGAAAAGAACTTCAAAAAATGCGTGGTAAAAATATACATATGTGATCCTTTCCCTCCCTTCTTTTTTTACAATAATTGTTGCTGCCCTATTTTTGTGTTAACTCAAGTGTTTTACAACTTCTTCTTTTAGAAAATAAATCCAAAAGATTGTATATTCATTTTTTTCTGTGCAAAAAATTGTTTGATTCAATTTTTGAATGAAGAAAAATTTTCAATTCGAATTATGTTTTGTTATATGTTTTTATGTTTGATGTTTGTTGACCGGAAAATAAAATCTTTAAAAAAAATGAAGTGACCGTTTTAATTTAAATAAAAAAAGAAAGCAAAATTCACTTTTCAAAAAAAAATTTTTTTCAGGATTTAAAAAAATGTTTTTTTTACGAATTTTTAAACTTTTTGGGCTTTTATTAATTTTGGCATTTTTTACAACCTTTGTTGAAAGTTATACAAAAGAACAAAAGCAGCGATATTTGGATGAACATGGAACAGATATTATTTTAAAGGTTCCAGATGTAACACAATGCTTAAAACGTCGAACTTATCTTGTCAATTATATTTTATATATGTGCTTTCATTACGGTATTGCCGGAACTGTTAAAGCTTTAATTCCAATGGGTATGTTTTTTTCAGAATTTGTAGTTCTTTGAAAATTTAAAATAACTAAAAAAGGTTGTTTCTCACATCAAAATTTTAAAAGAAAAAAACTTGGATAAAAGTGTGGGAAAATTATGCTTGTTTCTGATTTAAAAAAAGATGTAAAATATCGAAGATCAATTTTAAAATTTTTCAGGTATCAATAAACATTTTTTTTACAATGCAAAATTTCGATTTTATTAAGAATTTAAAAATTCCAAAAATAAAGATTTTTTTTTAAATTTTTTTAACGTCATTTACCGCGTCAACTGAAACCATAGCAGATGTCATTTGAATTTTAAATTTTACTAAGAAATTAAATTTTACTTATATCATATAAGTTACATGTTTTGAATTCATTTTATGCATTCAAGCTCCATTTTTTTTAAATTCTACAAAAAAAAACCCTTTTAAGCTTGTGCAACAACAACCGATAAATATCATCAACGAATAAATATGAATAAACAATGGAAGGATCAATCCTTTGCATATGTATGTGTTAAAGAAGGTCCAGATGTTAAATTTAAGCCGATTAGTAAGTTTAAGAAACCAATTATATTTGTGTAATATCATCTCTTTTAAGCATGTCTTTATCAAAATGCTGAAATACAAATTAATCAAACAATTCGAGTAAATAATGATGAATTAAAATGTGTTCAAAATGTTGAAGGTGATTTAGCAATTATTCAAAAACATTGTAAGCTTTTTTTTCATTAATAAAAACGAGTACTAATTAAAGGAGGTGGGCCATTTGATTTTTTATTAAAACGTTTTTTTAAACTATTTTGAACAAAAGAACAATAGAAAAATACCCTGGCTTTTTCGAAAAAAAACGTTAAAAATGAAAATTGTTTCAAATCGTTCGATTCCTTTAACTATATATTTTTGTATAATTTTTGAAAAATCTTAATTCCGAAGTTTTGAAATAATTGATGGTTTCGTTTATATCTTGAAATCGAGCACTTCTATCACTAAAAAAATCATTGTCAGAAAATTCCAAAATACAGTCGAACCTCGATTTAACGTCTTTCAAGGGACCTTGAAAAAAATGCGTAAAATCGAGATTCGTTTACAGGGATTTGGAGGAACCACAGAAGAAGGGTGTAAAATCGAGGTTTGACTGTATTAAATCATTTTTAAAATTAATCTAAAAAAAGCTCCAAAAAATCAAAAAAATTTTTAACTAGAATTTGAAAAATTTCAATTAATTTTTTTAAAACTTTGAACATTTTTTGGTCCCTCGTTTTTAATACAAAATTTTGTAATTGAAAATTTTATAAAGTGAATGAATGTTGTTTTAAGCTTAATCTTTTCCATTATTTAATCTTCTTCTTCTCTGACGTTAATGGGCATGTTTTTTTAGATATGCATAGCTCATGTTCATTGCACGGCTTGAATGAAACTCTTGCACAAGAAAATAAATGTCCTGGAACAACAAAAATTATTAGTCATTCAAAATATGGTAGTGGCTCAAAAGTTCGTTTCAGCACTGAAAAGGGCATTATTTTAACTGATAAACAATGATTTACAAAATCAGTATCGACTTTAATTGTATTTGTATTATTATATTTATTTTGTCATAAAAATTTAATCCATGTAATTCAAATACTCGAAACATTAAAAAATTGATAAATTATACATGCGTAAAAAATATTATTAAGTTTTAAAATCAAAAATTCATGCATGAATCGTGTGAAAAATCACACAAATTTTAAAAGATTTTTTAAATTCAAAATAAACAACTTTTTTTTAAAAAAGTATTAAAACTTGCGATTCTTAATTAATTATTACAAACTTTTACAACTATTTTTCATTGATAGCTAACAAATGTAGGCGTAAAATTTGTAAATTTAATTCGTGGGTTAAATAAATTTTAATAAAATTCAAAATTGAAAAAAAACTTTGACGTAAAAATTTTTTTGAAAATGATGAAAATAAAGATTTTCAAAAAAATTCCCGTCAAAAGTTTTCCTGGAAATTTTGCCCTTATTTCCGGTCTTTAAGCTTCTAAAGAAAGTGTGCGTTAAAATAAATATGACCAAAAAAATTATAAAAGTTTTATATTCTAAAATCATAATATCGTCTTAAAATAAAAGTTTAGATTTAAAACAAGCATTGACGATCATCATTAATTTTTTTCATTTGTTTTTTTTTTTCAATTTACGTACTTTCCTTTTTTGTGTTGTTTTGCCCTCAAAAAAAGAAAGAGCCGGAAGACGATAGAAAAAACATTATCATTTAAATGGCATTTTTAATCTTTATTTTTTATTTAATTTAGAAAATGACTAATCAAAGTGAAAAGGTTTTTTTTGTTATATTTCAGAAGCGTAGTATCTTTCTTTACTTCTTTTTTTTGTCGTGTCTTTTTCTTTTTTCTTAAAACTCTGACGACTTCTTTTTTTCCCCAAATGTGCAATAAAAAGGCCTTCATTTTAGGTAAAAAAATTATTTAATATCTCTGATAAAGATTTTCTTCTCTTTTTTTAAAAAGAGAAATGCAGAAGCTTATAGTTTTATGTTTTATTCTTTTATTTTCACTTATTTTTATTGCAACAACTCCATCAGAAGGCAGATCAATTAGGCTAACAACAGAATTTTTTAAAAATCCAAATTTGGACATTTATGAAACAAATATTCCTTTTGAATTTGATCAAGAACAAGAATTAATGCTTGATAATGTAAGTTTTATTTTTTAGGTTACGGTAATAATATTTGTTATAAAAAAAGTTATGCAGATTACTGAAAAGATTTTTTGAAATTGAAATAATTTAACAAAAGTATTTATGCATTTTTTGTATTTTTAACACAAACTTTTTATAACGTTTTTACAACATTATGAATTTCAGATGCCTCGAAAAACATTTTCAAAAAGATATGCGAGAATCGGAGGAACAATTGTTATGGGAAAATAAATGTCATCAAACTTTTGAAATTTGTTAAAACTTGAAATTTTCTGCTCCAGTTTTATTATAAGATTTTTTTAAAACAGTTAAAACAACACATTAAAATAAATATTTTTGAAAAAATATAAAGTTAAAAGTTGAGGATTAAAAAAAGCAGAAAAACAATTTAAAATTAGCCCCAGTTTATTTCTGAATTATTTTTTAAATCGTATTTTCAAATTCTTTTAATTTCGCTATCGACTCGACTTAAAATAACCCTTTTTTCAACGGTTACCGTAACTCCACAAAAAAATGTATATAAATAATTTATTTGTTTTACAAAATTGAATATTAAAAAAAGATAAAAAGAAGAATTATAACGCTTACGTACTAGCAGAAACGGCCAACTTCTTCAAATGTTCCATAAAAACTTGTAGAGAGACGTCATCAGTAAATACAGCTTGAGTACCATCTTGAGCATAAGGATTGTTATGGGTCACAGATGGATTGACTTTTGAAAGAAGGAAACGAGCCTTAAAACAAACATAGTTTAAAAAATGTAAATTTACAAAAAAATTAATCTTACTTGAGAGCCTTCATGTTCTGTAACAATATATCGAGGAACAGGAAAACGATCTTGAACAATTGCAGCTGCATCAGCCAAAGGAGCTTCAAGAAGTTGTTTAAAACTTGCATATGCTGGATCATTTTGATAATTTGCTTTTCTCCAAGCATCAATTGTTTGACCATGGAAAATTAAAACATGGAAATAATCATCCATTAATAAAATACGATCTGGAAGAATAGATGATGAATCAAGAAGTACAGGTTCTGGAGGACCACTGAAAGAATAAGAAAATAGAGTTGGTTGAATCATTGTTGTTGATTCCATTACATTTTCTTGCATCAATATATGTCTAAAAAGAAGAGCATTTATATAAAAAAAGCTAAAGTAATCTAAGATAAACATACCGATAAAATGCAGATTCATCTGGTGAATTATTAAACACTTGAAGAAATTGCGATCTTCTGAGATGGAACATAAATTGTGGATAAAGAGAAAACTTTTCAGAGAGTTTCAAAGAATTTGGATCATCTTTATGATATTCAGCAAAACGTTGGACAAGTCGAATAAGTGAACGATCTAACCATCGTAAAATATCAGGTGAATCATTTTCTTGCGATGCTCTAAATGATGCCAGTCTTGCCATAATCACTGAAGCAGCTTCTTGATCAAAACCGTAAATAACACTTTGTTGTTGAGTTGCCATATCCACCCATGATCTGCATGTTGTTGTAACCCGAATACGTTTTCTTCCATCTGCATGTTGATATTGTGTAACAAATTGATATACTGGACGTGAACCTTGTGGTACTGCTGAACCTTGTTGAGTTGTTTCAAATAAGAATGCCATCGTATTTCGTGGAGTTATTGAACAAAATTTCCATTGACATGTTCCACCAATTCCCATTTCATTATCGGATACTGCTGCATTTTTGACACCAGCACTTGCTCCACAACCAAGTAAACCTTCAATTTTAATTCCAGGTCCAACTTTGACTTCCATTGTTGCATTAAAACCCATTTTAAGAAAACCATTTGCATCTTTTTCAAATACTTTCTTAAAACTTTGTTGAAAAAGTGTCGATTTGAAACTATCTGCCATAACAACATGCCCTAAAAACAGATAACATTAAATTTCGTTAAGTAGGTAGTATAAGGAACGAACCATTTGTTTGACTATAACACGCTTTCATTTCAGCAAGTCCAGTTTGATCAAGTGCACAAGAATACACATCAACAGCATGACCATTTTTAACTGCTCTTGCAGCTAATCCGTCATAAAATTTGATAGCTTTACGCATAAATGGAATATTATCTTCTTTAATATCATGCCAAGAACGAATCGGATTTTTCTTTTCTTCATCAATTACCATACCAGGACCAGTTGTACATGGACCACCAACAAGAGCCATAATTCGACCACCAGTATTTGGGTAGCATACTTCTAATAAAGTTACAGCAACAGCTAATGCACTTCCAGTTGCACGAAGAGAACGTTGAGTTTGAGCTTTTGGCCATCGATCAGCTTGTATATTTTCAATTCTTTCAAGTAAAGCAGCTTCACAATCACTAACAGGCTAAAAGAAAGAATACAGTAAGATTAGGAGAAAAAGGTAATAAAATTATATTACCTGAAGAAATTTATTTGATGGTAAATGTTGTTGAATTTGTTGTGCCATACCACCATGTTGTTGTACACCATGTTGAGGCACTCCCGATATAGCAGCACCCATTGGTAATTGACCCATTGGCAGTTGTCCAGGAGCAATTGGTGCTGGAGCAGGTGCACCACCAGTTGGAAAAGGTGCAGCAGGGCGACCAACATTAAGTCCAATAATTTTTTGAATCTGTTTTTGATCAACTTCTTTTGTACCCTAAAAATAGAAAAATGACCATTGTTTTTTGCTGTAAAAATTACCTTAAAAACATAAGATCGATACATTCCTTTAGCATTCATTTCATGAAGTTCAACATGTCTTCCAAAAGTGATGAGTCCAACAAATGCATCAGCAGGTAACATTGAAACAGCATTTTTGAGCGATTCTTTTAAAGCAACAAGTTCATCGTCAGTAACGCATGTATCAGCAACAAACAAGAAAATTGGAGGAAGTGTTGTAGCTTTCTAAATTAAAGTAACAAATACAATAAGACGATAAAGAGTACAAAAACTCACTCTGAGAGTGTATTCAATTGTACTGAAATATAATTCTGGAGGTCGATTATCTTCAGAGATTGCAGCATAATGTGGAGGAAAAGGATTTCTTTGATTACATAAACAGCATTGCCAAACTTTTGCACGAAAATCGATCACACTAAAAACGGGGAAAAATTAAAAATGATATAGATGGAATGAAGTGATAATTTACCACATAGGATTGAGAACAGATTTGCAAGTCGATTTTTGGCACAATACAGGATCATATTCAAGTGGAGGCTGTTGTGGAGCATCTTCTGGTTTTTCCTAAAAAAATGAAAGGGATATTGTTTGTGTTGTAAAAAGAAACAGAGGTATACCTTTAAAGGAGTAAAAAATATTGCATTAGGTACAACCAATTTTTGACTATCACCTCTTGAAGAAGGAAGAACATTCCAAGTTGCTTGTATCCCATCTATATTAATTTGATTTTGTAAATATTCATCCCATGATGCCATGACTGCTTAAAAAAATAAATTATAGCAGCAAATTAGGAAGACGAAGATAAGTTAACACAAAAGTGAAAGACTTTTTTAAAGACCACGTCACAAAATTTGCAAAATATAATGGAAGAGAGAGCAATAAAATTTCTCTCTCTCTTCTACTTTTTCGTGTAAAGAAAAACATTAACGATGACGATGAATTTTTTAAAAAGTATGGACACCTCTCAAAAGGAAGATAAGCGACACGGTAAAGTCAAATAGAATTAAACAACTAAAGTAAAGCTAATCTTGTATAAACTGAAGCAAAAACAAAATTTTTAACCATTGTTTGATGCTTCATTTGGATTGTATAATTGTTGGGATGCTTTAAAGTTGGATACTCCCGGTACTGTGGCTCCTCCATGTTGTTGTCTTGGAAATTCAAATGAATTCTATGAGAATTAAATGAATAATTCATCTTTACGAACATTATTATAATATTACTTGAATAACAAACGTTCCAGCAGTAAAAATTTGCTTTTCATTTTTGTTTGAATCAGATTTTCCTTTTTGCAAATTTTCTTTTTTGCAACCATTAAATGAATCTTTTTTAGCTGAATCTTCATAAGCGGCAATATGAAGAGAAATAGTGCTTTTATTGGTGGTATTTAAATAACTATTTGTTTTCCAAAGTTTTTTAAATTTTTCATTTTCAGTTTTATCATTAATAAGATTTGCAAAATTAAAGATTTTTGAAGATTTATTTAAATGTAATGGATTTTCTCTTCCTTCAATATTATCAGATACTGTAGTTTTAAGGTTGCTGCAATCCCTAATATTTATTTTAGTTTTTAAAGTTATAACTAATTTACAAAAAAATTCACTTTTTTATTGACACAGAAATTATTGCCATAGCCCTTTTAACATTTTATCAGAAAATTAGTTTAGCAAAATTGAATTTTTTGGGACTGCATCAATATGGTTTACCACAGTTTTTATTGGTATATGATTTGCTTTTCGATTGAATTGGAGATACATCAAAACATAATAAATTTTGATTCAAATTTAAATTTGAGTATTGATTGTCATGTAAGGTTTGAGAGTTATGAACAGTAACCGATTCTGGATTATCATTTAAGTTAAAGTAATCAATCTTTGTTGCCATCTGAAACAAATTTTTATAATAAACTTGACAAAAAAATAAATGTAATTATAAATAGTTAACCGCAAAATTATTAACGCAATTTTAACGCGCCTTTGAAAATTTACAAAAGAAACTAAAAAAACAATAGAAATTCAATTTATAATAGAAATCCATAAAAATTATTCTCTCGCAAAAACAACAGATTTAAAAGATTTTTGTTGATTTTTTGGTTAATTTTCCCCTAATTTTTGTTGATTTTTCAGTTGATTAAATGGTCATAAGATCCCTCGATTTTGTATATCATAATTTTTTTGTTAATAACATCTGCAAAAGGGGTTTTAAAATTTTTCGGGTTTGTCGTTGATTCTTCAAATTTGATGATATGATAAGTTTTGTTGATTACTTTTGTTGACGGTTTTTGTGACATACTTATTTTATACACCTCTCCTCTCCTTTTGTTAATAGTCTAGTTAGCAAAAAAAGAAAAGTTATGGTGCAAAAAATTTTAAAGAAATGTCGAATAAACTATCCGGTTGTTCTTTAATTTCTACCACAATGAAAAGTTTTACAAATGTGCTTTATTATTTAAAAGAAAAATGTTATTTTTCATAAGCTGCTATATGAACGGAAAGGGTGCTGCCGTTGATGGTGGCATTTTCTTTCTTTCCTCATCTTCATAAAAGAGATTTTTAGCGGCGCTGCATAAATAAAAATGTTTGCTCATGTTTTTTACATTCTTTTTTCCGAGATATATATCATGATTCCCGAGAGAAACCGGTTTCCCTGTTATAAAAGCGTGACAAATATCCCCTTACCACTACTCCCCTCTTTTTTAAAATTTCAATGCCGCAACTTTAAAAAAAATTAAGAGGACGGGTGTTCTTCCTTATAAATTTTCGAAAAACATTCATTTTACCTAGTATGAATTAAAATTTAATGTGAAAATTTGAACTTTAATGAGGGTGTCCGGACACCCTAGACACCCTCCTCCAAGTTGCGGGCCTGTTTTGAAATTTTAAAAAAACTTGTTTTACTGTTATAGAAAGTTTCTAACTATTTTTTAATATGTAGAACCGCATAATTTAGAAAGAACTCAAAAAATCACATAGTGAAATATCAACAAAATTATCCTTTCAACAATAACAACTTTTCAATCATCTTGCAGTAAAATTAAAATTAACAATATTAAAATAAAAATGTTGCTCTTAACATACTACGCAAAATTTAATAATCCCAGAAATAAGAAAAAGAAAAAATGGCAAAGGCACAACCAATGGAGAGCTAAATTTTCACCTTTTCCCCGCTTGTGTGAAATGGAAGAGCTAAAACGTTTTTAAAAAAACAGCTGAAAATGAAATTCTTTTACATGGTCTGCTGCTCCAAAAATGAAGCACCGCCTTTATTTTAGCTCTTTAAAGTAACTAAAGTTTGTTGCGTCATTCTTATCTTGATAAAATAACAAGAGTGATGAAATATTTCATAATTTTTCTTTTCCTTATGTGAAAAAAATAAAGTTATAGCGTACAGCAACAGAGCCAAAAAAATGTGGAGACAAAATTCATCTAAAATTTTTATTAATTCCAAAAAAAGGGAAAAAAGTGTTTCACATATTTTACCAATTTTTCCATATTACCAATATTACTATATTAATAAAATGAGATAATTAAATAAAAAATAAACTTAAAAATAAAAAATTTATTTTGAATTAAAACAAGTGCTTTTGTAACTGTAAATGTTTTTTTAAAAGACATAAATTATTGATTTTAGTGTTATCATTTTTATCAGTAAAAAATAAAAAAAATCTAATGATAATAGTTATTTTATTTATAATCACAATTAATAAAAAAATTTAACGCTATTGTCAAAGCAATGAATTATATTTTAGAGACTATAAAACATTTCAAAGGCTTTTGTAAGACCAACATCATTAATATTAAAATGGAGAAGTCCGGCTAAAAGAAGGATTGAAAGTACATATGCAAAAGGAATTGCAAGACGAGCGGCAGTTTCTCCAATAACAATAGGACGACCGTAATCATTCATAACAGCAACAATACCCCTAAAAAAATTATCTTTAAAATAAAATTTTGATTATCAAAAAATTACCAATGAGTATGAAGTGCAACAGCAGCAGTAAGAAGAGCATCCATTACAGGTCCATGAACAAAATATGCTGCTGGAAATAATGGTAACATTGCAGCAGCAAAATATCTTTCAATTTTAAAATGAAGTGCATGTCCACCTAAAAATTTATTTATTATCTTTATTTAAAAAAAAAAGAATATACCCATAGGCTTTCCAGAAAGGCCTGGAGCAGTATTATTAAACCGATATCCGGATACCAATGACGCAGCTGGCAATGGTTTTGCTAACAATGGCCCACGAAGACGCAATGGAGTTAAAGCAAGACGAGCAAGCGACATCTAAAAAAGTAACAAAAAATTTTTAAAACAGAGAACCATCGACTTGAGCTTTAATCGATTTCAAACAAAAAATGGTTACAGTATACTGTACCAGTATAAAATGCTTCCATGGATAAATGAATCTGTCATAATTTCAATCCCTCTATAAAACTGACAAAAAAAAATTGATGGGAAATAAATAACCCAATGAAATTAACAAAATTCGGAAATATGAAACAGAAAAATAATTTATTTGACAAAAAACAAGAAAGTACAAAATAAAATATTAATACGTTGGCATTTTTTCCAAACGTTCAAATTCAACAGTTTCAAAGACGATTGCTCCTTCTGAAGGTTCTTGTTGTTCTTGCGGTTGTTGCTGTTTTTCTGGTGGTTGTTGTTCAACAACTGGCTCTGATTCTTCTACTTCTTCAGCTTCCATTTCAATATCTTCTGCTTGATTTTCTCTTTTTTTTGAACGTTTAACTTCAAGTTCTTTTTGAAAACGAGCAGTAATAAATTCCAAATTATTAACATAAAATTCATGACTGAAACGAACAATATGATCTGCATCTTGAATAACAACAGGTTCCATTGGAAGTTTATCGGTTGCTAATCTTTCAGTATCAAATAATTCCGATGGAAGAAGCTCAAGCTTTGTTGAACGTTGACAAAGTTGATTAAATGCAGGTGTAAGTTCAAAGCAATTTCTAAAGAGATTAGCACGTCCAAGGATATAAAGACCAAGACGAGCACGAGAAAGAGCAACAATAAGCCGTCGAACCTGAAACGAATTTCACAATTTTAATATCTATGTATTGTAATAAAATTTCAGTTGTTTAATAAATTCAAAATTTTTACATACATCACGAAGATGTCCAACATGATTTGTTCGAACAAGTGATAAAATAATATAATCATTTTGTTGACCTTGAAATTTATCAACTGTTGAGATCTAAAAATGCATACTGTAGCTTTTTATGGTTTTTACAAAAATCATACCTTTGCAGGACTACCAATAATAGGATTTTCACCACATCGTTTTTGAATGACATCTCGAATAAGTGAAACTTGACCTGTAATTTACTAAGATAAGTCTTTGGATAAGTCTTTAGTTTTGTTAGAAAAATAAAGTATTATACCATTGTAAGTTGTAAGAATAGAAATTTTTTCAGCAGGATATCCAAGAACTCTCATATAAATAAATAATGCTGCAGCATATTCAGCTTCACCAAGATTTTGATAAAAGAATGGACTTGGAGTTGATTCACCAACGCCATTAAAATTTGGTACATCAATAAGTTGAAAATTGTATCGAAAACCAGGATTTTGAAATTGATAGAGACCAAATTTTACATGGTCGAGATCATGAAGAGACTTATATCGCCAATTATATAAAGCAGCAATTTCTGGACGTGCCCGACCTTGTGCATCTAATTGAATATGCGGGACACCAATTCTAACGAATCGAGCAAAAAGTGATTGTTCCATGTTTGAATATTTTTGGAATGTAATATTTTGAACAATTGGTGGAAGTTGATGGTGATCACCAATCATAATCCAACGCTTCAAACGATTTCTTCCATCGTGGGGGTCCTAAAAATCGTGATAAACATTTAAACAATCACAAAAAAACCAACTTGAAGCAAAAGTGGAATAAATGTTTCAACTTCTAAAATTTGTGCAGCTTCTTCCATTAAAATATTATCATATCGGAATCCAATATCAACAAGATCTTTTCGTCTTAAAGCAGCATGGGTACATGTCATTGCAATAATTTTTGCTTCTTTTACCTAAAAATATAAGATGATAACAGTAGTCAAACTTGAAAATATTACCAATAAATATTCCGTTCGATCTTTTCCATTTCTTAATAATTCAAAAGCACGAAATTCTTCAAGTTTTGTAAATTTATCAGATAATAGCTTCCAACAACTTTTTGCAACATCCAAATCAGCATTAAAATCTTTCTTTTCAAATAATTCGTCGTTTTCATCTTTTTGAAAAAACTTTGTAAATGGAAAAGTATCAGCAATAATTGAAGCATTATCTTTTGAAGAATTTGAAATCTCTTCACAAAATTCATTCCAAAGTCGACAAACAACAAAACGATAAAATTGTCCGGCTGTTTCACATGAATATCCAACATCTCCAGCATTTTCACCAAGAATATCTCTCAATTTTTCAACATCTTTTAACAATTGAAGTCGATGACTTAAAACATAATTAACTCTTCCATAACGACTAAAATCTTTATCAGTTTCTAAAGATTCTTCACCATGTCCAAGACGTAATAAATGTCTTTCATCAACATTTAAAGCAATAATCTTTTCAAAGAGTTGATTCAATGCTTGATTTGAATGTGTAACAATTAATGTTCGTTGTTCAGGCCAATTATGATAAATATTTGAAATAATTTGAACTGCAACATCAGTTTTTCCAGTACCTGGTGGTCCGACAACAACCGTCAATCCAGGTTCAACACCAGATTTAATCGCTTCAACTTGCGCAGGAGTAAATGCAATTTTATTTCGTCGATTATCACCACCAAGTCTTGTAACATTTGAATATCTTTCATATGGTTTTACAACAATTGAAGTATCTCGTTGATCTTCAGCAATATCATGTTGTGGTACAAGTTCTTTAAAAGTTAATTCAAAACCAGGATCTTTAAGAGATTCTGCACCATCGAGCCCAGTAATAATCTTTCCAGGAAATGCATCTTTGACATGTTGAACAGATAAAAAAGTATCATTAAAATCAATGGTTGAAATTGGTGATGCTAATTTTGAATAATGTGCAGCATCAGGTTCACCATATCCCAAAATTATTTCTTGTAACCAATCAGGTACAACAAAATCAGTATTAAGCAATTGTCGGATTGTACTTAAAACAGCTTTAAAATTATTTGTTTTTGGATCACGACGAATAACAAGATTTAAAGAATAATAAATATCACCTTGATCATTATTTTGATCAAGAAAATATTGATTTGGATCAAGCCATACACGATATTTTCGTACATCTCCGATTAAACCTTTTAATGCATCACGATGTTCCATTTCTTCAATAACTTTTCCATCATTATCAATAAGACCATCAACTTCACATCCACGAACAGCAGTAACTTTAATCTGATCTTTAAAAGGTTTTCTTGGATCAAATCTTGTTCCAACTTTGACTAATGGTACTACAGTAACAAGAAACAGGATATCATGTCTATGAAGTCCTTCCCATTCTTGTCGAAGATCTCGTCTTGTTGGAAGTGTAATTGTTATATCAGCTGTAACTTCATCAGGTGCTCGTTGTCCAATAAGTGGACGTGCAACATGAACTAATCGAAGCTCAGTTAACGGAAGTGCCTAAAATTCAAAAGGGTAAAGTTCCTTTCTTACTTTCTCTAAAACTTACTTTTACAGCCCAACCGCCCCAAACAACTTTATTATTACCATGTTCATGTTGCCATGGACGCATTCGAAATAAAACATTTTCAATATCATGTCGAATTTCATCTAAAAAGTATGAAATTATAAAAATATCAAGAAAAAAATACTTACAAGTTGATTCCATTTGAAAAAGGCTAAAGTTTCGTAAAAGATAATCATGCAAAGTTAAGAATTGAAAATTCAATTTTGGTAATGCAAGAACATCTAAAATGAACGATTACTGTATGAATAAAACCATTAAGCAACTTACTTTCACTATCATATTCTTCATACGGTATTAAATTTTCATCCCAAATGACTTTTTCACTTGGATAAATTGGTTGTTCATTTAATTGTTGCAACTGATTTGGACGTCTTTCACAATGAAAAACAATAATATCAATTAAAAATTGTTTTGAATATTCTTTTATTTCTCCTTCATCTTCATCTCTTTCACCTTTAGTTGGAATTAAATGTAAATATTCAGCAAAACTAACAAGATTTTCCACATCCAATTCTGATAATTGTTCTGATAAAACTTTTGGAGTATCAATTGAAGAAGCACTCAATAAATAAAACAAAGACATTCGATCACGAAAAAATTTGAATGCAGCCTTTTGAAGATTTACAACATGATTATAATGCTTTTGAACCATTTCATTTTCATCCAAC
Source organism: Panagrolaimus sp. PS1159 (assembly GCA_963922195.1). Classification (NCBI taxonomy): domain Eukaryota; kingdom Metazoa; phylum Nematoda; class Chromadorea; order Rhabditida; family Panagrolaimidae; genus Panagrolaimus; species Panagrolaimus sp. PS1159. The sequence continues at coordinate 6,154,614 of CAWUHW010000001.1, read as the reverse complement.
GCTACACCATTTACATCATCAATTTCAAAACGGACATAAAATTTTAGACGAGCAATAAGCTTACAAAATAATGCTCCAACTTCAGTTGTAATAAAATCTGATTGTGAACTTTTTACAAGTAAATGACTTGCAATAATAAGTTGATTGAAGAATCTTCGAGTTGTAAGAAGTGAGATCATATCAGTACAAAATTCAAGAAATCTTTCAAGATATCGTACAGCATTAACATCAAATTCAGTATCTTGATCATCAACAAATGAAAGGACATCAAGAAAACGTTGAATAAGTTTCCAAAGAACACTTCGATTAAATTTTATTGGTGCTTTTTGATCTTCTGGTAGTTCTTCAAATTTTGTTTCCATTTTATTCCAATATTTTAGTAGTTTTGGACTACTTGTAAGTAATGACATTCTTTGACTCTATAAATACAAAAATTATTACAAGATTCAATGGCATTCAAAACTACATACCGGATAAAGATTACTCAAAATATTCAATGAGCATAATTTTACAATTTCCTTTCGAACAATATCAACTTCAACAGAATTTACAGCATTAACCAAAAATACTAAAATTGCCGTTTGTTCTAGGTAACCAATTCCATCTGTTGAAAGAGAAAGCTCCAAAACTCGACGAAAAAATGCAGAAAAATTTTCCGGTTTATCTACAAAACAATTCCAAGCAGGTACACGTTCACGAAATTTTTCATTTACCATTACAATAATGGATAAAATGTGAGCATTGTTTGAAGTTGAAGGATCAAAATTTGGCCAAAGAAATCTTTCAAGATATTGACTAAAAAAATCACGTTTAAACGTTTGATCAAAGAACACTCAAAATAAATTTATACCTGAATTCAAGCAAAACAACTTTTCGCTTTAAAAATTCTGTTTTTTGTAATTCATTTTCATAGATATCAGCGATAACTTTTGGGTCATATTTTTGATGGGAAGAAGTATAAGGAGCCCAATAGATTTTAGCAATCTAAAATATTAAATGTAAGATCATTGAGGGGGTTTATTAAAAACATACTTCTGTAATTGCATCCTTTTCAATTGCAGCAAGACTTGGAGGAGCTCGTGTTTTTGAACCCATGGCTGAGTTGGGTTTAAAGTTTGGTAAAATATAAATAGTAATAAATTATAACATAAAAATAATGTTGCAAAATTCAAACAATGAGATAGAAAAAAAATTTGGCAGAAAAAAGTTGAAAGAAAACAATAGCTTAATTGTTAGGCGACACAATGCCAACGTTTATATTTTTCAAGTTGAAAAGTTCGCACAAACTTTTAACCTTTTTTTCGAAATTTGGTTCAACTTTTTTGAATTTAAAATGTCTGTATCAAACATGAATCTGAACTGTAATACACATAAAGTATGCAAAATGTAAGCATTTTTATAATTTGTATATCACTTTGTTAACGAAGAAAATGATATACCTTTAATTTTTCACATTTTCAGTCATCATTTACTACTTTTCAACTAACAACAAAGAATGACGTCTCGAGCAGCTGATATAAAATCTCTTCCAATTTCCACTGGTGCACTTGTTAAAAATGAATGGCAGGTATGTGTCTCTTTTATATATGCTTCTACAAACAATATCTCTATCATTAAACATTTTAGATATTAAAGAAACTTGGAGAAGGTGGTTTTGGTGTCGTTTACGAATGTAAAAATATTCGAAATCCAAATCAATCTGGTGCTTTAAAAGCTGAACCATTTGGATCATTCAAAGATGATGAAGTATTAAAAATGGAAGCATATGTCTTGAAGCAGCTTGCAAAATCAAAGCATTCTTGTAAACTTTTTGCAACTGGAAAAACACCAAAATATAATTTTATTGTTATGACATTACTTGGAAAATCTTTGAGTGAACTTCGTCGTGAAGTACCTGGTGAAAAGTTTTCTCGTGGTACAGTTGTACATATTGGATTGGTATGTTTTTTAAAATCTTTATTGAATCAAAGTTTAATGGATATGTTTTTTTAGGAATGCACAGAAGCAATTGAAGAACTTCATAAAGTTGGTTTTGTACATCGTGATATCAAACCTTCAAATTTTGCTATTGCACGAAAAAGTAATCAACAAAGAACTATTTACATTTATGATTTTGGACTTTGTAGATCATTTATTGTAAGTATTTTCTTGTTTTTCTGCTGTAATTAACTTCTTATCTTCTTTTATAGGTTTCAACAGATGGTGGAAAAACAACGAAGCTTCGAGATCCACGTAAAAATGTACCTTTCAAAGGGACAGTTCGATATTGTTCATTAAATGTACATCGATTTGAAGAATATGGTAGACATGATGATCTTTGGAGTATGCTTTATATGATTGTTGAAATGTATGCTGGCTCTTTACCATGGAAAGGAATGGATCGTCGAAAAGCTGAAATAACAAAAGAATCATGTGATGAAGAATTTCGTAAATCAATGCCAAAAGAATTCTTACCTTTGGTAAAACATCTTCGAAAACTCAATTATCTTAAAACTCCAGGTCTGCCTTCCTATTTATTAAAAGAGTATAAACTAATCTTTACTTTTTTAGATTATGTTTTAATAAAAGATTCTCTAACTGCTGCTTGTACTCGTAATAAAATTGATCTCAAGGCACCACTTGATTGGGAAGCTGGTGGAAAGCATTCATCAACATTCAAAAATGTTACTCAGTAAGTTCTTTTTTACTTTGCTTCAAACTTAATTCGTTGTTTTTAGGAAAACCAAAATTGCAAAAGAAAAAGATGAAAGAAGAGAAGCAGAAAATGATAAACATACAGTATGTGATGTCGAAGATATTGATGATAATGATGTATGTTTTTTTGTGTTCACTTTTTTGGTTATGACTTAATTCCCTTTTTTTAGTACGGTTATGATGATGTTGCTTCACATGTTTCTGGAGTATCTGGCGCAGATGATACATTACTTAAATTGGATGATTTGAAATGACTTGAACAATTTGTTTTATGATTATTACCAATAGATAATGGAATAAATCTTGATTTTTAAATGTGTTTTTGTGTTAAATTTACGATTTCTTTTTCGTTTAATACATTTTTAATTAAGGTTGATTAGTTACAGTAATCTTTGTTTTAAGAAAATGAGTTTAATTGATCCATTATTTATAAATCTTTTAAAAAGATTTTCTCCAGATGATATTGCAGAATTTTTGAGGCAATTTTCTGAACATGGCAAAACTGGATCATTATTTTGCACATTTTGGACAGGAACAGAAATTGTGGTTTGTTTGAAGCTAACAGTAATCTTTAAAACTTTTGTTTCAAATATTTAGGATAATCAATTGCGTTTTGTTGATTTACCATCATTAGTATTTGGAAGGGATATTTTTGGAAGAAAATCTCTTTGTTATCGAATTCGTGGTTCAACAGTTGAATGTAAAAGAATTCCTGGTGAACGTCTCTCTGATTGGAGAGACGTTCCACAAGGTACTGTAGTAATAATTCGATCTCTTGAAATGACAAGAAATGGCGTAATTTTGGTACAACCTGATGCAGCATTACATTTTCAATTTTGTTTTAAAGATCTTTGGCAATCTCAAGCATATGTATTTGCATTTATTCGAAATGACCCTGTAAATATGTTTATTGAAAGATTAAAAACTTCCGTAAAAGATGTTACATTTTATCCGATACCTGGGGGTGAAAGTTTACTTGAAGTTTGTTTTTATACATTAGTTGTTTTTTTAATTTTTACATTTTTAGCTTAATACTGAATTATATCCACAAGAAGATATTGAAGAAATGAAAAAAAATTCTGTTAATGAATTTATAAAACTTTTCGAAACAATTTTACCACTTCGATATCTTCCACCAAAACCTGAAACTTTATTATTTTTATTTTCTGGTGGGGTTGATTCGCTTTTTGTTACACTTATTGCTGCAATGGTTGCAAATGAAGAATTTGAATTTGTACTTGTAAATGTTTCATTTTCAGAAAATGGTGAAGTATGTTTTTGTAGTTTTGCAATTCAGTTTATTAATTGACAGGTTTTTAGGATTTTGAAATGGCACCTGACCGAAAAAGAGGTTTAGAAAGTTTAGAATTTTTAAAGCAAAAATTCCCTCAACGTACATTCCATTTTCTTCGTGTAAATGTTACCAAAGATGAACTACAAAAGAAAAGATCAAGCATTATTGCATCTGTTGTTGCTCCAGGTTCAACAGTTTTGGATGATTCAATTGGATGTGTTGTATGGTTTGCAAGTAGAGCAAAAGGAATTCAAGATGGAATTGAAACTCGGTATTTTTAATAAATCAAGGATGTCCCTTTTATACAGTATAAATTTTTAGATATGATTATGTTGAACGTGTTTTTGTTGGATCTGGTTCGGATGAAATTCTTGGTGGATATTCTCGACATCGTGGCATTTTTGATAGAGAAGGATATGGTGAATTATTTAATGAGTTAAGATCTGAAATACAAAATATTGGAAATCGTAATCTTGGACGAGATGATCGGATTATGTTGTCAAATGGAAGAATGATGTTGGCACCATTTATTGATGAAGATATTATACGATTTGTTAATCTTCTTCCAATTCAACTTAAAGTTGATTTTTCATTACCTCGTGGAATTGGTGAAAAAATTATTTTGAGAGAAGCTTTAAAAGAACTTGGAACTCCGGAGACGCTATACACAGCACCAAAAAAAGCAATGCAATTTGGAACCCGAATTGCAAAACTTGAAAACCGTTCAGAAAAAGGTTCAGATCAATGTTTAAGATTATTGGCATAAATTTAAAATATACTTTTTTCAAGTTGTTGATTTTTGTAAAAATAATAAAAATTTTATACACTTTATGAATTTTTTTTCGAAGATAACCAAAACGGACTTTTTTTTGAAAGAATTCCTACAAAATCAAGAACACAAAAGAAGTAATTTTAACATTTATCAATTAAACATTATATATTATACAAGACAAATACACAAGAACTTAAGGATTATATTCAAGTGGAGCATTCTTACGATTACCATTTCCTTGGAACCATTCACGATGAAATTGTTTTGCTGCAGCAGCAGGAGTATTTGTCAATTCATTACGATCATTATTGGTATCTTCTTGACCAAATTGGAATGTATCACATGTAACAGCCAACAAAACAGTTTCTTTAGGATCACGAACACCACATGGAGGATCAACGCTAAGATCTTTCATATTTGTACCAGTTTGAGTGTTAATATCACCAGGTTGAACAGATTGAGCCATTTTTTAAAGAAGAGAGAGAGATGAGATGGTAGTCAATGAAGAAGATAAACAAATAACTTTTTTTTTCAATGTCATGCTTTTATTCCAAATATTATGCAAAATATTTTTTGTTATTCAAATTTGCAAATTTTTTGCCTTTCAAAAGTTGGTAAAAAAAACAGAATGAATGGGAAATATTTCTGGTGCCGTACAAGCTGGAAAGCGCGCGGACAATGAAGTCCTTTTAAAACTTGGAAGTCGAAATTTTGACAGAAAACAATTGGTTTGATTTTCATTTTTTTAAGGTCAAATATATTTTTACTTTTTATAGAAGGATTCAATTTATGCTTCAGGAACAAAACAGTTTCGTTCATATCCACCCACTTCAAAGGTATCTTATTTTTTGCTGCTGCAATTTAGTTTCCGAATTTTTTATTGTAAAAAATATTTTTTTTTCAAAAACATTTTTAAATTGTTTCTGAATTTTTTGAGTTGTGCAATTTTTTAGTTAATTTTTTACGGGATTTTTATAAAAATTATTTATTAAAAAAAATTATGATACGTTTAAAAAATGAATTAAAAGTCAAAAGAATTACAAAAATAATATTAGCGGGTTCCAACAACCAATTATATTCATTTTACATTGAAGGGGCATCGATGTTGGGGTTGAAGAGAAGTTGCCCGACGACGATTTTCTGGACGTTCATTATCAAAATACATAGGTAAAACTTCAGAATCCCAAGCTTTTGTATGTAAAAAATCTGTTGAATTAAATGTTGTTGAAGCGGTTGAAGAAGCAGCTGAGCCATTTGGAGAATCTGAGACACAAACAGATGAAGAACGAGCTCTTCGCTCTTTTACAAATGAAATTCTCATTTCTTCTATTACAAAATTAATTAAAGTTCTCCAACCAATAAGAATATCACGGCATCGTTGCCCACCTTCCCAATCAATGGCACATTCGGTTAAAGATTCAGCAAAAATATCCCAATATTCTGGCTTAAATCCTCTTTCAATATAATTTACATGTGAACAACCAAGTCGACGACAAAATTGTCGAATCTTTTTCATATCTTCCAAATTATTTATTATAAAATCCAATGAACGAGTAAATGTCATTGCATGTGACTAAAAATTTTTAACTTTATTAGCAAATATTTTTTCTGTTAAATAATAAAATGTTATTTTTGCAATGGTGCATTTATACCTGCCAAAAATATCAAAAAAGTTTTTTCACACAAACATATTTTTTAATAAACAAAATGTGTTTTTTTTTGGCATTTAACATTTTCAAATTATACTTTCTAAAATTAAAAATTCATCTTTGACAGATAATTTTATTAAAATATTTTTAAAGATTCACATGAGCATTTTTGAGTTTTTATCAAAGGTCATCATCCTTCATTTTCTGTTTTTAAAAAAGCTAAATTAATTCATCTCAAAAATGAGTAAAATTTTTGAGATGAACACTTACAGTAATTTTTTTTCTTAAAGCGAAAAAAATTACAGTAATCTTTTTTTTCAAAACATGAAAAAAAAAATTGTTGCTATCACATTTTTAAAAACTTTTTAATTATTTTAAAAAATTAACTTACTTGAAAAAATCGATGATATTTAAGTTCTGAAATTGAAACATTTTGTAGCCCAAACATATTTCCAACTGAAGGATCTTTTAAATAAATTTTTAAAAATATTTGCGCTCCAATATTATCCAATCCTTGACGATTTGATTTTTTCCATGACTTTAATAAAACAATTTTTTGTCGATGTGTTAAAAGTTCAGTTGTTGTTGATGGATGAGATTTATGTCGAGCTGATTTAGGCGTCTCTGATCCACTTGAAGAATTTTGTCCCATACTTTCTTTTTTTGCAGGGAATGTTTTGAGACGTTTAAAAGTGTGAATGTAGTAATTAACTAAAATAAATATAAAGAATGAAATACTTTCCTTTAAAAGTAGTTTTTTTGTAATAAAATTTCTGAGATTTTGAAGGAAAAAAATGTTATAGAAGAAAAGGGCGGAGTTTACATTTAAAACTTAAAATAAAAATTTTTCGCACATTAGAAATTTTAAAGCAACGCAAAAATGGTGAAAAAAAGAAGGAAGATCGAAAGTCATGCTTTTCAGAAGTGTGACAATTCTGATGATGAAAAAAAAGAGAGTGTTTGAATAATTAACAAGTGAATAAAAAACACTTCATCATTTTCTGCTAATGAAAATTAAGAGAGCACTTAATTAGAAATTTTAGGTTGAAAAAAATTTACAGAAATAAAACAGAGTATTGAAAAACACGGATTTTAAGTGTAACAAGTTTAAAAATTTCTAGGAAGTGATAGAACATATTTAAAGAAAAAAATGGGTCTTTAAACATAAACATAAATTTTTTATTAGTTAAACATCATTATTCTTTCCGAAAATTTGTTGTTGAAAGATAATAAAAAAAACACATTGTTTTTATTTGCGAATTTTATTTGCTGTAAAAGTAATGTTAAACAAATGTTTCTCCTCCGCTTTTATTGGAAATTCAAACAGTAACGACCGTGTTTTTGTAAATTACTTTTTTAATGGATAAAGATTATTTAAATCTTTTAAAAACATTAGAGAGCGGAGGATTTGATATATTTTCCTTTTATTGTTTTTTCTCGAAATGGCATGAACCTGACAAGATCTTTTTTCTATTGTTCTTTTGCCTGATTTTCAAGTTTATGCCATTTCGAGAGAAAAATGTTAAAACGAAAAATAAGTCAAAAAATAAAAATTTCATTTGCATAAGCAATGTAGAGCAATAAGTAAAATATGAAAACCTATTGTTCCAACAAATTCTTAGAGATTAATGCCATTATTTGTTTTCTCATTAAACGAATGTAGCATTCAACTAAACAAAAAAAAGACTAAAATTTCAACAATGACAAATTCAAATAAATTAAATTCTTAAAAAATCATGAAAAATACCACCAAATTTCTGACTCTTAACAAAAATATACCACAAGAAATAACAAAAACAATACACAAATAATTTTTTATAGAATAAATAATTTAAAATTCACAGCTGCTTTTATTCATTTTTGACTAAATTATGCCTCCTTTTTTGGAATACACTTTTGCATAATAAAAAAATATGCCGTATTCAAAAAATAAATGAAAACACTACACTTAAAATTACTTTTCTGGTATTTTTTGTGTGTAATTTAATAGCATACTTTTTGACGGGAACTCTTTTTTCGATGATGACATTTTCAAAAAAGGAAATAATGGGGAAAAGTAAATTATTGTGGCTGTTTCTGATAAAAAAATGTAATAAAACTTTTTAAACAAGTTAAGGAAATTGAGCAAAAAAAACAGTTTTAAGGCATACTTTTCAGGTAAAAATGGATAATGTAAGACACTATTCTAAAGTAAAAATCTTACAATAAAAAAAATTGTTTTTCAGATATTTTATATTCAATGAAGACTTAAGAAAATGGAAATATGCCAAAAACATCAACGGCATTTTTTACTATTAAACAAGAAACGCCGTCAAAAAATAAAGCACGATGCCTTTGTTACAATAAATGCCAAAAAAAGGCTTTCATCTCCATAAAAACAACAAAGAACAACCAAAAAAAGAAGAAGCAAATGGAAGATTGTTGTTTGCATTTAGTCAGTCTTAAATTTAAACCTTTAACAACGTTATAGTCATGATAAAATTAAATTTTTGTTTACCACTAAAGAAACCTCAAATTTAATTTTTCCAAAATAAAACAAAATAAAAATACAACCTTTTAAAAATTAAAGTTAAACATTTAATTAAATAACTGTTTAAAAAATTTAACGAAACTAAAGACTATAAAAAGTTTATCAAAAAATGAATCCATTTAACTTTATTAGTTTAGAATATCTTTAATAATTTTTATTACCATTTTTAAACGTGTTTTTATTTTTCTCACGTTTAACGTTTTATATGATAATAAATAATAATGTTCCAATGCCGATTATAATAAATTTTAATTTAATTTGTTTTTTTCAAAGATTTCCTATTTTTTAATTTTTATATTTATGGATAAAATAGTTTCTCATTTTTTAAATGTTGCAACTTGCAAATGCATATATAGGATTTTAATGAAAGGAAAAGGGGATAGATCGGGTCAAAGGTTTATATTTTTAAATTTAAAAATAAAATTATTTTAAAGTGGATTAAATTTTCATTTTAACGTCGTTTTTTTTCAAAATGGCTTGAATATGAAAATTAGGGTCTTTTTCTATTGTTCTTTTGCCTGATTTTCAGGTTCATACCATTTCGAAAAAACCATTAAAATTAAAAATGGTTCTGAATAGTTAAGAAATTTTTTCGATATTTCCCTCCATCTTTAAAATTTATAACATACCACGACTTTTTATAAAAAAAGACCCAAAAAATTTTATGCACATTTTATTTTGCAGCAAAAAACTACGTTAAAAATTTGACGACATAATTTTTATATATTTTTAATGTTCACCATTTTTAACAATGAAAAAACAAACTTTAAAAAATGAAATGTATTATTTCCGGTTAAATGACGATTTCTTTTTTTGCAGTTTTTGTAGCAAACTTTCCCGAAAATTATCGAAACGAAGCATATTTGATTTTTAACGACGATGTAAAAACAAAAAACTATTTTTTCCAAAAATAATAACTCCTCTTTTTTTATTTAAAAATTAATAAATAAAAAAAATGCTGAATATTCAATTAAAAAATGCGCTGTTTTACGTTTTTTTTCCATGGCAAAAGTTGAAGGAAAGAAAACAACTAAAAAAAGGAAGCGTGAGAAAATAAAAAAGATTTTACATTTCCTTGAATTCCCATAAAAATGAACTGCTGACAATCTTTTATTCTTCTTTGATTTTTGACTCTTCTTTTTTGAGTAAAAAAGCGAAATATATTTTGAAATTGTGGAAATTTAAAGAAAGCGAATAAATCCCAAAAAAAACAGTTTAGAAAGGTTTTTTAAAAACTAAGAATTACGGTAGCTGCTTGAACAAACAAAAGAATTGAAATTAAAAAAATACATTAAAATTTTAACAGGGTTACGGTAAGAAAATCATAAAATGTAAAAAATCTAAAATGAGAAAAATTTTTAAAATTTGCAAAACTACACTGATTACGGAATTTAAATCTTTTAGACAAAAATTACGTACAAAATGACAAAATCAAAATACAACAACTATTCCCTTTAGACATAATCTAAAAACTCTTTTTTTAGTCTAAAATCACATCCCACATATTATTAAATATCCTATTTTATGACTTTTTCAAAAAATGCCAAACATGTTTTTTTGGAGACAACAATTGTGGGAAAATAAATGCAAGCGCTTGAAGTAGGTAAAAAGCTTAAAAATGTAAACAAACCATGACAATAAATATTGTTTTTACATTTGAAAAAAGTTTTTTTTGTGCAATTTTTGAAGGTTAAAAACCAGAAGAAAAAAATAAAAGTAAGCAAATTTTGTTAAATTTTTAAGAAAAAAGGAAGCAAAAAAGAGAGAAAAAAAATTTAAAAAAAGAGCTAATTTTGAACAAGAAAAAAAATTGTGAATACAAAAAACGTCTGCTTTTATTTAAAAAAAAAAAACAAGAAAATAATGTAAAAAATGAATACAAAAAAGAAGAAAACATTTGACATAAAAAAAAGGAAGAAGAAGTCTGTTTTTTAGTTGTCCATCATTGAAAATATGATTTGAATTTAAGCATAGAAACTAAAAACTGACGTCTTCGTTTTGCCTTTGTGTCCTTTGGGAGATAGCTTTAAAAAGTTTTAAAACGTCAGGAAATGTGACTACGCATATTTTTTGCAAGAAAATAAAAGAAAAGATGTTAAAGAAACATTTTTGCCAAAAAATACAATCAAATGAAGTATAAGTGTAAAATAGAATTCAAAGACTGAAAAAGGATATATAATGAGTTTTAACTTACAAGGGACCGTTTTGAGATGTAAACCCCAGATTTCTTAGGTCATATGTGGAATCGATAGTACCCCTATAGGTATGAAAAACCCCTAAGGCTTGTGTGCCCTTTCGGGGCTTTACAGAAGTTACAGGATTCTAAAGTCAAAAATCCACGACCCGGGGGTCGTGAGTTAAGGAAAAAAACGCAGGTGTCAACTGAAAAGGTTCCCTTGTTAATTGAATTCTTTAAAGATATTTTCTAAAAAATAAGCCTCAAAATATTAAAAATTAAAAAACATCAATTTTATTTTTGTTTAAATTCAAAAAAATCCATGTCACAAAATTTCAAAGCACTGTTTAAATTTTTTTTAAATAATAAATTTATTCACAGAAATGTCTATTTTGTTTACATTTAATTTCTAGCCATTTTGATAACAATAAATCTTTTTCAGTTAATTCTGTTTCACCCTTTTCACCAAAATTTCTTGGCAAAATTCTTCTCATTTGTTTTCGATTTAAATGTTCCAAAAATGTTTGCGAAAGAATTTCATAAAATTCTGAAGTTAAACAATGTTTGCAAAGTTTACAAATCTAAAAAAGGAAAGAAAAGATAATTAAGATTTAGAAATAAATGAATGAAAAAAAGAGAGGAAGGAAAAAAGATTTTGTCTGCTTCCGGAGTTTTTTTTAAAACTTACCAATGCAGCATTTTTAGAGCATGAAATGCAATCATCTTTTTCTGGGGTTAAAGATGAAGAAGCAGCAGCATCGAATACGTCACATTCAGGAAAATGAACATTTAAATCTTTGTAAGAAAGTTGCATTTCTTTTGTTTCAACATTTTTAGAATGGGCAAACTCTGATGAAATGGACGAAGTTGCACCAACCAAGGATAAAACATTAAAAATAACTTGTTCATAAAGTAACCGATTTTGTTTAAAATGTCCAGAAGATAAATTTGGAGACATATTTGCTTCCATTAAAAACACCTTTAAATTTGAATCAACAACAAAATCAAAACGTGAAAGTTCAAAATAATTTCTAAAAATGAAAGTAACACTGCATAAATGGAATCTATGATATTGGTACAGATATATCAAATCTCAAAAACTAACTTATTCATTTGATATCCTTTTGCTGCCGCAACCATCTTTGAATTTTGACTTTCAAAAACTCGTCGAATAATTTCATGAATTTGATTCCAAATTTCTTCTGAATCTTTTTCAATCGATTTTAAATATGCATTTAACGTTTCTTTAAATGTTAAATTATTGTTCACAAAAAAATTTTTCAATGATGGCATCTGTAAATTTTAAATTTCAATTATTCTTTTAAATTTAATTTTTACCTCCCAAACTGGAGTATAATCATCTCCAACAACATATCGATCAATATCTTCTGCATCAAATGGCTCATATTCTTTTGCACAAAATCGAATTAAAGCATCTCCATCAAAGATATAAACTCGTAATGGTGAAATTGATGTTATTACTGTATAAATTCCAATATCAAATTTTCTAAAAAATATTTTATTTAGATATTTTTTAAAAAGATTTTTATTTTTTGGAAAATATGAAGGTAATCCAATTTCACTACAGTAGCTCATAACAAACTAAAAAATAAATAACTGTTTTCGTTTCAAGAATTTTTTTTAGCCAAAAAATTGAGAATTTTTAAAAAAGTTTTTTTTTTAAAATTTGCAAGTTCAACAACAATAAAATAATTTGAATAACATTTGTTCCAACAATAACCCTTCAAAAACGGATAAAAGGAAAGCATGACGGAGAAAAAAAGTCATCTGTTGGTCTTTTTTGCCATCTCATCACCTCTTCTCTCTCTCTCTCGTCTTTAAATCATGGCTCAATCTGTTCCTCCTGGTGATATTACCACTCAACCTGGTACCAAGATTGTCTTCAATGCTCCATACGATGATAAGCATACTTATCATATTAAAGTAAGTTCTTTCTTCTTTTACTTTTCTCAAATATTTATCTTTTTTATAGATTATTAATGCTGGTGGTCGTCGTATTGGATGGGCAATCAAAACTACCAACATGAAACGTCTTGGTGTTGATCCTCCATGTGGTGTTCTTGATCCTAAAGAAGCTGTTCTTATGGCTGTCTCATGTGATTCATTCCAATTTGGTCAAGAAGATACCAATAATGATCGTATCACTATTGAATGGACTAATACCCCTGATGGTGCTGCAAAACAATTCCGTCGTGAATGGTTCCAAGGTGATGGTATGGTTCGTCGTAAGAATCTTCCTATCGAATACAATCCTTAATTTTGTATTGTAAAATGTGATGTGAATGTTTAATAATAAATTTAATATTTAAAAATTGTTTCTTGTGTTCTTGTTTTTATGGGAAGGGTTTTGGGAGGGGGCTTTTAATGGTGAACTTACTTTCCATCGATGAGTAAAGGGTTTTCGACAAATTTTTGAATAAATGTATCTGCTTTGTTTGTATCTAATTGATCAATTGGTAAAACTTTAATATTTCGATGAGCATTAGATTTTTGAACCCATCTTGTTTTTGGATTTTCTTTTGCATATACTTCAAATTCTGCTTTTTGTTTTGGAAGTGCAAAAGCAAGTGGAACACCAATTGAAAGATTTGCAGTTGCTAATGAAACTTTACTCGTATAATATCCAGATCCAGGAACATGATTTATCTTTTGATGTTCTTTTGGATTTTCTACCAATGCTTTGGTTTCTGGATCTCTAAATGGATATTCATGATTCCAAAAAATATCAAATTCAGTTTCAGATTTTATATAATTTTCGATTCCAAGAATTGTACGATAACCAAGTCGTTGAAATACTTTTTGAACGTGTAAAAGATGTGCCGGATTATTGTTGCTTTTAATATTTTTTGCTGCAATTAATGCAATTGGACGAGAATCTTTTATATTATTTTGAAGGTCATTTTTTTGTTGTTGTTGAATGGGAAAAGAAATTTCATTGATTCTAAAATATCAGATTTTCAACTATCGCCAATGAATAAAAAATTACCTATGCTTTAGATTTATTAAATCTTCTTTTAAGCTTTTAATCTCCCATGAATGCTCTTGAAAATAAAATGCTGCAATTCCAACAATAACAACGGCAACAGTTGCAAAAATGAACGACATTAAAAAAGTTTATATAACATTGGCTTCCTTTTTTTTGTTTTTGACCTTGTCTCAAGCAAGTTATTTTTTGATTTTCATCTATCCTTCCCTTTTTTTTCAAAGGTCAGTTGCCTCTATTTTGGCGTACAAACCCTTCCACTTTTCTCTAATTAAATTTGTGCTTATTCATCGTTTATTTCAATCCTTTTTGTACATAACAAAGATACAACACTTTCTCACCCAAACGAAACAAATTTAAAAAACAAAAAAAGCAAGTTTTGTTGAAACATTTAATGAACTCTTGATTGTAATTGCGATGCCGGCATACCAGTGTATTGCTGCCTTACAGATGGAGTTTGTTGTTGCTGTTGTTGATAATTACGTTCTGCACCTTCAACATATGTATTATGTGTAATATAATCAATCAAATATTGTTCAGTTAATGGATTTCTAATAGTTTCCATAACAGATTTTGCTGTTGAATATGCATTTGGATGAGATTTATCTGTACGTTCACGCATAAATTGCCATGCATTATCCTATAATTTTATTAATTTCAAAAGAAAAAAAGAACATTCAAACCTTAAAATGACATTCAATAATACGTCCATCATATTGTTGTAAAGTTTTTGTTGCTTTCATTTCCGCAAATGGTTTCGGCAATCCAAGAACATATAATTCTCCAACATGTCGAACAGGTTCTGCAGGTCGTTGATATTTTTCAATTTTTAATTTAAAATCAATTGAACTTTCCTCTGGTGGTTTCCATTTCATTAAAAGATTAAATCGTCCAGGTGTATATGGATCAGAAGGTTGAAAGATTAAACCATCAACATGATGCCCCAGTGAATTACGAAATGCAGGACCAAATAATTTAAATGTTGCAGAAATTTCCCAAAAATCTTTTCTTGCAACAGACATTGGCTCTTTTGTTTTATCCAACAATCCTTTTGTAGCAGCTTCATTTCTTGGATTAATTAATAAATCTTTAATTGCATGCATTCGAATTTTAAAATCCTTTTTCCCAACTTCGTTTTTCTAAAAGAAAAAGTTTAAATCAAATCAAAACGAAAAAAATAAACAAACTTCATGAATAATAAGATCAAAAATGAGCATTCTTGGACGATGACCACCACCAGGTAAAGCTTGCATAATAACTTCAACATCAACAAGCGTATCAGACACATGTTGGTCCAAATGACCTTTTCTTGGAAATTTAAGAGGTAATTGAAAGACATTATTATCACGATCAAATGCATAAATTTCATCTTCACCATTGATAAGAACCAAATATCTCATACCATCAGCTTTCCAAGATACCATATATGAACGTGAAGCAAGTAAGCTAATATTTTGTTTATCCATTGAAACTGGCTGAGAACCAGGAAATTCATTTTTCAAAGCTTTTGGAGCAAATGGTTGTAGAAGCATCCGCACTTTTTCTTGCAAATATGATCGAGTTTCAGGATCATCAACAAAAGTTACATGTGGAACTTTACCATCCATAAATTGCGGACGTCGATCAGAATTATCTGCAAATCCAGTCGGTACTGTAGCCATCATGGCATCATAATTTATTGATGGATCTGGACCTTCTTCCCATGCTGGACGGCCTGGAGCTTCAAGCGGAAGTTCAGCATAAGGATCATAATAAAGATCAAAACGTTTGCATAATTCTCGAAGATAATCTTCTTTATAAATCCCATTTGGACGAGCATTTGCAAATTCTAATACTGCAGCTTCAACATCCCATCCCATTTGGTTGATCAAATATGAAGCAATAAGAAATCCAGTACGATTAAAACCATGTGTACAATGAACTGCAATAATATCATTTGGATTAAGCTAAAAATATATATGTTATAAACAAATTCAAGTAAAATCAATAATTACTCTAATAAAATCTTTAACAGTTCGAATAAATTTCTCTGCTTCTTCTTCACTTGGAGTTTCATTATGACCTCGAAGAGGCATATGAAGATATTGACAACCATTTGATGTAATCTAAAAAGAAAATTAGAATAAAGCTAAGTAAATTGTACACCTACAGCATTTCTACCATAATACCGTTCAGTATTTGCAAGATTTATCCATAGTTTTACTTTTGCACCTTCCTTTGCACCAACAAGATTAGCTTTAAATATAGTTTGGGGATGAAATCTGTATTGTGTTTCTAATAAATCATCATATCCTTCAGAGAGCGGAGTTTTTAATGGAAGAAATAAATCTTGAATAACCTGAAATAAATTATAACACATTAGATAAATCATAAATTAGGTGTAACTTACATTGCCAAACTTTGGACAATACAGCCATCGCTTTGGTAATCCAAGTGCCATTGCTTGTTCTCTTGAAATACCATTTTCATTACCATTATTCTGTTGTTGCTGCTGAGGTTGTGCAAATGAGGAGGTTCCATTATTCGATCGATTGTTAACTAAGAAGTTAATCCTTAGATATTCAACGAAAATATGCTACAATTACCTTTTCTTCGCTTAAATGATGGTGGGCCATCAGAAGCCATTATTTTTCTTTACAAAAAATAATGAAGAAACGAATAAGCAAAAGTTAGTTAAAATTACCTGAAATATAGAAATAAATGTAAAAAAGATCGGGAAAAGCTTTTATAACACAAAATTACACGTAAAACACGAGATTAACATTTGTTTAAGGGGTACGATTGTTGAAAAAGGTAATAAAAATAAAAATAACAATAAAAATTAAAGTTTTAAATTAAATATGTGGTCAACGAGGAAAGAACACGCGCGCACATTTATGTATCGAAAAAATTTCATAATTTTAAAAATAAAAAGTCTTAGAGCGAAAAATTTAGTGTTCACGTATTCGTTCGATTAAACGCACTTATAGGGTTTCTCTTTTTCAAACATACTGTATGTCACATACATTTTAAAAATTTTTCTATATATGGAATTTTGTTTTCTTTCTTGCATGAAATGCATTTCGTTGTTTATTATCGTCGTTTAAAAAAGCCTGACTGTTGTTCAAAATAAATGCAGCTTTCGCATGCTTATTTTAAAAAATGAATTTGTCGGATGTTAAAAATATTAAAATTTCCGTTAAAAGCAAAAAATTGTTTTAAATGTTGCATCATGCTTATCATCATGTCATTGTTGGTGCGTTAAAAGGTCAAAGAAAAAAAGTTAAATGCAATAAATAAAAATGTTTAACTTGTATTATTTAATTCAGAGATTATTTTAGACGACGACAAAAGATGTATTTTTCAAGACCATACCAGAATATTTTTTAACTGATAGTGATAATCAAAATCGATATTTTAATCTGAATTTAAATCAAAATCATAAACGTTCAGATTCTATTCCTAGTAGCAAATCATATAACAAAAAAAATTACGGTCAACAAATTGCTGCAGTCTCATAAAAATAATAATTTTATGTTTAAATGAAAAATGGATTACTATTTTTAATATTATTTTTTTACACATTTTGTTGGCAGAAAAATTCCAAAAAGTTTTACTTGAGACTACAATAATTTAAATTATCAGATTCTACAGTAGTTGAAAGTTTTAAAGCAAAAGAAACATCACAGCTTTATAATAAATCTGATGATTTAAATTTAAATCCTTTTAAGCTTAATGATAAAGCTGAAAAATATTGGAAAAAAGGTTATTCCACAAATCCAACGAACAACGACAGCACCCTTTTTTTACATATTGGAGCATATGAAAATTTAAATGAAAATGGTATTGTAACATTTCATGTGTTTTTCGCTAACACAGTCGAATTGTCCTATAGAATGAGAAAAATATAGCATTAATAACGGTTTGAATCAGAATAGTTTTTTGTTTATGCGAAGAAAGTGGCGTTCTTTATTGTTTAAAAACTTTTTCTTTTTTCAAAAAATCTAAAAACACTTAAAAGTTTGCAGTTTATGTTAAAAAATATTTTTGTTAAAAATGGTAGCTTTTACAAATAGCAGCGACGTTTGATAGCTCTTCGGTGATTTTAAAAATGTTAATAAATATTTTTAGAAAATTCAAAACCAGCTGTAGGACAAAAACATGGTATCGGGGATACGTTGAAAATATCGAAATTTTAGAAGTTAAAAAATTTGAACCCTCAATCACAAAGCAAGGAAATACAAAGCAAATTTTTGCAACTACTTCATCACATTTTATTCAAGTAATAATATTCAAATTAAAAGAGCAAATTAATTTTTAAAATTTACAGAATCCTTTTGAATTTTCGTGACAACAAAATATCAGAAAAGAAGAACCTGAAGTATTCCAATTTAAATCATCTCAACAATTAATTAATCCAAATGAAATAAATCGAAAAAATGTTCAACAATCTCAAATTCAAACTTGTAAGAAAAATCATTTCTTTAATTAAAAAATTGATTTTTCTATTATAAAAATTAAAAATAACCTATAGTAAAAAATGACGTTTTCATGATTATCGATCATATAAATTATATATGATATAAGACGCGGATATGAAAAATGTTTTTTTACCCCCTTCAAAAAACGGGCTTTTTAAAATTAATCTCAGGCCGTTTTCACAATGAGATTTGGCATTGATTGTGAAATATATCTCAGAAATTTTTTCACGTAGCGAAATGAAGCTGGCGTTAAAATAAATCTCACCTCCGACTCTCAGACTGAGAATTGCTAACGGCAATAAAATAAATCTCAAATTTTTTTTCAGAATGAGAAATAAGGGAGGGATTAAAATTAATCTCACCCTTTTTATTTCAGCTTCGGTTTCTCATTAATTTTTAAAATTAATCTCAATTTTTGAGATTAATTTTAATCTAAAACGAATTTTTTATTTAAATGGCATGGTCGTATTATTGAAGATCTTTTTTTATCATAAAATATGTCAAAAATAGAAAACGGCCAAAATTCGCAAATAAGCTCGATTTTCCCAACAGTTGGGAAAATTGAGATTTTCCCAACTGTTACCATAGTGTTTTAAAATTGACATTTTAAAATTTAAAATTAGTGATAATATGAAATTTATTCTCACTTTTTTTCGATCTTATGAAAATTTTGTCAATTAATCAAAATTGAGCAAAAATTCATAAACTACCTGAAAAGTCAGTCTGAACAAAACAACTGAGAGTTTTTTTAAAATGTAACCCATTTCTTAGTCTGAGGCTTGAGAATGAGATTTATTTTAACCTCAGTATGATTTCCAAACGTGAAAAAAATTCTGAGAATTATTTAAACGTATGTCCTATTTCTCAGTCTGAACAAAGTTGCTGAGACAGATTTTAACGAGCCATTGTTTTTTTAAAAAAATGGCTTTTTTGTCTTTTTCTAGCCTTTTTTGAAGGGGGTAAAAAAATATTTTTCATATCCGCGTCTTATATAATTTGGTCAAATAATTTATTTTATAGCTTGCAAAAAAAATTGTTATACCATCGGAAAGTTCTTATAGCGATTTTTTTTATTGTTGGAAATAAAAAGAAACTTTATAAAGTAGAAAAATTTTTTTAAAAAGCATCTTTCTAATGATTTGTTTATTTATGTGTATTGGACTTGGTAGTAATTTTACTCATGTTTCTAATACAAAATATGTATATCTAAATTTAATTAATGTTTTTCACTTCCTTTTGATCATTTTTCTTGGTTTAGATAACTCAAAAAATAATTTTGCAATAATTGAGATTTTTTTTCATTTTCGTTGGCTTTTCACATTATTCCCTGCTTTTTTCTATAAAATGCATGGCTAAACATTTCCAGAAAGCATAAAATAATGTTAGTTTAACAATTTTAGTCAATGTCAAAATCAGATTCAAATCGGGTTGGAAGATGGTATTTTGGTGGTTTAGCAAGTGCAGGAGCAGCATGCTGCACACATCCACTTGATTTAATGAAAGTACATTTACAAACTCAACAAACTGGGAAAATTTCACTACCGCAAATGGCAGGAAAAATTTATGCAAGTGATGGAATTCGTGGTTTTTATAATGGTCTCTCAGCGTCACTTCTTCGGCAACTTACTTATAGTACAACAAGATTTGGAATGTATGAAACTTTAAAAAAGCAATTTCCACAAGATCAAGGTTTACCATTTTATCAGAAAGCTGGATTAGCAGCAATTAGTGGAGCATGTGGTGGATTTATTGGAACTCCGGGTGATTTAGTAAATGTTCGAATGCAAAATGATATTAAACTTCCACCTAATCAACGGCGAAATTATAAGCATGCAATTGATGGCGTTTTTCGAATTTTAAGAGAAGAAGGATTAAGTAAATTATTTAATGGAGCAACAATGGCAACATCTCGTGCAATATTTATGAGTATTGGACAGCTATCATTTTATGATCAAGTTAAACAAATGTTAATTTCAACTGGTCTATTTGGTGATAATACATATACACATTTTTTGGCATCAATTACTGCGGCTTCGACTGCAACGCTAATGACTCAACCCCTTGATGTTTTAAAGACAAGAATGATGAATGCAAAACCTGGGCAATTTAAAGGAATTATTGATTGTTTTGTTTTTACTGCAAAACTTGGACCTTCTGGATTTTTTAAGGGTTTACTTCCTGCTTGGGTTAGATTGGCACCACATACCGTACTAACATTTATCTTTTTGGAACAATTAAAAAATAGATTTGGATATTTGAAATAATTTCGCTTTTTATTTTTATTGTAGTATCTATACTGTAGGATTATTATTAGAGCTTGTCTTTCAGCTGTTTAAACTGTTAGATTTTTTTATTGTTTTGTTTTAACTTTATTGTTGTTTATATTTCGGTGAATTTTTCTTGTTCTCGATTTATTTTTGATTGCCATACGCTTTAAAATAAATTACAAAGATTTTACAAACTTGTGCGTATTTTTTAATCTAATCGTTTTTACGATTTTTATATTTTTTTGTATTTGCTATAAAAAAAATTCCGTAAGAAATTTGAAAAAAAGTTTAAGAAATTGAGTTCAAAAAGCATGTGGAGAAAAGGTTAATCGTTTACTAAGCGCATCTAACTGTTAGATTCTAACAGCCGCGAAATTAAAAATGGAAAAAGTTATTGCAAAGTATATTGCGAAATAGCATTGTTTTCTCTTATCTTTTTTGGCAAAATGTCTTCAACTTTTTTTCAACTTTCATCAACAACTTTTTTTGAATTCGATTGTAACATTAACGTTAAATTTAACGTTATTTAATTAAATTTTAATTTTCATTGTATCAATTCTTTAGTATACACGATAAAAATGTCATCACTTACATGCCCTCGACATCCAGATGCACATTTAGTTGAAGATCATCGTGCCGGCGATATTATTTGTCCAGAATGTGGTGTTGTTGTTGGTGATCGGCTTGTTGATGTTGGAACAGAATGGCGTTCATTCAGTAATGAACGAAGTGGAACTGACCCATCACGTGTAGGTGCACCAGAAAATCCAATTTTGGGAACTGGTGATCTTTCAACAAGTATTATGGTTGGATTTGGTGCTTCTGAAAGCAGTCAAGGGTAAACTATTTCGTAATATTCAATTTAATATTAATAATGTATATTTTTTAGACTTGCAAATGCTCAACGAAAGAATACTAACAATACAGAAAGGCAATTGAATCAAGCAATGGGAATAATTCGTGATATGTCTGAACGGATTCATTTAACAAGACCAATTCAAGATTCTGCTGCAAAAGTTTTTAAACAAATACTTGATAGTAAAGCTCTTCGTGGAAGAAGTAATGAAGCACAAGCAGCAGCATGTTTATATTTTGCTTGTCGAAAAGAAGGTGTTCCACGTACTTTTAAAGGTCTGTATTCTTTTATAATTGATAAAAAATTTAATGTTCAATTTTAGAAATTTGTGCTGTTTCACGTGTATCAAAAAGAGATATTGGAAAATGTTTTAAACTTATTTTAAAAACTCTTGAAACAAGTATTGAACAAATTACTAGTGCTGATTTTATGGTATAATTGAATTTTTATGATAATGTTGGAAGACAATTTTATTATTTTTTAGTCTCGTTTTTGTGGTAATCTTAATCTTCATGTTAGTGTTCAAGCTGCAGCAACAAGAATTGCAAAGAAAGCTGTTGAATTAGATTTAGTTGCAGGAAGAAGTCCAATCTCTATTGCTGCTGCAGCAATTTATATGGCATCTCAAGCTTCATCAGAAAAGCGAACTGCAAAAGGTTTATTATATTATAATGGGTGCTTTATAACTTTTTTATAATTGTAGAAATTGGTGAAATCGCTGGTGCTGCTGAACAAACTGTTCGACAAACTTATAAATTATTATTACCTCGTGCAAAAGAACTTTTTCCACAAGATTTTAAATTTGATACTCCAATTGAACAACTTCCATCATCATAAAATGCAAATATCTGTTTAATACTCAAATGTACAAAAAAACGCAAAAAACTAAAAAAGATTGTTTCTGTTTGTTTTTTTTTTTTACTGATGTGATTGATAAACCATAAATAAATATTTAAAGATCTCAATTAAATTTTATTGCAGCATTTTTGTTGATTCAAAAACCATTTTCAAAGCTTCCGCTTTTTTCACATTGAAGAATCTAAAAAAATGTTACGATTGCTTTAATAAACAAAATTGCATACTGTATCTTTAAAATTTTTTAATATCCAGTCAATTTTTATTGGACGTTTATGAGTTTTGCAGCAATTATCATAATAAAATGTATATTGAAATTCAATGCAATATCCATTATCAATTTTTAAGTTTTTCCATTCATTGCTTAGTGGAAAATTCTTAAAAGTTAAAAACTATTATAAAAAACAAAAGAATTTTTACTTACATTTTTTGCAATTGGAAAACAATTATTTTTGTGTGCTCCACTTCCACCAAAAAATTCTGGGATTATTTGTTCGACGATATCTTCGGCAGTACCTTCTTTAAGAATTTGAAGTTTAACATTTTCAAAAATTTCTGAACCCGGAATCATTGTTAAAATTGTACCAAAAGCTCGTTTAATTCTGTTATGAAAATCTTTTTCAACATTTGGAATATATCCAGAAGCAGAAGAAGTAATAATAACTTCTGGAAACATCTTTTAAAAAATCTTTGAATTAAAATAATGAACAAAAAATAATCAATTTTTAGTTCAAATATTTTTTTTCTTATCAGTCCAAAGACCAATATAAACAAAAGTAAAAAATGCAAAAGTGTTTTTTGGAATACATTTTTTTTTCGTTGGTTTCATATTTTTCGAGATGTAAAAAGTTTTTCATAAAATATTTATCAAAATTTATTCTTGCCAATTATGTTTTTATAAACTTTAATAATATTCATAATTGGCACGTTAAATTTTGCGGATATACGTATCCGGAACCAAAATTCACATTTTATTGTCACTAAAAAATATGACGTCTGAATAATTTTTAACAAACAAAACTGCCTTGTTTTGTTTGAAATAAAGTGGATGAATGCTTTATTGCTTTAAAACAATCAAATTCAAAAACGTTGTTTTAAAAAAAAAGTCAAAAACAAAAGAGGCCTCAAAATATTTTTAAAGGAGATTGGAAATGGAGCAAAAAAGCAAGAAAAAGAGGAAAGAAAATTGAATTGTTTTCCCTCTTTTTTTTGCAGGATAATTTTAAAATGGCACAATTTTTTTTACTTTTATTTTTTTGAAAATAAAAAAGTTGTTAAAGTTGCTATAAAAAATTTAATTTTTTTTGAGGGTGGTAATTCTTGATTGGCCAGATCTGCAAAAAAGTGTAATTTGTTTTAGGAGTATTTTCTTGTGCATTTTTAAAAGCTTTATAATAAATTTTTTTTTGAGTAAAAAAGAGTCACACTATTTTTTTTGTTGGAAATTTGCTTTTTAATCTGATTTTTATCTTTTTAAAAAAGGGCACACACTTAAAACTTGACACTTTTCTTGAGTGTTGCAAAAGTAAAAGTAAGTTGAGGAGGAGGAGGACAAAAACGTTGAATTGGAACTTTAAGCTAAAATTCATTTTTTTAAATTTTAAGATTTTATTTTGTGATTCTGTAAAATTTAAAATGGCGTGATTTTAATTTCTTGAAATAAATTTGTGTTTTGTTTTAACATTTGAAACAAATCTGAAGATTAAACCTTATTCATTATTAATATATAGAATATGTTTTTATTTATGATACCATTAATTTAAAATGCATGTATTTTCTTGTCAAAAAAATTTTTATGATGCTAAAATGAAATTTACAAAGCTGACAGATTCTGGTTTAGAATTCCGCAAATATTTCTGAGCGTTTCGAGTTGTTTTTGCTTTTTTACGGAAAAGTTTTGTAACATTTCGTTTAAAAAAGAGTCAAAAATTAAGTTTTTTTGCCAATGGATGAAACTGCAAATTTATTGCTTTTTTTGTGCAAATTGTTTTTCGTATTTTTGGAACTTTGATTGAAGTTTTGCAAAATCGAAATTTCGAATTTGAAAAGTCCGAAATGCCAAAGTTAATATTTAGACAATACGATTTTTTACTAAAAAAAAGTTTTGGTAATTTCGATATTTTTATTTTGGTCCTATGAATTTCGATTTCGCATAACCCTCTAATAATTTTTCAAAAATCCATCGTTTTTTACCATTCCTTAAAATTATGGTTAATCATAAATATTTCCAAATTTGTTTGTGTTTTGGTTTTTCTTTTTCCATTTTCAACGGTTGTCAAGAAAGTAATCTTTCATAATTTTTTACGTAACTACCATCTGTTTTCCCTTTTTTTAACCATTCATTAGCTTTTTTTGTTCCTTCTTCTTCTATTGTCTTCCAGACTTTTTTCATCCCATTTTTGAAAATTTATTTTTTTTAAAAAAGGAATCCATTTTTCTTCTGGCAACTTTTTTTGAAGAAGATTTTCTTTTTGCGTCTCCACCTTTTCGTTTTCTTCCATCTTCAACGGAAGTTACCTCTCACATTTCTCCTTCTTCTTTCTCTCTTTGAAATGAGATTTCCGATTTCTTTTCTTTTTTTCGTCTTTCGACTTTTATTTGCAATTCTGCTTTATTATTGCTTTTTTGCCTCCCACATTTTATATTTAAACTTTTTTAAAAAAAACATATTTTAAGCTTTTGCCAAAATAGTCTAACAAACAAAAGCCAAAAAAGAAATGGAATTTTGGCAAATTTTAATAATATTTTTTACGGGTTTTTTTAAAGTTATTTTTTCAACTTCCAACGATCATCCAATAACTGCCAAATCAGAATATAAAGTAAGAATTAAGGGTGTTTTTTTGAAAATAAAATTACAAAATTTAGCCAGCTGAATCACCTCCAAGATATATGAAACTTTTATATTCTTCCCTATTTAAAGATTATCAACATGAACTTCGACCTGTTGCAAATGAATCAGAGCCCCTAAAAGTTTCAATGCAATTTTGGTTAAAACAAATTTTAAAATTGAATGAACGAGATCAAACTGTATTAGTTTATTGTTGGCTGGAATTGGTAAGTAAAGTTTTAAAAATTTTTAGGTATAAAAATTGTTAATGTATTTTTTTGTTAATTTTTTATAAAATTTAAAAAAGCCGGCAATGGGGCCCTTTGAAAAATTAAACTCTTTAAAGTTAAATTCTGAGACTTATTCTAACATTTTCATACAAATTTTTAAAGCTAAATTCAGAAATTCTGAAGTTTTGAAATCTACCATGTTTAAAAATTTTTTTAAATCATTTATCTGCAGCTCATAAGCTACAAATCTATGCTTAATGAAAACTTTAAAAATAATATACTAAAAAACTAATGCCAAAAACTCAAACATTTTTGGCATTCAAAAAAGTTTGTGTTGTCGTTTTTTTTAAATTTGCCGGCCAGTGTTTAGAAATAAATTTTTTTTTCGAATTTTAATATTTTGCAATTTTAGTATTGGAAAGATGAATTCCTTTCATGGAATCCATCAGATTTTGGTGGAATTGATCGAATTCATGTTCCTGCATCAAAATTATGGAAACCCGATATCCTCGTTTATAATAATGCAAATATGAATGTTAAAGAAAATGAACTTGAAACTTATGCTGTAAAATTTTTATAAAAATTTTTTTAAAAAACTTTTTTTTGTAGATTTTAAGTCATACTGGAGATTTAACATTATTTCGATCAATTATCACTGATATTACTTGTGAATTTTCACATCGATTAAGGGATTTTCCTTTTGATAAGGTTTGCTTTTTTTCATTCCTTTTTATTGATTAGAAATGAATTTGATATATCCGTTATGGAAATTTTTTAATTTGAGTATCTTCTTTTTAGCAAGTTTGCTTTTTAACATTTGCAAGTTGGAGTTTTGATGGAAGTAAAATTCGTTTATTGCCTGTAAATGGTACAGATAATTTAGAACTTTATATTCATAATACAGAATGGCAATTAATTGGTTTTGCATATAAAGTTTACGAAAAAATGTTTGTTGAATTATTTTTTATATTTACAATATAATTTTTAAAATTTTAGGTATGATTGTTGCCCAAATGCCCCATTTATTGATATAACATATTTTTTTGCACTTAAACGAAGTCCAACATATTATATTTTTAGGTAACTTTATTTAAAATTTATTTTGTTTGGTATTGAAATTTTTTTTTCAGTTTAGTAATTCCAAGTGGTTTTATAACTGTTGTAACAATTGTTGGATTTTTTACGTAAAGTTTTTTCAAAGTTTTTTTTAGATAATGATTAAAATTTTTAGGCCACATTCAACGACAGGTGAAAATACTGAAAAGGTTTCCCTTGGAGTTACAGCAGTTATGACAGTTGCATTAATAATGCTAATGGTAAGTTTATTATTAAAAAATTCTAAAATTTACAAATTTTTTTCGAATTAATTTATGCAAAAAATAATAAATTTTTTAATTTCCATATTTGATTTTTAAGGTATCCGATCACGTTCCAGCAACAGCTGAAGTTGTACCATTAATTGCAAAATATTATATTGGATTAATTTTTATTGTTTTTTTGGCGGCTTTAACAACTACCTTTACTTTATCATATCAAATGCGAGGAAATTTGGGAACAAGAATGAGTCCAAAAGTTCGATATTTTTTATTTGAAACAATTGCAAAAAATAGATTTTTATCATGGATTTTTGCAATTCAAATAACATCAAAAAAACATTTAACACGGCTACGAAAATTTGAAGTTTGCTATTGTTTATGTTTTTTAAAATGCAATAATTAATTTTTTTTTAGAATAATTCATATATCTTTGAAAATACGGGTGCAATAAAAGATGGAAATTCGAATAATAGTGTTTGTAAAGTAACCGTTTCGCAAACAGCAGAAAGAAAAGCAAAATTAGTACAAATGGAAGATATTACTGGTGAATTTCAAAGAATTGCGGTATAAAAATTTATCCATTTTTATCAATTTTTTAAAAGATTGATTGTTTTAGACAGATTGTGAAAATCCTGGCTGTTCACAATTTGCATTTAAGCGACTTTGTGAATGCATTGAAACAATTGAACAATCAATTTGTCAAGAGCAAGAATATAAGCTTATACAATTTGAATGGGAACAAGGAACTCGAATTATTGAAAGGCTAATAATGATTTTTTATATTTTGGTTACATTATTTTTTGGTATTTATATGTTAACGGGAAGGGATGATGATGTGAAGCTAACAGATGAATTAATGGATAAAATTAAATTTTAAAAAATTCATGTAAATTTTTGAAAATTTGTTCGATCAATTTCTGTTAACAATGTTAGATTATAAATTTTTTTGATAAATCTGTTGATTTATGTTCGCTAAAAAATTTGTTACATTTATAAAAAAAACAGTAGTAAATGAAAAAAAAAGTTTAAAAAAAATTTTTTTGGAAAAATAAACTTTAAATAAACTTTTTCATAAATGTATTAAAAAAATAAAATTAAAGTACTATAAATAATTTATACATAAAAACAAATCAAAAAATTAAACACTTGAAGATTTTTTACAATAAAAATTTGTAAAAACAGTATCCAAAAAATCTTTATCAAGGCTTTCCAAATTTGAAATAAATTCTCTTTTTGATAAATAATTTACAAGAAAATCATGGCATTTGTTTTGAAGTTTTAAAGCATTTACGTAAAATGTTGAATTTGCAATTTCACAAACATTTGAAACATTGATTTTATTGCTTACAAGCATTTCAAGATTATCCTTAAAAATTAAATAACTTTAAATTATTTAAAAGAAAAACAGAGACAATTACCTTAAGAATTTCAATATCATATTTATCAACAAATTTGAGAAGTAATAAAGCATCATTAATCGAAAGTTCAGAAACAGTGGTTCTTTGATATAGAAGTTTTATGCCTTTTTTAATAATTCCATTTACAAAATCAGGAATTTCAACTTTGTGTTCGATTGCTTCTTTTGTATGCGGTTTAAACATTGCTTCAAAACTGGAGATTGAGAACATTTTTATGGACCTAAAAAATAATTATTAAATTATATTTGAAAAGAAATATAAAAGTAAAACTTACTTTAATTTCTTTTTTTTGACAAATAATTGTAAAATCTTCAGAACCATTTTTCCATAAATTTTGAAAATTCATATTCATTGTTGGAAAATAATTTGATTCAAAATTTTGTAAAATTTCTTTCGACATTTACAGTAAATTTTCCATTAACAATAAATTTCTTTTTTGGATCAAAAAGTTCATTTGTGGTACAACAATGACCACCATATTTCAATTCATTTTCATGAAATGAAAAAAGAAATCTATTAGACCAATCAGCAGATTTAATAATCAGCGCTAACATGTTTTGCATTTCCAAGCTCCAAAATTTAAAAGAATCCATGTTTTTCCTCGATGTGAGTCAATATCACCATTTGGACAAATTTGAAGAAAATATTTGACATTCAATGATTGAAAAGCAGTAAATCTTTCACTTTCTAAATATCCATTTTCATTCGAATCTTTCAAAGCTTTGAGACGTTCTTCAGCAATTGTCCATTCCAAAGCGGTTGGAAAATAGAGCATCTGAAAATCAAAAATTTTAATAAAATGTTTGATTTTTTTAGAAATCGTTGAAACAAATTAATGAAATAATGTAAAAATTTGATATTATTAAATTTCTATTACTTCTGGATTAAGATTTTAACTTACAGTTTCATCAATATTTGAATCCATAATTTTCAAAGAAATGGAAATAACTGCTTTTTTTAAAAAAAGATAAATGAACAAGAATTGAGCTGTAATGAATGAAAAAATAGTTTTCCTTTTAAAATCAATATTTTTCAATATTTTCTAACTAAAAGTGCTAAAATCAACTTTTAAGCATTTTTTAATATATAAGAAGCGGATATGAAAAATGTTTTTTTACCCCATTCAAAAAAGGTTCGAAAAAGACAAAAAAGCCATTTTGCCAAAAAAAACGCGTTTTGTTAAAAAAATCTCATTTTTTCCATACAAAAAAAGTGAGATTTTCCCAACAGTTGGGAAAAGTGAGATTTTTACAACTGTTGGGAAAACTTTTTCATATCCGCGTCTTATATTTATTCTTTGTTTTGCTAGGAAAATTTTTTTATAATAACAGTGATCTAAAAAAATAGAGTCATTTTATTCCTTGAAGAATTTGTTTAAAAGGTGTTGAAACATTTATACATTTTGAAAATTAATAAAAGTAATATTACTTTGACGCATTTTTTGAATTCATTTTTTACAATCTATTTTAATTTATTTTGAAAAAAGGGTGTTTAAAAGCCATTTTTTCTTATTTTCGACCAACCGCTAGGTTTAGAAAAAAAAATAAACAAAAAAGTTGCTCTATTATTAAAGTTCTTTTGTTTGAAAGTTATCGAAAAAGCAAAAAAAATAGGTCAAAAAAAGTTTTCTTTACTTGAACAAACAACATTTTATGCAAATTTTTGGATGGTAAGCAATGAAAATTTGTATCTTTTGATTTTTCAATGACGGCATTTGTTTTTTCGGACAAATTTTCTCGCACCAGGGATGAGAAATCCGGCCAAAAAGTGCGGCCGGCCGCGGCCGCGGCCGGAAAAATCAAGGCCGGGCCGGCCTGCGGCCTAACATTTTCCGGCCGGCCTCGTTAAATTAAAAAAAAAATTTCTAGACTAAAATTATTTTTCTAACATTCGAAAATATAGGGTTTCTCTTTGTTATAGTAATTTATTTAGGAAATTTTAACCAATTTTTCTTTGTTTTTTTTCTTTAAATGCATTTACGATTTTTTTGGTTCTTTTTTTTAATTTTTTCAAAGGGTACCCTATTTGCTGTTTTTTCCTGTTAAAATATTGCGGCCGGCCGCATTTCTCATCCCTGTCTCGCACTGAAAATATATTTTTGTCTAATTTTCTAAGCGTTTCTTAAACTTTGAAAAAAGTGTTTTTATTAATTTTAATTAAATTTTTAGGTACTTTTATAGATTTCCCCCCCCCCCCCCCTTTTTTTAAAATTTTTCAGTCTTTTTTCTCGGGATTTTTACAAGTCCGAATTTCTTTTCGAACATGTAAAAATCCCGAGAAAAAAGACTTTGAAAAATTTTTGAAGTTGGAGAGAGCGATGAATGAAGCAACCGTTCAGCAAACCGATGAAGATTGAAAAAAAGCCAGTTTTGTGTGCTTTCTCTCCTTTTATAGCAGTTTCGTTGATTTTGCTTGATTTCATGTAAATTTTTTCTTGGTGAATGCAAAAAACTTATTAATGATAATGCGGGGGGAATACTATAAAAGATGGCAACTGCCTTCTTTTATAGTATTCCCCTCGCATCTTGCAGTTTAAAAACACGGCAGAAAAAGTACACGGTAGTATTTGTAAGAAAAAAATGTCGGTTATGTAAGCTTCAGGGTGTTTTGAGAAATAATTTTTTGCAAAAATGGGGGGGGGAATACTACAAAAGATGGCAATTGACATCTTTTATAGTATCCCCCCCCCCCCATTTTCAAAAATATTTTTCAAAGAATCCATAAATTCATTTTCCGGTTTATTAATAATTTCATAAAATTCACGATTTGTTAAATTTCGAAGTTCATCCATAATTTGGAAAATGGGGAAAAAAAGTGAAAATTTTAGAAAGGGAAAAGTCATTTATGTTGATGCGACTTATGCAAATTTTAAAGAAAAAGTGTAATTTTTTTTTCAAAATTTGTAAAAAAAATTTGAAAATGGGGGGGAGGGGAATACTATAAAAGTGCCAATTTTTATACCATTTTTGAAATAACAAACACAAATACGCTTTTCTCGCGAACTTTTATAACCAGGTGTAAAAAAGAGATAAAAAAATATATTGGAGCAGCCGTTAATCAAATTTCACCTTTTTTCTTTTATGAAAATACAATTTTTTTCTCATAAATCTTGCGTGTGTTTCCACAGAGACACAAAAGTTGGAAAAAAGGCGGTATAAAAGTTTTTTTTCTTTCAGATGCCGTGTGAGAAGGCAAAAAAGGGTGGAATTGTGAAATTAGTTTTTGGTTTTTTGAAATTAGAAAAAAGTTAGTTTTTAAGATTTAGTTTATTAAGTTTATGTTTTCCAAGCTTCTGACAGTATTTTAAGTTACTTGAAATAGTATTAATATTGTTAGTTTTCGTGTAAAAAAAATTGATAGTAACTATAAATTTTGATTCTCAGTTTTTATTATTACTATCTTTTTTTGCTAAAGAGAGTAACAAAAATATTGCTATTTTAAAACCTACTTTCTAGAATCAATTTTTACTCAAAAATGGGTGGAACCGAAAGTAAACCATCAAAAGAAGATGAAAATAATATTGGAGTTGGAGGTGGAAGATTTACAGAAGATAAAGAATATCGACTTTATCGATTGGTTGATACAAATTCAAATGGTGGTGAATTACTTCCATGGATGAGATATGCATTAAATACTGGAGATTATTCGTTAATTGATGGATATTTAGATTCAAAGCTTAAAGAATTTATGTATAATGGTGGAAAGGGAAAATTGGAATCTGTTGCAGAACTTGTAAAATTGAGAAATAAAGAAAGAAATGCAATGCTCGGAACATTTAGCCGTAAAAAGGGTAAAGGAAAAAGTGGCCCAAATATTTTGGATGATTTTAATCAAGAAGGAAATCAAGGAGATTTAAAGAAGGGTAAATTTCGTTGTTTTAAAACATTCGTTGTAAGAGAGGATTTTTAGCTTTGAAATTATTGGATGGTGGAAAAAGTGGTAAAGGTGATGCAAAATATCGGGAAATTGTTTGGAAACTTGATGATAGAGGTGTGGTTTTGCAACGAAAATTTTTTTTGGAAAATGTCTCAAAACGAAAAGGATAGTAACGAAATTTTTCCAAATGTTGAAAAATGTCTTGCTATCATATTTTTCTTTACTTCCACTACAGCATCTCAAAATCTCATTTTATGCAAGTTTTAGGTCGAATGGGTGAAAATATTGTTGGAGCATGTTTAATGCAGGGAAGTGCATTACATAATAAATTAGCAATTAAAATTTTATCCGCATATCCGAAACTTATCAATGATATTTTTATTTCTGAAGAATATTACGGTAGTTTTTAAGCATCAAAAAATGTTGGAACAAAAGTATAATTTTAAGGTTTATCACATTTACATCAAGCAATTGTAAATGAAGATCCATATATGACTAATTATCTTTTACAACATGGTGCAGATGTTAATCAAAGATGTTATGGGGCATTCTTTTGTGCAAATGATCAAAAATCTGGTCGTACAGATTCATTAGAACATGAATATGTTGATTTACCAGAGCGTACAAATTATATGGGGTATGATTGATTTTGGAATGGGATTTTATAAATCCGTGTTGGATTCCTACAAAATAATTTAAAAAAAATTTTACACAAAAATTTAATTTGAAAAAAATGAAAAACTTAATTTTAGAAATTTTTTGTTTAACGGATTTTATAAATCCTTTTATACAACTCTAAAACAAAGGATGGGATTTCATAACTCCATTTTGGATATTCAAACAAAAAATAACTGAAAAAGTTTTATTATTTGAAAAAATAAAAAATAAATTTTTAAGAGATTTCATAAATCCCATCATTTTAATTTTTTTAGTCGAATGTATTTTGGTGAATATCCATTAGCATTTGCTGCATGCACAAATCAAAAAGATTGTTATCGGCTACTTCGAGCTAAACGAGCTGATCCAAATCAAAAAGATACCAATGGAAATACAGTCTTACATATGACAGTAATTCATGAAAATTTGGTAACTTTTTTAAAATAAAAGTTACCACAAAAATGTTTTTTAAACTTTTACAGGAAATGCTTAAATTAGCATACGATACTGGTGCAAAGTTACAAGTTATGAATAAACAAAGTTTAACGCCATTAACTTTAGCAGCAAAAATTGCAAAGAAAAAAATGTTTGAACAAATTTTACAATTGGAATCTACCGTGGTAAGTAAAAATAGTGGCATTTCGAAATCAGTTTCTCGGAAAGTGCCAAAAATGTATTTAATAAAAACAAAAATTGTTTCAATAGTTTTTAAATTCGATTTTTAAAAATTCAAGTTTTCAACTTTTCGAAATTCAAAAATCGAAATTTGCATTAAATTTTTTAGGTCTGGAATTATGGTGAGGCATCCAGTATTGCATATCCATTAGCAAAGTTGGATACAATTAATCAAGAAACTGGTCATTTAAATGAAGATTCTGCATTGTTTTTGGCAGCTTATGGAGTAAGTTGTTTTGAGGGGTTTGAAACATGTTTTATAGCTGTGGATATCGAAGCTTTTAATAAGAGTAACCGAAACAAATATAATTTAATTGATTTGTTTCAACTCTAAATATTCAAACTAAAACCTTTGCAAATCTTTTTAGGAAACTAAAGAGCATTTAGAAATGTTGGATGGCCTTTTAGAAAATTTGCTACAAGCAAAATGGGATGCTTTTGCTAAAGAAAGGTAATAATATCTTTATCCATCGGATTTCATAAATCCCTCAATTTTAGTTGGACAAAGTCGTTAATTTGTTTTGTAATATATTTTATTTTTCTTTCAATGGCATTTATGAATCGTCCA
Source organism: Panagrolaimus sp. PS1159 (assembly GCA_963922195.1). Lineage (NCBI taxonomy): Eukaryota > Metazoa > Nematoda > Chromadorea > Rhabditida > Panagrolaimidae > Panagrolaimus > Panagrolaimus sp. PS1159. The sequence continues at coordinate 6,120,490 of CAWUHW010000001.1, read as the reverse complement.
TTCTCTCTTACAACTTCTGTTGTAATGAATGATTCAATATATGTCCTTCCAGGACAAACTGCACCATTAATTGATCCCCGTGCAGTTAATTGGACGCTTGTCCCTGATGGGATGTCATGGCCAAATCGAACATATTATTGGCCCCCAACAGGCTAGTTTTTTTTGACAGAAGAAATAAAATTTGAATAAAGTTAAAATTTTTAGGTGGACATGTTTATCGAGAAAAGAGATGCCATTTAACAGAATATTTTAATTATGGCCCACAGGGATATATTCGATTAGTTTCTGAAGCATTTGTAATATTTTGTGTAATTTTTCAAGTAATTATTGAAATTTTGGAAATTCGGGCAATTGGTTATAAACGATGGTGGCAGGTTTTGGTAAGTGACAAGAATGGCATTTTGAAATGAAGGCAGTGTTTGATAAAAGTGCCAAAAATAAATTTTATCGGAATCAAAATTATTTCAATGATTTCCAAAACTTCGGTTTTTAAAAATTCAAATTTGGAAATTTAATTTGTTTGTTGCATGTGAAATGAATGATTCATCGAAATCAAAATTTCGAAAAAAACTTGAAAATCTTAACCAAAATTACTCGAAATTTAAAAAAAAGTTCTTCCCAAAATTGAAATTTCGACTATTCAAAACTCATATTTCGAAACATGCATAAAATTCAAGTCAAAAGACTTTCGAAATTTGAAAAGAAATTTTTTTGTGAAAATCAAAATTCCAGAAGTTACCTGCCATAAATTTGTCGAAATTTAAAAAGAAAATTTTCTTTTCAAAAATAAATTTTGATTTTGCAACCCTGACACAACAAATAAATTTCCTTTTTTTTAGAGTTCATTTCCTTTCAAAATCCTTTACCGGATCTCTTTAATCTTTATACTTTTGTTAATTCCAATTCGACTTCTATGTTTTTTGGATGATGCAATGCTATTTTTGGATAATCTTTTTTCAATGTTGGTTATAATTATGACCGCGTTGCATTTTCTATTCTATTTTCGTGCAATGAAATTTGTTGGACCATTTGTTGTTATGATTTATACAATTTTTATTCGAGATATGGTCAGATTTTTTGCAATTTATGCAATATTTTTAGTTGGTTTTACGCATAGCTTTTATTTAATTTTTGTTGCATGTGAACGAAAGAGATCAGAGTTGGATGCAGCTTCATCATCGAATTTAGCGAGGGTAAATATTTTGGCAAATCCCCTTGAAGGTTTATTACGTTTATTTATTTGTACAATTGGCGAGTTTACTGTTTTATATAAAGAAATTAATACATGTGATGATGACATGGCTGGTAATATTGGAAAAGTGAGTTACATTAAGGCGTGGCAGCGGGCCCTTTTTTTTTCACGGCACCGCCTGAAAACCTAGGAAAAAATCAAATTACGTACAGGGGGTAAGATAAAATTTCGTACTTTGCGATGGAAAAATTCAAAGCATGTACAGTAGGGTAAAATCATGGTCAATTTTTTTAACTAACATGTTCAACATTGACAAATACAATTTTGACAAACTGTTACTCAACCGACAGCTTCATCGTGCAGCTATGAAGGCAATTATCCAACATAATATCAAAAACATTTTGCCAAAAAATATTGATTTTTGACAAAATGTCTTTAACAAATTTCTGACGTCAAAGCGTCTTTCCTTCCAGCCTACTGTCAAAAATTTTTTTTAATTTAAATAAATTTATAGGTTGTTTTTCTTATTTATGAATTATTTGTAAGTTTATTACAATTTAATTTACTTATTGCAATGATGACGCGGACATATGAAATGATTTATCATACGCAAAAAGAATACAAGCGACAAGTATAAAAACATTTTTTTTTTAAAAAGCCGGCTGTTAAAACTTGTGTTTTTAGTGGGCACAAGTAATTTTGATGACAGAACTTTCACATTCTCCAAAAGAACGATTAATGGCATTACTGAAATATTCTCGACCAATTGGAACAGATAAACGAAAGCGGGCATTTGTTGTAACTCGGAAGCATGAAACATTTTCAGAAAGTGAAAAATTAATGAAAGAACAACAAGCAAATGCAATTCGAGAAGAAAAGCGTCTGCTACTTAAACGAAGACTTCGTGTATGTTTTCAAACATTTTCGTTTCAAGACAAAATTTTAATTTTAGGATATTCATCATACTGTACCTGGACATCCAGGACATTTGAGTAAACTTCGAAATGCTTTCCGCCCTGAAACACCATATATCCCAACACCGATGCCACAGACGAGGTGGCCGAATTTAAAGAAAGAATAAAACATTTTTATTTATTTTTTACCTGACTCAAAAAAATTATTAATATTTGTGAAAAAAAAGAAACCCGTTGAAAATTCAATAAAAAAAACTTTTAAATGGAATAAAAATTTTTTGTAAGTAATTTGATGGCAGTGGTTTTTTTGATTTTTAAATGAATTTACAGCTCTGATGGAGTTGGATAATTTTCTAAAAATTTTAAAATTATTATTTAGCAAACGTTTGTAGGGTTAAAGGGAAAGTTAGATCTCGAAAAACTTTTTATTGTGACTAAATCTAAAACACAGGCAAATTCAAATGAGCAAAAAAAAGAAATCACTCAATTGAATGCCTGATTTTCAGACTCAAACATTTTTAAAATATTTTATTAGCAAAAATATAAACATTTTTATGGGATTTTGTAAGAATTTAAAAATATTTTTACCAACCTTTAAGAATTTTAGCTCTTTTTCGATCAATAAAAATGAATGCAACTCCCGAAATTAATGTAATAATAATGATTAAACATGCAATAACCAAAAATGCTATTAACCAACCAGAAAATCCTGCCATTTTTTTCTTCTGAAAAATGTTGATTCAACACAAAAATTTTCGCAAAAGAGTAATATTAAAAAAAAGAAAATTACAAAAAATGAGAAGCTTTTTGAGCGGGAAAAAAGCGTGAAATTGATTCATTTGAATTTCTCGGAAACAGAAACGCAAAAAAATGAAAAACAAAAATGTTTCAGAAAAAAATAAATAATACAAAAAAAAGCAATCAAAAATAGGCCTAAAAAGGGAAAAATAAAGGTTGAAAATGTTTATATTATTTCAAGATCATAAAAAACTAAAGAAAAAAGAAGAGGCGTGGAATATGGTTTTATATTTTTCCATAAAAAAAACTTTTTTAAAAAAGAGCCATGAGTCAGCTTAAAAGTCTGTTTTCACTCTTTTTCACATTTTTCACTCTGACGCAACAATAATCAATGAATTTTTGATAACAAAAAAGACTTTTTTCTTTTATTTAAATAGCAGCTTTTAAAAAGTTTTGGTGTTTTTTCGTTTTTGATGGAGGAACAATTTTTATCGAAAAAGGAAAAATATTAGAACTAAAAAATTTATACAAAAAGTTCACACAAAAGAAACACGGATAAAAAAGATAGAAACAGGTACTGTAAAAATAAAGCATTTGAAAACCTTTTAAGTAAAAAATTAATTAAAACAGGTGATACAATTTTTAGAAAAAGTTATTTCGAATATTTCCATTTGTGCCTCAAACTTTTTACTAAAGTTGACGCTAATTTAAAAAATTACCATTCCATTTTTCAAAAACAAAACAAAATTATTTCAAAATTAAGAAAAAACAATTTCAACTTTTTGCACCTGAAATTGATCATAAAAAATCTTATTTGAAATAAAACAGCGAAGAAACAACTTTTGTATTATTTGTTTATACACGTTTTTTTCATTATTCCTCCAAAAAGAAAAACCGACAAAAAAGCATGTTTCTTTCCGGGATTCATCTTTTTTTTTTGTGGCAAATCAGTATTTATTCTATTGTGTCTGTAAAAAATACAAAAATTCTTTTTTTTCCCAGAGTCATGGATGATTGAAGCCACAAAGAAAAAGTAAATATATTCATCATTTGTCATTTTTCTTTTCCTTTCATAAAATGATTTTTTTTCTTTTGCCCAAAGGGGATTGTGTGTGACCAACCAACACCTGAGAAACATCACCAACACCATCATAGTTTTTATTATTCCATATTGTACAAAAATGAAGCAAATATAAAAAAGGAAGAAGAAAAATGAAGCGTGTCTGCTGCTGCGCATTGTGCAAATATTACACGGAAAATAAAGAAGAAGAAAGAAAAAAATCTCGATTTACCGGACATCATCATCCATCAGCGCCTCATCAACATCAACGACATCATCATCATCATCCGCTTGAAACATGAATCATTTTTTTTTTCATAAAAGAGTAAAAAAACTCTTTAAAAGAAACAAAGCCTCTCTTTTGGAATCGCACTTAAAACAAATTTTACTCATATTTTTTTTAAGATTGCAAAAAAAAAGAAGATGAAACAAACTCGTCTCGTTTCATATATGTATTTAAAAAGAGTCAAGAAAGAAAGAAAGTTGCTTGCTTCAAGTGTGGGTTCTTTCTTTCGTTCTCTTTTTTAGTAGTGTCATTTCTTAGTTTTCTTTTTGTAAAAAAGAGAAGTATAAAAAACATGAAACAAAAAGAAAAAGGATGAGCTTGAGTTTTTTCTTGTACTCCCAATGGAGGGGTTAAATATGCATAAAAAAACAAACATAAATTGCAAAAAATGAAACAAAAGGGATTGATAAGATTTTTTGTTTTTGGAAAAAGTTTGAGTTAAAGGGCTTTGGTACATGTCATTTCTGTGATAGTAAAAAATGTCACCTATCACTTTTTTCAAGAGTTTTTTTGTTGTTACAAAATTTAAATTTTCAGTAAAATTTTGAATTTCTGTTTGGGACTATATTTTTCATTCTAGTTTATTTAGAAGGATGATGCAACTTTTTTTGATTGCTTTAAAATTTTTAAAATTTGTAAAATCCTTTTTTTAAATAAGACTTCAGAAAATTACGTTTATTTCAAATCTTATTTTTTGTTTCGTAATTAATATTATCTGTTTTTCGTTGTTTCAAGCTTAAAAGTATGATATTTTTAATCTAAAATTATTCTTCATTGATTTTTCTATTTTTTGCAACATTTGATTAAATTTCTAAAATAACAAAAAACAACAAATGATTAAACAAATGACATAATAAAAATTAAAAATAATAACATTTTGAACAAAATAAAAGTGGAACGAAATCAAATGAAATGAAGCAATAAAAAACAAGTTCAATTTTTGTTTCTCAATAACTTTAACACCAAAAAAGAAAAGAAAAAATTAGCACAGATGGACACTGATAAGCTTTTTCTTCTTTTCTTTTTCCTAAAAAAATGTTCCGCCTTTTCCCTCTTTTTTTAAAAAAAGTATATTATTTCCTTATAAAATGAAAAACTATCCCCCAAAAAAATATTTAAGCAGGTGGCTGATTTTTTTTCTTACTTTAAAAGGAAGGAAAAAGCTTTTATCCACTTTTGTGAAAAATGTTTTTAATAGTGTCCATTTTCTTTTAAGGATTTTCAATTTTTTTATTGGTTTTGTTTCAAGTTTTATTTTTTGAGTTTTTATAACTTTACTCGAGTATATCGAAGCTTAACTCTAAATGGCATAAAGTTAATCCATCTTTTCAATTTGACCTTTGACTTCGACTTTGGCATTGTTGATGCATTTCCTTTTTTGGCATTTTTTCTTCTTCTTTTATTTTCAAACAATTGTTTAAAGTTTGTTTTTAAAGCAGCAATGAAAACAGATCCCTTTTCTTTTTTTTTTAAATTATTTTCTTTGAAGAAAAAAAAGTTGTAAAAAACAATGCCATTGAAATTCTCTTTTTTCTGGTGACAACTTTTTGCTTTTTTGAGCGCCTGTGTGTATTTTTAAAAGTGTCACTTTTTTTGCCTAAAATTTTTATCTCCAATTTTTTAGCTTTAAAAAAGATGTCATCGAATCAATTTGTTGGTTTATCATTTCCGTCATCAAATTCAAATTCCACAACAACTCCGTCAATACATTCATTTTATTCCAAATCGACTTCAACTTCAACATTGCAAAATCCAACAAATACAACATTTTTAGAACTTGACGTTTGTTCATTGGTCAGTTTCTTCATTATTATTTATTTATATTGAAATAATATTATTTTTTTAGGCAAAAATGTATCAACAACCACCAAAACAAAGTCGTCTAAATCAATTAATTGGAAATTTTCCATAAAAAATTTTTTTGTATCTCAAAAATAAAACATGTAAAAATTTTTGTACAGCTTTACTTTGGTGCTTTTTTGTAATAATTTATTATAATGCATAAAAAATAAATAATTTCAAAAAACATTGAGATTCGAAAAAATGGAATGTTTAAATAATTTTTTTGAGCTAAATTTTAAAAAAATGTATAACCACCAATTTGTTAATCTCTAATCATATTGTTAAGAACCACTTAACAATTTATATTTCAAAGTTTTTCGAACTTTTGATGCCGTCATTTTTCCATCATATGCAATTGAAGCAAATGCGAAGGGATCATTGCCCGTCCAGCAGCATGAATATACTGAATCATCATTATCAACAATTAAATCACTTTCAATTCGATTTTCTTTTTCATTTGAATTGTAAAGGAATACTCTGCCATCACTTCCACAAGAAAGTAATAATTGTGGGTAGGTATGATCTTAAAATGAGGAAATATTATGTTTAACATTAAAAGAAAGCAGACAGTTTTGATAAATTTTTCATTTTTAACGTTTTTTGAAACGGCATAAACCTGAAGAGTGGGGTATTTTTCCATTGTTCTTTTGCCTGATTTTCAGGTTTATGACAGTTCGAAAAAAAACGTTAATAATGAAAAATGTTTCAAACTATCCGCTCCCTTTACAGAAGGCACCTCAAACAACATCATGGTTTTGAAACTGAACTTGAAAATCAAGCAAAAAAGAATTGTTTGCTTTTCATTTCTATTTTAAATGAAAAATAAACCATTCTGTTTTGCCTGATTTTTAGGTTCAGTTATAAAAAAATTGTTGCTTCGATGGAATCTTTAATAAATGCTAACTAACTATATTTAATATCCCATATCATATGTTGATGTTCATGAGCAATTAAAAATGGTTTATCACAATTTCGAATATCCCAAATTGTAAGCTTTCCATCTTCAGAACCACATGCAATTTGATTTTGAGAAAGTGGATTACAATCAATTGTCGTAATTCGAGATAATCGTTTCGAAAGTAAAGTCTCGGGTCTTAAAATCAAAATCTTTTTAGTTCGAAGAAACAATAAAGTCCAACTAACTTATCACTTCTAATATCAATTAAAGCCAAATCTTTTCCATAACTAACATATAAAATTTTTCCTTTACTATGTTTATCCCAAACAAAGGATGACGTTTTTGCTTCAAATTTTTCAGAAAACGTTTCCTAAAAAATAAACACATTTTTAGAAAAATATAATTATTTTTTCCTACTTTCATTGTTGCATTTTCATTTGATTCAACGTCACAAATAAAAACCGAATTGTCCGTTAAAATTCCAATTTTGCTTCCATCCGAATTAAATTCGGTCCTTAAAAGTAATAAAAAAAAGTTTAACAACTTTTAATTTAAAAACAATTACTTTAAACAACGGCTACTTTCTTTTGGGCAAGAAAAAATTGAATGAGTTTTAATGCTTAAAGTTGCTTCATTCAATTCACAAATTGAAACTTGTGAAGTTACAGTATTTTGGGAAGCTAAAAATACTATTTTCAAAAATTGCAATCACGGGAAAAACTAACGCGTAAAACTGCATTCTGCAAAAATTAAAGATTCAGAAATCGGATTTGTACTTAAATGTGAAATTTCTCCTTTGTCATGTGAAAATTTTTTTCCATTAACCCTCAACCATCGATCATCAGCTTCTAATAAAAATATCTACAATTTACAAAAATTACAAAACCCCAAGCTTGTAATTAAAGTATCCAAAAATTCGGATTTTTTTTGTTTGGGTTCCATTTAAACGAAAATGATTTTCACAATTGAACTCAGAATTGGATGGGATTTATTTTGATTTTTCTTCATTTTTACAGGGACCAAATCGAAATTTCAACTTTTTTCAAAAAAAAATTGTAAAAAATTATATCATATTTAATATTTTTTTGAATGTGAATAGAAGTTAATTATGAACAAAATTGTTTTTTTCGAAAAAAGTTGGAATTTCGATTTGATCTCTGTAAAAATGAAAAAAAAATCAAAAATAAATCCCATCCAATTCTGAGTTCAATTGTGAAAATCCATTTTCGTTTAAATCAAACCCAAACAATTTGGCAGCCAAAGGAAACCCGAACTTTTCTTGGGATAAGTTTTATATCACATACTTGATTCTCTTTTAAAGAATATGTTGCAACAATAAAAATTGATCGATTTTCTTCTGCCGGAAATGCCGCGATACTCCGAGAATGAACATCAACCCCATAAATTAAACTTTGTTCTGTCATCGACAAAAGATCAAAAAATCTATCAATTTACGTCAATAGTAAAGATTAAAACACACAGAAAAAAATAATATTTTGATTTTGGTGATAACCAATTCAATTAAAACTCCCTCAAAAATAAAAGATAGCACCTTTTTTTTCAACAACAAAATTTAAAGCTAAAAAACAAATATAAAAAAGCTAAAAAATACCAAAACAATTTCCTATTATATGTAATTTGAGCAATGATTTAAGGCTTTTTAATTTGCTTGAACAAAATTATATGAATAAATTGTACCAAAGGCAGTAAGGGCAACATTAATAATCAACAAATTTACAAGACAATATGACCAAAATGCTTTTTGTGCATTAAAATTGAGCAAAACTCGAAGAGATGCTAATGAATTGGAATCAAAAATTTCTGCTGGCATTTCTTTTGGTTCTGTTTGTGTCATTGGATTATATGTACCAAAGAAGTCAATATCACCCAAATTTTTAAGAATTAATGAAACAACCAATGTCAAAAATACCGGTAAAAAATATTGCAATGCTGCAGCACAAAAATATTGAGCATATTGAATAATTAATTTTTGTAGATCATTTGATTTAATGTAACCCGTTTCTTTTTGAAGAAGTTGAAGCTTTCGAAATGGTGAATCCAAAAATGATTGAAAATGTGCTTTTGCAGTTAAAAGTCGAAGAAAAGCCCATATAACAATTAACAAAATTCGAGCTGCTTCAAATCGAGATGGAGTTATACTAAAATGAAATTACTGTAGGGAAAAAAGTGGCACAAAAACTTACAAATCATATCTTCCTTCAACGAAATGCCGTTTTACTGGATTCATAAATAATGTTAAAATAAAGATTGGAAGTAAGAAAGTAATATGCAATAACAATCTAAAAATTTAATGTAAAATATTAAAAAGGATATCCAAAATGTTACTGCATAGGCTTTGAAGAATCCAATGAAGCTCGAATATACATTGTTGAATATCGAAGACTTGGAAAAAGTGTCATTGAAGCAAGGGCCGAAAACATTGTTGATAAAAATAAATATAGCAGAATTGGAGATTTATTTTCATAATTTGAAATTGCATAAATTTTTTGTTCTTTCATAAAATTTCCAATAATTTGTGTAAAGTTTTTGTAACCTGAAATGTACAAAAGCTACTGTAATTAAAACATACTATTCAAACAGCAATCAAAAATTAAAGACAAAACCAACCTTCAGTAAATTGAATATCCATGTATTTATCACATGACATTGTAAAAACAGTACAAAAGAGGAAAGAAATGGCACAAAAGCAAAAGATAAGATTTCTTTCATCTGTTAACTCTGGAGATCCAATATTTGATGCTGTTAGTTTTGCAAGTCCCTTAAAATTGTATATTTTCATAGATTTTAAAACAAAAAGATAAGCATACATGTAACATAAATGCTGCAGCAATGAATAACCAAATAATGCTAACATTTGTATCACGATTTGATGGAAAAAAATAAATAAAAATTTCAGAAAGTGTAAAAACAATCAAAGCAAATATTAAGTAATCAAAGACGAAACAAAGTGTATCAAAGAATGGAATACCATTTAAATCCACGGGAGTTAAAGGTAGCTTTATTAGCTGAATTGGAGTATCTTTTGGAACATTGAAAATATCATTATCACTGGAAATTTGGGATATAAAATTTATCAAAAGAGGATGTTAAGCTTACTTATATCTTTGTCGCTTTTTCTTTTCATTATATTTTTTCTCTACTATTGTTCGAAGTTGGTCTTGAGTTGGTGGAAGAAAATAATATAATCTAAAATTCGTTTTTATAGATGTCAAAGAACAATGGAAAGAAAACATACCCTTTTAAAACTAAAAAATGACAAAATGATAACCTTGATTTTAGCTTACTAAATATTGTTAAAGCTATTAGCGTTATTACAAGATGAAAACCTAATACCGCCATATTTAAAAAAAAACTACAACAACTTTTTTACTCGAACTTTTTTTGTCAAAGTAAAATTCTGGCGCGAGGGAACGTTTTGCCAAAAATGTTGAAGTTGTTTGAACAAAAAAAATGCCGTTGGCATCGCCGCTGCCGTTATTATTTTTTATTACTTTTTTTTGTTTTGATTTATTGTTGCTTTCCGTTTTTTACATAGAAAAAAGTATATTTTTAAAATGTTTTTGTTTTCTTTTTTTTGCAGTTGCTTTTAAAAATTTGTTGTTTGGTTCGAACTTTTGTCCTAAATTTTTGCCCATTAAACATCTGGTTCTAAGTAATTTTGGGGAAAATCTTTGAATAAAAGAGAAAAAACTTTTAAAGATATTACATTTTTTTTATTATTTCCTTCCTTTCTTCCATTTTCATTCTTCCATTTTCTTGTATCAACTTTTGTCAACTTTCTTTTTGGCAGTTTTTTTGACAAGGAAAAAATGAAAATGCCAGAATTTTTTAACGACACTTTTTTTAATGCATTTCTTTTATATTTTTTTTGAAGACACATACTTTTTTATTATTTTTTTGACTTTAATGCAAAACATTCGTTTTCTACTTTTTTAAAAAAAATCATAGACAAATTAAACTCTGTTTTCTTCTTTCTTTTTTTGTCGTTGAACCAATTTGAAATTCTTTAAAAATGGCTTTTTTAGAGTTTCGTGGTCCTTTTTTTAAAAAGAGAGAGAAAAAAAGCTTCACGCCAGGATGCCATTTTTTGAAGTACTGTTTTTTTCTTTTTCAGCTTGTTTGTTGAAAGGCTGCTATTCTCTTTTTTTGTTCGTCAAAAAAAAATTGGAAGAAGCTTTTCTCGTCTTCATCCTTTCTTCCCAAGTTCTTCGTCTTCCAAAAAAGGCGCCTCTAAAAGATTCTTTTTTTGCCTATTTTACACCAGCGCAAAAATAAATTTTTATATATTTTTTTTCTGGAAGAGCTGCAACAATGTTTTTTTTTTTATTGTTGAACAACAGCGCAAAAAAGCAAGCAAGGCAAGCAAAAGTTGGAGGGCAGTTTAACGCTTGCTTGAAGAGAAGAAAAAAAAGTCGTCGCCTTGTTTTTGCTGCTAACAGCTGCCACAAGTAAGTTTTTTAAAACTGACTCCTTCGACTCCCGCGCTCCTTTCAACCATCAAAAAAAATATATATGTATTCCCTAAAAAACTATAAAAGCTTTAAAGGCAAAATTCATTTTCAATTCTTTTTTTGCTCCAGAAAAAAAGAGAGATGCAAGCTTGAGAAGAAAAAACTTGGAAGCAAAAAAAAGAATGCCCTTCCAACATTTTTTTTGGAAGCTAAAAATATTTGACTGTTGCGCGCTGCTCTCCATTTTTTTATGCGATTTTATGTTCTAAAATGTGCCTTTTTTTGCTTGAAATGCCGAAAATTTTCTAACCCTAAAAGAAAATATTTTTAATGCTTTTTCTTTGCTGCTTTCTTTCTTTTGACCATTTCTTTGTTAAATTTCACACACACAAAGTTTCAATAATGCTGAAGCAAAGAATAAAAATAACGGGAATGTGGCAAATTTCTTTTCTTTCTTTGCTGCTGCCTTTCAAACTTTTTGACACCTGTGTGCTGTGTTCCGGTTTTTTTATTGATAAATTAGAGGCTTTGAAAAATATGAAAAATGTTTTTTTGCCATTTTTTATTTGTGTTTCATAATTTATGAAACACAAAAATTTCAGACTTTTATTAGATAAAAAAATTTAAATATTTTACATTTTCTTTGAAGACTTATACCCCCCTCAAAAAGTACTTTCCTTGTTTTAGAAATAAAAAGCAGTCCATCATCTTTCGAATAGTTTTGTCAGGTCTCTTCCCAGCTTTCTTTCCCACTCTTCTCCGACTCCGGAGGGACTTTATTTCATATCCCATAACTCTTTAAATTTTTTTTCTCCCAAAAAGGGATCGTTTTTAGCCGTTTTTCTACTTTGTACACATACATATATTTTTGTGGGGGTCCAGTTTCGCCATCTTTTTTTGTGCCATCAGCTTTTTTTAAACTTAAAAAAAAAGAAGAATGGAGTAAAAAAAGTATCCGATTTCCATCGCTTTTATTTTTATTTTCTTTACTTTTCCCTTTGTTTTTGTTTTTAGAAACACATTGAATTTAAGAAAAAAGTGTTTTAATAGTTTTATAATGGGTTTTTATTTGGATTTTTTTACAGTAAAATTTTTCCGTTTTTTGAGATCGCGTTTTATCTTTGTTTTTTTTGTTATAGTTTATGTTTGATCTGCTTTTTTATGAAAGTTTTCTCAAACTTTTGCGTTTTTCAAATGTTTTTTTGATTTTAATCTATCATTGATTTTGTCATTTTTCTTGACATTGCTCTTGATTTATTTTGACTAAAAATAAAAAGCTTGTTTGTTGATTTTTGATAGATTTATTCGTTTATATTTTCGATGTTGTTAAAAAAAATGTTTCTCCTGTTGATTTTTGCAATATTTTTTGTTACGATTATTACTTTTACTGATAATATTGATTAATAATCTGATTATTTTTGGTTTGAATAATATTTATATTATAATTGATATAATTTTCTTTTTAAAAACATTGTTTTTTAAAATTTTTTATTTTCAATCAATGGGCTTTTTTAGAAATAGCTCTTTTTTTCGTTTAAACTTCTTTTATTCTCTCAATTTCATCTGCTAAAAAATAAAAAAAAATAAAATCTTTGTTTCAATTAAATTTAAGTTTTTTCATCGATTCCATCTTTTTTCCCATAAAATTTCAATTAACAAATTGAAATCTTTTTTAAAATCAAAATTTAAAAATGAATGAAAGCAAAAGATTTCAATCTTCAATCTTGGCATCCAAGATACAAAAAAATAAATTTTTAAAGCAACACATTTGCATACGCTCGATTTTTTAAATCTTCCATGTTATTTAAGCATTCAAGCAGGCGCATATTTCTTTTTTTTTACTTGTTGCTTTCGTATATTTTCGCCTTTTGTTTTTATTGGAATTCTTTGCTTGCTTGCATCATCGTTTTTTTGCCATTGTTTTTGTTTCAATTTCCATATAGTTTACTAATTGGGTTTACGGAAAATAGAAAAAGAAAGAAGGCAAATATGTGGCATTCTTTGGAAGCTGCTTCTTGTTTTGCAATAGCAGAAACATTTTTATTCCATTTTATTACGAAAATTTATATCAATATTTTTTTTCTGCCTTCCAAAAAGTGTCTATCTTTGAAACATGGATTTTCGTGTCTGAATTTGTATTTTTTCCCACAAAAAAAGAAGCTTTTCCCAACTTCCTATTCATTCCCATCCTAAAAAATATGTAAACAATGCTGGGGGAGACTTTTTTTTAAAAGCTGAAGCTGAAAAACTACTGCAGAAGCAGCAGAAGCTCGACTTTTGCTGCTTCTTTATTCGTGTTTATTTGAAAACATTTTTAACTTCCTTCCGCGCTTTTGCATTTTTTGCCATTTTTGTTCGTTCATTTTTTTGGAAATTTTTGTTTAGTTTTTGTTTTAACAAAAAATTTTGCCAAATTATATCTTTGAATGTTTCAGCTACTCCAGCCAGCTAGCCAGCCTTCCTTCATGAAGAAATTCTTCAGAAAACGTTTAAGAAAATCTCATTCTGTACATGATGAAACTCGTCATAAATCGGCTGAAGATGAAGCTGCTGCAATAGCTGGAAGTAGCTCAACAACTCTTACAACAAAAGGTGCAAATGGAATTGCACAAAGTCGAACATTTGATGCATCACATGGGTAAAAATTAAATATTTTGGAATTTGAAACTAAAAATAATTTTAACATTTTTTTTTAATTTTGCTACAAAGGAAAACAAATTTATGTCAAAAACGTTAGCAGCAACTTTTTTTGCATTTTAAACCCCTAAAAAAGAATGTTAAATGAATTTTTATGTCTTTTTTCCGCTTTATTGAAAGCAGCAGTTTTTTTTTTTCATTTAAAAAAATGTTCTGTTTTTTTAGTTATCGAACAACCGATTATCACAGTTATACAACAGAAGCGGGTTCTTCATCAATGACGGATGAGCAAAGATTTGATCCATTATTGGATCGAGCAATGATGCAAACAATTACCGATGTTAAATATGTTAAAAGAAGGCCAAAATTTACAGCAGTTTGTATGTTTTAAAATAATTACGATAAATTTTTAAAACCAAAAAATTTTCTTTTTTTAATGAAAAATGTTTAAAAATTCATGAAAACTATTTTTGAACGTTTTTTCGGAAAGCTTAATCCGTTTCAATTAAGTGTAATCGATTTCGTTTTTTTTACTTAAATTTTGATTAATCGGTTTGGAACTTTTTATAAACCCCTCAGGGGACTAAATTTTTTCATTACCTAAAAAAACAAATTTTACTATTAGCTTTGTATTATAAAGTTAATAGTAAAATTTTACCGGAAATTAAATAAATTTATTTTTAGAAAATTTTTATATAGTTTTATGTATTTTTAAAACAATAATCTTTGTTTTTCGAAATTTTTATTAGGCTGTTTTGAAAAATACACAAATTAATTAGGATAGCAAAGTCCAAGAACACGTTTTTTAACTATAATAAAATTTTAAAATATTATTTTCAAGCAATTTTTATACTTTTAAATTTGAGTTTTTGATGTTTTTGTAAAAATTGTTTTTTTTAATCTTTTACTATAATTTTATTATATTTATTTTTAGCAAGTGCAAATTTTCAACGGCAATGTTTGGAAGCGCATAATTTTGTCAGGCAAAAATATGGTGTACCATCATTGATATGGTCGCAAGAATTAGCAGAATTAGCAAAAACATGGGCAATGAAATTAGCAGATCGTGGAAGGATATTATATCCAGAGTTACCAGATATTGGTGAAAATATTACACTTACAATTGGATCTCATGAAAATCATTTAACAACGGGGGAAGAGCTTGTTGCATTTTGGGCTAAACAAGCTGATGAATTTAATTTTAGTAATCCTAAGTGGTCGATAAGTAAGCAGTTTTGAAGGAAACATAGAGACGGAAATCGATGGATATAATAGCTTATTCGTAATCTTATGCAGATAAAATTTACCAATAAATAAAAAAAATTGTCCGGCAAATTTTGTTGCATAAGATTATTAAAAGCTATTATACAGGATGTTTCAGCATAATTGCCGATTTTCTTTTGGCTTGCAAATTTTTCCTTTTAAAGTTATTCAAAAACGGGCTTTACAGTTGTGTTCGATAAATCTTTGGATTATGTTTAGAATAAAAATTTTTCGGATTCTGGATATGCAAATTTTTAAGAAAGGATAGTAACTTTTTGGTTTTTTTTGATTACTATCATTAAAAGCCGCTCGAATAAAAAAATGATAGTAATTGCAAAAGGTTTTTTAAAAATTTAAATGTTATTCTCAAATTCAATTTTTTCAAAGAGTTAAAATCCCGAAATTGTGGAATTTATGCTAATAAAAAACATGGTCATTTATGTTTGAACATCTTGTCATCAGCGATTGCCTTTTTCAACGGAAAGCTTTTGATAAAAATGATAAAGTGTTAATTTTTAGAATGTAAAGATTTTACACAAATGA
The DNA here is from genome assembly GCA_963922195.1 of Panagrolaimus sp. PS1159. Lineage (NCBI taxonomy): Eukaryota > Metazoa > Nematoda > Chromadorea > Rhabditida > Panagrolaimidae > Panagrolaimus > Panagrolaimus sp. PS1159. The sequence continues at coordinate 6,104,645 of CAWUHW010000001.1, read as the reverse complement.
TATGGCGATCATCAATTGAAATGGGAGTTTGCCGATATTGGAATACACATAAAAATTGTTTGGCAATTGTATCATTTTATCGACCGGCGGGAAATTCAAATGCGCCAGGTAAATTTTATTTCCTTCTTCTTTTCAAAATAAGATTAAAAAGTTCAAAGTTTAACTCCGACAAAAAATATATATTATACAAAAATATTCAATTACTTAAAAAAGTGAATATACTATAATTTATGGGGAAGAAATTTTCTGCCACTTTTAAAATCTTTGCCTTTCTGGATTGTATTAGATTTTATTATCCACAAAAAAATGCTAATTTTTTCAAATATACAAAACTATTGGCAAAGCTTTAGTGCTTTTATTTGTTATAGTTATTATGGATTATAGATAAATAATAATATTTTATTAAGCTCGCATATAAATGATAAATAGGAAAAATGTTTATTATTATAAAAATGATATTATTTTTATACAATACCTTATGATTTAACAGAGATTAATGCTTCATTTTATAATATTTTTTTGAAAATATTTTTGCATTTTAACAAAGCTTTAGCTATTTTTGCTTAATTTTAGGTTTACTTTTTATTATCCAATTCAGCAGAAAAGCATAGGAACATTAAATACAAAAAACATTTCTGTTGTAAAAAGATAGTGTAAAAAATATGAATACTGCAAAAATATGGAATAAGTTTATAAATAATTTTTCTGAAAATGTGCGATATTTATATTTTAAGAGTATTCTGTTGCTTTATTTTCGTGATTAAAATTCACAGAAAAATGGGTTGCGTAAAAAGTGCTTCCATCATTTTTTGCAATCTTTTTTTATGGAATACTAATAGAATTTCTTTTCAATACCAACATGTTTTGCTAAAAGAGTGTATAAAATTTGCGTAAAAAGTGAGGTATAGCACTTTTTACACAAGCCATTTTTCTGTATTAACAATTATTTTTTAAAGTTTATGTTTTCTCTCTAAAAACAATGTTTTGCATTTTTCTGCACATTTTTGTTTTTTGGTTGGTTTTCAAATTGCTATGCATTTTTTATGAATCATTATTAAATCATTTCAATTACTCAAATTTTCTCATTCTCATTAATCTTAAATTCCTTACTAAAAAAACTGAAAAATAGCATTTAAGAATTAAAACAATATATTTTTTGTGTCTTTCTAAAAGCAGCACGGATCTATTAAATGTCAAATTTTATTTTTTTGGAGCCAAAAACACTTTTAATTTATTTTTTTATTAGACTTTTGGTTCCAGTAATTTTCTCAGTGGTTTTTAATAATCCTATCATAAGATATCCGGTACCATTTTTGCTGACTGGCTTGTTTTTTTATCGGATTTAAATATGTATTCTTTCTTTCCACATACATTTTTTTTGATGTTAATTATAGTTAAAAGATTTGAAGGTGTAAAAGTGTATATGAAAGATTGGATATAAAAAAAATATCATTTCTAAAAATCTTTCGAGAAAATAATAACAGCAGCTTAAAATCCTTGGTCTCTCTTTCGAAATTAAACAAATACATAAATCACTTTTTTGAAGTAGATTAAGTTTTTTTTATTTTTTGGTTTTGTGGTTTAAATTAAAATATTAATTCTTACAATTCTTATATACTTTGCTCTTATGTCTCATTTTTTTAAAGGTTATTGGAAAAAAAAAATACAAAATTTTGGGCAGATGTTTTTTGCAAAAATTATACTTTTTGTTCAGAAAATCAAACAAAAATGTATCCTCCAAAAATTGTTTTTGTACGATTTTGAATATCTTTAGAAAAAAGGGATAAGGAATTGGCATTTTTTTGTAATTACATTCAATCAGTAAAATTAAAAACTTTCTCGTGTGTGGCATTTTTTTGTTTAAGACACATATCATCCGTAAATCAGTTTAACATGTTTTTCTGCTACCAAAAAATTCGAAAGACGTAAAACAAAAATCGCATTTATGATTCAAATTTATTTGGTTTGTATATATCTCTGTCCTGAAGGAGATAAGATTTGTCAAATCTTTTTTCATACAGTTTTTTGGATTTTTCTAGAAAAAAATAGTATTGATACAAAAATATTTAATCCATTTTTTACATTTTCTTACATGCCTTCTATACATTTTCATTTCTTTTTTCGTCATAGGTTTTAATTAAATTAAAACAAAAAAAACTTTTTAAAAAATTAAAAAAGTCTTGAATTTGGCATTTTTGCTACTGTTTTTGCTTCCTTTTTTCTCTTTTGCTGTAGAAAAAAAGATTATAAAAATAATCGTATTTTTGATTATAAAAATGTATCAGCAGCTTCCTTAAAATATCTTTTTTTTGTAGATACACTTGATATCACTCTCCTAAATATAGTTTGTGATAGAGGGTACAAAAATAATAACAAAGTGCATTCTTTTTTCCTTTTTTTCTATTTTTGTGCTGAAAAAATATGTATTTTTAACCCGAAAAATGAGATTTTTTTGTTTATCCCTCGGTGCACCTACACTTTCGTACTTACATGTACTTATATTCCTACGAAAATCTCTTTTTTAAGATTTGACATAAAAATAATATAAATACAAAATGACAATTTTAACACCTGTCTATTCTTAGACAAAAAAAAATTTTAAACTCTTTAAAATAAAATTCTTTTCATTTTTTTTCGAACAAATCTTGTAATAGTATTACAAAATGAAAAATTTGAAAAAACAATAAGGAAATCTGTAGCCTTCAGAATTCTTTTTATGACTTCATTTTTACTGTTTCCAAAACATTTTTATAAAAAAACTAATATACAATTTGTTGCAATGAAATTCGAAAAAAAGAGCTGAATAAGAAATTGAAGACACTTTGCCAAAAATTAGTGGAAAAAATAATTCCATAAATATTCTATAAGTGCTCAAATTGTAGCAATATTTAAAAATAAAAATTTTTTGTATAATTCCAGAAGGTTCTGGAATATTCGAAAATGTTCCAGAAAGTTGAGATTGTTTCAGAAGAATCGAAATCGAAAATTTCGGAACTTTCTAGAATGTTCTAGAAAATTACTAAAACAACTTTTAAATTTTGCGGGTGTTTCGGGCACTTATGGGGTCTTTTTTCCCACTAATTTTTGGTAAAGTGGCTTTAATTTCATTCAACTCTTTTTAACTCTTTTTTTCCACTTTCTAAAGAATTGTTGGATTTTTCAAGAAAAATGGCAGATTTTATTTGGCTGACAAATGATTTCTGTTTGATTTAGACACAAACGATTTTCGTATTTAACCTCAATTTTGGAAAAGATTTTATTTTCTGCAAGAAAACATTTCGGCAAAAAGTCGAAATTTTAACTTGCTCTCCCTGTAAAAATAAAAAAATCGAGTTTAAAGGGGAAAATTGTTTTCGTTTAAAACGCATTTTTTTTCAAAATCGAGCAAAAATCTGTCCATCGACAAAAATTCAATTTAATCGTATCGACTTGAAACTTTGCACACATATAAATATGTGTTAAAAAATAATAATGGAAAGGTTTTTGGACCCATATCAAACCTGGAAACTCTGAGACACGAGCTTGAAAATATCAAATTTTGGAAAAAATGCCATTTTTTGGCAGTTTTTTGATGCCACGATTAATTTCAAGTTACGCCCGGTGAATTGTTTTATCAGAAGCACTTTTTGGTATATAAATACACATGATAAGCCTTCAAAAATCAATCTAAATGGGGTGCAAGTTCAAAATGGATAGGGGTCCTCGAAGTTGAAAAAAACAGCGTTTTAAATCAAACAGAAACGAAAAAATACTGTAACCAATCACTTAAAAATTTATTACTCAAAAAAGGGCAAAGTTTAAATTTCAAAAAAATTTTTGTCGTAAATAATATTCAGATTAAAGGGACAAAAGTGACAAAATAAATTGCAACAAAATACTACTTTTACTTAACAAAAATTGAAACATTTTTATAGTCATTAAAAATAATGTGCTTACTAATATCCTTTTTAGTGTCACTTACAACCCTGTAATAAAAAAACAGCTGATTATCTTAATTTTTAAGTGCTTTTTTATTTCAAAAATAACTTTTTTTGGATTTTAAAATTTTTTCTGACAAATGTTGCATATTTTTTTCTCCCACTTTTTTAAGTAAGTACTATAAAAGATTTCATGTCCAAGATATAAAATTATTTATTTATTACAGTAATTAAGAGAGAGTGACAAATTAAGTAATAAATAATAATAACTTATGCGATCTTTGCCTTTTTTTATTTCATAAAATTATAGTATTTTTAAGTTACGCAAAAAAAATAACTATAGATTTTTCAAAACATGTTTAAAACGTCATTTTCAGAATTTTGAAATGATTTTCGTGGAGTTTCCACAAAGAAATTTAAAAAATAATACAAAAATGCTGTATTTTACAGTCATAGGATTTTTAAAACAAATTTTTAAAGTAAAATTAAATTAACTTCAAACAAAGTTTTATGCCATACATAAATTTTTTAGAATGGCTTTATGAATCGCAAAAATCTTTTTTAGATATTTTAGACAAATTAAAAAAGTTTTTTGAAGTTTTTAAAAAACAGTTATAAAATAGATTTTTTATTTTTTTTAAATTAGACAGTGCTCTGAAAAGTTTTAGAACCCCGTTGAAATCATAGTTTGTGGTTTTTAACAAAATGTTTTTCCTCCTATTAGTTCCATTAGCCCCACTATTTTTAGGCCAGTTATGGTAGATTAATATGCAAATTATTATTGTTTATATGTTTTTGTTTTTTTACTAAAAGCAAAACAACATTTTTTACTTCGACAAAAAAATATGTTTACACCGAAAAATCTTTTTATGTATTTTGTTTTTATCATCAATTTTAAAATGAATCCATTAAAAATGGCATTTGTTTATGAAAATTTTTTACTACAACTGAATTTGATCTAAATTCAGTAATCGAATTTTAAAGGTATTGTCGAAGACAGAAGAAAAAACACACATCGATGAATTTTTTCAGTCACTATCGCTTTTTCTTCAATGAAGAGGTTTTTCGAAAAACCGCTCCAATAAAACTCATGATAGTAATTGAAAAAAACGATACTAAAAAACTGTTATTACTATCATTCTTTGAAAAATTTGCATATCAGTTATCCAAAAAATGATATTAGATTCGGAGCTTGTTTGTATCGGGATATCAGAAGTATCAATGCCTCAAAATTTTATTTTCATAAATATTTGTTGTATTAGCTACAGTACCTGTAATACTTTGTTCAAATGCTTTTAGATGCCGCCACCAATATATGCAAACCCAGAAAGATCTCTGTGAAAAGCTTTGCACTGCTTATCCATATTTAAGCTGTACAAAGCTTTTCGTGGCATTTTAAAAACAGCTTGTTTAAAAATTTTTACTGCAGAAAAAACCCGAGAAAACAAAAACATTTGGCTCTATTTTTTTCATATTTAAATCCGTCGTGTGCGTCAAACAAAAGTCTAATTTTAAAAATTACAGGAAAAAAACGAAAGTGATTTAAAAAATACTTGAAAAGATTTTACTGTTTTTTTTTCAGTTTAAATCTTCTTACAAGTCTAAAAAAATATAAAAAAATAAACTTTAAAAAGAATTTGTATTTTTTTCAATGTTTTTACAAATTTCAAAACAAAAGAATTTTTTAAATTTAAAATACATTATTAGTTTCTACAAATATAGTTTAATGTCATTGTTAGATTACAACGTTATCCGTTTTTTTTTTGAAAATTACAATTTTAATTAAAGGAATTGTTTTTTTTCTTGCAAAAAAAGATATTTTCATTAATTATCGTTAAAATTCCTTTCACAAATTTTTTTTGCTAATCTTTTTTAGGGTTGTTTTTTTATTCAAATATCAGCAAAAAGTGATTGGTATTAGATTCTCTGAAATATTTGTATTAAAAAGAATTTGTAGTTTCATGGCAGATTAGAAAAAAATACCAAAGAGTTTTTTTTTCTTCTTTTGTCAGAGATCAGCAAAAGACAAACGTATATATGTAACAACAAAAAATAAATACAAATAATTCAAAAATAATAAAACAATATTTTTTTTGTTTACATTTGTAATGGGACAAAAAAAGAAATACATTAATTAAATTAAAACATATTTTTTTTATCCTAAAGAGATTTAAAAATATGTTACATTATTTTTGACATTTTAGAGTCTTTGCTTTTAAATCATGTTTTGAAATAAAATAGTCTAATATTATATCGGAACATTTACATATAAAACGAGGATATAAAAAAAATCCTGGCGAGGGCTCGAAAAACGGTGTTTTTTCCAACGGTTGGAAATTTCAAAGGAAGCCGACCGTCGGCATTCTTTGAAATTTCCAACCGTTGGAAAAAACACCGTTTTTCGAGCCCTCGCCAGGATTTTTTTTATATCCTCGTCTTATATAGTCATATTAGCTATAATATATCTATTTTACAAAAAATCCATATTCTTAAAGTTTAAAGCATGCGAATTTAACATAAATCTTGCTCTCACTGAGGATTTTAATAAAAAAAATTTCACTGGGACTTGAACCTTCGACCTACTGGCTGATAGCCAAACGCGCTACCAACTGCGTCATGCAAAAATCATTCTCGTAGAATTCACAAAACTAAATTTTAACCATAAAAATTTTTTTAGGTGAATTCGCTGCAAACATTCCATCCAAAGATTCTCTTCCAGCAGATATCAAAGAATCAACCCAGCTAGAATCTCTTATTCAAGCAACAAATCGTTCATCCACGCCAATTCACAGTGCCATTTTTCGATAATAATTATATTTATATTTTTGCTTTCTTTTATTCCATCCATTAATTTTATATTATAGCTTTAACATAGCTCTTGCATTGCTTTATCTCTTCTTACACTTTTTTGTTTGTTATCAATTTATATCTCTCTTCTTTCTCCATCCATTTTTTTTTTGCTGATTTATTTTCTTTTTTTATTTGTCTTTCATCAAAGAAAAAAAAATTACAAAAAAAAAACACAGACACATTCGTTTCTTTCGTTTTTCAACTTTAATTGTAGGTTGAAAAAAATTTTTGTTTCAATCTTTTTTAGATTTTTTTCCTAAAAATTTGTCTTTTTGATTATTTCTGCTATCTTCTGTTCTTTGTATTTTTTGGTTTTATTGCAAAAAAAACTTTTTGTAAAAAAATAAAAATGACTGCCTTTTTTCACATCGGTTTTTGAAAGGGGATTTTTTTTTTGGTTTTACAAAGGTAAAAAAACGCAAGATCTTTTTTATCTCTTTTTTAATCAAAAAAAATAATTTAATGTCGTCGGGTTTTAAGCTAAAAATAAAGGGAGAGAAAGAGAGGGAGTAAAAAATTAATCCAAAAATCCCATTCTTTGTCTGGACAAGATATGACAAGTCAGGAGACTGAAGACTGACTGGCTAGGACTCGGACTAAACCAATTGGGCAGAGAGAGAGAAGGCATATGACTCAGATACAATTTATCTTCTTAGTTAATGATAAACATATTTTCTTTTTTCTATGATTACATCCGGAATACATAGAAAAGGCCACTTCAAAGTAGCAACCTTCAATCCCCCCCCCCCTCTAAACCCTGATTCAATTTTTTTTCAAAAATACATTTTTAATTTTTTAAAACAATTTTATTTCTTTTTTTAAGAAAATATATTTTTTTAATAAACAATTTTACAAAATCAAAAACAATGATAATAATATAAAATACATGATATGAAAAAAGGCGTCCCAAAAGAATGGAGAAAAAAGTGAGCAAATACAGTTTCGAAGATTTTTAAAAAAAAACAAAGTAAAAAAATGAGATAAAATTTTTTTTCTAAAAAAAAGACAGTACCAAATACATCACAAAAAAATACAAGCAATAGAAAGAGATCTGCACTCGGACCTAAGTTTCTTTTTTGGTTTTAATTATCCGTTATTTTAAAATGAATTTGAAGATAAAAGTTCAACATTTGGAGCTTGATCTACTCGATAATAATCAACAGATGAAGGTCGACGATATCTGTGTGGTCTAAGGGGAGAGGAACCTTTTGAAGGCAATTCAGAATTTTTTGATGCTGCAGATTCTGGTACTGAAGAAGATGATGCAACTGGTAAAGAAGTTTTCATTTCATCTTCTGGAATCATTGCTAAACATTTGATCGGTCTACTATTTGAAAATTGTTGACAATGGAATCCTTGAGCTAAAAAAGAGAAATGTAATTAATAATTTGTTTTTAGCTATAAATCTTCTCTATGGGTTCCGGTGACGACAAAAATTTTGTGCAATTATAAAAAAAAGTAAGAAGGAAGTTGTCACTTTTTTGAATGAAAAAATGAGAGATAATTGCTTTTGTTTTAAGAAATGTAAACAAAGTGTAATTTTACGCAAACAGAAGTTACAGTATTTTTGGTCTTGAAAAGGATTTTTTTAAAAAAGAGTTCTACAACGAAAAATATGAAAACTTACGCAAATTTGTTGCACATTTAACTTCAGCATCATCGCATCGATTGAAAACTTCTGTGGACCATTTATTACAAACAATTTGACATTTTGCATCTGTTTCAGAAATGTAAATTGAAATAAAAGATATCCAAAAAAATATAATTGAAAAATTTGGAATATTTATTGAAGAAAGATTTAAAAGTGATGACATCATGATTGGATTTAGTGTCTGTTAATAAGAATTGATAAGCACAAAGTGATTAGCTTCTTGAATGTAAACTGTAAAAAAATTATGAATAAGTTTTTTTTACAAGTTCGAAAGAAAGAAGAAAAGGTTTTTTTTGTAATATTTTTGGGTCCATTTTCCTCCGCTTTTATATGATATGAAAGGGAGGAGTCGAAAGAGGAGGAGACTTTAAAAAAAATAAAAATACAAACACGAAAAAAATATAATACCGAAGAGAAAAAAGTGGGAGAGATTTTCTTTTTCTTTCCTCTTTGTTATTTGCCCTTAAGGCAAAAGATGAAAGAGAAAGAGAAAAAATGGGAAGAGCGAAAAAAGATTATCAAAAAAAGGAGTGGGGCCACGTTTTTCTTTTCATTTTTACCGGAAACAAACATTTACAAAAAAAAAATATAGAAACCACGAGGAGAAAAACTTTTTTAAGGGGAGAAGCTCCAGAGGCCCTTCAAAAAGTGATGATGATAAAAAGGCTTTTCCCAAAAATAAATGGACATTCTAGAAAGAAAAAATAAATACATAAATTTTAGGGATATTTATTTATTTATGCTCAAAAAACAAAACAACCAAAATTGATGGCGGGTGGTGATTTAAGCATCGCCGTCGAAGAGAAAAAAAAATGTGAAAAAACACATCACTTTTTATTCTTCCGACATTTATTCATTCATTCAAAACTTTACACCCCACCCATTCTTTTTATCTCATCGGAACACATTTTTTTTTTAAGTTTTTAAGCTCAAAGTAGCTTTTTCACGGCCGTTTTTATACAAAAAAAAACAGCAGCGAAAAATGTGACGAAATATTTTTAATGGAAAAAATGTGATTGAAACGAGATAAAACGAAAGAGAGATATTTAAAGAAGCAATCAAAAAATAATAAATTTAACGCAAAAATGGTGTCTCCGTTTTTTAAAAAAAACCCCGCACAAAAACATAGACTTTTGACGTAAAAAGGTGAAAAAGAAATAGGTTACCTTTTTTTCTCTGATATGATTATAGGGAAAGAAGAAAACATTACTGTAGCCAAAAAAATATTTTGTCGTCGTCGTTGTCGTTTTTTGCCTTTAATTGAGTTATTAAAAATAAAACTTAATTAAGTAACTTTTAAAAACAGTTGAGAATATTTTAAAATGTATAATTTGTAAAATACAGGGGGGATATTATTTTTTTATTGAAGTAACTTTTTTAACTACAAAAGGATGTACGACAACAACATATGTATGTATTATTTTCTGAATATTTGAACTATTATTTTTGGAAATAATACATTCAAAAACTTTTTTTATGTGGAGGTCTTTAAAAGCTGAATTACCGGATATTGAAAATTTCCAAAAAAAAGTATTTTTCAAACGGAAATGTCGTAAAATATTTAACACATGTTTTTTTGTTGAAAAACGCAGACAAAAATAATTAAAATGTTTTTGATTGTTAAAAATGTTTTTTTAGGTTACTGTTTTCGCAGTTGTCTTGAAACAAAAAATTTTTCAATTTTTTTTTGAAAAATAAAAAAAGTTAAAATTACTGTAAACACAGCAAAAAAATGTAGTATAAAGAAAGATATAGAAATTTTTTCTAAATGTCAAAATTTTTTTTAAAAAAAATTTTGTAAATGAGATTCCCGAGGTAATGCGATTATGCGATTATCATTGTTATTTATGTCTTTTCTACCACGAATCTGCCAAAAACAAAAAGATTTAAATAGAGACTTGACTTTCCTACATAAAAATGTATTTTTGCAAAGAAAAAAATTAAGTATTTCAAAACAATAAATTTTTTAAATCAAAACACAATTGTACATGTGTGAAAAAAGCTATTAAAAATTATAGGACAAAACTATGAAATACAATAGAATTTCCGTATAAGTCTCATTAATCTCAATAACAATTATTGCAAAAAACAAAACAATGAAATATAAAAAAAAATTCGTGCAAATTTCGACAGAGATACGTAAAAATAAACTTTTCTGTACAAGGTTGTAATTAAATAGAAATCAAAACAATGAAATTTTTTTCTGGAATTTTAAATTTTTAGATCAATGACGAATCCCAAAAAAATTGAAACTATGAATTTTGATAAAAATTTTGTTCCAGAATTATCAACATTTTTCTACAATGTTCTTTATCCTATTTCCTTCAAAAGCAAAAAAAAACTCCCATTTCCATGAAAATTAATCACTTTAAATTAGTTTCAAAATCACTGAACAAAACCTATACTCAAGTTGTTTCATTTCAACAACAAAAAGATAACAAATGAAATATTTCAAAATAATACTTTAACCTTTTTATCACTTAAAATTTATCACCTCTTTAATTAAGCAATTAAGACCAGTTTCTTCCCTCATTTCTTTTTGACTCGTGTTTCACTTTTTGTGTTTTTTTTTTTGCAAAAAATAGCTTCCAAGCTTTTAAAACTAAAAATGTCACAAATTTGTTTAAAAACAAATTTGTCACATTTAATGGCTTTAAAAAAACATTTTAAATGTTGTTGTTTCTTTTCTTTTGTTTTGCAAAAAAAGATGACACAAGGAAAATATGTTTAAAATTTTAAATGTATATATATAAAAGGGCGATTAACCGAAGCATTTGTTTTTGCCTTTTTTCCAATCCCACCATATTTTTCTCCCTATTTTACTATAAATGACGACAATTATTTTTATTCACCTTTTTTTTAAAACAGTTATATTTATTCAAACAAAAATGTTTCCGTTTTTTTTTCATTTTTAAATAAACGTCAAAAAAAAGAAAAGTTTGCATTTTTCTTAAAACAATTGCCTCTCAAATTTTTTTATTATACATTTAATTTTTGTTTTGTCTATTTTTATGAATCTCTGCAAAAACAAAAAAAATGGGGTAATTAATTTAAAGACAGAAATTTTTGAATCTGAACATTTTAAATGAGTTTCAAAAATAGTCAAAAGTGAAATGGAAGTAAAATTTTTAGAGAAAAGTACAAAATTTGTTTAAAGTTTTTTAGAATCGAAAAAAAAATAAAAGCCAAAAACATCCGTTTTTTATTTCTTCAACAAAAAAAAACTATACTGTAACTCATTTTTATATTCCTCCTACAATAAAAAATATATTCAATTTAAGTTACATTTTTATGCATCAAAAGATCCGTATAAAATATGCCCATTTTTAGTGCAAAAATACCTTTTGGCAGAAGTTTAAAAGTACTCAAATACAAAGAACAAACATTTTTAAAGAAATGTTTATAAATAAAAAAGCACGTGAAAAAATACGTTTAAAATATTTTATCATCATTTTTATTGTTTCATCAAAATTGCATAAAATATTTGTTCCAGAAATTTATATATAAAAATTTACAACTCTTTGTTATCAAAAAAAAGAAGGTGATGAGAAAATGAAGGAAATTCATGGATGTTGAAAAACTGATAAAATATTTTTTTCCGGAAAATATTGTTGGAGTGAATCAAAAAAAAATTAAATTGCTAAAATGTGTGGGGAAAACAGTCTGAAAAATTATGCGATATTTATTCTAAAAGTATTAATGTGAAAAATTGTCTCCCATGAATTATAATTTGAAATAAAAGTAATATTTTTAAAGCAGTCTGCAAAAATTAGTCTGAACCGTTGCAAAAAGAATCAACCATAGAAAAAATATTTTTCAAACAATTTTTATCGCTTATTTCAACACTTTAAAATCATTCGATAAAAATATTTTGAAATTACTATTGTAACGTATTTGATTTTGTAACCAACATTTTTAATCAAAAATTTTTTCTGCTTACAACCAACAGAATCCCTATTTTATACAGAAAGCTTTTATGGATTCTTACGATTTTCAATACAAAGTTAAATCAATATTTTAAAAAATATCACGCTTTACATAACTTTAATGAAAATTTTATTAATTTCTTGTTTTTTACACTCGTTTTTAAAACATTTATCCAAGTATTTTTAAAGAGAAACTAAAACACAAACATTTATTTCTCAAATATAATGCAATTGTCTAAAACTTTTTTTTTATTTTTTACTTCTTTTTCTACAGTATCCCCTATTTGACGTCACAAAAATTTCAAATTTTTAATAACTATAAAATCATTTTTTTTATTAAAAGTTGCAATTTTAACTGTTTTTTTTCTGAAAAATCGTAATTTAATTTATCAAAAAAAACGTCTCTGTTTTATTACTTTATTTTTAAAAATAAATTATTATAAAAAATATTTTTTTGTTTGGCCATAAAATTAATATAATTTGTTTTTTTTTGTTGATTGTATTACGGATATTTTTGTAAAATAATAATGGACATAACTTGAATTAAATTTTTAATTGAAAATTTTGAAGAGAGATACAAAATACGCTAAAAGAACACTACGTATTTTACGTTTATCAAAAAAGTGACAAAACTTTTTCCTTCATTGAACCTGAAAATTAAGGATTCATTTTTTCGTTACTTTTTGAAACTCCAAAAAACAATAAAACCTCCTCAAATATTTCCCTAATTTTCAAGTTTAATCACAAAAAAACTTTGTTTGTGGTGCCATTTATATTTATAATAGTGTATACTGTAAATGTATGATTTCACAGTGAATTTGTATTTTTAAAAATATTTTTTTACGTCTTTTAAAAAAACTTGTGTCAACAATTTACGCTTGCATTTCTAAAAAAGAAAACAAAAACAAAAAAGAATTCTTTTATCTTTTTAATGGTTGCATTTTTGTTGTCATTTTAAAAAACGTAAAAAAAAAGAAAAAGATAATCACATTTTTTTCCATTTTTAATTTTTTCGGGAAAAAAAGTCTGAGATAAACAAAAACAAGAAAATTTTCCATGAAAATTTAAAAAATTCGTGCAAAATCATCTTTTATATAAATTGTTGACAAATTCTTCGTTTGAAAAACAACAAAAATTAAATTATCACTTTTATAATTTTGTTTTTTTGTCTCGAAAAACACTTAAAAAATTAAGAGCTGTTTGGTAACACTTTTGTTCAAAAAATACAACATCAGTTTTAAAAAATGGGTCATGCTTTTTTTATAAAGAATTTGAAGACGTTTGTATATATTTTAATTCTTTAATATCTCTTTTTTTTATCTTAAGTGCTTTGGCATAGAAAATTACAAGAAAAAATGATTCATATTGCAAAAAGCCGTAAAAAGTGTTATACCTTTTAAATGTTTCTCAAAAGTAGCAAATACATGTGTTTTATTTTTAGAAAATGGAATTAAGAAATAATTTTAAAGCATTTGTTAAAAAATAGCATGAATCATAAAAAATTAGTATTGAAAAATACGAAGAATTTAAGAACTTTTGTAATACGGTAGATCTATAAATGAAAGTTAACTGCGAGCAACCTGCAGCAAGAGATGTAAAAAAAGGTCAAATTTTACGAAATCACTTGGATATTTTCTGTAATATTAATGCAACTTTTTTTTTCTTAGACAGCTGCAATAGTGAAAGTCACTGCAATATTTCATAAAAAATATAAACAACATATTATTATCAATTTAAAAAAAAATAAAAGACAAAAATTTTCGAAACATTTTATTAAATCTGTTTTGAAATGAAAGATATCAATGTTTTATAAAACAGTGTGATTCACGGATAAATAAAAATCAGACACTTGAAGTTTTTGCAAGTGCTTTTTTGTTCAATTTTATACAGATTTTTTAACAGCAAATTTTATTAATAAAAAAGACACAGGCATTTTGTTTAAAAACTTTGTAAAAAACATGATTTTAATAAAAATTGTTTAAAGTCAGAAGTTTGTTCAAATATAATTGTTGTTTCTATTCTATTATAATTAATTTTAATGTACACAACACGACGCATTTTTTAATCATTTTGTACAAAAACAAATTGATCACATAGTTTGTTAAAAGTAAGCAATGACAAAAAAAATTGAAACTGACACATACCACTTCCATCTTAAACGCCATTTTTACTTTTATTTTCATAATAAAATTTCCGAGTTTGTTAAAACTAGGGTTGTTTAATCTCCCGGGAGATCAAAAAAGTGGGAGATTCTCCCGGGAGATCTCTTGCAAATCTCTCAAAATCTCCCGACTTTTCAAAAAGGGTATTTCCATCCATTAAAGAGAATTGTTTTTAATACATCTTAATATTATAAATTTTATACAACCATAAAAAATGTCATATACGACATTAATTAAGCTATTTTTAAGGTTTTCTATGATTTCTAAGTAATAAACACAAAATAAACCGGGAAAATAAAATAAATTGTGTACTCAATAGAAAAATTTTTCGGGAGATTTTCCGCCAAAAAGTGGGAGATCTCCCGGGAGATCTCCATTTTACAACCCTAGCTAAAACTGAATTTTATTTTTGAAGATTATTTTTAATTTCAAAATAAAATTGTTTTAATACTGTATAATGTTATAAAAAAGTATTTTAAGCTAGTTTTTAAAATGTCTGTAAAATAAAAATTTGCAACGGACATATTTTTATAGTGCAAAAACGTTGTGTTTTGAATCTTTTCCCTGTTTTCTTTAAACATTTAACAACAATTTTCTATTTTCATATATTATTTCTATGCCGCAAAATCCATTTTGTCCCAATGACGCAAATTATTATAAGTTATTTGAAAACTTTTAAAAATTAAACAGATATTCATTCTCGTTTTTATCAATTCTGAACTATAATTTCATATTTTCACTTCAGGATCCAAAATCAAAAAAAAATGGATTTTACATGTTTTAATTATACAAATATATTATTTTATCATTTTGATAATATTTTATTTTGGTATTTCACATTTTTTGTTGGATTTTGGAATGCTATTTTAGCTATTAATAGATTTACGGCTTTATTATTTCCATTACGGCATTCAAAAGTTAGTTATTAGTTTAATGAAAGAGTGGGTGTTTTTTTGTCAAAATATGTTTTTTTTTGGTTTTGAATGAAATATTAATTACAAAAAATAGTAGCTTTGAAAGAAATTTGTGTATAATGTTTCATGACGCAATTGGTATCGCGCTTAACAACCGTTGAGGGGTTTAAATCCGCAGCCGTTTTTTACGATTTATTTCTCCTTAGATAATGCCACTTAGTCTAATACACAGTTTTAAATTGCAAAAAACATAAATTTATTCCAACTTTAGATCTATTTTTCATTGTGTTAATATAGTTAACCATTATGAAACTTAATGCAAATGTTATAGCCTTTATCTCTTAATCTTTAATCATCAAATCAGAACAGATTCCGTCCTTTTTCCCCGCCTTCTTTCTTTCCTTTTTGTTATTGTTTTAACAGCTTTAACATTAATGGTATCTCTTATTTTCTTGCTAGCGATTTGGTTCTTTTATATTTTATCAAGATAGATAAATAAATAAATCTTTAAAAGAAAAGTCAATGAAAAAGGCCACTCTCAATAAAAGGATAGCATAAAGCTATCACAGCTACCACGTATTCATTTCAGGCCTTGCCCATGCCTGTCAAATACTCTATGAATTTTATTTTTTGCCAAAGTGTTTGGCTTTGTTATGAATGCAGGAACGTCAGCAGGGATGGGGTCCGAGGTCCCGTGCCCCTTATGTTTTCTCTCTTTCTTTTTGCATTTACAAAAAGCCATTTTTTAAAATTTAATAATTCAAAGATTCTAATTTTTAGATGACTACAAAAACAGATAAATATTTATTTATTAAACAAAGTTTTACCGCCTCCGAAAATCGAAATTCCAATTTGAATTTGAATCATAGTGAAAAATGTGCAACATCAATTCCACTTAAATGTAATAGCAAATCAAATAATGATAAATATCGTGGTAAAAAATTGCTGCTGCAGTTCAAAAAAATTAAATCCGGCAACATCGATTTTATGTTGTAAAAAAGGTTACAGTAGTAACAGTTGCTCATTGGTTTTTTTTCTGGGATTAAAATGCATTAACAATGAATTTAATTTTTTTTTACGTGGAACTGCAGCAACAGATTTTGAAGTATCTGATGAATATGAAGAAAAGAGAAAATTACAATCGTGGAATAAATCTTCTAAAGTGTCTGCTTTTCCAACTTTTAATGAAGATAATGATGATTTTAAAAAACCATGGAAGAATGGAAATACTTTAAAAACCACCAATAAAAGCACTCTTTCTCTTCATATTGAAGTTGATGAAAATTCAGTTGCATCGAATTTATTTGATAATAAAAATATTGAAAGATTAAAAAAAGAAAAATTTGGATCAGTCAAAACTTCCAAACAAATCTTTACTGGTCCTTTTAAATCTCAAGTAATATAGAAAACAAAAAAATAATTTGTAATTCATTTAACTTATTACAGAATCCCTTTGAATTTCCAAGACAACAAGATGGAAATAAAAAAAATGAACCTGAAGTTATGAAATTTAAAGCATCTCAACAATTACCAGGCAGTTAGTTTTTCGTTAAACAAATATAAACAAGGAATGAAATGTCGGTTGCGAATTGTAGATTCAAGCCCGTATTCAGGGGGGCTACCCTCCAACGCTTCAGGCATCTACCCAAAAAATAATCCTGGATACAGGCTTGTGTACATTTAAGGCAAAATTTAATAATGCTTAGTCATGACATGCAAAAAAAATTTAAATGACAATTTAAAACAAAGAAGTAAAATATATGTTGAGTTAAGTGAGGCCAAGCCGAAGGCATGCCACTCAGCTGATTTTAACATAGCTGAAAAAAATTTTGAATAACAACAAAATTTTTTCATGAAAATTAATTTGCATATTTTTATGCAAATGAACAGCGTAATCACGTATTGAAACACGTTTTGCCATAATTGTTAATTTTTATGTTGAATCGATAATGCTTAACATTAATACAATCAAAACTTATGGTATGCATAGTCTTGGAACATTAAAATAGAGCAAACAGCAGGCTTTTATCAACATTAAAATATCATAATAATGTTTTTATGAGTTTACAAACATTCTAAAACCATTTTAAAAAAAAAAATTTTTTTGAAAATTTTGTGATTTAACCTTGGTTCATGTGAAAAAGAGAAAAAACGTGAAATTTTGCACGAATCATGAAAAATTTTTGTAATAAACAGACAAAAGTAAAATGGTTCTACATTCTTTTGAGGGTCATATAAATGTAACAAATATAACAAATCGTTATAATTTATGTTCAAAAAAAAAGTAGATAGCAAAATAAGGTATCAATAAAATTGAGCAAAAAACTGTAATCCATCGCAAATCACGGCTATTCCATTTAAAAGCAAACCGTAACTTAGAACATCTTTCTTATATCCTTTTTGTAATTAAGAAATAAAAAAACATATGTAATAATTAAATTTATTAATGATAATTAATATTAAACATTATCGATTCAACATGTTCAACATTAAAATTAACGATTTTGGCAAAACGTATTTTCAATATGTGAATACGCTGTGCAAATGTGATGGACGGAAAACAAGTATTTTTGGAAAAAGTTCTTTTTTTGCATTTATGGACGTATAAATGCATTTAAAGGTTGCGGCATTGAATAAAAAATTTTGCAGCAAAATTGTCAACGATGGAACGTGAAACTCCAAGTGTTACAGATACAACGATGCGATTTGTTGATAGCCTTGCACCAGATGAAACAACAATGGTTACAAGCAAGTAAGTTTATTTTTATGCATGTTTTTCATTTAATAGTTTTTGAAATTGTTACAGTAAATCCAATTCTTCTATAACCTTAACACAAAATGTATGGCGTAAAAATCCTTCAACACCAAATATGAAACGACAATCACAATTTATTGTTACAATGTCATCTGCAGAATGTATGACAGATATTTTTCCAGAATGGATACAATTTTCGTTATATGGTCCACCAGGAAATCGCCGATATCGTCCATATGATTTAAATATGCCATTAGCAATTCCACGGTAAGCAATTATTTTATTTTGGGTGTATTCAATTTTTTCATATGACTCAATCTGAAAATCCGGGATTCGATGGAATGATTTTTTGTTGGGTTTTTTTAGCAGCTTCGCTTTAATTTACCTTATTTAAAATATTCGAATTCAAAAATTTAATATTTATATTTACGGATCTTTTTGTCGTGAAGAAAGTGTATCCTTCAAAACAAATAAAAATATACGTTCTTTATTCCATACAAAAAATATAATATGAATGAACACAAAAAACAAACACATTCAAGCTTTTATACATTTTTTATGGTGAATGGAGAATAATAATAATCATATGCAAATTTGCGTAGTTTCTTCGCAACACTTTTGATGGCACCTACTAAAATGCGGTAGCGGTAGGCATAAAAATGTAACTTAAAATTAATATATTTTTTATTGTAGGCTGAATATGAAAATGAGCTACAGTATAATTTTTTTGTTGAAGAAATAAAAAACGGATGTTTTTGGCTTTTATTTTTTTTTCGATTCTAAAAAACTTTAAACAAATTTTGTACTTTTCTCTAAAAATTTTACTTCCATTTCACTTTTGACTATTTTTGTAACTCATTTAAAATGTTCAGATTCAAAAATTTTTGTCTTTAAATTAATTACCCCATTTTTTTTGTTTTTGCAGAGATTCATAAAAATAGACAAAACAAAAATTAAATGTATAATAAAAAAATTTGAGAGGCAATTGTTTTAAGAAAAATGCAAGCTTTTCTTTTTTTGACGTTTATTAAAATATGGAAAAAAACGGAAACATTTTTGTTTGAATAAAAATTACTGTTTTAAAAAATAAGGTGAATAAAAATAATTGTCGTCATTTATAGTAAAATAGGGAGAAAAAGTCGAGCTCAAATGAATCCCTGACTTTCGGGTTCCGTCATAAAAAAAAAGAAATTTGATTTAAATTTCAAAATTTCAATAATTTCGATGCAAGCCTTACAACGAATCTTTTTTAGACGTCCTGAATCTCGTTACAGAAATGATCCGCCTTTAACAGAGCATGGAAAAGTTTGTGCATCAATGACTGCAGCGGGAATTTTACGAAATAAACTTCCATTCAAAATTATTTATTGTGCACCTGAAATGTCTTCCGTTCAAACTGCCAATACTGTTGCACTTGCAATAAAAAAGACAAAAATTCCAATTCGTATTGAACCAGCATTATCAAATTGGCGGGGATTTATTAAACCTTCAAATGGTCCACAGTATTTGGAATCTAAAGAATTTGTAAGTTTTTTAATTTTTTTTTGAAGATTAAATTTTGTTTTTTTAGTATGCAAAACTTGGATATAGTATTGATCTTGAATATAAAGAATTTTTAAAAGAATCTGAAATTTTACAAGAAGAATCTCCACGTGATTTTTTGCAACGAAAATTGGATTTTTATGCAAGAATTGTTGATGAAAATGCATTTGATTGTGTTTTAATAATTGGACATGCGGCAACAGTGATTATGGCAGCAGATGGAAATTGGAATTCAAAAACTCAATTACTTGATATTGAACGTTCTGGTTTTCCTTGTTCTGTACATGGAATTCATTTGGGAGCTGATGGTGAACATACACATCTTTCACGGTATTTTATTTTTTTATTATTTAATTGTTGTAACTTTGCCTTTGTTTTTTTTAGTCCAACTCTTCCATTTACTCCAACACTTATTGATGCACAAGAACGTGCAAAAAAATCTGAATTATCTGAACGAGAAAAACCAAAGCCAAAGCGGAGATATGTTAAATCTTTTGGAGTTTCAAGTAATGATACCGATAGTGAAGAAGAATCATCTAGTCAAAATTCTGCTTAATTATATCATATTTAAATATATCGTATTTTATTTATGTTAAAGTAATCTTATTTCAAATATTTGAATAAATGTGCCTATTTTTAAATTGGAACTTGTTTCCGGGGATATATCTAAAACAAGTTTTTTTATGTTTTCGAAAGACAAGAGCAACATTTATTTGTTTCCCTTGAACTTTTAGATGATTGAGAAATTTATTTTAGTGAGAGATCCGCGACATTGCCTTCGGCAAAAAAGGGTCAAAATCCGGAAAGTTTTAATTTCTTTGGTTTTTTTAATTGTGGTCAAATTTCAATAGTTTGAAAAATGTTTTGTTTGGCTTTTTTTAAATGGATTTTAATTTTTCTGGTGAACTTCAATAAAATAAAGTTAGACCGTTTAATTTACATTTTTCATTTTTAACGTCTTTTTTCGAAATAGCATGAACCTGACAATCAGGGTCTTTTTCTAATGTTCTTTTGCCTGATTGTTAGGTTCATGTAATTTTAAAAAACATGTTAAAAACGGAAAATGTATTAAACTGTTCGCTTCCTTTAACGATTGAAAAAGCATAATTTCTTTTATCGGTTGTTAAAATGTTTTCTATATCCATGATTGACAATTTTGCTACAGTAACTTAAATTTCAGTCAAATTCAGCTTTTCTTCTTTAAATTTCATCAAAACTTGACGTCATAAAATGCCATAAGGCATTTTTCTTTAGGCGCTTAAAACTCGTCAGAAGCTTGCTTCTCTCAAATGATTCATTCTTTTACCACAAACATATTTTTTTTCAAACGACGGAATGTGGTCATTCTTGTTTCATCATTGCATTGAGTTGGACAATTGTTTCCAATCATTTTTTCTTTCTCTCCCATAGCTTTTATGAATCTTGTCACAAAATATTTTTTGACAACCATTGAATCCGCCTTCAATTAATATTTATATCCATCCCTAAATATATATCCATTTTTTTCGATATCCCCCTTTTTTCTAAAATCCATTCCTGCCAGCCGCAGGCATCCTCGATTTTTTTTAAATCGACAGCGGTCACTTTCAATTTTTTTGGAGCACGCATGTGAAAAACTTCATTCTTTTTTTGTTTTCTGCTTCTCTGATTTTTTTTTCTGTTCGATATTATTTTCAGCTGCTTTTCTCTGTGATCTTTTTTTTGCTCGATTATCAAATTTATCACTTCTTTTGTTTTTTTAAATCCCGTTCGTGAATTAATTTTTTTTACCGATCTTTCTTTTGTTCTTACATTTATAACTCGTTTTTTGCTTTAATTATTTTAAAAACGTTTGCTATTTTTAAAGGATTCAAACAAGAAAAAAAATAGTGCAGCAAAAACGTATGAAACCAGGATAAAAAAAACTTTTTTTTATTAACTTTTTATTTTTATTTCGCCAGTTTTAATAAATAATGGCAGGAATTGTTTTTTGGCAAATTTTGGCATTTTCTATATTTATTTCATCTTCTGTTGTTAATGGCCAAGTAAGTTTTAGTTTTGATAAATTTCAGGAAATATTGTGCTTAAAAATTAATTCTTTTCTACATTTTTTAAAAACATTGATTAAAATTTTATCAAGTTTTATAAAAAAATGCAGTTAAAATTAATATATTGCAAATGACCCTTATGAAAAAAATTAAAGTTTGTTAACTTTTTTGACATTTCACACTTTTTTATTTTTTAATCCAAAAAAAGAGAAACGAAAGAAAAGTGAAAATGGAATGTTTGTAAAAAGATTGCGCAAAACGGATATTTTCTTTTTCAAACAAAAAAAAAGGGATTTCCTTGAATCGATCCGAATGCTTAAAAATTTCTATTTTTGAATGAGGCAAATCAAAAAAAAAGTAGAAGAGATTAACCCCGTTACGCTCTCTTAAGCTTCTTTCTTGTTCTTGTTTCTGATATTCAAATATGGTTTATTTTTATAGAATGGAATAATGGGACTTATAAATCCCCGGGATATCGCAGATTTGACACAGCTGGCAATGAGATTAGGAGTTCAAACAATGGAAAGTAATAAAGAGCTTTTGTAAGTTTTTTGAAATTATGTGTCTTGAAGGGAAAATTTAAACATTTTTTTAAGATCAAAACCTGGACGTCCAGAATCTAAACCCCTTTCATCCAATGCATCTCCATCAGAACTTCTTGGACAAGGATTTACAAATTTAATGAATGGTGGTGGAATGGGCCTTGGAGGGATGAATGGCCTAATGATGAGTGATCGATCTGTGCCACCAATTGAAAAAACTCAAACCATTGGAAAACCAATTTCAACACTTCCAAAAGAATTTGGTGCTCCAACACTGTTTAAAAATTCTCCATTATTCCCAATTTCTGGTGCAACAGCTGCAGCAGCAAAAGGTGTTCCAACAATTGAAGGTGGTGCTGCTGAACCCCTTCCGGCATCTGCTGCTGGAGAACTTGGAAGTGATGTAATAAAAAGCAATCCAAATCCATTAGGATTAAATCAAGCTGCAATGGAACGTGGCGGGGAAGGCTTGCTAAAGCTTGCATCTTCATTCCTTCGTGGAGCTGGTGGAAATGGGAATAGTTTTGATTCACCGCGAAGCGGAGGATATGAAGCTGCTCGAGGTACACCTAATGGAAATAATAATTTAATTCCAAATATTAGACAACTCCTCCCTGGTGCAAGAGAAAATTTTGGTGTTAAACGTGGAGATGGTTAGTTGTTTTTGGACGTGATTAACGACTTTTAAATAATGTTGCATTTAAGGTTGTTTACCATTTGTATCAGAATTTATGCAAATTGCATATGGGAATTGCGTGAAACATGCTGAAGAACGAACATGGGATGCTTGGGGCCGTGAAATTCAAAATGGACTTACAGGCGGTGGAATTAATCTTTTCCGAGCTAGGTTTGTCCAACGTTTTTTTTATATCCGCTTTTTTGGATAATTAAACTTTTTCATTGACGAAAAAAGAGGGGTGTAAAAAACTGGAAGGCAAATATCCGGTTTTTATTGTTATATACCTTTTTTTGGATGGGAGTTTATTAAAAACAACGGAATCGGACACTTTTTTCTGCAACAAAAAATAATTATTACAACAATTTTTTTTGTTCAAAAAATGACTCTATTACGTTTTTGTACATTTTTTTGGAAACAGCAGTTTTAAAGCAATAAAAAAATTGATGGGTCAAAAGTCGATTATAATTTTGTTCTTTGCTTTGGCTACTTTTTTTTCTTCCCTAAAAAACACCCATTAATTTTTGCAACATTTTTTCTTTAACCTTGAAAAAAAGGCATTCTTTGATTTATTTCAATGAATGATAATATAAACACAAAAAAAAATAACCTTGAAACATTAAAGTTTAAATTTATCTTTTTGGGATTTTTTCTTATCACAAAATTCTCGAAAAGCTATCACCAAATTTTTAAACATTTAATCCCTTTCAAAAAACTTTTTTTTTTCAGTAAAGAAACATGTCGAATGATTGCTGAACGAGAACAATGTGGACAACTTCGTCGGGCTGTATCAGAATGTGATATAATAAATTCAATTCAAATTGGAATGAATATGCAACGTTCAATTCAAAGATGTGATGAAGTTGGTGGAATAATTGATCAAAATCCTGCTGCTGTTATGGATGGAATGAATTCAATGATTAATGGAGAAGTTGCACAAGGATTTATTAATAATTTCCTTGGCTAAACTTTTTCAATTTTGAAAATTATTTTAATTTAAAACGTATTAATTTGGATTACTGTAATTATTATATTTTGTATTTATCACAAATTTTGACGCAATATGTTTTAGTAATTTTTTATAGGTATTTAAACGGGTCTCATATAAAAAATGTATTGTTTAATTAATTTTTTTATATTTTTAAACTTGCAAAAATCCTATTTTTGCAAAAAAGTCCAACATTTTTGTTAATCCAAAAGCACAAATTTTTAATCTTATTTACTTCCGAAAAAAACTCTTTTATCACCTTAAAAGTACATTACTTTTTTTCAGATTCTTTAATAATCTGAGTGACTTCTGATTTTAAACACAAATTTTATAACATTTTTGTATTTTTTGAAAAAATGTATTTTTACAATGTATAAATATATTTATTTTTGTCTTTTTATTAGCCATATAAAAATTTTGATTAAAAATTCAAATTCTGTTACATCATCAAAAGTAAAATAAACTATACAATTGACCTTTAAACCTGTACTTTTTTTTCAAAAAAATAACCTTTGCCCCTTTTTTCCCTGGGTTCTTCTTTTCCTTAATAAAAATGTGTTCCCATTAATTTGTGGTGAAAAGAAAAAAAGTCAACATTCAATGAATGAACAAATATAAATGTGTTATCAAAAAAAAAAAGAAAGACGATAAAAACTTTGGTATAAAAAAATTGAACAATCTTTAATTTTGATGTTTTTAAAACAGAGAAAAAAAGAGTCTAAAATGTTTTTTAACAGTCTTTTTTCTCTGTTCATTGCTGCTGCTTTTTGAGTTCTTCATTCCTGCTTCATTTTTTTATCAAAGAACTTTTTTTTACATTGAATCAGAAGCAAAGGAAATGAAAAAATAAAAGACTTGTTTTTTTAACTTCTCAGAAGAAAAAAGGAATACTTCGACCATAACGATCAGATTTTTCAAGTCCGATAAAGATCTAAGATTTCTTTGTTTCAGAGCCCCTTTTTAAAGTCCAAATTTTCCCTTTTTTCTGCCTCATTTTCTTTATTTGTTTTTCATTTTGGATGTTAAAGTTTAAAGCAGTTTTTTGCCTTTATCAAAAACTCTGTTTTTTAGCCCTTTGTCCCCCTTATTTATAGCAATTTTTCTTAATTAATTATGATAAAAGTGTAGGCAAAAAAATCTTACTAAGGCTTTGTTTCAGTTTTTTATCGTTGAACGGTGATAAAAATTTTTTGGTGGCAAATTTAATGGCTTGTTTGATTATTTTTAAAAAGAATAATGTAACTTTAAAAACGCTAAAAACTTAACTTTTTTTAAAAAAGTGCCAATGTCGTAAATGGCACAGTTTTCAGCAGCTTACAATTATTTTTTTAAAAATAAATTTATCATTTTTTTAATTTTTTCAAGAACCAATTATTTTGAGTTAAAAAATGGAATTCTGGGGATTAAATAAATCTCTTTTTAAAAGCTGTTTTTAACTTTTTTCATTGAAATTTTCAATTAGAGTTTTTAACACACGTTGCTTAAGCACTAAATTTACAAAAAAGAAAGACACACATTTTTTATATACCACTTTTTTGTCAATAAAAAAAGTTACCAAAAAACCTTTTTTTATGTTAACATTTTTGCTTATTATTATTAGCTATTTTCATCTGATAAAACTTTTTTTATTAGCATAAAAAAAAGTTTAATTCAAATTTTGGATTTTTCATTTTTGGAAAAAACTAAAACATTTTTTCTTCACTCTTTTTTTTGCGCATTTCCCTCTCTCTCTTTCTTTTCTCTCTCTCGGATTTGCTGCTTGCTGCTGACACTTACAATTGAAAGAAGAGAAGAAAATGTCAATGTTAAATCTCACCACTGAATCTTCATCAAAAGAACCTCAACAACAACAACAATCATCAGATGAATGCTATCTTTTAAATGTTGTTGAAAATGGTTTGGATGAATTAGTTACACTTTTATCCGAGAAATTACGAGTTCGCTAAACTTTTTATTTATTGCTTTTTTGATTTTTTTTAAATTTCAACATTTTTTAGGAACCATCAAATAAAAGATTTTTACCAGATCCGAAAGCTATGCATTGGGCACCTCTACGAATTCCTTTAGATAGAAGAATTCAAACAACTGCAGTTTGCTATTTTGTATTTGTTTTTATATTAGCTCCTGTATTTGCAGTTCTTGGACCATTATATCTTTTATTTTTTACTTCATATTGGTATGTGTTATTATTTATTATATTTTATATTTTACACGCTTTTATTTATAGGTGGTTAGTTGCACTATACGGTGGTTGGATGTTTTATGATCGAAAATCACATGTATCTGGTGCATACGCAAAACATTGGTTTCGAAATCAAATTGTATGGAAATATTTTGCTGATTATTTTCCAATAAAACTTCATAAAACAACTGATTTATTACCAGAACAAAATTATATTATTGGTTCACATCCACATGGAATTCTTGGAATAAGTTCATTTGCAAATTTTGCAACAGAAGGAACTGGATGGAGTGAAATATTTCCTGGAGTTAAGCCTTCACTTGTAACACTTCCAACACAATTTCAATTTCCAATCAGAAGAGAAATGATTTTAATGACTGGAACAATTTCATCATCATCTGAATCAATTGAACATGTTTTAACACAACCAGAAAAAGGAAGAGCTGTTTGCGTCATTTTAGGTGGTGCAGAAGAAGCACTCGATTCACACCCAGATAATTTTGATCTTAAGCTTTCTTCAAGAAAAGGTTTTGTTAAATTAGCTTTAAAAACTGGGTAAGTCATTTTTAAACATACTATAAATAAAATCTTTCGTTTTAGTTCGGATTTGGTTCCAGTATATAATTTTGGTGAAACTTCAACATATCGACAAATGAAAAATTCTCGTGGAACAAAGCTACGTGAATTTCAATCAAAGGTTAAAGAAATTACTGGAATTTCACCACCAGCATTCTATGGGAGAGGAATTTTTAATTATTCATTTGGTTTATTACCATATCGAACACCAATCAATACTGTTGGTAAGCTACCGTAATCCTTTTAACAAATCTTAAAACTAATTTTTTAAATTTTTAGTTGGTAAACCAATTCCTGTAAAACGAAATCAAAATCCTACACAAGAAGATATTGATCGACTTCATGCAGAATATTGTGCACAATTAACAATACTTTTTGATGAAAATAAAACAAAATATGGTATTCCAATTGATGCAAAGCTAAATATTTACTAATCTTCATCAAATACTACTAATTAGTAATTACTAATATTATTAAAAAAATATGTTTGTATCAAATTTGTCAATGTTTTATATGTTTTGAAAAAAAATAATTTTTTGTATCAATTTATACGTGTATAACCCGGAGTAGATTAATAAAAAATTTTTTTATAAACTAAACTATAACTAAAAATAACCTACTATAAAATAATAAGGCACATTTCAACAACAATAAAACGATTTTAAATAGACTAATATTTTGGTGCAGCTTCTGTTGCATCGTCCAAAAATGGTCGAAGAAATGCAAACTTTGAACAAAAAGTATTCAATTTTTGTTTTAAACTTGTTTCTTTTTGTGCAATAATCATTGTATCAGTAAGAATTTCAGGGTCAATATCAACAGTATGAAAGATTCTAGAATTTTATTGTAAAAAGATGACTATCAAAATCGAAAAAAAGCATACCGACTGCGCCCCCATAAAAGCGAATATGTTCCAAGACTTGCAACAATAAGTTGAAAAATTGCTAATTTTGGTAAAAGGCTCCAAGTTGATTTTGATGTAACAAAAATCATTGTTGAAAATTCAAGAATATTTTTTGTAACTGGTATATCAGGAGTTTGTCGAGCATGCTAAAAAAATAAACATTTAATGTATACAGTAACATTGTAAAGTTCAAACCATATAATGTGAAAGTGCTGGGGTTGTCATTGCAGGAAATAAAACTCCACTTCCAATTAACAGTGCAGAATATGTTGATAGCGCACATGAAGCACATGGTTCATCTTCACCAAGAATTTTTTTCTCAAAAAATAAATTATAAAATGCAAAATATGTTAATCCTGTGGTATAAATTGAGAAGATCCATGGAGATTTGGGGCATCGGCGAACAGATTCCAAAAATGGAGTTTTTGAATTAAATAAAAATATATCAGAATTTATTCTTGCAGCTAAAAAAAGAAACTGTAATATGTTTTAAACACAAAAGTAAAACAAATATACCAATTAAATGTGAACAAAAGCATGAAGATAAAAGTCCAGCATGCATTGGAAAAAGTACTGCATATCTCTCTTTATTATATGGCCAATGTCTTACCATTCTTGTAATGAATTTTTGCCGATTTGGTCCTGCCATTTCAGATAATGATGTCCACATTGCAGATCGTTGTCCATCATATCGAGTTGCAACACTTAAAAAAATCATCATTTAAAGATGTATCAGAAAGGTGATTAACTTACTCTGTCTTTGTAATAAAATCTTTAGATGGTTTTGATTCTTTTGAATCTAATATTTGAGATCGAATCCATATTGAAACTGGATCAACAATTGGAGAGGGTTCTGAAGAAGGCATAAGTTTTACATAGATTCTTTGGAACTTTTATTTTTTTTTTAAACTTTTAACGCAAAAGTTTCGTGTTAAGAAATTTATAACCGTTAAAGTTTTTTTTTCTTTAAAATTTGCGAGGATCCAATAAATGAGTAACCGAATTAGCATAACTTTGAATGAAAAAGAAATAACAATGACCCTTCAAAAATGTATATAAGCAATTGAAAGACATGAAAAAAGTCATCAATTGGTCTTCGATTCGTTGACCGTCTCATCACCTCTTCTCTCATCTCTCTCTTCTTTTCATCTCTAAATCATGGCTTCCGTTCCTCCTGGTGATATCAATACTCAACCTGGTACCAAGATTGTCTTCAATGCTCCTTATGATGATAAGCATACTTATCACATTAAAGTAAGTTCTTTCTTCTTTTACTTTTCTCAAATATTTATCTTTTTTATAGATTATTAATGCTGGTGGTCGTCGTATTGGATGGGCAATCAAAACTACCAACATGAAACGTCTTGGTGTTGATCCTGCTTGTGGTGTTCTTGATCCTAAAGAAGCTGTTCTTATGGCTGTCTCATGTGATTCATTCCAATTTGGTCAAGAAGATACCAATAATGATCGTATCACTATTGAATGGACTAATACCCCTGATGGTGCTGCAAAACAATTCCGTCGTGAATGGTTCCAAGGTGATGGTATGGTACGTCGTAAGAATCTTCCTATCGAATACAATCCTTAGTTTTGTGTATTGTATTATATATGTCTTGTGTTATAATGTCTAATAATAAATATTAATATTTAAAATTTCTCCTTTGTTTGGGGGATTGTGGGAATTTGGGTTGGCTGATTTAGGAAATAACTTTATGGTTAATTAGGTAATTTGTCCTCGGTAACCACGTGGAAATAAGAATGTATATTTAAAGCTTTTGTGTTTTGGGGCTTTTGGGAGGACGAAAATTTGGTTTGGTTGAGTTAGGAAATACAATAAGTTTATCGAGTTTTTTAATAGTATTAGCTGATTATTTAAAGACTTGTAAACTATCAAAGCTTTCACGGATATTAATCTAACAGGCATAATTCGAAGCAAAACACAACAGAATGTGTTTAAGACAATTATTACGTAAAAGAAATATGAGATCTTGAAAGAAATATGAGATCTTTCTATATTTTTCTAACTGCAATGTAAAGATCTACAAATAACTTATTCAGCTTACTGTAAAACTTTATCGATGAAAAAAAAATTTTAAATCGTTTAAAATTATTTTTCAAATTATTCGTTCCTGCAACGGAAACATTCTAGAAAAAGGAAAAGATTTTTTACTCGCTCGCGTAAAAAGTGAAGCGAGAGCACGCTCGACCATGCTCTCGCTTCCTTTTTTTCTTCTTCTCTCTTTTTTTACATCTTTCAAAATAACTAACTGCACACTTTTCATTCCTTCATCCTCTTCCAACAACTTCACCTTCATCATCTTCATCATAATGGAATATAAAGTATGTTTTGCTTCTACTTTTTAACACCTTTATCGTTGTATATCTTTTAGGTTCGCATACAACCCATCCTTGATGAAATGGTTGAAAAGATGGAAAATATGAAATTAACAAATGATGAACTAAATGAAGCTTTAACAAATCTCACAAAGGAAAAGGAACAACTTTCACAAGAAAATGAGGTATTTTTTTTATTATGTCTTTTACTTTATGATTTTTAACAGTATATATATTTTTTAGCGAATGGCTGAATGTATTACTTCGATGCAAATGCAAATCGATGCATTATCCGGCCCAAAAGTTGATCTAAAGGAACATGAACAATTGCTCAAGAAGAAATCTGAAATGGAACAAGAAGTTAGATAAAAAGGCAGTAAAAACAATCTACTATTAATCTTTTTTTTATAGATAGCAGTACTTCGAAGAACTTTGTCATCTCGTGGTGAAGAAGATCGCCGAAAAGGAAAAGATCTTGAATGTATGCGTGATTCAGCTAAAGCTTTATCTGAAAAGAATAAAGAGCTGCAGAAAGAACTTGAATCGAAACATGATGCAGAAGCTGAATCAATTGCAATCAAACAAGCTGCCTCCAAGATTGAAAAAGAAAATGAACTCTTGAAAGCTGAAGTTGCACGTCTAAAGAAGCAATTTATTAATGCTGAATCTCGTGCAGATGAAAATGCTCATCTTTTGTCAAAAGGTGTTGTTTCAAAAATTCAATTCATTGATGGCATTCAAAGGCAAAGTGGTCCAACAAATGTTGTCCATTCAACTCCTCTTCTCTCTGCTAGACGACGAACTCCATCTGTTCCAAGAAGTAAGTTTTTTTAACATTAATTATAAATATTTATATGTAATTTGAATTTTAGATGAAAGTATCATATCAAAAAAGCCATCTTCGTTTCGATCTTCCAGTACAACAAGAACACTTTCCTCTGCATCAGATGACCATCTTCGAAGAAAACGTGGTGTTATGCTCGATTTTTCTGAAACTCCAAATCGAAGATTGTTGGATTTTAAGTAAGCCTTTTTTATTACTTTCGTATAATTCAACTACATTGTGTTTTTTAGGGTCGCAAAATTATCTGAAAATAATCAAAGACGTCAAATAAATCATCTGAAATCCCATTATGATCCTGAAACTGGTGCTTACGATCAATCACATGGTGAATCTCCAAAATCTGCTTCAAAATTAAATACTCCATCGAAAGAAAATAGAATGTTGGATGGGATTCTTCGTCGAAAGTGATTGAATCTTTTTGTTGATTACTTGTATTATATTGTACAATTTGAAAATTTTTACTTTTATGTTTTTTGTTAAATGCAAATAAAATTATTACTAACACTTTCTTGTTTCTTATATATATGGGACTCTAAAGCGGGGAATTGTTTTTTGGCTGCTAAATTAATACTGTTAAATCAATTCAAAAACAGACTTGACATTTGTTTTTAGCACCTTAATGTTTTTTATCAGGGATTGAAAATCGGGCCGAAAAAGTCGGCCGGCCCGGCCCGGGGCCTAAAAATTGACGGCCGGCCCGGCCCGTCGTCGGAATTTTCTCGGCCCGGCCGGCCCTAAAATAGTTCAAGTTTTTTTAAAAGTTTTTTAGAATATTTTTCGAAACCTGCAGCTTGCAAAAAATAGTTTTTTGCATCTTTTCTCATCAATATGAATTAATATAACAATGATTCATAGTGATGAGAAAAGAAAAAGTGCGTACTGCGCACACCACAAACATATAAACTACCAAAAAACAAAATTTGAAAAATATGCCGGGCCGGCCCGCGGGCCAGAATTACTAAGGCCCGCCCGGCCCGGGGCCGGGCCGGGCCGGCCTCATTTTCAATCCCTGTTTTTTATAAAAAAACAATTTTTTGAGACATAATTTATGTCACATAAAGACTTTTTTTGAAATAGCATAAACTTTATGATTAGGGTCTTCTGTTATTCTTGCGCATGTTTTAATCATTTTTTCGAGCAGTTCAACGAGAGCTCTTTCACGACTAAAATGTTCATGTCATTTTAGAAAAAAACCACTAAAAACATAAAATGATTTATCAAATCGTCTGCCTGCTTTTAAGGAATTACTGTAATTCAATCCTTTCGACAAAGTTTTGGTGCTAAAATTATACGGTTTCTTTAACTTTTTTTGGAGAAAGGGTTTGGATTTGGTTGAAGTCTTCTGCTCTTATTTATCTTTTAAATTGTTTAGTCATCAATCGTTATCACAGCACGGGCTCATCGGGTGTCCCGTAGAGACGGATTTTGAGATAAAAGCATGGAATATGGTTAAAATTACTCCCAAACCACCCTAAAATCATTAAAAAATAATTTGGGAAATGTCGGATCCGAAAATCGAAATTTCGAAAATTTTGATTTTTTTCACAGGGGGGACCAAGGCAAAAATTGAAAAAAAATATTTTTTTCGAAAAAATTTTTTTTGTTTTTAAATTATCAGAAAATGATCAAAATGTATAAAAAATACTATAAAAATCGTTTACAACGCTATAATAACTCAAATATTGGAGTTGTACTATCAAAATGATGTTGGGGGTATTGTGAAATATCTTTTATTGAAAAAAATTTTTTTACTGCTTTCCTTTGACTTTAATTTGATTAATATTTACTAATTCGAGGTCGGGGAGTTTAAAAAAAGCATTTACAGACGTTTATACTAAATATTAAATACAGTTTTTGGTCCTGGGAATGTATTTTTGCTTATTTTGGGCTAAAACAATGAGATCGTCATCTTTCCGGTTAGCTAGACGCTTGCTTTTGGTCTTAAAATAACCACAGCATCAAGTATAATAGCTGTACGAAGCCTTTTGACCAACGGATAAATATTCTTCATTTTTCGTCACTTTGAAAATTTCGTATATCTCTACCCCAACATGGTAGACACATAAGATCGTATCAAAAGAAGATAGCTAGAAACCTCCAGAATGGTTTTTTTTATCCCAATATCCATGTGCAAAGCTGTACGAAGCCTTTTACGCTTATCTTATCGGGAACCCAAAAATTTTTTCTATAGGTAAAATGGACATGTTATTCCGAACAAAATTTTTTTCTCACAAATGAAGTTTGGCCAATTCTGTGATTATAGATGTGTTCCCCACATGTAAGCCGACAAATGATAGTTCTTTCAGAGCAATATGTCTATTACTGTCCATTTGCCGAGCCAAAAAGTGCCAAAAACGGCATTTTTGGCCATTTTCGCTTTTTTGACCTGACAAACCCAAAATATGATATGAATACCCCTAATATCGTTTTTTAATGTTTTTTAAGTGTGTTTAACCAAATTTTAAAATGCCGCCTCTACAGGACAATTTTCACTCAAAAATGAGCCCGTGACAGCGGTTGCGTTTTATTGAAAATAAAACCAAACATTTACAAAGATGAACAAAAAATAAATACAAAGATAATTAAACAATACCAATTTAAATATCATCAAGTGGGTTTCTTTTTGGTGGTGGACCACATGGTTGAATCATTTTATCGAGCAGTTCAACGCGAGCTCTTTCACGACTATAATTTTTTGCAACAGCAATATAACTAAGATGATCGGGATGTCCAATAAGAGATGCACTGGTATCACGATGTTGATTTGTTAACCTTAAAAAAGCATGAATATTTATTGCTATTGAAATAAAAAAACATACCAATCCCATCGATTTGAATCTGCATGCCCGCAGCCAGTATAACGAGATTGTAAATGTTCCAATTGTGCAAGGACATGAAACCGTTCAGTTGTTGGAGCTTGAGAAGTCGACATTTTTTTATTGAGGTCTTTGATTATCAAATCTGAAAAATTGGATACAAATTTTCAGAAAAATCGTTGTTAAAATTATCGAATCTGAAAAATTGGATACAAATTTCTTTGCTGTTTGTTGAAAGAAAAAAGTTTTCAGAAAAATCGTTGGCGTATGTTCCCATTTTGCCAAAGGTGTAAAAAGTTTCGTAAAAAATTTGTCAAAAATGACGCATTCATTTAATTAAAACTGTTATATTTAAAC
Source organism: Panagrolaimus sp. PS1159 (assembly GCA_963922195.1). Lineage (NCBI taxonomy): Eukaryota > Metazoa > Nematoda > Chromadorea > Rhabditida > Panagrolaimidae > Panagrolaimus > Panagrolaimus sp. PS1159. The sequence continues at coordinate 6,070,682 of CAWUHW010000001.1, read as the reverse complement.
TAAACTATTTTACATGAAAACGTTATAGTGTTGATTCATCATTTTATGTAAGTACAAATTTATAGCTCATCTCTAAATTACTGATCCTCTTATTACTAATTTACACAAAATTTGTTTTTAAAATGGCAAATATGGCATTAGTAACTGATGAACAAAAGAAACGATTAGCAAATTTTAATAATTGGCATTCAAAAGGTTTAAACTTTTTACGTGAAGCTTTAGATGCTGATGAAGGATGTGCAGGTTTGTGTTTTTCTTTTTTTCCATAGTTTATAAGCTATTTTTTAGATGTTCAACAAAAGCGTGAAATTATAAAATTATATGAAAAGGCAATTATGGCATTTGAAAGTGGTCTTCGATCTGTTCCAAAAGCAGTTCCAGCAGGTTCAAGAGATGATGTACAAACTCGAGTACAAGTTATGCAAAAACATCTTGATGGATCACGTGATCGAATACAAAAGCTCCGAAAAGATATGATTGAAGCTTCAACGAATGAAATCGTAAGAAATTTACAAAATACTAAACCTGCTTCTTATGTTTCTGTTCCTTCTGTTCGTTTTCCTTTTCTTTTTTTGTTTGCTTTTTTAACTTTTTGGGTTTAATTTATTGCTTTATATATTTTTAGACATCTGCATCTGCCAAAAAGGCAGGTGTTGCAGCACTTTTTGCTTCAAAAGAAGAACAAGAAATTCTTGGATGTATTGTTGCATCAACAAATATTCGACTGGATGACGTTTTGGGGAATGATGCAGCAAAATTAGCTCTTGAAGAAACTGTTGTACTGCCTGCTGTAAATCCTTCACTATTTACTGGTTTAAGAACTCCAACGAAGGGTATTTTATTATTTGGCCCACCAGGAAATGGTAAAACTATGCTTGTAAGTATATTTCGTTCTTTGTCAAATTATTACAGTAAACCTTTTAGGCAAAAGCTGTTGCAAATGAAGCAGGTTGTACATTTTTTAATATTTCTGCCGCAACAATTATGTCAAAATGGGTTGGACAAGGTGAAAAAATGATGAGAGAATTATTTAGAGTTGCAAGAGCTAAACAACCTTCAATAATATTTATTGGTTTGTGGATTTTTCGGTTATTGTAGATTCATTACAGTAATCCTTTTTTAGATGAAGTTGATTCAATGCTTTGTACAAGAACAGATGATGAAGGTGCTGGAGCTTCAAGGCGGGTAATTACAGAATTTTTATTACAATTTGATGGTGTTACTTCTGATGTATCAGATCGTGTTTTGGTGCTTGGTGCAACAAATAGGCCATTTGATCTTGATGATGGTGTATTACGACGATTTCCTCGACGAATTTTTATTGATCTTCCAGATATTCGTGCTCGAGAACATTTAATTCTACATAATTTTAAAAATACAAATACTCGACATCAAATTACTTCATTACAATTGAAAGAAGCTGCAAGATATACTCAAGGTTATTCATATTCTGATTTAACGGCACTATGTCGAGAAGCTGCAATGGGACCATTACGTGGAATTAGTAGAACAAAGCTAAGATCTGCAACTGCAAGAGATATTCGACCAGTACAATATGAAGATTTGGTGAAAGCAATGGATATTATTAAACCTTCAACAACTCCAACAAATTTGTATAAATTACATGCTTTTGCTAAAGATTATGCACAAGTTTAAATTGTATGTACTTTTTTCTTTATATTTTTTTGTGTAAGAACCATAATAGAATCGAGCTTTCAAAAAAACTTTTGTATGTTTATTTCAATCATAAAAAAATTCAAAGCATCTTTGAGAAACTTTTTTTTGGCATGGAAGTTGTAAATTAAAGAGACTAGCAAGTGAGATTAAAAAAAGAAGATAGAAAGATTTTAGGCTTAAATATATATCTGGGCCGAGATAAATAAAAATTATTGCACATATTTTGGTGTTCAGCTAAAATAATAATCATTTGATTCAGGGGGTAATGTCCAACCACTTGCACTTAATTCCATTAATAATAAAATCATTTTTCTTGCCCATGGTTCTGAGACTTCAATAAAAGCATCTCGAATTTGATTTTTAAGTCTTCCAAGTTCATCTGGACATTGCCGTTCAAGATCATATCCAACGCTTAACAATGATGCAATCATACATTCAAGCTTAAAAAAGGTGGATAATTTAGCTTTTGAATTTTAAAATTTACTTCTTCAATTTTAAGTTGGTCAAGTACAGGTGGTTTAAGCATATAATCAAAAATATTAAAAATTACTTCAACCATTTCTCCTTCATATGTAAATCCAACATGGGCATATAAATCGGAAACAAAGGATAAAAAACCAATCCAAATTTTTAAATGTTCTTGTGCATTACGAAGTTGTTCACGGCAATCATAATATTGTAAAATTGAAGTTACAAGTCCTTGATGGAATGCAACTCCAGAAGGGCATTCTAAAAGTGATGCACACAATCGTGCAACAGTTCGGCCATTTGCTTTATTCTCTTCAATGGCATATTGTACAAGGTATTGCCCAAGTGAACGAGCTAATGCCTCATTTTCCATATTCGTTGAAATAAATTCATCAATCATACCCTTTTCTTTTGTAATATTTAACTTTTGAAATGTTTGAATTATTTCATCAAAATTATTCTGAATTTGTGGCTTTTTTCGCGGTTCTAAAATTACATTTGATAATGTTCGAGCAATTGATGGTTGTTGTTGCTGTTGTTGGGAGGAACGTTGTTGTTGTTGATTATTGTGTGATTGATAAGATTCATTTTGTTTTGACGACTTTGAAGTTGTTGCCTATAGATAAAAAAGTAAAACAATTTTAAGAAGAAAATTCTGTTGTTGAATTATTATTCAAAAACATTGTTTTAAAAAAGATACTGTATTTTTTGAAGTTTTGAAAATAAGTGATTTTTTAAATTTTTTTGTAAATGTTTCATTGGAACAATTTCATTTAAAATTTCAAAAAAAATTTAATTTTGAAATTAATTACTGTAATCGTGTAATCATAAAATTATTTGATTACTGTAACTGATAATAGTTTCAAGAATAAAATACCTGAGGTTTCGGAGATTCTGAATTTTTTGAGAAGTTTGGTCTTCCTTTTTCTGCTGCCATTTTTGGCTCCGGTGAAGCTGTAGCAGCGGGAGTTGGTGATTCATCACTTTTTGATGACCCATTTTGTTTAGGTCGAGAACCAGGATCTCGTAATCCTGCAAATCCTTTTTTTAAATATACTATAACAGATATCTTTTTTAAACCTGGTGGCCGATAAATTTGCATCGAAGGTCTTGGAGTTGATTTTTTTCTTTGTGTTCCATCTAATGGAGGAGTATCAGCTTTGGCACTATCAATTGACATTGGCACTTATAAGAGAAAAAATAATTTATTTAAGTTTTAAACCAATTTTATTTTTAAAAGACAAACAATCAATGTTGTAATAAGTAGGTAAAAATCTCTGCTCTCGTTGTTGAAGCTTAAAGTGAAAAAGAATAATAAAAATTTTGATGAGTGAGTGCGCGTTTTGAAAAAAAATCGGGAAAAACAAAAAAATCTTTTTTTTGTATGTAACTGTTTGTTCAAAATCGACAACGTTTTTAAACATATATAAATCGGTTGTAGTAGATTGTATGAAAAGTGATGATGCTTTTTTTTATGCTACTGCTGCTTGTTTAGTCTTTGTCCATCCAAAAAAAAAGAGAGAAGAGATGGAAAAAAATGGGAGAGATAGAAATTCTATCACAGAATACAGCGGAAATAAGCAAAGAATGACGGGGGAAATAATTGTGTAAATATTGCGCGCACGTTGCCTTCTGGCGTCCTTCGATCAATTTCTACTAAAAAGTGGGGTTTTAAAACAGAATAAAAAAAAGGTGTTCAAAAGCAAAAATTTATGAAAAATAGAAACGCTTAAGAGGAAGAGGCTTAAAAAAGCTGTTGGAGTTTTTTCAATCAATGAAAAAGAAAAAAAGGTCAGTAAAAAAAGATCAACGATTTCTTTCTTTGCGGTAAAAAGTGTCAAAGTCGGAAATTTTTTTGAAGGATTAGGCTTTGTTTTAACAGAGAAGAAAAAGGGTTTTTTTATTAATACCAAATGTCCTTTTTGCTTTCAAAAAATAAGCTAAATTGACAAATGATATTTTCTTTCTCTTTTGCTTTTTTAAAAAAAGATAATTAAAATAGGTTAAAATAGTAGAACATTAATTTTGCTAATTAAAAGAAAAATAGGCATTTAAAAATCTGTGGTTCAAATACCTCTTTATCGCATTGAAAATATACGGTAGCTAAAAAAACCAAATATTCGTTTGCTTTTTTTCGGATTATTTTTTCACATGTTTCTTAAATAAATCATAAAAACTTATACCGAAACAACAAAATTTCCTTATGGCTTTGTTGATTGAAAAAATGATAACAAAAACAATACTGTTTTTTAGAATTTTTTAAAAATCGAAAAAACTGCTTGTAACTCAAAAGCACTGAACATTTTAATGTTTTTTATTGTGCAAAAAAATAAATAATAAAAAAAATAATACCAAAAAAATACAAAATCAATAATTGAAAAACATTGGTCGTTGTGGTGGTGCAAGAACCATACCAGATGCGCCCATTTGAGAACCTTGATTATCAGCTCTGAATGCAAATTGCATAAAATACTAAAAACGGAAAGAATTACTAGATTAAAAAAAATTAAAAAAACACATACCTGTCTTGTTTCTCGATTCCAATATGACCAAAATTTATCTTCTGATTTATCCGCTTCTCTACTTGGAATTTTGAATGCTATTGTTTCATATGGTTCTGCAGCAAATAATAAATATTGCCATGCTTTATCAGGTTGTTGAACTTTCTGTTCATATGCAGACATAACACGATGTCGAGGAACAACTCCAGGAGTAATTTCTGGATAATCAATTTGAAACAGTAGTGCTTGTTGTCCAGTATTTGGATCTCTTTCTTTTGTTACCTATGAAATAAAAAGATTTAAAAAAATTTATAAAACATAAAAAACATACTTTATAACCAGGTCGACCAATTTTAACAAACTTTTTTGTTTCAACTTTTTGATGTTGTGGAATAGGAAAATATGGTTGATCACTGGCATCTTTTGCAGCACGACGAGCTAAATTCTGTTGATGCTTTTTTCCTTGTGTATGTGCAAGATACGATCCTTCATTTGTGTGGAGTGTTAAACAAAGTTTACATTCATAACCACCAAGATGATTTCCTAAAAAAATTAAATGCATACAAACATATAATAAAATAAAACTTACGCATAAAATATGGGTCTTTATTGAGATCAATTGTTTCTAAAGCCAATTGTCGAAGGCGTTCACGTCGATCTGCATTTGCATCACTGAAAGATGCAACACCTCCACCACCAGTTTTACCGCCAGCTCTGTTTTGGAAATCCATAATTAAGCTAAAAAAATACTGTTGTATTTAAGAAGTAAAGATGATTATCCTTAGCACGAAATAAAATGTTTTTAAATATTATAAATAAAAAAACGAAATAAAATTTAATCATATTAATTATTATATAAAACAGAGATTTTAAAACATTAAATTCATCAAAAAAAACGTTTTCTTACAACTAATTAGAAAAAGCCTTTTTAAAATATTAGTAATAATGAATCAACTACATATAGTTAATGTATAACAAGGGAAGCTCAAGTACCAGGTTTATAAATCTTGTTTTGCTTAATTATAAAGATTATATAGTTAATAACAGTAATTAATTATAAAAAAATCTAAAACTCGGATAAAATTTTTGAAACTTTTTTAAGTTAAATTTTCGTGCAAAGAATTTGTGCTGTTTTGTTTTTGTTTTGTTTTTTTTCTTCTGATTTTTTTAGATCTAATATTTTTCAGATGTCGATTTCTTTAACAAATTGCAATTTTTTTTTAAATTGTGATACTATTTTGTTAAAAACCTACAAAATCCAATTAGATCCATGTCTACCTTTTAATTTCTATTTTTATGCCAATGACGTCAATTCTTTTTATGTACTTTCATCGTTCTTTCGACATCCATCGCTGTAAAATCGTGCGTCCGCCCTTTTTTTATGCTGACTCATTGCAACTAAAGGACCCTCTTTCGTTTGTTTGTTGTTGTGTTTCTTTATATTTTTTTCTCCGTTGCTTTTGACATCTTATCATTCATTAAAACTATATAAACGCGGATATTTATTTTCCATTTTTTAAAAAAACACTACTACAAATGGTTGCCATTTCAGATATGTGGGGTACTCAATATCCAAAGCTTAAAACTAACTTAAAGTTAGCAGCTAATCGATTGAAGCTGTTACAAAAGAAAAAGACCGAACTTGGAATGAAGGCAAGAACTGAAATTGTTGAATTTATTCAAGGTTTGATTTATTAATTTGTTGTAAATATTTGTATTTAATTTATTTTATAGGAGATAAACCTGATCGTGCTCGTATTCGTGTCGAATCAATTATTCGTGAAGATTTTCTTGTTGAAGCTTATGAGCTCCTTGAAATGTATTGTGAAACTCTCCATACTCGTTTTGGTGTAATCCAACAAATGAAGTAAGCTATAATTTTTTCATTCTATCTGACGGTACTTATACATTTCTTGTTTAGAGAACCTGATGATTCCGTTGCTGAAGCAGTTATCTCACTTCTATGGGTTGCACCTCGAATTGCTCATGAAGTACCAGAATTTAAAATAATTTCTGATCAACTTACACTCAAATATGGTAAACCATTTGCAGAAGCAGCAAGAATGAATCAACTTACAGAACCTGCAAAAGTTGCACCAAAACTTATTCAAAAATTAAGTGTTAGTGCTCCGTCAAAACTTCTAGTTGAAAAATATCTTATTGCAATTTGTCGATGTGCAAATGTTCATTTTGAACCTGATGAAAAAGTTATGCGTGAAGATGATGATGAAATTGCTTTAGCTGAAAGAAATTTGGATAATTTTGTTAGTGATGAAAAAACTCCATCAAAGGGTGATAATATTGGTTGGATGCATGATTCCACTATTCTTGATCAATTACCTCAAGCTCCAACAAATAATATCAATCATCCACCTGGTGGTGGTAATTCTGCTGGCGGTGGTGGAACTGCAGTTCCATTCAACTATCCTTCATTGAATCAAGCAACAACACCTCAACTTCCTCCGCCTCAAAATGCTGCTGCACATATGCCACCACCAACTCAAATGGCACCACATTTGCCTTCACCACAAATGCCATCGAATTTTCCACCAACACATATGGCTCCTCAACTTCCACCAACTCATATGCCACCATCACATCCTCAACAAAATTCTCATCCACAACAGAAAGGTCCTATCCTTCCACATCCAGAATGCGGAGCTGCACATATGCCAATTTTCAATGCTCCATTACCACCACAAAATGAATATACGCCATACAATCCAAAGGGTACTGCACCAGATCCTGATCATATTTATGAAGTACCACCGGGTAATTTTGATTTCGATTTTCCAATGCCTCCATCCGATGATGTTTCCACATTTAAGCCAACCCCTGCTGAACCAACTGATCCTGGAGCTGCAATTGATGATTTAGCAAGAAGATTTGAAGAATTGAAAAAGCGGACCTGATTTTTTTTTGTTAAATTATCTACATTTGTTGTATTGCGTATTGTATTACTCTCTTTTTTATATTGTATTGAAACTTTGTAAATATTTATAATAAACAATGTTTATGGGTAAATTCGGAAAAAACAAGACCGTTGTTGAATACATTATGAAATATTTTTTTGAAGATTTAGATACTGTAAGAAAAACTTTTTTTATTGCGAAGCTCGTCGTAAAGTAAATAAACTTTTATTCGCAGTATAAAATTCAAAATCAAAAAGAAATTTTAAAAACTTAAAAAACTACAGTAACTTATTTCTTACGAAAACTGCAACTGATAAAAATATGCAAATAATTGCAATCCAACACATTTTTGGTTCAACAATATCAAAAGGTAATCGAACAAAGATACCAGCAATTGGAAAATTTTCAATCGGTTCAAAAACAGCAATAATGTCATAACCTGCGGAAGCATTGAATAAAATAAACCATTTAAAAGTTTTTGTGATTTTCGTAAAACAAAAACTGCAATTAAAATAAAGAATATGCAAGAAATGGTAAAGGTTAATTTTAACATAATATGGTATACGGTAATCAAATTTGGATTTATTAATGAACGAAAAACTTCTGAAACCAACATTGATTTTAACGTAAATTTTAGTGTTTGTATAATTTAAAAAAATGTTCAAATTTTTTAAACAAAACTGAAAAAAATGGATAAACATGTATAATTTTGTGTGACGTATTTTTGTACTTTCACATATCTTTGTATTTCTAAAATGAATTTGACGTCTCGTGGATTTTCTCATTGTTTTGTTTTTCTGTTGTGCTGGTTAATTTCGGTCATTACAAAAATGTGTTTGGTGATATTTAACGTTTCTTTCTTTTATCGCAAAAATGTCAGACGTACATAAAAATAAACGCTAAAAACAAATTATTGTTACAAATATATGGGTTTTTATTTGATTTTTCGTTCGTATTTTTATCCACTTCTGCAAAATCCGTGAATTTAGGCTAAAATTTTGAGAAAAGTTGCACCGCCAAAAAATCAAAATTTTTTTATTTTACGTATGTTTTCGAGCATGCTTAAGAAGCAGAAATAACATACTTTTAAGTCAAAATTTGGCGAAATCTCGTTTTTACACATCCGAGGATGCCAAACGAATTTTTTGTCCATTATAACTTTTTTATTTAGAATTAGTTTTTGCTATCATTGCATATATTGTAAAAATTTTGCATAAATATCTTCATTTAACGTTACACACAGGTACTGTATATTAAAAGATCGAACAATCACAAGAGAAAAAAAGAAAGACGTTTGTTGTGTGCGTGCTTTTTAATAATCGTAAAACATTTTTTAAATAGCAATGACAAAATTTCAGTTCATGTCAATAACAAAATGAAGAATCTGTAATGTTAAGTTTTAAGAAAACTATTTAAAAGGGCATCACTGTAATTCGTCAACAAGATATAATTTGGAAAAAACTTTTATAACAAGCAGACAAAAAATGAAGGCAATTGAATTACAATAATTATAAAAGAAGAAAAAAAGAGTTTATTTCTTACTGTAAAGTTCATGAAGCCGATTATATCTGCTTTTATTTTGTCCACGAAACTTAATCATAGGTACGTTGTAATGATGATTTTCTGTTTCAACAATTTCATTAATGATAGCTTGAAGGCTATTCTTATAATCTTCAGATGCTAAATTATCAAAGAAAAGACAAATTTTTGTTTTCTCATTTCCCTAAAAATCAGTGATATTATTATGGCTTATTAAATACTTCTCAAAAACACTTACTTTGATATAAACATAGAAGCTTTCCATATCAAATATTTCAGGAACTTTCGATAAAGAAAAATAAATAAGGGTTGAAAAGTGAGAAAGTTTTATCATTTCTTGAACAGTTTTGGATGTGATGTTCGGAAAAGCAAGGTTGAAAGGTCTAAATACCAAACTTAATTACAATAATATATATATTAAAAAACTCACAAACGAAAAGAAGTAACCTTAGGAAGAGCTTTGAGAAGATTTTCCAACATTACAATTGTACCATCATCATCTGCTACACCACAATCAAAAATTGAACATTCTTCAACATTTTCAGAAAGAAAAAGAAATTCACGATAATAAATATTGGGAAATTAGCGGGAAATTTCCCGATTTTTGCGGGAAATGAATTTGATTTCCCGGAATTTTGGGTATATTAATACCAAAATTTTCTTAAAATTATAATTTTTTTCAATTAAAATAGGTTTTTTTAGCTTTTAAAACAATGTGAACGAATTAATATAGGTAAAAAAAGGGTAGTTACTCTTAAATCATGTTTTTAAATTTTTCGGGTGTGAAATATAAAATCTGAAAAACTGGGTTTACGGATTTTTCTGATTTCCCGGGAATTTAACAACCCTGCCAAACACACATTTTTTAAATTCTTTACAGAAGAAAATTTTAGCCTGCCAAATTTTTGTGGTCTTTTGGAGGCATTGGGCAGTGAAAATGTTTATTAATGATATCAGAACTAACGTTTTTTTTCTTGTGTATGTATTTGTTATTAATTTATAGATCAAACACAAAGAATTTTCAAATTGAAATTATAAACCAAAATAAATGAACAAATTTGTCAAATAATAAAGATCTCGTAGGAAAAAACCCAACCCTAATGGCTCAGTTGTCTGTGCAGGGGGTCGACAATCTTGAATGATAGGTGGCCAGTTCAGCTTTTTTTTAAAAACTCCAAGTGCCGCAGAAAAGATCACGATTGAGAGTGAAAGAGGAAGAGAAAGAGCAAGAGAAATTAAATTAACTCTCGATAAGGTCAATGTTTCAAAGCATTGCATCAAATTTCAAATTATCAATAAAAAAGAATACTTATGATTACGGTAACGTGCAGTGTCTTGATAAGAAAAATTATTTTTTTATGGGAAGTCGCATTTCCAAGATTTTTTTTCTTGTAAATGCTTAATGTCAAGCTTTTGCTCATTGTTTTTTTGTTTACCCGTCAATGAAATAAAGGAATCAAAAATGCCTGGGTTGATTTAAAATATTTTTAAACAGAAAAATCTTGTATGAAATGTGACTCCCTCGATATGAGGACACTTAAACGGGTGCTGTAAAATTGTTTTTATATTTTTGTGATGAATTTTCCTGTATTTTTGCTCAAAAGTTTTATTCTTATGTAAATTTAAATAATCAGATATGATCAGTTAATTTTCTTTTTTTTACAGTACATATTTCGGCCCTATTACAGAATACGCGTCCAATGATTTTTTACGCGTCCAATATATTCGGACGCGTATGTTGTAATAGTTAAGGGGGAACTATTACAGTATACGCGTCCAATGCTTTTGATAAATTCATTGGACGGTTGAGTTTGGCTTTGGACGCGTATTCTGTAATAGCGCCCACATTTCTCGTTGATAATTTTTGGTTATTTCTGGGATTTGACAAGGGAAGTACTCGAAGTGAGTTTCGATTTTTGACATCAAAATAGTTTTAAACTAAAGATATGGGTCTAAAAACATATTTGTGAAAGTATTACGTGCCAATGGCTAGCCAAAAAATCGTATCCTGATCACTTTGTCCAAAGCCCTAAAGGAAGGCACTTGAGTGCACTTGAGTGGCACTTGAGTGGTTTTGAAGTGTTTTTTTTTGCCCAACCCAAAACCGAAAAACTTAAGCAAAAAGTTTATAAAGTACAGAAAAATAATAAAAAAGTATAAACAGTAAAAGTTTAAAACTTTTTTTTTGTTTATTTATTTGTACTTTTACTGAGTAAAAGTACAAATAAAAAAACAAAAAACTTAAGGAAATCGGAATCCATTTTGAAACATCATCTGTAGTGGAGAAACACTACAGGTAAAATAAAATATAAATAAATAAATATAAATAATAGAAGTTTATTGAGAAATAAATAAATATAAAATAAATACAAATCACATTACACAAAGAAAATAAATATAAGAATGAACACCAAATGAGATGGACAGAAGTCCTTTTATTGATAAATTTAGGAATGCTAATTTTAATTATTCGCGTATTCATCGCGACATCATCTGTTGCAATTGAAATTGAGCAATTTGTTGCTGTTGTTGAAGCTTTGCATTTGTTGATTCATAAAATTTTGTTGCTGTTGAGCTTCAAAGAAAAGATTTTGTAATAAATTTGGATTGACGAAATTTTGATTTTGAAGTTGAGGTCGTATTGGAGGATTTTGTTGAATTCGAGGACGAAATGGAGGAATTATTGGAGGATGCATTTGGATTGCTTGATTAACAGCTTAATCATCACAATCCGGTGTTGTATTGAAAGCTTGATGTTCAGCATATTTCTTTAAATCATCCATTTATTTCTTTGTTGAGCCAAAACACATCCACCACATACATAAGCAATATCTCCATTTGCAGTTCTTCGAGCATTGCCACCTCCTGATTTTCTGATAAATTCATATCCAACATTTGGATCTCTAACTGAACAATAAATTAAACATTCTTTTCCTTGTGCTGTATGCCCTCTTCTGGCAACAAAAAGCGAGATTAAAAAAGAAAAGATGATCATCGAAATCGAAATTAACAACAACATTACATTATCATTAATTAATAAAAAATATTTTACAAACTCTGTTTATTATTATTATTTGATATTTTTTTAAAAAAGTTGCACTTATTATTCATTGTTTCAATTTTTAAAAAATTAATTGCACACTTATTATTCTTTTTTTTAAACTTTCAATTTAATTTTTTTTAAGTTAAAAAATTAACTTTGAAAAACTATAAGCTGTTCTTTTTTTCTTCTTTCTTTAGAAAAAAAAGAATTTTCTCTAAAGGTATGTTTTTGCACTCAACAAAATAGTGAGAAAAAAAATGGACAAAGTGATCATGCATTCCAAAAAATTAAAATCTCTGTGGGAAAGTTTTAAAGATCAAAGCAATGCCGCCGACAACAATCCGCGGCATCAAAACATCAAAGGAATCCTTTGATCTTTAATTTGGATTCGCCAAATTTGTTTGCGGCCTCAGATCTTTAATTTAAGCCCATTTTTAAGTCAAAAATCGAAACTCACTTCGCGTACTTCCTTTGTGAGTCAAAAGTTGAAATTAATCGGGGGTTGGCGAATCCAAAATATAAAAATGTTCAAAATCTCGGGGAAAAAATTTGTTTCACGCAATTTTTTTTGTTGCCGAATTAACGGAAGAAAAGAGGATATTTTTCGCCTTTTTAAACGCTATCATTAATGTTTAAACGCGATTTCTGTTTCTTTTACCCTGGGAATATAAACAAATTCAGAATCAGACACAGAATTTTAATGACTTCTGTGACGTAAATTTTTTTGAATTATGAAGTTTTTATACATAATTCAATGGGTGCGCGATTTCGTGTTTTCTACTGTAAAAAGTGTGTCTCGATTTTTTTTGTAATTTTTATTTCGCATTTTTTTTTTCGCAAAAAATGGCAAATTCGTTCGCATTTTTCTTTTCACTTTTTTTTTAAATCTTTTTTTGTAAACATTTATTAATTTGTTTCTTCTTAATTTTCAGTCATCAAATTATTATGGATCAAACTCTTAAAGAAAAACATGCCAATGGCGTTACAAAGGAAAAAGCAATGGAATTTGGACTTCCAAGACATTGGGAAAATTGCCCAAAAATTGGTAAAGTAAGTTTCTTTTACATTGTTTATTACTTTTTACACATATAACACCATTTTAGTTAATTCAAGGCATATTTCTGCCATTTAAAACTCCACTTTCTGATGCATATGATGATCTCTTAGAAGATGCAACAAAATTTTATCCACAAGAAATCTTTGATAATACTTTTGAAGGTGTAAAAGATGGTGCAAAAGTTAAGCTATGGATTAATCTTTCAAATACAGAAAGATATTATGGTTGGAAAGCTGTAAGTTTTATAATTTATTTAAGATGTAATAATATTTAAAAATAAATTGTTTCAGGTAACTTCAAATGATTGCAAATATGTTCACATTCCACTTCGGGGCCATAATGAAACTCCAAGTGAAGAAGAAACAAAGAAATTTATTGGAATTGTAAATGATTTTGTAAAAGTATGTCTACTAAAATATTTATGGATGATATATATATATAACATTCTTTTGTAGGAACATCCAAATGATATTATTGCAGTTCATTGTACACATGGTTTTAATCGTACTGGCTTTCTTATTGCTTCATATTTAATTCAAACAATGAAATGGAATGTTGAAAAAGCTGTTAAAGAATTTGCAGAATCACGTCCAAATGGAATTTATAAAGAAGATTATCTTAAAGATTTATGCCAAAGATTTGATAACAAATATTATCTTGATGATGAATTACCATTTGAAGCACCTGGTCTTCCAGTATGGCATAATATTGTTGATGGGATTTCTGAAATGGGATTAGAAGATAAAGCAAAACGTAATCCTCGATTTAATAATGCAAATATTCGAGGTGTTCATTTTATTGATGATCCAGAAAAGCAAGAAGCTTTGCTTAAACATCTTCAAAAACTTCTTCAACCATTTGCTTTAATGGATTTAGATGCATCAAATGAGTTGCCTGGATCTCAACCTGTTTTAGTGGATAAACAAAATATTTGCTTACTTTCTTCTCATCCATATAAAGTTACATGGAAAGCATATGGAACACGGTATTTAGTTTATATCAAAGGTGAAAATGAAATCTATGCATTTGATCGTGATAATAATGTTTTTCAATTACCACTAAAATTTCCACGAAATGATTCTTTGGATGAACATGTTTCTGAAACTGTTATTGTAATTGATATGATTACAGAAAAAGATATTGTCAATGGACGAACATGGTATAACAATAAAATGTTTATCTTTGATATTATTATCCATGAAGGTGAAGAAATTGGTAAAGAAAGTTATCAAAAGCGGTATTTTGCAATTAATCAATTTTTAACATCACCACGATCTCAAGCAATAAAGAAAAAATTATCAGAAAAAGAACCAATTTATGTTTATCGAAAAGCTGTCTACAACATTAGCAAATCTGAATTTATTTTGGGTCCTGAATTTCGTGAAACTACAAAGCATGTTGATTCTTTAATTTTTCAACCATCTGAAGAACCGTATATCTGTGGAAGCAGTAAAAATTTACTTGAATGGAATCCAAAAAGTTCTGTAACCAAAGAATTTTTAATGGAATACATTGAAAAAGATGGAATGAAACAAGAACAACAAAAACCAAAAGTATGGTACAATCGTGTTCCAAGAAATGGTGATTCAAAAATGGGTTAATATTATATTCTATTAATAAGCTTTTTAAAAGTTGTTGGTTCGTTAAATAAAATTTTGTTGTGTTTTTAATTTTGTCCGTTGAAATACATTACATCTGTTAAATATCAGAAAAATTTATTTTTAATAATGGCTAAACAAAGCTGTAAAAAAGCTGAAAAGAATTTGAAAATTTGAAGCCAAAAAATTAATTTTCAATAATTTTTTTCAGCGGATAAATTTTCGTGTCGAGTTTTTTGTTCTTCAAATCCAAGCGTGCAACGTGTAACAACAACGATGCAAATATTTTAATTTTGCTAACTTTTTTTAAACAACATTTTATTTATTACATTATTTTAGCCATTTAACAAAAATGTCTCTTCAAAGGGTACTTTTGATATTTGGTACATTATTTATAATATTTTCTGGAAGTTATGGCCTTCGATTTCGTTTAAATTCTGGTGATCGACAATGTTTAAGAGAAGAAATTCATAAAAATGTTGTTTTAACTGGTGAATATGAACTTAGTGAAGCAATGGGATCTACTGCAAGTATTCATGTATGTCTTTATGGGAGTTTAAATGGGATTTAAAAGAGATGTTTTAGGTTACCGATACTCGTGGACATACATTGTATAAGCGTGAAAATTTCCCAGATACAAAGGGTAAATTTGCTTTTACTGCAGATGAATATGATATTTTTGAAATTTGTGTTACTGCTCATGCTTTACCAAGTAAGTGCTTTATTTTATTGTTAATAAAAGAGTATCATTATTGCATTTTTAGATCAACAAAGAATTGAACGTGAAGTATATTTGGTAATGAAACATGGAGTTGAAGCAAAAAGTTATGATGATATTGCAAAAGCTGAAAAGTTGAAGCCACTTGAAGTTGTAAGTCTACTAAAATATTTATGGATGATATAATATAATATTCTTTTGTAGGAGCTACGTCGTCTTGAAGATCTTTCAGATTCGATTGTAAATGATTTTGCATATATGAGACAACGGGAAGAAGAAATGCGTGGAACAAATGGTATAGTTTTTTAAAAGTCTCTTTTAAAAGCTCAATTAACATCTTTTTTAGAATCAACAAATAATCGTGTTTTATATTTGAGCATCTTTTCAATGCTTGTCCTTCTTGCACTTGCATTATGGCAAGTATTATATCTTCGACGTTATTTCAAAGCAAAAAAGCTTATTGACTAATTAAAAAAAAAGAATACAGCCTTAAAAACTTTTAATAGATTTGTTTGTTCTTTTTTATATTGGTTATTTGCCTAATCTATCGTTTATGGGTTTTTTTCCTGTTTAGCCTCTCTTCTTTCTTTTTTAAATTGTAACTCACGGCTTCTTTTGAATCTATTATTTTTTAACTTATTTTTTTTATAATATAATAATACTGCGAAAGTCGCAAAATTCGTTTTGTGGCTTGATTTTTTGATTTGGAATAAATTATTTTAAAATTATTATAAATTTTTGTTTGGGGATTAATTTTTTGGCGTTGAGCGCTTTGAATATTAGCGTTGTCTTGGATTACTGTAATTTTTAATTGCAGTTTAGCATTACAGAATGTTATTATTACTGTAATCAGATAGAAAATGTCTTCGACATCTGAGCCACCTGGGCTTTGCCCATTAGATTGTAGCATTTGCAGTAATGAAATGGTCAATCCTATTCGATTACCATGTCAACATTGTTTTTGTCGAGATT
Organism: Panagrolaimus sp. PS1159; assembly: GCA_963922195.1. NCBI lineage: Eukaryota > Metazoa > Nematoda > Chromadorea > Rhabditida > Panagrolaimidae > Panagrolaimus > Panagrolaimus sp. PS1159. Next base: position 6,054,197 of record CAWUHW010000001.1, on the reverse strand, counting down.
GTGTTAAAGATAAAAAGTGCCCAATTTGTGGTAAATCTGTTGATATTTCATTGCTCAAAGATGACAGCGTTTTGGCATATTTAATTGAAAGTTCTCGTGAACAAACAGAAGTCTGTGCAAATTGTGATTTGGTTATTCAACCAATGTATTTTTGTGTTACTTGCCAGCAGCCACTTTGTGTTAATTGTAAAACTAGCACCCATCAAGCAAAAATATTTTCAACTCATCAAATTATTGATTTAGAAGAATGTGGGAGGGCAAGGGGTCGAACAATTTGTGCCGAGCATAATGAACCATATATTTTATTTTGTTCCGATCAACGAATTTTGATGTGCGTTGAATGCTTTAATAATTCTTCAATTGATAAAAGGTTTGATATTCAAGTGGGGTACTGTAGTTTCAATGAGAGAAAATAAGTTTAGACATAATTTTGTAAATATTGAAGCAGCGCATCAAATTTGTCGACAAAAATTAGAAAAAAATGCAAATATGTTAAAGCTGTTTCAAGAAGAGTTAAAAGAGCATGTAGAAGTTAGGAAAAGAGTATTGCAAGAATTAGATGGAAATTATTCCATGGCTTCAGCGGATATTGAAAAGAAAAGTAATGAATTAATTTCAAAAATTGTTGAAATTAAAAATGATTTATTGGAAAAAGTTGAAAATGAAAGAAGGGATAGAGAAGCAGAGCTAAAGCAGCAGCTTCAAACATTTGATAATTTAATGGTTAGTTTGTTTTAATTGTAGTGGATATATCATATCCACGATTTAAAATTTTGTCATACTTAGACTTTGGCACACTGCTTAATTTAAACGCTTTTTTTCAAAACGGCATGAAATTGAAAATCAGGCAAAATAACAATAGAAAAAGATCCCGATTTTCAGGTTCATGCAATTTCGAAAAAATGTTTAAAGGAAAAATGTATCAAACTGTTTGCTACCTTTAATTAAATTAACAATATTAGATTACTGTAATCCTATCTGCATTTTTTTAGCCTCCAATAAAGCTTAATCTTCTAAGTGCATCAGTCTTCTGCTCTACCGCATCAAAAATTGATCTCTTACATTGTTATGGTGATATGATAAAAAGTATTCAATCAATCACCTCAAATCCAATGGAACCAATTACCTTTAGCAGTGAAGTTCAGCAAGATTATCAAGAAGAATTTATTAAACAAATTGATAAAGCTTTTGGATTTCATAGTGTTCTAATTCCACCACCTCCTCCTCCACCAACATTACCGAAAAGCTTTTCCCAAACTGTTGCAACAATTTCACCCGTTGTTCAACCAAGAAAAATTAAATCCCGTTCCTCCTCTCCTCAAAATGGTTCATATAGTAATTTTTTTACAACAACATCCAGTTGTGGATCAGATTTATCACAAAATCGTCTGCAGTTTGCTTTACCAATTATTGGAGATTTAAATGGATTCTTTGAAGAACAATATAAAAAGGTTGAACTTCCACTAAAACAACTTTCGTTTGAACTTGCATATATTACAAAAAGTTTAATTGATATTCAACGAGATATGACTTTGCATCGAATGGTAATAAAAAAAGAAGATATGGAATCCCTGATTGAAAGGTGTGAAGTATTAGATCAAAAAGTTTTTGATCATGTAACGCTAATGGATTCTCTACAGCAAGTACTTCGAGATGGATGGCAAGAACAGCTAGATAAAATTCGAAGGCAACAAAATATTTTTAAACAAAAAGTAAGCCTATGTTGTTCTTTTTAAGATACTGTAATAGGCCTAAGAGTTGGAAAATAGCAGGCCTAAAATTGATTGCTATTTTCCAACTCTCACAACAAATTGCGATTTTGATAAATACCCAAATCAAAATTTTTAATGTATTTTAAAAAATTTTTGAAATTTCGAAAGATGTTGAAATCGAGATTTTTTGTTTGGTATTATAAACCTCAGTTGACATTTTTATTAATTCCTCTTTCATTCCAGCTTCATGAAGGCCATTACCTTCAAGATTACGCTCGACAAGCTCTTTCAACAGCTTTAACTCTTCGACCATTTGCATTTTATATGGGATCTGTAATTGCAATCTCAGATAACAAAAGATCTGAGCTAATTCAACCATCACCAATGGAAGAAATATGTTTACAAATTTGTAATTTAGAACCTGATAGCCGACAAAGGGTCGAAGCAATTGAAAAAGTTTGTTATAACAACTTTAAAGGCTACTTTTAATTGAGAAATTTAGGAAGAAGAAGCACGTCGACAAGCCCGCGAAGCTGCTCGAATTGAAGAGCAACGACCAGTTCGAGAAGCAAAACAAAGTTTAAAAGTAACAAAAGAGCCTAGAACAAAAAAGAAATCAACGAGTTCATCCGTTGTTGTTGAACCTTCAAGAGATCGCAATGCAATGGGAAATGTAGTTACTCGAGCATCAATTAGAAGGCAAAAATTGTAGGTTTAATGTAAAGGTGGTTGCTTTAATTGAAAGCTGATAAGTTTTTAGGGAAGCTCAACATAATTCTGCAACTGGGGATTCAAGCTTTAACACTTCAACCTGTAGCAATGGTTCAATTTCTCCCCGTGAATTTCCAAATTCTCCAATAATGAGTGATATTTCACAAGCTTCAAGTCCAGTGCCATTTGAAGATATTCCATCTGCTTCACCAATTATCCTTCCACAACCACCTGTTCCATTACCACCGCCATCTACGTCACCTCTCATCTTACCACAGCCTGTGCCAGCAACAGAAATGCCATCAACGTCATCGCCAGTGCCAATTTCAATAATTCCACCACCACCTCCTCCACCTCCAGAAGGTCATATTGCCCCTATACAACCTTCTACTGAAGAACCTGTTGTTCATCATCCTCCACCAATTGCAACTTTTCAAAAGCCAAAGCTCCCTTCTTCTGTTGATACCCCTTCATATGAAACGGTTCGAGCCCGGGAACAACTTTTAGAAGCAATTAAAGAAAGGGTGAAAAAAATTGAAGCAGATAATTAAATAAAAGTGCCATATAAAAAATGCAAATCCCAGAAAGAAATTAAAAAATGTGCTTTAAATTTTGTTATTAAAAATTTTATTTTTTATAAAGTTGTTCTTTGAAAAGCATTTTACTGAAAAAAACATTCAAAAAATTGGACTTTGTTTTTAATCACATTTGCAATAAATATTATTTACCTAAAAAATGTATATCTATTTAATTATTAAAGAAAAGTGATTATTTTAACATAAAAAACTGTTATTAATTTTTAAAAGAACTGTAAACACTAAAAATCTCAAACATGGTTAAACTTAGTTTGTACAGTATTTTAAAAATTAAAAGTATTTGATAAGTTTTTGAAAAAATAATTGACAAAATTTTATTAAATTAATTTAAAAACACATTGTTAAATGTGTTTTTAAGAAAATGTGTTTTCAAAGTACAACGTTGTAAAAACATTGAAAAAACAGATACATAGTTACAGTATACCTAAAACTAATGAATTTGAATAACATTATTTTTGGGCTGCAAAAATTACAAAATAAAAAAATATAAATTAATAATTCATTGTTGCGAAAATATTTTTAACATAATTTTATTACAATCTCAAAGTTCAAAGCGTAAATAATTTTTACTGCAAAAAAGAAATTATTGTGTCACAGATTTTGTTTTTGAAAATCTGACAGCATTACTTTGAACCAATAAAAAAACATAAAATATTTTTGTTTTTAATGGAATTTTAAATTTATTGCATTTTTGTTCAATGTTTATTATCGCTTAAAACAATTCGGGGAAAAAGTTCTTTTAAGCGATATTAAAGCACCTGGAATTTTCTCCGCTTTTTTGGCTTTTAGTTTTTCTTAAAAGCAAAAATCGTAACATTTCAAATAAATTTTTTGTTCTTTGGCAAAATTTTATTTTTTAAATATATTTTTTAAAACATTTTTCAAAATTTTGAAAAATGTCGGATCCAAAAGTTGTTGAGCCATTGGGGGCATTTGTAACATTTTATTATTATTATTCATATTTGACACTTTTTGGAACATGGTTAATTTCGCCACTATTATTTTATGTAATTTTAACGAAATCTGGAAAACTTGGAAATTTTAAATGGTTTATTTTGAATCATTCATTTTGGTGTTTAGTATTAGAAACAATTTTTGGAATTGTTAAACCAATAATTTTAACGCCATCTGCGGCAGGCTTTCAACTTGGACCATTTCGGCATCTTTTTGATTTTAAAAGTTCTGTTGTTTTTACATTTGTTTGTTTGGGAATTTGTGGAAATTGTGTTATTTCACTTTCTGCAACTTTGGCCTCAAGATATTTGCTAGTTTTTCCAACAACAATTTTCCGATGGTTCAGTTTAAAAGTTGCTTTAATCTTTGCAGTAATTATTAATGCAATTTGTTATGCTTTAATTGGATATGTCCTTTATCCAATTATTCAGCTGAAACAAGAAACAATATATGAATGGGCAGATTCTGAAGATTCTGGACTAAAAATTTTTTATGAAAAAGAACCCACGTTTTTTATGGTACCATATTATTATCATGAATATGCAGATATCTTAATCCTATTATTCTTTCTTGTTGTTCACATTGCTGGCGCATTTATTCTAATCTTTTTTTTCTATCATCTTTTTCAACGTAAAACTAAAGCTCTTACAAATAAAATTCAAAGATCCCTTCTTGCATCATCTTTAGCTCAAACAATTTTAACTTCAGTTTTTCTTTTTATTCCATTTATTGTTCTTTTTGGTGCCCTTCGTTTCCGAGTTGCAAATACCACCTCAATTGGAATAATCTTTTTATGTCTTTTTAATTCTCATGCATTTGTTGAATTTATTGTAACACTTTATTTTGTTTCACCCTATCGAAATTTTTGTATTCAATTAATTCGCCCCGCACAACGCTATCGTAATTCTGTTACAACTCTTGCAAGTATTAGCACTTATTAAATTTTTATATTTCGTTATTTTTGTTTTGTTTTAATAAAATAAAATTTTATTTAAAAATATTTTTTTTCAAGCAACGAAAAAAAAAAAATTTGGCGCCAAGTATTTAAAAATTGTTACTTCCTTATTTTTCCATTAAAAAACATTAAAATTTATAAAAACGAAGGGGGCGATTTTGTACTTTTCATTTTTTTGAATGCTTCAATAAAATTGTTGCAAAAATTTCAGAAATGCATATCAAATTAACCATCTGTCAATTATGAAAGGTCAAGGAATTGAAGAAAAGAAAAATTTTTGTAAACTAAAAATAGTCTTAAAATGTAATACAAGCTGTTTTAAATGTCAAAATTATCAATGTACTACAAATTTATTATTCAATTTTGAGTTAAAACATTTTGAAAAATTTTTTAGCCGTTAATAAAATGTTTTAAAATTACAGTAATGCAGTAACAATTATAGTGCAAATTTGTCAATTGAAAAATATCAGCAAAAAATGGTCATTGGAACATTTGGACTCTAACAATTTTAATATTGTTTATTAAATTCATTTTTAAGCATATTTATTAAAACGTTTTTGGAAAACATTTTTAAAAGCACCTGCGGATTATTTTTTAAGGTTGTTTTTATAAAACTTGTCTCACAAAAACAATATTTTTTGATTCAAAAATAATAATACTTTTAAAACTGAAAAGAATGACAAAAGTAACAGAACCATGGCCATTATTTGTAACATATTTTTATTATTATTATTCATATTTTAGTCTTTGTCTTACATGGATTATTTCACCATTTTTATTTTATACAATTTTTACACAATCAAAAACCCTCGGAAATTTTAAATGGTTTATTTTAAATCATTCAATTTGGTGTTTGGCGTTTGAAACCGTGTTTGGAATATTTAAGCCAATGCTTTTACCGCCAATTGCTGCAGGATATCAGCTTGGACCATTTCGGCATTCATGGAATTGGAAAAGTAGTATTATTGCAATATTTTTATGTTTGGGAATTACTGGAAGTTGTGTAATTTCAGTTTCTGCGACACTTGCAAGTCGATATTTGCTAATATTTCCGGGATCACTTTTTAAATGGTTTAATTTAAAAATTGCTGTTGGAATTGGAGTTTTGTTAAATCTTGCATGTTATGGACTCATAATTTATGCATTATATCCTTTAATGGAACTCGAAAAATCAACAATTATTAAATGGGTTTCTGAATCTGATCCAGGATTATCTATAATTTATTCAAATGAACCGACTTTTGTTTTAGTCCCAAAAGATTATCACTTAAAAGCTGATATCATTGTTTTGGCTGCACTTTTTATCATTCATTTAATTGGTGCTTTTATTTTACTTTTCTTTTTTTATCAACTTCGAAAACAAAAAAGATCTGCAATTTTAACGAATAAAGTTCAACGATCGCTAATTATTAGTTCACTTTTTCAAATGTTAATTGTTTCTGGATTTCTTTTAATTCCATTAACAATATTTTTTACTTTTATATTTTTTGAAATTCAAAATACTTCTTCATTGCTTACTTTGTGTGCATTAAATTCTCATGGATTTTTAGAATTCGTTTCAACTTTTTATTTTGTTTCACCGTATCGAAAATTTGCTTTAAAATTTTTTCGGCATCCGTAAATTTGTTCTTAATTCTTAAATGTATGAAATATAAATTCATCTCTTTTATTTGATAAAAAAGTATACAATAATAATTTTTATAGATATTAAAAAATGTTATTGAAATTTTCAAAAATTGTATAAATTTATTGTAAAAAGCTATAAAAACATGAGTAATATATAAAAAAACGACAACAGAAATGGGATAAATGAAAATCTAACAAAAGTAAAAATAAAAAAGGGATAGCAAAAAAGAGCTTTAAATGCCAAATTCAATAGATAATGCATTCATTTCATTTGTAATATTTGTTGAAGTAATTTGACGCATCTTTGTTGCAGCTTTAAGAGATTTATTTGCATCAGATCCATTGAGAAGTTGAACATATTTTTGATAAGCTACAGTATCCTTAACAGCAACCATTTCCGTACCAGCAGCAAAACGATATTCAAGATGATTCATAGAAAGAGTTAATTCATTAAGAAATTGAAGCCAATGAAAAAGAATCTTCTTGCATAAAATCAATGCAGAAACCATTCGAAGATATTTTCGGATTTTAGTTTCATAATGTTGAATTTCAATTTTAAGTAGTTCGATATCCTTTTGATTTTTTTCAATTGATTGTTTGGCTTTTTCGATACGACCTGAAACTTGGAATGTTAATGAAAACTCATTATACACTTACTTTGATATGAAACAATTTTATTCTTTTGATTTTGAATTCGATTTCGAATTGCAGCCAAATTTACTTCATATTTCTTCATCTCATTATCATGTTCAACACTTGCAAGTGCACTTGATACAACAGATGTAACTAGCATTCCAGCAGCAGGAATAAAAAGAATAGGACAAACAAGTCCCAAAATGCCGAAAACACCAAAAGCTGCTCCTGAGCCCACTGCAACTCTTTCATTTGTTCGCATTCTATTTTCACGATCAAAATTTTCTCTTCTTCCTCGTTCCAAAGTTTCTTCAAGCTTTCTTATTTGCTGTTCACACTAAAATTATAAAACTATAAAAACCCTTGAAAAAATTTAAAGAACTTACTACTCTAATTCCACTTTCTTCAAAATCAATTGAAACATTTAATGTTTCAATTTCATTTTCAGCGGTAGCTACTTTTTTTTCACATTCTTGAATTTTCCTTTCAGCTTTAGTTTTATCAGAAATCAAAGTTTCAGTAGTTTCATCAACCTCATTTTGACAACAATCCATTTCATTATATAAATTTTGAGCTTTTTGAATTAATATTTTCAAGGCAGTATTATTACAAACAAGTTTTGGCTTCTTACGATGTTGATTTATTGTCTATAAAATATTGATGATTATTGCTTTAAAAGTTGCTATAAAAAAACCAACCTCTTCCATTGATTCTCCAAGACTTTGCATTTTTTCAATACCTTTTTGAAATCGTTCATCATAAGTATCAGCCATAATCACGTTAACACAGAGCTGCCAATCTAAATATCGAAATATTAAAAAATACCGTTTAATTTTTTAAATTTTAAAAAATAGAATCACGCAATTCAAAAAAAATCAAAAATGGCATTTTATTACAACAGTTTTCGGAAATAGTGGGTTCGAAAATACATTTTTAAAGGATGAGAAATTTAAAAAAAACTATTGTTTTACAAGACTTGGAGGATTGGTGTTAAGGTAAATATTTTTCATGGAAAACATTTTTTAAAATTTTTTTTTCAGGATGCTGATGCCTTTGAAGCTTTAGTCAAACCAGCCCTTCTTGCATCAGGAATGTGTGTTCAAATTTGTAACTGTGCTTCTATCTATCGTGCTGTTTTAAAGAAATTTGTTATGCCTGAAATTACAACCGTTGCTGAAAATCTTTCATTATCAAAAGAAGATGCAAGAGTAAGCTTTTTTTGCTTATGGACATGCAAAGCAAACAAATTCGTTTGCTTGCTACGATCTCATTTTATCACCTTTAAATTTAAAAATTTTTTTCACTTTGCAGGCAAAAAAAGATATGATTGTATTGGAAAGCGGAAGCACTCATGAAGAAGTTCGTCAATTAATTGATACTAAAATGAAAGCACTTATGGATGCATTTGAAGATAATCTTGAAACTCAGCAAACAAAATTGCTTCGAGCTATCACTCAATGAATGAAAACTTGTTAAGAAATGATCTCTGTTAAATGCAAAGTTATCACTTTTTACATTATTGCAACTTTTTTACCTTTCTAATTTTATGTTTTGCATTTTTCTTGTTATAAAATACTTTGCTTTTATCATTCAGTTGAATTTACTAAAAAAAGGACACTGACAGATATGACAACCTTCTGACGAACTTAGTGCAAATTTGTCCGTTTGAAAGTAATGTTCAACAGTATTTTTTTTCTGTTTGTCATAAAAAAAAGGTTTTAACAGAAATTTAAAAAATACATACCTTTAATTGCAGCATTTGCTTCAACAAAGACATACCATACTTAAGTACTTTATTCGAAATATAATAAAACAAAAGTTCAAGATGGTAGTAAACATTACTCCAGCGTCATGAAATTCAAATTTTTGATGGTTAATGAGATGCCCAAGGTTCGAATACTTAGTTGTCTAACAGAATAGTAAAATAAAAAAATTTTTAAAATGATAAGTGAATTTGTTAAAAGTTCTTACACAGTAATTTTTACATATATTAAAACAATGTTACTGAAATCTTAAAAAATTGCATAAATTTATTGAAAAAAAGGCTTTTTTGAAAAGCTATAAAAACATGAGTGATATATATAAAAAACCATAACAAAATGGGATAAATAAAAATTTTAACAAAAGTAATATATAAAAAAAAAACAAAGGAAAAAAGACAGATTTCATCGCTAAAATTTAATAGATAATGCATTCATTTCATTTGTAAAACTGAAACTCATTGTCGCAAAATAAACGAAAAAAACGACCAGGTTTCATTGTTAAACATAATACAACCATGTTTTTAGAATTGAGGCATATAACAAAAAATGTGAAAAAAACCTAAGAATAATTTTTAATTTATTACATGAATTATCACAAAAAAATCAAATTGCTCCAAGAGTCTAACAAATTTCAAAAATTTCTTCAAATCAAATTTTTGGTGCTTTAAAATTGCTGACTTCAAAAAATGGGATATTATGTTCTTTTGAAATTTGATGAAGATATTCGATTTGAGATTTATGATAAACAAGTCCTCCAACATTTTCAGTTAAAAAATTATGGGATTTTGAAAAATCTCCTGCACATCTAACTGGAAGGCTTGGATCAATGGGTTCAAGGGTTCGAGTTTCATCAAGAAATTCTTGTAAACGATTTGTAAATCCTTCAGCAAAACATTCTGGATCAACTGCAATATAGCATTGTCCCTAAAAAAAGATAGTTTTTGGATTTTTGAAAATTCAAGTTACTAAATCTGCTTTTTGTGCTGTTCCGGTCCATTCTCGAATATTCTTTCCAAAAGGTCCACCGGCCATTATACCACAAAGAATTTCAACCATTTGACAAAGGCCTGTACCTTTATATCCACCTCTTTAAGGGATATTGTAAATCTTACGAATTTAAATTTTTAAATTTACCTTTCTTCAATTCCTCCAAGTGGTAAAGTACCACCACCTTTAAGAATAATTTCAGGTTTATGCTCTTCAATTCCTTTTTCATTTGCTCCCCATCCTGCTGGAACATAATCTTTTCCCTTTCTTTCTGCAATTTCAATTTTTCCAAATGCCACGGTTGAAGTTGCCATATCCAATGCAAATCTGTCATTCCCTTTTGCAGGGGCAACAATTGAAATTGGATTTGTTCCAAGGGCTTTTTGAGATGATCTTGTTGGGAAAGTTGTTGGAGAAGTATTTGTAAATGCAAAACCGATCATTCCTTTATCGGCAGCAAAATGGCCATATCTTCCAGCAGCACCAAAATGATTTGAATTATTTGCAGTTACCCAACCAATTCCATTTTCAGCAGCAATTTCATATGCTAAATTCATACAATATTCTCCAACTGTTGATCCCAAAGCATTATCCCCATCCACCAATGCCGTGGCACCTTTTTTCTTCAAAATTTTTGGTTCACCATTTGGGTTACAAGTTTTTGTTGATAAATCTCTTAAATAAACATGTAATCGATTTATTCCATGTGAAAAATGCCCTCTTTCATCGGCATAAATTAACATTCGACCAATTGATTCGGCTTGAATTGGATCACATCCAACTTTTATAGCACATTTAACAATAAAATCTTGCATCTAAAAAATAAATTTTATGAATTTCATATATCCCGCTTTATTATAGAACTTACATGTTGCTTTTGAACAACATAATGATAATCAAATCCCCGTTCTGCAGCAGCTTCCATTTTTTAAATCAATTTCTTTTTCTATTCCAAAAAAATGTTTTAAATGCAAACAGGAAATAGAAAAACAATAAAATAAAAGTGGTTTTATTTTTGTTGATGCTATCTTTGACCTCTTTGTCAAAAGTGAAATGATTTACAATCATTTTCAAAACCACTATTATTCTTTTTTGATTTCTCTGTTTTTTGAAATGGTTTTACATGAATAAAATTATTAAAACGCAAAACCATATTGATTTTTTTCAATAAAACCAGAAATATTTTACAGAACAAATGATTTCCTTTTAAAATTGAAAAACAAACGTTTTCAATGTATTGCATTTTTTTATTCTAATTTACAAATTTTATAAAACGTTTTTTGAATCAACAAAAATTTATTCAAAATATAAAGCATGTCAATATTTGGTTTTATAAGGGAAATTTTTATTCCTTGATAGTTTTCAAGCAAAACTTTCAAAATTGTTTTAAAAAATATTATAAATTTTGAAAATGATTTTAAATACAGAAAATTACAGTATCCCAGTTTTCGACCCATCTTCCATTCATTTTAATTGCATCAAATCCACATTTTTTAACAACAAAAATTAAATTTATAAAGTTATTAAAAAAATAAAACATTAATAACAAATAAGAATTATGAAACTTTTTTAACAGGTATTGGTTCTGTTTTTACAGATATACAAGCTTTCTTTAAAAGATCATCGGTATCAGGAAGTGCAACAAATTGTCCATTTGAATTTGCTGATGTTGAAGAAGACGGAATAAAGCGAAAGCATCGATCATAAAATAGAACAGATGAACATATCTCGGCAGGAAAAAAAAGACCAAAAGTAAATTGTGCGGTTGTAGTTGCAGCAATCCCATCACGAATAATTACAAGAACATTTGTATGAAGAGACCATTGATTTTCAGAAATTTGAGTAAAATCTGAACGTGGTGGACGAAAATATGCACTTGTATCATCAGGATATTTGACCTAAAAAATTATATTACCGTAATTTAGCAAGAAAAAAACTAACTTTAATACGAAATCTTTGAATATCTTCTAAAGTAAAATTTGATAATATGCATGTGACCGGTACACCAGTTGGAAGTCCCATCATCATTGAAAATTTTTTAACTTCATTTGGTTCAATAATTTTAACACTTTTAATTGTAATTTTATCAAATTCATATTCAATATTTGTTTTCATAATCATATCATTTTTAGCTACAGTTTTCAAAATTGTTAATCCATCATTGATTTTTGTTTGATCAATAATAAATCGAAGAAGGCTTTCAACTTGTACATTTTCTTCAACATTCAATTCAATAAGTTTCTTTCGAATTCTTCGTTCTTCATCGTTTAACATTAAAATTGGTGAAAAGCTTTGTGTATCTGATAAAGTTCTCGCTCCGGCATAAATAACATTTAAATTTAGAGAGCATTCCAATAAAAATATTAATATATCATTTGGAATTCCATTACATTCATATTCAATAAAATATATTTTTTCAAGTGCTTCTTGAATATCCAAAAATGATGGAGTTGTATCATTTTTAACACAATTCATAATTTTATCCATTAAAGATAATGCGGTCGCAAGAGCATGAATAAAATTGCTTGAATGTGCATATTCTGCTTCAACTTTAAGAAAGAATTTAAGGTCCCTAAAATACAGTAGTAACGCTTTCAAACTTTTAAAAAACAAAAACATACTCAAGAAATTTTTTGTAAAGTGTTTGTCGATAAATAATATCAGGAGTTTCTTGAATTTTCAGAAGTCTTGAAAATTGTTTTCCAATAATTTCATTAACATTATGACTTTGAATTTTTAGCGGTTGTGAAGTAACGCTTGAAGAAGAAGAATGATCAAATGCTTTAATACATGGAACTAAATCTGGCATTGTAAGACGAACAAATCGATAATTCATTTTAACATATTCAGGAAGAAGTGAACAAATTGATTCAGATTTTGCAGCACCATTTAAAATTAATATTAATTTTACCAGATCTAAAAAAAGGTCTATAAAAAAGAGTATCAAATAAATGCTTACAAAATTTATCATTTATCGATTCTTCAACTCTTGCCAAAAATGGATGAAGTCGATATACTTCTGCAATAATATCTGCAAGTAAATGTGAATGTCGAGCACCAATTGAAGAAACACATTTAAAAATAAACAATTGATCACGTGGAAATCGTTGTAATGAATTAATTAAACGTGAAAGGAGATCTTTAATGCAAATTGTTTGAGTAAAATTGCTTCGACTTAATAATTCAACAAGTGCAATACGACTATCTTGATTTGCATCCTAAAGGAGTATACGGTAAAATGGAAAAAATACAACTGTAAAAAGCTTACATCTAATCCAGTAAGCAGCGTTCGTAATTGTTCAGATTGTAGTACTCCAAATGTGACAAGAGGTGTTAAAGCTCGTATTGCATCAATTCGAACATCAGCAATTTCATCATTAAACATATCAGCAAGATGATCAATACATGCATTTGCAAAATCAGGTCGATTTGCTGCTAACTTTCCAAATGAATAAACAGCTGGTTGTCTAACAGCTAAAATAATGTATAAAATAAAGCTACCGTAATCAAGTTTCAAAAACAAACCTTTAAATTCATCTTCTAAAGCTGTAACAAAAGCACCACAAGCTCCAGTTGGGATTAAACTTTGTCCTTCTTCTTCAGCACCTTCAATTGGAATATCTTCACCAAGTTTTTTGCCTGTACTCCATTCACTTGAAGCACCAGATGCAATTCGGCCATCAGAAAGACGTTTCATATTTTTCATTAATTTTTTATCCAATGTTTGAAAAAGAAATGAATTTGAAACATCTTTAAAAGTTCCCAAAAGTTTTGCAGCTTCTGATCGAATATCAACATCAAGATCATTCATTGCATGACAAACAGTTGTAAAAGCATCATCACCAAGCCTTAATGGAAATCTTCGACCATCTGTTACCATTCTAAAACCCAATCTATAAGAGTTACGGTAACAAAACACATACTCATTTGGAAAAATATCTGCAAACATTCGAACAATTCTTAATGATGAAAGTCGTACAAATTTATCAGTATCTTGACATAAATTTGTAAATTGAACATAAGAATTAAATGGAGTTCTTTTTTGATGAGATTGAAAATATTTTTCGATTCCTTCAACAGCAAATCGACGAATTTTTGGATTTCGATCATTACAGTATTCCAAAATAAAAAGGCATAAATCATTTGTTTTTCCATCTTTATCTTCTGTACTCTCGGTTGATTCTAAAAAAACAAAAGAATAACTTTTTAAAGCAATAAAAGTAAAACAAACTATGTAAAAAAGAAATTAAGAATTGAATTGCCAATACTCGAGAATTATCATTATATTTTCCAATGCATTGTTTTGCAAATTCTAATGCATTTAAACACGAAGTTGGTTGGATTTTGTTTAAATTCAATAAAGTTTCCCCCAAAGAAAATAATGATCCGGTTACATAGCTAAAACAAAATAGATAGAAGCTAAAAGAGCAGAAGAGAAACTTACAAGTTATCAGCTTTATCGTTTAAAAGTTTAAAAACAGATTCTGCAACAGTGCTTGAAATATCATAGCTTTCAAATAGCGTCTTTAATAAATAAACTAAATCATCACCATATTGTCCATTTTGAAGAAAGGATGTTCCATTTGTTATAGCATCAGCAATGGATTTAATTGTATCAGATGGTTCATTTTGTTGTAGTCGATAGATATAAACAGAATCAAATCGAGCAAGAGTTTTATGGAATCTAAAAACGACGCAGTTGATAGAAAAAAGTTGGGTAAAAAAGTTTTACTTTGCAGTATCATTTTCAGTAATAGTTTTACAAAGTTCTTCAACGACTGAATTTACTGAAATAACTTCATGCTTTGGTTCTTCCTTCCATTCAGGTTTAGCCCGCTTTCTTGTAAATGTTCCTGCAGTAGCAGTGATCTAAAATATGTAAGATAAGAAATAAATGTGAAAAAGCGAAAGAACCTACTTCAGGCTTTGTTTCACGTTTAAATGCAATTGTTGATTGTCCTAATTTTGTAATAATTGGAGTTGAATCTGGTATTACAGGTGGTCGAGTTCGTGGATCTCTTGCTGTTTTTATTATTTTCTTTTTAACTTCTATCGGCTGCATTTTTAAGGATAGAAGTAGATTAACGGTATAATTAAGTCCTTTTAACTATTTGCAATTTAAAGTGTTATAAAAATAATATACAAAATGTTTTTTTTGTTGAAAGTAAACCTTTAAAAAATTTGACAAAAAATTTCAACAAGTTTTTAATCAGAAAAAGTTCGTGTCAAGACTTTTTTGGTTAGAGATCCGAGAAAAGGTGTTGAATTACTGTAATTAAAAGTCAAACATTTTCTGCTTTTAGTAAACAAAAATGCTACTTCATTTTTTTTGTCTTTCTCAATAGTTTTTAATTTAAAATATTACATTTCTTTATCCGTTTTATTGATATCAAAAAACTAGTTTTGAAATTATTACAAAAAATACCAATTTAAAATAATTTTTTGCGACTAAAAATTTTTAACATAAAAATTTTACGTTTGTTTCAAAGTATTTTGAACAATTTCTGCAAAACGTTATACACATGAGCATTTACAAATGATCATGTTTTTCGTAGTACAATTATTTTCACAAATTTCAAAAAAATTTAATTTTATCTGTTTTGAAATTTATAAAAATAATTATTTAAACTCTAATCATAATAAAAGAAAAAAAATTGTTTTGTTTAGAAAAATAGATAGGTGGAATCAAATAATTTGACAAGAAAAGAAATGATATTGCTTATACGCATGTTTTTACTTATATATACATACACAGCACAGCAATTTATGTTTTTACTTATATATGCATAAGTAAAAACATAAATTGCTGAGAAAAAAATGTTGTATTTTAAATAAAATTTCTTTTTCAGTTTTTTTTCATTTTATTGTTGTTGAAACTGCGTTAACTACCAAAATTAAATTAATAATGTCCCAAAATTATATTGCTAATATTTTTTGGGAACACCTTCATCTAATATTTAATTCCAAAATACTTTAAAGGATTTAAATACGTCTTTTTTAACACTAAAATGTTCAAAACTTATTTTAAAAAATGAAAAAAAAATCAGATCTAACATTTGTGCCCATAAATTTTTTTCGTTTGACCTTCTCAAAAGCATAAAAAAACACTCTTTAAAACTGAATTAATTTATCGTAAAATGCCAAAAAAACAAAAATGTAAAACGTAAAAATAAGAGAAGTGGTAAAAAAAACTTGTAAAAATGTCACAATTCAAAATGATAATCTATTCATCATATCAAAAACATCCATTGAAGTAATTCGACAAATATTTGTTGCAGCTTTAAGAGATTTATCGGCATCAGATCCATTGAGAAGTTGAACATATTTTTGATAAGCTACAGTATCCTTAACAGCAACCATTTCTTTCTTTCTTTCAACACCAAAACGATATTCAAGACGATTCATAGAAAGAGTTAAATCTTTAAGAAATTGATGCCAATGAAAAATAACTTTTTTGCAAAAAGAAGTAAGAAAAACTGCTTCTCGATATTTTTGAATTTTTAATTCGAAATCTTTAATTTTCATTGTAACTTGATCAATATCTCTTTGTTTTGATTCAACTGATTGTTTTGCAGCATTGATTCGATCTACAAATTTGAAATAATTAATAAAAACCTTATATTATCTAACACTTACTTTGATATGAAGCTTTTTTATTCATTTGACTTTGCATTTGATTTTGAATTTCAACCAAATTCATTTCACTTTTTTCAGATTTAAAATAAACAATACCATTCGATACAACTGTTGTTGCATTTAATCCAACAGCCACAACTGCTAATGGTCGAAAAGCGAATCCACCGAGGGAACAAGCTAATGCACCAATGGATGAACCAAATCCAAAACGTGCAAGAGTTTTCATTTTTTCTTTAAGATTTTTGTTTGCTTTCTTTCCTTGTTCCAAAGTTTCTTTTAGTTTTCTTATTTCTTGTTCACACTAAAATTACAACTTTCTAATCTTGCATAAAAATAAGAAAAACTTACTTCTTTAATTGCTTGTTCTTCATCTTCAGCAGTTGAATTATATAAATCAATAATTTTTGTTCGAGCATCAGCTTCTTCTTGGAGGTTACTTTGAGCTTCAGTTTTATCAGAAATCAAAGTTGCAATAATTCCATCACCATCTTTTCGGTGACCATCTATTTCATTATATAAATTTTGAAGTCTTTCAATTATTTCAATCAAAGGATCTTTATGAGAAGCAAGTTCTGGCTTCTGACGAAGTTGATTTATTGTCTGAAAAATTTTAGTTGTTAGCTTTTGTTAATTATAAAATAAACCTCTTCCATTGATTCTCCAAGATTTTGCATTCTTTCAACACCTTGTTGAAGGCGTTCATCAAAATTTTCAGACATAGTCATATTACCACGAAGTGTAGAGCTCTAAAAACTAAAGTGTCAAAATTTTAAAAATTTTAATTCAGAATCAAAAACGTTTTAAAAAACGACTGAATACATATGTTTTTTCTCAATGTTTTACAAGATGTCACCGTAAAGGTCCCGAACTCATGGTCGGGTTTTGGCATGATATTTGGCCCACGTGATAGGCCTGGTATAGAGAAATATTCATGCAAAAAATCAGGTGCGGAATCCTCATACTTGGGATTTAACAGCTGCACAAAGATGCTCTCATTACCTACGGCACCAAAATTCGATTTTGCTGGATTTCCATTTTTTGGCATAATTTCGACTGATTTATAGGTTTTCGACATTGCTGAGCACGATAAAATACTTTTCAAGTAGTATTTTCTTGCTTAATTCCAAGATATAGGGTTTCGAACTTTGTAAGTTTTAGTATATATCATTCTAAATTTTTCATACCCTATCTCTCGAAATTGAACAAGGAAATACTACTTGAAAAGTATTTTATCGTGCTCAGCAATGTCGAAAACCTATAAATCAGTCGAAATTATGCCAAAAAATGGAAATCCAGCAAAATCGAATTTTGGTGCCGTAGGTAATGAGAGCATCTTTGTGCAGCTGTTAAATCCCAAGTATGAGGATTCCGCAACTGATTTTTTGCATGAATATTTCTCTATACCAGGCCTATCACGTGGGCCAAATATCATGCCAAAACCCGACCATGAGTTCGGGACCTTTACGGTCAGCACCGACACAACTATATAAGGATAGATAATAGTCCAAAATAAAAAGTGGATAATTCTCAAGCTTATATTTTCATAAAACAACTCTATTTAAGCCTTTAAAAAATCACAACAGAAAGTTTAGCAAAACAGAAGAAGAGTTTATAAACTACTAGAACATAAAATCAATCGTTGCGAGATCTGATATAATTTATTTTTTTAAAAATTTATTGTTTGTTGCAAAATTATTTCTGGTGTTTCAGATTTGATTTTCTGAATGAATGTTTTTTAAATCAAGCATTTTATTTTTATTTTTTATTTGTCACTGCGGAAAACATGAACGAAATTTATTCAAAAATCCAAAAACATATTTAATTTTTTTGTTGCAGGGATTACATGAATTAATAAAATCGCAATATGTGTAATTTTAAATGTTCCTTTCTCTAAAAAATGATTTTTTCTTTTTATGAACATGTTTTTTGAGACTGAAATGCAATGCTAATAAACGTTTTCTTTTTTCTTTTTGTTTTGTTGTTCCATTTTATATGTCACTTAGCTCAATGTTTTCACATTTCAAAAGGTTGTCAATGTTACTGCCCTTTTTTTCTTCGATTTTTTTCATTTCTTTATTTTGTTTGGTTGAGACATGTTTGGAAAGCATTTTTTAGTGTTTAAAGTAAAAGGTGTATGACAGATCTGTTTCATTTTCTTTGACTTAAAATAACACCTTTTGAATATTTTGGTTTTTATTTAATATAAAAATAGGATAATAGACAAAGCGTTGAAATACATTAATAGTTTAAAAAAATTGGTTTCAAAAAGCCGTAAATGTAATTTATCTGATCAATAATTATTTAAAATTTATTTATTGATTCTTTACATTTCATTGTAGTTATTTTATTTTTAACTTTAACATTTGTGAAGGTTGGTTATTAAAAAATTTTGACTGACAATTTGTTGGCCATGAAAATGTTTTAACTGTAAAATTTTATAAAAATTTTTAAATTCACAGAAAAAAAACGATAAAAATTTAACAGTATTATTAAATGAAACCCAAAAAAAACACATTTAGTTCTATAGATTGGAGCAATCGCTGTTATATCAAAGATTTGATTGATCAATGATTAATGACTCGTTATATTTATTTATTCTTTTCCATAGGCTTGCAATATTTTTGCGAAAATAAAAGCGTTTATACCAAAAATATTTTTTATATTTTTGTTTCGAAATTCTTTTTTATGCGTTTTTTTTGTCTTTTGGGGGCTTTGGTTTTTTTCATTGTTTCAAAAAAATCAAAGTTTGTTCGTAAAATATATTTTTTCTATTTCATAAGCAAGTGGATTTTACGGAAGGACAGCGAAACCTTTGCAAATTTCGAAAGATGTAAAAAAGCAGCGAATGTCGGCAGCAAGCAAATAAAAGTGTTTTTCTTCTATCACGTATTTCTTTATTTCAAAGAAAAGTTGAATCAAGCTAATATTTTTCAACAGACATCTTTTTTAAGCATTTCGAAATTTATTTTATTTGGATCTGACTTGAACAGTGTCAATGTTTTCGTAGCTCTTTTACTGTTATGTAAAAAGTTTCTTTTGAATATTTTGGTGTCTCAAAAAGTTTATGAAATAATCAAAAAAGATTTTGGTACTTCTTTACTTTACGCCCCCCCCCCCCGTTTTTTTCGGATTTTCTAAAATCAATTTTAGAAAATCCGAGACAAATTCATTTTCCAAGAACGAACTATCACGTGCCATCCATTTTTAATTTAAAAGATACAACATAAGATCATTGAATACAAATGAAAATAAATTAATGCAATCATTTTAAAACAAATCAACATTTTATAATTTAAATTTGTTATTTAAAAGATTTTTACGTTTCTACTATTACAAGAATTTTATGGATGCTACTTTATTTTTTTGTTGTCCTCAATAGTTTATTATTTAAAATATTACATTTCTTTAGCCGTTTTATTTATATTAAAAAATTAGTTTTGGAATTATCACAAAAAAAGCCATTCCGAAATAATTTTTTGCAACAAAAATGTTAACATAAAATTGCGAAGTAATGTAAATAATTTCTGCAAAAATGCTATTTGCATTAATATAAAACTTGAACATTTATAAATCATCGTGTGTTTTGTAGTATAGTTATTTTCATAAATTTTGTAAAAAATTTAATTAAATCTATTTTAAAATAATTTATTTAAGTTCTGATGCAATGGATTCAAAAAAACCGTTTTCGTCAGAACAACATATGTGAAAACCAAATGTTTCTTTAATAAAAGAGTTGAGATTGTTTTTTTAAAAAGTCAAAATATTGATTGTTGGCAAAAAATGGTATGTTTATGAATAAAATTTTTTGTTAAGTTTTTTTCATTTTCAATTTTATTGTTGTTGAAATTATGTTTTTTATGAAAATTGAATGTTAAAAAATGGTATTCCACTAATTTTTTGAAAAAACAATCATTTAATTTTTTGTTAATTATAAAATACTTTAAATGATTCAAAATAAATATTTTTTAACACTTAAATATTCAAAAATTATTTTAAAAAAAGAAAAACGTCAGACAAATATTCAAAACTGAAATATCAAAGAAAGAAACAAATCGTCCATCATCGAACACAATAAAGAAAAGTCTGAAAATGAAATGCAGGAAGTAATATTTTATTACGAAAAAAGGTATTTCAACATCGCGAAAAATCTTTATGCAAAAAAATAGACGACAGCAGTCTTCAAAAGTCTAGCTGTCGTCGATTTTTTCATGCTTTTTCTTTTGGTATTTTTGAAAGAAGCTTCTTTGGTTTTTTATAAAATAACATTGTTGGATAATTTTTTTTTTGTTTCAAAAAATGGTTTGAATATTTTAGTATGATTTATTAAATTTTTATTTACACAAAAATATTATGAAAATTATAGAACTGTATCAAGGATAAAAATTATTTTATACAATCGCCTTGAAAATTTAGGAAGAAAGCATTAAATATTTCTGACAACATTTTTCATCAACAACCTTGGTGAAAAAATTGTTAAATATAAAAGACATTAAATTTCATAGAAATTAAACATGAAAGGGAATATTTGTTTTTGCAATGGACTTTTTGATTGGTTTTTGAATAATCCTCTTTTTTGACAATGTTATTAAATTATGCCTTTAATATAAAATAATTTGTACTTTTTTCTTAAAAAGCAAATACAATCGTATATGTTCATTAAAAAAAATTATATTATATAAAAAAATTACCAGTGGTTTACTACTGCTGTTGTTAAAATTTTTCAATGGCGGTACACTCGATATAACATAACATGCTTGTTAAAATTTATTTTTCCATTTTAATGCATTTACACAATATTTTTATGAGAACAGAAACATTTATTCCGGAAATATTTTTGATTTGAAATTTTTTCCATTTTCGTGGATATCTGGGTTTCTTTTGGCGGTCTTAATTTTGTTTTTTTTAAATATATTTCTTAATAAAATAACACATTGTTGAAGACATTTATAGACAACTTTTTCGCAATAATGAAAAACATGTAAAGACATACTTTTTTGTTTATGTACGATAAAAAATATGTTTTTCGGCATTTCATCATCAAATGAAACAGCTGTCTGTGTAAAAAATGTTTTTCAAAGTTATATGGTTCTCAAAAGCTGCTTGAAATGTGTTACTTTTTTATGGAAAGGAAAAAGTGAGCAGGTCATTCATTTCTGCTAAAAAAATTTATCTAAAAACCAATTTAAAATACCTCATGAAACTGAAAAATCTACTATTATTTGTAAAAAATTTCTTTTCAGCAACTTTGAGATTAATATTTTAAGAACAGCCTTTTTGTTTTTTAATTTAATCTTTTTCAACAGTGTTTTTTTTGATTACGATTCCGATTCCAAACAATGTAATCGATCTAAAAAATCGACGGAATCGATATAAAAAGAATCGATTGCAAATTTATTTACTATTTTAAAAATTATTTACCAATTTTGGCTTAAATAGTGTAAAAAGAAACCTTTTGTCATTACGAAGGTTATAAAATTTGAAGTTTTGACTTTAAATGTGATACGTTTTTATATTAGTAAAGCTTCGAAAAAATAAATGAGATGAAAATGGATTTTTTAACGGTTGGAATCGACAAGAATAGAAATCGATCAAACGAATTTATAAAAGGATCGCAATCGAAAAAAAATGGAATCGAGAAACACTGCTTTCCAACTTTTTTGCATCATTTTGACCAAATTTTCAAAGCATAACTTTTTATCAGTAACATAATCCTCGCATGTCTAACAATCCACAAATGAATTTTTTCCCTTAACTACAAATTGTAAAATGAGTAATTGATATCCAAAACCTTTGTAAATTATACACCAATTTTTTTGTCTAAATTATCAGAATTAAAGTTTACATTTGTTTAAAAATCAAAAAAGAAGATAGCAAGATTTTAGAAAGATTTGTAAGAAAAAAGAATGAAACTGTTGTTACCGAAGTTTTTTGTTATTTGCAAAATAATTTTAAAAATATAATTTTATAAAAGCAAAAAATATAAAAACAATAAAAATCAACAATAAAAAATACAAAGAAAAGTTACTAAAAATATTTTAAAACAAAAAACCCGTTTATTTTTTTACAATTGAACCGGAGCTATTACTATTGTTGCAAGAATTTGTTGGCGGAATTGCACCCGATGGACCAGAACTTGATGAGCCTTGTTGTTGCTGTGGAAGACTGCATGCAAGTCTTTGTGATGGAACAAGATCACTCGATTCAGAATCTGATGACAAGCTTGAAGATTCAACACGCTGTTGTTGCTGCATTTGTTGTCGAGCAATTTTTAGTTCTCTTTCACGTTGATGTCGACCAGATTTTGTTCGAGGCGGTGGACGATCCGATCGTGGAGTTGAACATTCTAATGCAGAACCAATCTAAAAATTAAAATTTTAAAAGTCTACGGTAATTTGCTACAGTAACCATACCTGAGAATACGAAGGAGGACCAGAAAAATTAAATAATTCATCTTTCAATTTATCTTCTTCTTGACGATTTGATCTTCTTCCAAGTGTTGAAGCTTTTTCCAGCCTTCTACTGCTTGCTCTTTCACGTGTTGATTTTTTTGGTGTAATATTTTGTGGCATAAATGCTGGCTTTACAACTCCATATGTTGATAAACTTGCTGCCGATGGTGGTGGAGCATAAAATGCCATATTTAAATCTGCACCATTATTTGGTGCTGGTAATAAATCTGTTGTTGAAGATGGAATAATTTGTAAATGTGGATTATATGATGATTGAAGATTAATATGTTGTTGGTGTTGTTGATGACGATTATATGGTAATGTATGATATCCATACGTACTTGTTGGTGGTTGTCCATGTCCATGTAAATGATATGTTGCAGTTGAGGATGGTTGGGGTGGATGAATATGTGATGGAATATAACCATAATCACTTCCAGTATTTGAGCATGGATATGTTCGAAGTGCAATATCTACTTGATGATGTGAAGATGGATTTGATGGCATTGTTACTCGAGCTGTTGTAAAATGTTGATGCGGTGAAGCTGCAGCATTTGTCATCATTGTTCTTTGAGTTGATAACAAAGTTGTTGAAGCATTTGGATGTAAATGATATTGTTCAAAGAATGGTTTATTATTTTGGTACATTTTTCTTCGACGATAGCAGCAATAAATGCAACATCCAATTGAAAGAATTAAAATGGCAAATATTATTGCAAAAATAATTATAATATATGCTGGTTGTTTTTTGGTAATATCAAAAAGCTTTGAAAGTGAAAATGTATCAGAATCTTCGATGATTGGATTAACAATTGAACAAAGCATTGGTAATTCATCTGCACCATTTCGACAATTTGGAACTCCATCACATACTCTTAAATTAATGTAAAAATAAAATTACAGTAATCAAAAAACTTACAAGCTTCTCGGAATACAATTTGGTTCATTTGAAAATTCTTCATAAGTTCGGCGAGCCCATTTTTGCCATGCTGTACAATCAAAATCATCCGCTGGAGAACGGCATCGACAATGTTTTTCATCTAAAAAGTTTTTATATAAATTTACTACGACATAAATCAAGTTTACCAGAATCATCAACACAATCTGCCATTCCATTACAAACTAAATGAAGCCCAATTGCCGTTGTTTTTCCAGAATCACAATTCCACATTACGGTAGATTTTTGAGGAGAATTTATAATATCGTAATTATTATTTACAGCAGAAATTTGAAGTGGACAAACACCTGATTGTTCATCGGATCGATCCGAACAATCAGCAACACTGTCACATTTACGAGTAATATGTATACATTGTTTTCCATTAAAACATCGAAATTGCCAATTTTGACATTCTAAATTCTTTTCACATGTTGTTGATCTAAAATTATACTTTAAGAAACATTAAAAGTTATTATAAAACTTACGTCTCGGATAATAGAGAATAATCAATTGGGCATAGACATTCATATCGACGTTTTCCCAGACTTCCAGTATCATATGGAATTCGGCATAGATGTGAACATTCTGAATTTGCACATGAAAATTCTAGCTTTGATGGTTCAATTCTTCCGCTTCCAACAACTTTTACTGCAGAAATTCGTTTCATATTATTTTCAGATGGCAGTTGAATAAATTTTGTTGCTTCAAGTTGTGACAATTCTTGCATTGATGAATCATAACGAAATTTATAAAGTTTTTCTTCATTTTTTGTTTCATTTGAAGCAATAATAAGAATTGATCGATCATCAAATGGTGCAAGCGATAAATATTGTGGACCTTGTGGATAATGAATTAGTCGACGAAGATCACCATCAACATAAACATCTCTGGACCATATTCCATCAATTGTTGTATAGATTAAACGAGGAGAAGAAAGATCTGCTTCAAGTTGAAGAGTTGAACAATCAAGTCCACGTGAAACTACAACAGAGCATTGTCGACCATCTAATTGGCATCGAACAATTACTGGTGATTCAAGCATTCGACTACAATCTGCATAAAATAGAGCACTAAAAAAGCTTTTTTGAAAAGCAAAAACAAATATAAAAACTTACTTTAACCGTCCAAAAACAGCAATATTTGTCGGAGATGGAAAAGATTTTGTTGCAACAGATTTTCGATCCCCTGATACAACTTTTCCAATATATTCAACCTCGTCATCTTCCTCAATTCTCCAAACATGTATAAATCCAATATCTCCGGCATCCGGGGGAGCACATGAAACAAAAATTTGTCGACCAATTTCATCAATTTCTAAATCAAAAATTTGTGAACAATTACTTTCTTTTAGGAAAGAAATGTGTTGCGTCTAAAAAAACTTTAATTATTAAGATTTAAAGTAACAAAAGAACAAACTTTTGAATTTGTAATATCTGATGCTCGTTTAATTCTTCCACCATCACGATCATGTGCATCAATCCAATAAAAATATCGATTTGGTGAAAGTGAATCAAAGATGAGAGACGTTGGTTGTCCAATATGTGAAATTGGTAAAATGACATATGGATCATTATTAAATCCACCATTTTGGCGAATTCGATAACGAATTATACGATCTTTTGAAGCAAAAAGGATAAATTTTGTTGGAGGAATACATTTTTTTGTTGTAGAATCATAATCAAATTGATCTTCACATGCAAACGTAACATTAAAAGATTTTCCTGCTGAACCAAACGCATAAGTACTGGAGAAAAGACATAAAGCATTTTCTGGGATGTTTTTGGTGATGCACGGATTAGCAGCTGAAAAATTATGTTTAAAATTTTTTTAAAATAATATTGCTTACTTGTTTCTACAGTTTTATGTGCAACAATCAGACTTTTAATATGTGGCATACCAGTTTGGAATTGCTTTGAGGTCCCATCTTTTGATAAAATATCAATTGTTCCAGAATAATCATTTGCAACATATAAATTTTCATTATAAAATGTTAAAGCTCTTGGAAGAATTGTTGAAGTTCCAATTAACTGTTCAGTGTGGCCAGTATCAATTCTCGCAGATAATATAACACCTTGTGAATCTGTAACTGTTGACCAAAAAAGTTTGTTTGATTTTACATCAATTTCCAATGCAGTAACATTTCCAACATTTTCTACCATAACATTTATTTTCTCATTTTGTGCTGTTGAAATCCACACAATATCGGATGATTTTCCAGAGTTAACAAAAAATAGCTTTCTTAAATGTGGATGAAAAACAAGAAATTTTGGATCAATTTTATCCCAAATTAATGTTCGACGCTTTCTACCATCCATTGAAATTGCTTCAATTCTTTTAAGGAATCCATTTGAAATAAATAAAGAATCACTGATTGAATCAACTGCAATTCCGCGAATGCTTCGAAGTGTTGAACTTTGAATTACAGTATCCACAGAACCACCAATAAATGGAGTTTTTTGAATTAAGCCAAATCGAGAGTTCTCGGACGAAAAATAAACGTATTTTCTTGTTGAATCAAGGGAAATTGAATGTGGGATTGAAGAAATATTTGGAATGGCTAAAGCTTCATAATTTGGTGTTTCAGGAATTAACGAAAGTCTCATTAAATCATCGGTTACATTTGATTGAGTTAAAACAAAAAATGCATCTGGTGATTTACAAGTTGATAAATCTTGTTGTAATTCAGATCCAGCTGAACAGAGGCACTGATATTGTGAAGCTGGAAGATTTACACAAATTTCTGAACATCCACCATTTCCAGGAAAGCATCCATTAATATTAAGCCTTGAATGTTTTGATTTTGAAATAATTGGATCTACAGTAACAGCGGAATTATGTCTTGAGAATACAGCTTGATGTTTTGGGCGAAGAATTGCAGCTTTTAAAGCCGTTTGATGAAAGATAACAGAATCAAATTGTTCATATTTTGAGCCATCAGAAGTTTCACCATCAAAAAAATCTTTTCGAAGTGGAAAATCATTTTTTCCAAGAGAAATTGCGGTTATTGAACGAGCAACAGAGGAACTTGAATAAAGTACATCGCCTAAAAAATGTTAAACATAACTAAACGATAATCTAAAATATTTTTTTAAAAGATAAATTCTAAAAACTTTTGACGCTCTGTTTTCCGTTGTCACAGATGACATTTCGCCAAATGCAAAAAGCTCAAAATTTTAATTTTTTACTATATAAAAAAAATATTTTAGATTATCACTTAAAAATTTAAAAATCTTTGTTCAAAAAACGAAAAAATCAGTACTTACCTAATTTAGCAATAGCTTGAAAATGTTGAAAATCATTTGAAATAACTTTAATATCTCCACCATTTGATAATTTTGCGGATCCAATTTTTGAACTTTCACTTTCAATCCAATAAATTCTATCACCCTCAGAATCCACAACCAAATCAATTATCGATGTAACTTTTGGAAGTGAAATTAAAACCTGCCGATGCGAGCCATCCATCCAAGCTCGTTCAATTCTTCCATGTTCACCATAAAAATTTCCAAAATATATAAATCCTGATTGTGGATCAACTTGTATACAGCATGGCTTTTCACGTCCATTTCCACCAGGAATAACAGTTTTTCGATAAAATCCACCTTCAACTTTTTGAATTTCTAATCTTCCAGTTTCAGAATTTAATAAATATAAATTTCTTCCAAGCCAATCAAATGCAATATGATTTACAGAAGGTGACAATTTAGAAGCAACAATTTCAAAATTTGTTCCATTTAAAAATGATCGTCGAACTTCACCTTTTGCTGAATCTAACCAATAAACAATCTAAAAAAACAAACACCAAAATTATTTCTGACATTATTTTACTTAACAATAACGTACTTCTCGAAGTGGATCATAATCAACATCAATAATTGAAATAGGTTCAGCAGGATTTTCTTCAAATGCAATTCTTTTTGGTGCAAATTCTCGAGTATCCAATGAAATATAAAATAATGTAGTTTTTGCAGCAACAAATAGTGCATGTCGAACACCCGATGGATCACATGTTGCATTATCAGATAAAAGTTGAACGCCAATTGGACAAACACAATTTCGAAATGGTTCACCTGGATGTAAAATACAGAAATGTGAACAGCCACCATTATTGAAAGCACATAAATTTTGATCTTTTCCTAAAAAAGACTTCGATAAGTTTCGAAATTGAACAAGTGTCAGCTGTATTTTTAAATTTTAATTTCTTTATTAAAAAAAAAAATAATAAAAGCACATCAAAAATTATCTGCTTTTTAAAATTTCGGTTACAATACCTTTTACATGTAAAAAAAACTTACTTTGAGGTTGAACTTCTGAATCCAAAAACACGAATCTTTCAAATCCACTCAAATTTGAAACAACTTTTGTCGTTTTTTGGCAATTATCTTTTTTACAAAAATATATTTTTCCATGAAAATTCGACCAAAATAATTTATCCTAAAATTTTTTTATAAAAAAATTAAAATCTTTAAAAATACAAACCTTATAAATGGATAAATGTGAAGCTTCATCTGGTGTTGCAACAACTTTACACGACGATCGATGATGAATTTTGCATGAAACAATTTCACATTTTTCTTGCCAAACTCTTAAATAATATAATTGTTTTTCCACGGGATCAAGGGTTAATGCAGCAACAGTAACTTTTGGATCATTTGAAAATGTATCATGGAAAGGATTCTTATTCAAAAATTGTCCATCCATCCATGCCGATTCAATTCTGTTTTCAACTTTATTCAACCAGTACATATAACTAAAAAATATAATATTTTAATTAATTTTTTAAAACTAATTTGGCAAAAATATGTATGAAAGTTATCTGACATATTATTCTTAATACAAATATTACGTCTTATACCAATCAAATATATATTTTTGCCTTCTATATGGAAACATTAAGAATATTTTATTCAGAAGTCAACGAATAAAGGCTCGTGGGATTCGAACTTGGAAAGAAATGCATGAGATACCTCAGCGTTACCAACTGCGCCATGGAAGCAAAAAGAAAAAAATTGAAAAAGGGAGTAGTTGCTTTGTTTTTTAAATTTGAAAACGTTTAAAAATGTTGTAAAAAATTTACACGTTGTAATCTTTTTTAAAATAATAATTATTAATTTAAAAATTTACTTACCCTTCTGTTGGATCAACAACCAATGAATGCATTCCAAAATCATTGCTTAATAAAATTGTACATCCATCATTTGAATCAATTGGACAAGCTTCTATTCGACCAGATTTTTTTGTACCAACTCGATCAACAGCAATATAAACTTTTTTTGTTATCCAATCATATGATTGCGAAGAAATTAATTCATCTGCAACACCACTTTGTCGATTGATTGTTTTTGCAGAATTTAACGAAACTTCAGAATCTCCAATTTTTACAACTTGTATTCTATCATGTTGTTGATGAGATGGATCAACAAGGATAACAGTGCTCTAAAAGTTAATTCTTTTTTGAAAGAAATTCAATGTTTCAACATACCTGATTAACATCAACAACAAAATGTGTTGAAAATTTATCAATTATTCCATTTAATACAGTTTTTAATTCTGTAACATTTCCATTTTCTGTATACAATTCAAATGTCACCAAAGATGTTGGACGACGAGCAATAATTTTCACAGTTTCAGAATTGGCTATTGAATTTAGCAGTAATAATATTAGCAGTAATAGTAATTTTTTCATTTTTGTTAAACTTTAATCTATTTTAAATTTTAAAAAAGTTAAAATTTTCTGGTAATGAGAAAAATTTATTTATGCTCATCGAATAATAATAATAATTTGTTCTGTGATGAGAAAGTTTTTTAAGGCATAATATAGGTGACGATTGATTTTTGGGTGGTCAGGTTTTGAATTAATCCCTAAAAACTTAAAAGTAATTTTAAGAAAAAGATGCAAAAAAAACCGAATGGCAATGGTTCTCCAAAAAACTTGGTCAGTTTTTTTCAAAGTCCACAAAAAAAGATGCAATAAATTAAAAAAAACTTTAGCAAAAAAAATGCAGTTTTTTGGATGGAAAAAAAGAACCCAAGTAAAAACCCATTTTTTCTGGCAAAAAAAGAAGTCGAAGAAGGCTCCAAAAAGAAAAGAAGCCGATGAAAAACGACTGACGTTTTTTTTCTTCGATAGTTTCCTTTAGAAAAAAAGTATTTTCATTTTGGTCATTCGTCATCGAGAAAAAAAGAAAAAGATCTTAAGCAAAAAATATTTAAGGGAAAAAAGAAGGAATTCTTTAAGGAAAAAAATAATATAGGCTCCAGCTGCGTGTCACGGAAACAATGGCCTTTTCCTTTTCTTTTTTCCTTCTATCGTTTTCAAAGAAGAGAGAAGAAGACAAGAAAAAGATTTATGGAAAATTAAGAGTGTAGCCTATCCCTGTTTCCCCTCTTCCAAAAAAATATTTATTTCATTAAAGCTAGAAAAAAAATTGACCTCTCTCTTTTTGCAAAGTTTAAGAACAACAACAACAAAAGAGATATTTGGAAGCCATAAGGTTCCAATCTTCTTCCTTCCAACCCAAATCCATTTAATCCAAAAAAAATCACATAAAAAACTTTTTTATGGATATTTATCCACATTAAAAATAGAAGAGAAATTTTCGAAGGAAGAGATAAATTGTTGATAGCCGCAGCACGGGTTGTTGCGTCTGTTTTCTTCGACGGGTGTCAGGGATATTGGTGATCATTGTTGTTTTTTGTGTTAGTTTTGATTCGGATCATTTATGGTCCCAAAAAGTATGGAAGAAGAAAGGCATTCAATATTATTTTATTTTTTTTTAACGATGGCGACCCCCGATAAAAGAAAAGCAAAGGAAGGAACGGAAAGGCGTTAAAAAAGATTGAAGGAAAAAAAACCACAAACAAATGACCCAACAAAATACACCCCATAAAAATTTTTTTTAAATGTGAAAACAAACAATTTCTTTTATTTTTGAGGGAAAAGAAAATGGGATGCCGCAAATTGAAAAAAGAAAAAGAAAACATTGTGTTTTTTCAAGGCCCAAAATTGAGAAAAAAAAACTACTTTATTTTTTTTTCTTCCTAGACAAAAAAAGTATTATAGACTCCAAAACAACGAAATTAGCTTTTTACCATCGATATTCTTCTCAAAAATGATGATGGCCAACATTTTTGCATCTCAAAAAAATATTTGGGGAAAAATGCTAACACGTGTTTTTCATTCTTTTGCAAATACATTTGAATAAAAATAGTCAAAATCATAGACCAAATAAAAAATTTGGGTTTCTAAACTAAATAAATATTTCCCACGGAAGTAAAGCAACAAAATTTTTTCTCCTTTCAGCAACAGCAACGATCTCCGTCAATGATATTTTTGACGGCGCCGATACTCTCGCAGAAAAAAAACTATCGGAAGAAAAAAATGAATAATGCAGTAAGCGGCAGCCTCAAAAAGAAATAAAGCAAGAAAAACTCTTGTCATTCCTCTTGTTTTTGCGCGTTGTTTTTCCATCACTCTTTTTCAGAGGAGAAACGAAAAAAAAAACAGTAAAAAAATTATCACAGTTTTTTATACATATAAAAACTAGATGATCAAATGAATAAGATAAAAAATATAAAAAAATCATACAATCAATAAATAAAAACATTTGTATTATTCTTCTCTGAGAACTTCTTGAATGAGATGAAATTTTCCGCTTTTCATAATATTGAATTTTTTTGTAAGCCGCTTTCGTCGAACTCTTCGACGTTGTGATGTTGATAGATCACTTGGTTCCCCGCCATCTTCAAAGACATCATCATCTTCTTCAAAATATTCATCACCTTCCATAAATTCTCCATCTTCAAATTCTTCCTTCTTTTTCTTTGGCATTGCTTGTGGGCCAATACTAACAGGCACGGGCTTTCGATCTTCTGGCCAAGATCCAATTGGTGAATCTTCTTCAGTTGGTTGTGAAAAATGCTAAAATTGAATAAAAATTACCATTAAAACGTCTTTGAAAGCTTACTTGTTCAAGCATTGCCAATTGTTGAAGCATTTCATCAGCTTGTGACAATTCGGGTGCCTTTCTTTTACGAGATTTTCTTTCTCCATCCGATCCAAGATTTTCAATGGGACTTGGTCTAAAACAAACAATTATTTCACCAAAACTTTAAATTAAAACTTACTCTTTATTTCTTCTTTCAGCAACAGCTCGATGAAGGGCTTGAATACATGATCCTCTTTCAATTGTATGACCACGAGCTTTTTCAAATGCATCTAAAGCAGCATCAGATCCCATATGTAATCGATCAATCAAATATCTACATACTAAATATCCACTTCGATTAATTCCATCAGAGCAGTGAATACCAATTAGCAGATCTAAAAAAACAGATATATAAAATCCATAAAAACATATTAAAACATACTATCATCTTTATGGTTGTTTAAAAAGGTATCAACAGTTGAAAGAAATTTCTTAACAATATCTTCACGTCTCGTATAACCAGCTGGTGGACATGGAATATGTTTATGTTCAGTAATACAATCAAATACAGCAGGATCATAATATCGAGTTGAAAAACTTAAATTAATAATAAGCCCAAGTTCTTGACCACGTTGTACAAACTAAAATTAAAGAATTTTAAGTTCCAATAAGCGAGCAAAAAACAAACTTG
This sequence comes from Panagrolaimus sp. PS1159, assembly GCA_963922195.1. Lineage (NCBI taxonomy): Eukaryota > Metazoa > Nematoda > Chromadorea > Rhabditida > Panagrolaimidae > Panagrolaimus > Panagrolaimus sp. PS1159. Next base: position 6,021,616 of record CAWUHW010000001.1, on the reverse strand, counting down.
AAACAATAAATCCCGCGTTGTAAATTGTTTTTCTTTACGAACTCGCAATCCACATTCAGCATCTACAGGAGTCTTAAAAATAATAAATCGAGTATTCTCCACCACTTCACTACTAATTGGAATAACATTTTGCCAGCTAAAAGTACAATAAAGATACTACGGATAAATATTAATACAAACTTTTGCGGAAAACGGCGGCACGTTCGAACCATTGTTTAACAAAAATTTAAAAGAATTAACAAGCTTATAAAATATAGCTGACAAATTAGATGTGGTTGTAAGAAGAATGATAAATACAAAGTAAAAAAAGAAGATATATTAAATCTGCTAATAGAAAATTCAAAGAAAAAAGTGTTTTTTGAAAAAAAACGGATTTCAGAAAAAATCATTGAAGCAAAGAGTCGGTTGTTGTGACACATTTTGCCAAACTTTTGGTTGGAGCTAAAACTTTTTAACAAAAGCACCGTAATCGAAAACACTTTTAACAAAAACCATTCTTTGTTTTAAAGTCTTTAAAAAATACCAATATTTAAAAAAAAATGATTTTATCGCTATCATTACAATAATTTTGTCGTATGGGACTGTCCAGATCTGACGTCGGGTTTTGGCGTTATTTTTCAATCTTCAAACGCTTGTAGAAAAAAATCGAAGCATTTCCCAGCTCTGAAATTTTTTCTACCCCCCCCCCCCCCCCCATTTAGGGGGGTCATTATGGGGGGTGCCCGATGTGGCTAAGATTCATATGCTTCTGAAACCATGCGGCATTCATTCGCATGTTGCCAAAACCCGACGTCAGATCTGGACAGTCCCTATTTAAAAAAGTTAAATTTTAGAGAAGCCGCGAAATCAAATTGTTGGCAAAAATTAACTGCAAAGATATACAGCTATTCTTACTGTGATTAACGATTTCGGAATCAAACCAACTGTCTTCGTAAAATACTGCCATGGAGTTCTAATGTTCTTAAAAAAATTATTTTGCATTTTTGAATACTTTTTTCCAACTACGAGTCATCGTTTATTGATAAAACGTAGTCATTTGCGTGTTAATTAATACAAATAAATACGCAAAAAACATGGTATTTATGATAAATAAAAAATCATTTATTTTGGAGACATTTTGATTTTAAGAACTTACAGGGTGGTCACGCTGGACCACCCCCAAAACAAATTAAATTTATACTCAAGGGCTGCAAGATTTAAAAAAACTGCTTGGGGGGATCGATAGCCTATATCATCGGATTTTAAAATGTGGTTTTGGAATTTCTACCGTAACCCTCGAAATTTTTTGGTCTCACAACGAAAACCTGGAAAAGTCGAAATTTTCGAATTTTGATACAATTTCAAAGAAAATTTTTTTTCGAGATTTTTGGCATAGAGTCTTCTAAAGGGGTCCTCTAGCCATCCCAAATGATATTTTATCAAAATTCGAAAATTTTGGCTTTTTCAGCTTTTTGTTGTGAGACCAAAAAATTTCGAGGGTTACGGTAGAAATTCCAAAACCACATTTTAAAATCCGATGATATAGGCTATCGATCCCCCCAAGCAGTTTTTTTAAAACTTGCAGCCCTGGAGTATAAATTTAATTTGTTTTGGGGGTGGTCCAGCGTGACCACCCTGTATGTACCCATTTAAAAGTGTTTTTCTTTAAATACTTAAAAGAAACATTTTTTGATTACAGTTTTTTTTGCAAGATAATATTCAATTATGACATTTCATTCATTTGTTAACCATTATTTTGCAATATTTATTTTTGCAAATTTTTTTCGAAAGAAGTTAATGTTTAAATGTTTCAAATGAAACATTTTATATAATTCTATCTTTTGACGGAATTTACCCTAAAATTATTTCTTTCCTACTTCTTACTCATACCGTATTAAATAAAACTGTTCATCAAATCAATCGCGTTAAAATTTCATGAAGACAAGTCAAAAATCTCTGATACTTTTATCGTTAATTTGTAGCGAAAATCCCAAATTAATTAGGAAAGTGTGGCAATATCTTTTTACTTTTTCCGCCATGCTTTTGGAACTTTTGTAAACTGTTAAAACAACAATGTGTCTAAATTAGAAACAAAAGACATTGTTACAAGTCATTTTTTTTTGATTAATAAAAGCTACAGTACATGTATTTTTGGGGTTTTTGTAATAAAACTTTTTTATCTTTTTTTACAGCGAATGAAAAAGGCAAATGAATTAAATTAGATAGGGTAGATAATGAAAAAAGTTGAAGCTAACACGCTTTTCTGAAATTCCATATTTAAATTTAAACAAAATAAATTACATGATATTTTATCTAATTTTTTTTTATTCTTGAATCTGAATAAAGATCTTTATAAAGATGTTAAAAAATATGACACAAAGAATTCACAAATTCACAGCCAAATGATTGTTCTTTTTTCATATTTCGAAATTTCATTAAAACATTTTTTTGATGAAAAAAAAATTGCTCATCACAGGTTTCTGTTATTATTTTGTTTGTGGTAAAAAGGCAATAATCAATAAAAAAAAAGAAGAAAACATTCAAGGTTTTTTCTTTTTCTTTTTTTGACAACGTTTAAACTTTCAACTTTAAACTTTACTTTTTTTTTATTTTTATTTTAATTCTAGAAAAGTGCGTTAGTTAAAAAAATGGCAGGCGGAAATGGATATTTAGCTTTTGCTTTAATTGTTCTTGGATTTTTAGTTTTCATTGCACATGGTAAGCTTCTTATCCTTTATTTTTATTTAAATTTGCTTAAAAAAATATTACTTTATTCCACGTTCTGAATAAAAACGGGGTGATTACTTTACCGCAACATTTTTAGCCCTAAAATTTATTATGCTTTCGAAACGCTTTTTTTGACAGCAAAAAATACAACGATTTTTTTTGCAATGACTATGGATTTTTAAGCTTAAAAACTACAGTGATTGTAGATAAAAATCTGAAAATAATAGCTTTAAAAATTGGTGAAAAACGGCAGCACCAAAACAAAAAAAAACATTAGTTAAAAAAGTCATGTGATTTATTTATTTTGAATGTGATTACTTTCAAAAACAATATCAAAATAGCAAAAGCTTACCTATCAAATATTAATACCAATATATGCATCATTTATAAGATATATTAATACAACTGCTTTTTTAGTCGCTGATTCAGTCTCGATTGTAAATGTATTCAGTGATCCCCGATTAAATTATAATCCATTAAACGCAGATCTTGCAAATACAAATAATTCTCAATCTTAAAAAAACTTAATTTTTTTGTGATTTTAATTGTTTTTTAAAAAACAAAGTTGTGTTTTTTATTTTTTTAAATTTTCTTTTTTGTGTTATTGTTTCGTTTGTCCCCATGGAGGAAGAATTTCGTGCAGCCATCTTTAATCTTCGAGATACCATATATTATGCTCCAACGCTTTCCTGTTTTCTATTTTATGGACTTCTTTATCTTTTGCTTAATTCTTTGACCTTTTCTGACATTGATACCAAATAAAAACTTGTGACACAATATCACAAAGCGATAATTTAATCAGAGAATGCTGTTGTATGTAACATTGTCGATCAAAATAAACATTTAAAAAAGACCATTTTATTCGCTAAAACACAATTAACAATAATGAGTATTTCATGTAACTAAATTAAAACAGAAAGTTAACAAAATTGTATTGCTTTAAAAAGGGAAATTTTTGTTTAATTTTTAAACATTTTGTTGCATTTATTATCAGAAAAAAAGTTGATATTACAAGAGAGAAAATACGATTACACGGCTTTTTTTTAAAATTTTGGAGGGGTGGTTCATTGCATTTTTTCAACTTTTTTGATGCAAGCAAAGTTATTTATAAGTTTGTTGTAGAAATAATAGTCTTATAAGACTATTATTTCTATCGCAAAATTTAAATTTTTTTTGCGTCGTTTTTGACCTTTTTTGATCGCAAAAACTTTTTGTGATTTATTTTATCCCCTTTAATCATGATTTTTATTTTAACAAACCAATTAATTTTTTTGAAAAGTTGGTTTAAAACCATATTCTAGATATAATAATTATTTGTAATGGGCAATGAACCTTCCAAACCTGGTGTAATTAATAATTCAAATAGTTGGACCAGAGCGGCATTAAATTTTGGTCCAAATAAATCTATTAATTTTGATACCGACTATCGAAAATCCAATTCCGATAATGACTATCATAAATTCTCTGCTGACAACAATTATCAAAAATCCTCAGGGATTGAAGCAGGATGGCATTCAACTGGTGTTCGAGTTGACGGCAAAAACCGTGGAATTGTTGTTGATAATTCTGATCAAAGTCAATCATATTTTGGAGCAATGAAATCTTGGTTCGGGTGGAAATCACGCGATGGCGGAGTTCATGTTAAAGGAGATAATAATGGATGCATTAATAACAATTAAAAATACTATCATTAACTTTTTGATATTTTTGATATATGACATCTGCTTTATGTTCTTTTTTTTATACAATATACTAAAGTGCTTTTTAGAAGCCCAAAAAGAATTATAAACCCATAACTTTGCATATAAATTAGATGAATAAATACATTCTTTGTCAGCTTCCTATTTTGAATTACCACTTACGTAATTTTCGCCAGCTGTTGCTAGGTTTTGAACTGGAAAGACAGACTTTTTTGGGAAGAAATATTTGCATGTTCGAATTAAATTCTCCCATGCTTTGGGAGTTGGATGTGTGAAAAGTATATTTGATTAATGGATATTTGAATGGAAAGTTTTGAGAAAGCGGATGTTGAAAAGTGTACATTTCTTTTGAAATATCAACAGAAAGTGACTGAATCAAAGCTCAAAATAACAAGAAATCAAAAAATGTGAAATTTAGAAGAAAAAAACGTTTTTTATTTTTGTGATTTTCGTGAAAGGAGATGGTTTTTTATAACGACAAAAAATAAAAACAAATATGCATGCTCATTTTCAGCAATATAAAATGTAATACTTGTTTTGTAATATTACAAAATCTGTTCATTTCAACATATAATTTTATTAATTTACAGAATCACTTTCGATTAATTAAAAAAAATTTCAAAACAAAAAAAATTTGATCATCTTTATTTTATGAAAATCCAAGCAATCTCTCAGTTTCATGAATTAATTCTTCCTTTTTTTCTACACTTGTTTTTGCGGCATTTGTCATAGCTTTTGCAACAAGGCTTCGAGAACTTTTTATTCGAGAATTTGAAGCTGAAGGAGAATCTTGTAATTTTGGGGTTGAAGATTGTGATTCAACAAAGTTGAAGGAAGGTGGAGGTGGATTCGTGGCGGGAGAATCAATCGTTGATGCTTTAATTAATGGAAGAGTATAAAGTTCACGCTTTGGATCAGGCTTAAAAATTATAACATGTTTTAAATAAGCTTTAAGAAAGAAATAGAGACGTACGGTAACATAAAAATTTGCTTCATTATCTTTTGTATCGATAGAATCATAAAAATCTGTTAAAGAATTTGTTAAAAATGGAAAACTTGGACGATCGGAGGAATGTTGAATCCAACATGTGTTCATTATTAAATAACTATAAATTTGCATAATTTTAACTCCCTATTTAACCGGCGGCAGACCTGAAAGGAAATGGGTTGCGCGCAACATGCACCAAAAAACCATTTTTTTTGAAAAAAGTCAAAAGAGCAGGTTGCGCGCAACCAATTTTTTTTCTTTAACATGAACTGATAGCTTACAATTGATCCGGACAAAAGGTTGGCTTTGATAACCGATATCCATCATTTAACATTTTTGCCAATTCTGTTGTATTTGAAATATTGTGATATGGTATTGCTCCAAGGGTTACTAGCTCATACAGTAAAATACCATATGACCATCTAAAAACTACATTTACTTATAAATAAATAAAAATTAAACATACACATCTGAAGCTAAACATTGATATTCTCTTTGAAGAATTTCAGGTGCCGCCCATCGAGCTCGATTGTCTGTCATAATAAATCTAAAACATTGTTAATGAAAAAAAAGTTTTTTATGATCGAAATTTCGATTACGCTGAAAGCATTGTTGAATCAGATTCTTTCCGGCAAAGACCATAATCTCCAATTTTAATTGAAGATTTTGTTGTTAAAAATACATTTCGACTTGCTAAATCTCCATGGATAAGTTGCCGAGATGCAAGATATTCCTATAAATTTACATATTTAATAATTTCGAGATTTTGTAAATACATTGAATATGTAAATTTTTGGATATATTAAATCCAAAAATAACTTACCATTCCAAGGCATATTTGAATTGCAAGTCGAATAAGTCGTTTAAAAGTGAAAACAAAATTTTCATTAACTTGCGGAATTGAACTTATATCATCCATTTTTTCAATTGAAAAACCTTTTGATGAAAGCTAAAAACAACGTTCTTTTTTTTCTATCGAAAATAAAAAAGGGAAAAGCAACAAAGCACGCGACATGTTTTTTTAACCTTTCCTTTTTTCGTTCTTGTTGCTAAGCAAAAACACTATATTTAAATAAAGAGGAACGAATAGAAAGAAATCTTTCAATTTTCGACCTCTCTTTATTGACTCAAAAAAATATATGTTTACCTCATAAACATATTGTCGACATTTATGTAGGCATCGACGAAGATCACCATTTGGACATATTTCAAAGACTATTAAAGGCGGTCGTCGAAGTTGCATTACACCTTAAAAAAATTTTTATTGTTATTTTTTGCATAATTTTTAGTCAAAGTTTAAAAATGATGTGATTTGTTTTTAGCATTCAATTTAAAAGTTATGATTCATGAAATTGGCCCTTTTTATTGCTATCATATCAATTCTGACTTTTTTCACTGACAAAAATACATCATTAAAATGCAGTCAATAAAAAGGGACGACATGAACTTGTAAAAGTTGTAGTCAATGGTTTTTGTTTCAAAAACTTTTTTAAAAATTTTTTAATTTTTAATGGATTAGAAAAATTTATCAAATATTTAACGCTCCAAAATTTTTAATTACATCGTTAAAATTCAAATTTTAAATTTAAAGTTTTTAAAACTCTTTAATGTTTAAAATAGAATATTACTTACCAATTAAATTAACAATTCTATTATTTCGTCCAATTAATTTACTGATTTCCATTTCTGCAGAAAATTCTGCTTTTTGTGTTTCACTTGCATTCTGCAATTTTATTAATTTTTAAAAAATTTTAATCAAAAATTAACAAACTTTTTTTAAAATTTTTACAGCAACTTGATATGATTCATCCAAAACAACCGGGCCGTTTGCCGGAGTTCGAAAATCTTTTGAAAGTTTACCTAAAATGAAAAAGTTTTTTATGTTTACATTTTCTTAGGCGCTTAAGTACAAAAAAACGAGGTAAATAAATGTACCTCGATAAACTTCTGCTGTTGAACCATTACCAATTTTATGAACAAACTGAATCAATACATCCGATTCATTAAGTTCCCATTCATCAGCTCTAAAATGGAAAGTAGTTATTTTCTTTAATGTCAGATTTAAAACTACTTTAAAAATTGTAACATATTTGCTGCTAATGGTTTACTTTGTCGACGTTTTTGAATCAACGTAATTAAAAGTAGAATAAAAAGGATAAGCAAAATTCCGCCATATGCAAAATATGTTCGAATTTCGCTATCGTCATCTTGTAAATGAAGGAGGGAGCGTCCACTTGATGGCACTGAAATTCATATCTTCAGATTGAAATTTTTTATTAAAGGGAGTGGACGTTTTGATACATTTTTTTATTTTAACGCGTTATTTTTTAAAATGCAGGAACTTGATAATAAGGGTCTTTTTCTATTGTTCTTTTGCCTGATTGTCAGGTTTATGCAATTTCAAAAAAAAACACTTTAAAATTAAAAATATATCTAATCGTCCATCCGAATTTAAACATACAATTAATTTGTTTTGCATATGCTAATTGTTGAAGCATTGTTTGATTATCAGGAAATTCAGCACTTTCATGAAAAACACAATATAAAAATCCATAATGGACATTTGGGGCTGTTGTTGGAATTTGGATTACCCGCTGAAATTTTCATTGCTTAAAACATTTGATTTTGTGTTTTTAAACCAGATTTCTGAGCTTTCACAATTTTTGAAAATATTAAAATCTGTTTGAGACAATTTTTTGTCATATTTTTTTAGGGGACGTGCAAGATTTTTTTTATTATAAATTTCGATATTTAAAATATTTGCTTTTTTCAATACCTTTTAATCTCAACACGAAAGAAAAAAACCCAAATTTTAAATTCTGGTGCCGTGTTTTGATTTTTAAAAGCTCTTCAGCTCGGCAATAAACTTACTGTAGTTTTGCAATTCTCGAAAGGTGTTGAACAAATATTATGCTTCCAAATTGAATCAATTCGAAGTTGGCAATGATCTTCTCGAAGTTTAACAGATAAATGAAAACCAAATGATTGAATTAATGGAGCACAAAATCCATAGGCAAATGAATAATTTAATTTTGGATTTATTAAAGATGAAGAATAAAAATTTTGTGATAAAAGTAAGGGTAAAAGTTTAATTTCAATAAGAAGATTTGTTGTATCCTTTTTTGAGATTAAGGAAGTTGATATGTTTTGTGCAGTCACGCAAAATGGTGAATATGCTTAAAATAGATTTGTATTTTCTTTGAAAAAAGGAAAGGGACACTTACGGGGAATTGAAGAAAAACAATTTTGAGCGGTGGTGCGTTCACACGCGAATATTATATCCGTTTTTATAGGATTTAGGAAGTTAATAGTTTGTGAACAATCAAAATGATGTAAAGAAAAAATATTTAAACGAAAATATGATCGCATTATTACAACAGATTCAGGAAAGCTGAATATAAGAAAGACGGAAGTTTTAAATTTATATGAATTATTTAATGTTGAAAAAGTTAAATTTTTTAATATTGGATGTGAAAATGGTGGAGGTGAGGGATCATGGCTGGAAGGGAACCATTGAAAATTGTATGAAGTTGCAGGAGAAAAATTGAAGCGTTGGAGGTTTAATACTAAAAAAAGAGAAACTTTTTTAATTAAAATGAAAATTTTGTTTAAAATACTTTAGAAATTAATTTTCTTAATTTAAATTTCGCGCCAAAACACAGAACGCCAAAAATGGCGGGAAATTCAAATTTTTGTTTTCAAAACAGCCTTTTTTAAAAAAATTTCCAAAACTATGAAAAAAATTTAAAGATCGCGTCAAACATATTAATGCCAAAATTGCCCGGAAATTAAAATTTACAATTTTCTAAACATCTGTTACAAAACTTTTATATTTAAAACTAACCGTTGGAATAAATTTCAATGGTTACTTCAACGGATTTTGGCCATGAAAAATTATTGTTTTGATTAAAATCCAAAGCATGAAAAGATTGATCGATGCTTTTTAGGGGGAGATGGGTACGAATTTGTAGGGCATCGGGGCCTGCAACAGAACATTGGCTGTTCCCCAGAGGACACGGACATTCGTCTTTCATTCGAAGAAGATTCCTCCGAGGAATTGGATGTTGATGTAATGGTTTGTCGTCGGCTTTCAGCAGAGTGTTTGGATTCTGAAAAAAACCATGTTTTATAAAGTTATCAATTTATCAATGATGCTTACCATGTTTTGTTGTTGCGGTTGTTGGTTCATAATCATATTCATATCCGCCACCGCCATTGGCGGGAACACGAATAAAAACGAGAGGCATATAAAAAAATTTGTTGTTTTCGATGAAGAAAAATGAGAGCTTTTATAAACACGTCTAAATACACCTGTGAATAAAAAAATAAAATGGCATAGACTGGAATGCCATAGGCAGCTTATATATGGATGACGGAAAACAGCTTGACAAAAATTTGTTTTTTTCCCGTCTTTCTTCATTGTATCATATTTTGTTTGTCACTTTCACTTACTACTGCTTTTTATGTTGTTGGGCATATAGAATGTTTGAAAATGCCAATGGAAAAGGGGGATATATGCTTCAGCTAGCTTTTTTTTTGAAGAGGTGAGATGTATTTTTTAAAAAAGAGATGAGAGGTAATCGAGCAGAAAATTTGTCTGAAAAAAAATTGTAATAAAAAAAAAGAAAGATTCAAATTTAGCATAAAAATTGTTTCGTCCAAAAAAAGCAAAAGAATAGAAAATAGTTATTAAAATTTCTGGGTAAACAAATTTTGGCAAAAAAAACCGGGGGAAAAACGCTTTAGGGCAAAAAAAAGAGATGAGATAAGCAAAGAAAGAATATATCAAACATCAAAAAAATGTGATCGTTTTAAAAAAATAAATATACGTGTACTTTGAGATTTTCATGAGTTTTAAAAAAGCAGCAATTTTTTTAAAGGAAATATGAAAATGCGTAATTTTAAAAAAGATGTTTGCAAAAATTTTAATGGTAGACTACAAAAAAAATACGGTTAAAAAGTTTGATAGCATTATTGAGTTTTTAAAATTAAATTAACAAAAAATTTCTGAAGTTTGACAGAGTGTCTTAATTAACTTCTACAGTACAGTTAATTTTTATTGGCACCAAAATAATTACTTTAAATTTCCGTTTGGGACAAAATGGGCTTAAGTTTGAAAAAGGAAATATAAAAGATTGAAAAACACCGAGCTAAAAATTGAAATTTTCTAAAGTTATTCGGTGTGGTCATTTCAAATTTACATAAACTTTGAGGCTTAATAACTTAAACCACTTTGATTTAAAATATTTAAATTTTTGGCCCAAAGTTTTTTGAGGAACTTTTAAATTTCACAGAGTTTTTAAGCCTCAAAGTTTATGCAAATTTCAAATGACTCTAAATAATATTACTTGAACTCGTCATTTCAAATATTCCATTCAAAAACAAAAAAGTACATCCCAAAAAAACTTTTGACGAAAAATTCTGTTTGCCTTAACTTACGCAAATTTGAAAAAATGAAGAAAAAATACGATAAAAAATATAAATAGAGTCAAACAACCGCAGCAGCTTCTCAGGAGTTATCTTTTCTTTTTTTTAAAATAGGAAAAAAAGGAAGAAGGAAAGGCGACACCATCATTTTTTTGAAAGAAGGGAGAGGATTCTTGAATTCTTATATATATTTTTCTTGTTGAAGAAAAAAAGAGTCATTAGCGAAATTGAGACATCTTTTAAAAAAAGATGAAGCAAAAAAGCTTTACCGATATTTAATAGACTCAAAACAAAATTCTATTTTTGTGTTTTAAAAATAGATTATTTTTTATATTTGTAAAAGTATCATGTTTTTTTAAGAAAAAAAGAGCGGCCAATAAAAAACTAATCACAGATTTTAATGTAAAATATGTTTTAAAAATTTAAAAAATTTTAGTAAATTTTGAAACCTTTTTGCCAAGTTTCATTTTTAAGAAAGGTTGTAATTAAAATTGTAAACGCAGTTATTTGGGAACTTTTGGAAGATCAGAATAAATGGGTAAGCTAATATATTCTTTAGAACATAAAAATTTTTTTTATTTAAATTGGTAAAAGTTATATTTAGATACAAATTTTTTGTTGGAACAATGATATGTGTAAATTCGTCTATTTTTTGAATTTTTGTCAAATAAATTTTTTTAAAAGGAGTCGGACGATTCGATATGTTTTCATTTTTAACGTTTTTTTCTAAATGGCATAAATCTGACAATCAGGCAAAAGAACAATAAAAAAAGACCCTGATTTTCAGGTTTATGGCATTTCGAAAAAAAGACGTTAAAATAAAAAATGTGTCAAATCATTCATTTATGTTAATATGTCTACAAATATTTTGTATTTTTTGCAAAAACAGATGCTTCCCTTTTTTTGTAAAAAAATTTCCAAGTTTAAGATTTCGACAAATAAATATCTGTTTTTATGTAACAGCAAAGAAAGAATATATCAAACATCAAAAAAATGTGATCGTTTTAAAAAAATAAATATACGTGTACTTTGAGATTTTCATGAGTTTTAAAAAAGCAGCAATTTTTTTAAAGGAAATATGAAAATGCGTAATTTTAAAAAAGATGTTTGCAAAAATTTTAATGGTAGACACAGGGATTGAAAATGAGGCCGGCCGGCCTCGGCCGGCCCGGCTTGGCCCGGCCCCGGGCCGGGCGGGCCTTAGTAATTCTGGCCCACGGGCCGGCCGGGCCGCGTTAAGAAGCCCGCGGGCCGGCCCGGCATATTTTTCAAATTTTGTTTTTTGGTAGTTTTTATGTTTGTGGTGTGCGCAGTACGCACTTTTTCTTTTCTCATCACTATGAATCATTGTTATATTAATTCATATTGATGAGAAAAGATGCAAAAAACTATTTTTTGCAAGCTGCAAGTTTCGAAAAATATTCTAAAAAACTTTTAAAAAAACTTGAAATATTTTAGGGCCGGCCCGGGCCGGCCGCGGGCCGGCCGGGCCGAGAAAATTCCGACGACGGGCCGGGCCGGCCGTCAATTTTTAGGCCCCGGGCCGGGCCGGCCGACTTTTTCGGCCCGATTTTCAATCCCTGGCTAGACAGGAATTGATTTAAATTCAAGTAATGATCTTTTAAATCCTGAAAATAATGAAGATGAAGAAAATGATGGACAAGATTTTGCAAGAAAAGCAAGAAAAATGCGAGAAAAAATTTTATGAACAAATCATTTTTTTACAACACGTTTTTTTTGCTGATCCGGACATTTTTTAACCAAAAAAATTTTTTGATTTTTTTAAAATTTATGTTTTTTTTACATATGTACAAAAAATGGAGTCATTTACACACATTTTTTATTTATCAGTGCACTTTTTTTGTAGTTTAATTTTTGGAAACAAAATAAAACTCACAAATTCTTTAAAAAATAAAAGAGTAATTTTATTTGTTTTTGTTTTAAAAAAAAACTATGTCTAAAACTCCAACATTTAAACGAATTCTAATTACTCGACCATTTCCATTTGTAACAAATGTTCAATTAAATCGTCCTGAAAAGCGAAATGCATTTGATGACATTTTTTGGAAAGAAATTGGTGAAGCTTTTAATTTTTTAGCAACAGATTCTGATACCCGTGTTATAATTCTTTCCGGGAATGGTGCAGTGTTTTGTGCAGGAATTGATTTAAATTCAAGTAATGATCTTTTAAATCCTGAAAATAATGAAGATGAAGAAAATGATGGACAAGATTTTGCAAGAAAAGCAAGAAAAATGCGAGAAAAAATTTTATTTTTTCAAAATTCTCTTCAATCTATTGATAGTTGTCCAAAACCTGTGATTGCTGCAATTCAAAAAGCATGTTTTGGTGGGGGAGTTGATATTATTGCAGCTTGTGATATTCGAGTTGCCGTTGAAAATACATTATTTTCTGTTAAAGTTTGTTTTTTTTTGTAAGAAAAAATTTCAAAAACAAAAATTAAATTGAATTGAATAACTGTTTTTACGCATTTAAAAAAAGAAGTATTTTTAAACACTTTGATTTCGGATTAAAATCAGGGTAAAATTTTTCGTATCTTAAAGGGAGCGAATGATTTGATCTATTTTTCGAAATGGCATAAACCTGAAAATAAGGGTTTTTTTATTGCTCTTTTGCCTGATTTGCAGGTTTATGCTATTTTGAAAGAAACGCTACAATGAAAAGTCTATTAAACACTCCATTTAAACACTTTTTAGGAAGTTGATATTGGATTAGCCGCGGATGTTGGATCACTAAATCGACTACCAAAAATTTGTGGAAATAATAGTTGGATTCGTGAAATTTCATTTACTGCTCGAACTTTTGATGCAAAAGAAGCCTTACAACATAGTAAAAAAACATTTTTAAAAGTTTATAATCCAAATTTTTTAATTTACAGATCTTTTATCAAAACTTTATGCAACCCAAGAAATTATGAAATCCGAAGTTGAAAAATTGGCACAAATTATCGCATCAAAATCCCCGGTTGCAGTTGAAGGAACAAAAATTATTTTAAATTATTCTCGAGATCATCCGGTTCAAGATTCTTTGCAATTTACAGCAAATTGGAATATGTCACAACTTTTTACTGATGATGTACCAAAATCTGCAATGGCATCATTTCAGAAAAAAGAATTACCAAAGTTTTCAAAATTATAAAAATTTTGTTAAAATTTATACTTTTAATTGTTTTAAAATTTATTTTCTTTCTTTTTTAGTTGTAAGATAAATTAATTTAATTAAAAAATTTATGTCGAAAAATTTAATAAGCATTTCACTAATCGAAATTTTGCAATTGAACCAAAATAAAATTATTGAAATTTATTAAAAACCGACAAAATCTTATATATAAATACAAAAATTATTTAACGAAAAAAGAGATAAGCAAAAAATGAAGCAATTATTAAAGCAAATCCATTTCCATATTTGATTGAAGCATTTTCATCAGGTGTTTTCGATTCTTTGTTACTTGCAGCAACTTCATTTCCACCATTTTCTACAACTTTTTTATTTGCATCAGCATCATTTTCATCAGGAGCATCACATGAAACTTCTCTACGATTTGAATAACATCTTTTTGAGGTACCATCACATGAAATTTCTTTACCATTTAATTTACAAATATGTTTATCATTTCCATTACAAGGATATTCTACAGAATTGCGATAACATTTATTGTCTTCATTGCATGCAACTTCTTCATCTTTAAGAAAACATTTCTTTTCCCATTGAACACATGGAACTTCTTTATCATTTGCCTTACATACAATATCCAAATCTCGCTGTAAAATGTTTCTTTTCAAAAGTTACTAATAATTATAATGTTACCTTATGACGAGAAGAAAGTTTGTGATCTGAGAGACCACCAAAAATTTTAATTGAATCATCAACTTTCATATCTGGAATCTTGACAACTTTCTTTCTTTTTTCTTGATCTGTTTGATGCCATGGACGAATTTCATCATTTTTATCATGAGAACTTTTTTGATCTAAGAGATTAGCAAAAATTTTAAGTGATTCATCACGACCAAGTTCACCATATACATGAAGCTGAAAAATGGACTTAATATTAGATAGTGAATTTTGTTGAACGAGGCATTCGGTTCACAAAATGGTAACCAAAGAAACAACCACCAAACATAATAAATATAAAACTATCAATTCTTAAGAACCAACGATTCTCAACATCACATAAAAACGTAAAGTAAAAAAAAAAATAATAATAAAAAGAGAGCCTACTGACGGTATTACAAAAATCTTCTTGACACGAAAGAAAAAACCGATCTCCATATACATTTTCAAATGAATCATTTTTAGCAATTTTTTGAAACATTGAATCATCCCATTTTTCTTGACAAATTTCTTTTACAGTTTCTGTACATGCTGAACCAACAATTTTTTCGTAATCCTTATCCTTGCAAATAAAAGAAGTACATGCAGAACATTGTTTTTCAGATTCATCAGATTCATGAGCTTTAAAAGAAAAAGAATTAATAATGATAAAAATGTGTTTAAAAAAGGGACTTACTGAGTACATCTTTTTTAAGTTGAAAATTATTACATTTTAATGCATTTAACGGATTTTCTTCAGTTTAGCGGGCAACTTTTTTTTTCATTTTTTCAAAGTTTTTGAAACTGTTTATTTCCAGTTTTCTTAATGCAAATTCTGCATCGCGCGATTTATCACACGTCCGCCACAACAGCCGACGTCCACTCATGTTTTTAATTCGAAAGAAAGGAAAGGGAAAAAAAATATGAAACAATGCGAATTGAAAGTATGGTTTTCTCATTTGCTCGCAAATTACCACATTTGTAGGACAAAATAGATGCTTCTTAGACATACCGCTTTCATATTTCATGTACTTTTTCGTTTTTCGTTTTTGCAGTCTGTCGTAGGTTCTTCTTGCCCGCTAAAGTAAAGAAGTGCGACAGTCGCACTTCTTTACTTTAGCGGGCAACTTTTTGAGTTTTTAAAAAATAATTTATAAATTTATAAATTCGCATAATGTTCTCGAACTTGAGTCCAAAAATTATCAAAGCAATCATTTCCCGCGAATTCTTTTCTCCAGTAAAATTCTTCGACGTAATCTTGTTGCCCGCTAAAGTAAAGAAGTGCGACTGTCGCACTTTTTTACTTTAGCGGGCAACTTTTTGTATTTTTAAATATAAATCACACAATCGGAATCCTTTCAAACAGCTAAATATATCAACCATTTTTTACATCAACAACTACTGCGACTAATTTTCATTTTTTGAAAAAGTAAAAAAATTTGCATATTTTTGGCACATTTTTGTAAATGAAAAACTTTGAAAAAATGAAAAAAAAGTTGCCCGCTAAACTGAAGAAGACCCCGTTTAACTTTGATACAAAAATAACAGCAAAAATAATAAACGTTGAAAGAAGAAAACTGCGACAAAACATTCTTTCAGCGGCGATTGCAGCAACAAATGATGCGAATGTAATGGCTTTTTTTTTGTTTCATACAGTTTTCATCGTTTTTTCATACAAAGTTATTCAAATTTTCATCTTTCATTTTTTTATTTTACTTTTTTTTGTTACAAAACGGTCCCTGCTTCAAGACTCATTTTGGAAGAAAAAAAACAAAAATGAATGAACACGTATTCAAATTTTTTAAAACATTAGATAAATGCATTTGGGCTCTTCCTTGTTTTGATTCAGATGTGAATGGTTCTTCTTCAAATTCGATGAAGTAAGCAATAACTATACATTAAGAAACGTTTAATGCCATTGTGTTATTAATTCCCTGTAACAAATATTTGGGACACACTAAATGGTGGATGGACGGGTCCGGTGGAGTGGACGTCTAAACGGTGGATGGATCACTAAACGGTGGATGGATTTTTGAAAAAAATTTTTTTACAAGAATTCAAAAAATTTAACCATGCACAAATAAGAATGTTGAAATTTTTCCAAATTTTTTTTCCAAAATTTTTTTCGAAAAATTCATCCACCATTTAGTAATCCATCCACCGTTTAGACGTCCACTCCACCGGACCCGTCCATCCACCATTTAGTGTGTCCCCGAATATTTAAATGTTATTGCAAAAAAAACTAAAATAAATGTCTTAAATTAAAAGTTTCCAAAAACACATTTATTTAAGTTTTAAAACATTTATACAAAAATTAATTAAAAAACTGATCCCATTTTATTACAATAAGGAGAAAAAAATTTTTCAATACAATCTAATCTTTTAAAATTAATAAAAAATATTTGTAGCTCATTTCCTCGAACATCGATGTGCAATGAATAAAAATGTGAATCAAATAAATCCAAAAATTGTTTTGAAACAGCTTCCAAAGTGTTTATTGAAAGTTTAATTCTTGCATTTATTTGACAGATTGAATTTTCAGAAACTTCAATTTCTTGAAAAAATTTTAAAAAATCTGTCAAAGAAAACCAAAATTTAATAAATAAGCCATCCAAAACTTTTTCACGAAATGAGTCTTCAATCAAATTTGCCAAAATTTCATAATTTTCAATTTCTTCGGATTCGAATTTTGTTAAATTTCCTTCTGAAATATTTTCGTTTAAAATTTCGATAATTGTGTCATTGTTTAAATTTTGGTTTAATTCCATTATTTTACAACCAGGAATCAAAGCTTTAAGCTGTTTTTCAAGGACGGCACTTTCTCCAATAAATCCGACCCGGCATCCAAGTTCTTTCATTTCATCACTTTTAAGAAATAGTGAAGTTCCATAACCTTCACCAATTTTTGGGCCATTAACTGTTAAAAGTTGTAACAAATTATTTTTATATCGATGAAAATGTGTTGTATCTCCACTAATTTTTAAAAAGAATTCTTCATTGCAAAACTAAAAAAGACTTAAAAATGAAATTGAAAAAGTTTGTTTAAACTTACATCAGAAATATTTGAAATAATGTTCAATGCTTTTGTCGGCAAATATATTTCTTCTTCTCTTTTTGGCATTTCAAATTTTGTATTTAATAAATTTTTTTTAAAACATGTTTGAAGTTGATAAAGTTTATCTTTAAACAATGGACATTTTTTGCACACCTAAAAAATGCATTTTAATTTAGCAAAAAATTTGAAGCAAAATGTTTGAAAATGAATGTCAAAGTGGCGTGAGCGTTTGGCTCTCACTCCAGAGGTTTAAAGTTCGAATTCCCGCACTTCGTTCGCATAAAATTAGAAGTTGTAAAAAGCTTGTAATTTATTTATATAAAAAGTGCCATAAAAAATAAATGCCTCCCATTGGGTTAGCTGAAACACAGCTGACTCGAGAAAGGACTTTAACATTTTTAATTTTTACGGAATATCATTTTTTAAAAGCAAATATTTAAATGATTAATTTACCATATCTCTATTATTACAATTTAGATTTAAAGCAGAAGATAAAAAATTAAAATTATTCAGATTTTTTTGAATCCAAGTAATATAAAAAATGTAAAAAATTACAACAAAAATAAAAATGCATCGCCTTCGACGAATTAAAATTGAACAGCAAAATTTTGGTACCATTTTTCAGAAGAGAAAAAAATATGTAAAAAGAAAAAATTCGAAGTGAACAGATTTTTAATACATATTTAAATTTTATCTTATTTGGTCATCAACAAATAATTATTATAATTTCTTTTCTTCGATAATTGATTTTGTTTTTATTTTTCTAGTTCAACAAATTTTTGTACTTTTTTTAGTTTTAAAAAAGTTTTTTTAAAATCAGCTGTAATGGCTAAATTCTAAAATTGAATATGGCATTTCTTCAAAAAGTTTTTCAAATCTTTCGACTTTTTTTAAACAAGAAAAACAAACTTTACTTATTTTTCTGTGTTTGTTTGTAACATTGTTAAAAAGTTTTTTTTTCAAAGAATGCAAAGATTATTTGCGGTTTGAATTTGGGTGTTTGAAAATCGGAAACGGGTAATTTATTTTTTCAAACATGTGATGACCGCTTTTTTTGAATTTGAAAATCGAATGACGTGAAACATTTTTTTTGACGTTTTATTTAATTTATTTGTTGCTTTCAAAACATATTTTAAAAAAAAATTTTGCAACAAAATTAAAGATTAAACTATTTTAAAACTTAAAAATTGTTTAATTTTTTTTTGTTTTAAAACTTTAATTATTGATTTAATGTTTGAATCATTTGAGAAATTTTATGATTCATTGATGAAAAATTTTTTATGTGTCTTTTAACCTTTTAACTACTTCCTTTTTCTACAGTATCATCTATACATAGACACCTAACAACTTTTTTTTCGGTTTTGTACTTTAATATTTATTTTTTTGAATTCCACAAAAAATGAATGTTTAAATAAATAAATAGATTTTTTTCTATTTTTAAATTCTTTTTTGATCTAATTTTGATTGCTTTTAAAATAAAAAAAAGTTTTTCTACTTTTATTTTTTCCGATACTGGCAGGCAGCCTCAGCCCCGACGCAACGCGATTTGCGCAAAGTAAAAAAAAGAAAGAAGATAATATTGACTGACAAATTTTTTTAAGCTCATTATAAAATGCTTTGGAATGCGGGAAAAAGCAACAGCAGCGGTAGTAGTAGTAGTAATGGGAGGAGGAAATTAAACGGGAATAAAATATAAAATAAAAAAAAATTATGTCAGAGTTTTTTTAATTTTTGATATCCGGCAAATTGGTATGTGTCATGAATGTGAGATTGTGATAAAATCTGAATAATTTTTGGGATTTAAAGAATTTTAATGATTCATTAAAAATGATTCGAGCTTTTTCGAGGAAAAATGCTTAATGGGGTTCGAGGATTTCAAATATCCAAAAATGCTGTCTAATCCTTTGGAAATAATTTTTTTCATTTTTGCTTTAACAAAAGTCTTCCAAAACATTCTTTTTGTCTATTTTTGTATTAAACTTTGTTGCTGTTTTAAGAAACAAAAATTTTTACAAAATTCCAACAGAAAAAAATCATTTTTTTTCAATCGGCATTTTTTCTGTCTGTCTATACAAACCCCGAACAAGACAGTCCAGAAAATTGAGACACTTTATCATATTTTTTTCCCCGATTTTATGCGCCAATCATAATTTTTTTTTCATGTTTTAATTTTATGACGCCTGATGCATTCCATCAAAAAGAATAACTTTTTTCTTGACCGTTTATTTTTCCGGCCCTATTTTTTATGTAAAAATTTTTTTCGCCAAAAAAAGAAAAAGAAAGATGACCGCCATGCCTTTTTGTCGGCCGCAGAAACGGCGGCGGCACTCCCAAAAATAAAATATGTATATTATTTACCTTTGACGAACCTTTCTATAAAAAAGTGGGAGACAAAAAAAGAGGAATGGTCATCTTCTTCTTCTTCTTCTTCTTCTTTAAAAATATATTTATATTCGACCTTTCTCTCTGCAACATTCCATCAACAATCAATTGGTCACTTCTTTTTACGCTCCATCAACCCTTTATATATATATTTTTTATGTTCCATTTTTGTCTCATTTTTCTGTAACCAAAAAAATGGCACCATAAAAAAAAGGTGCTAAAACAATTGTTTTTTATTCCCTCCCTCCTCCTTCTTCGCCCTTTGCACCCCTCCCAAAACTCCTTTCATGGTCAACAATTACAATTTTTTTTCCATTTTTCCTTGACATTCCTTTAATTCCTTTCTTTCTTCTTTTTTCGTTTTTTCTTTTCTTCCATTTTCTTGGCCATGCCTGATTAATTGTTAATTGTATGAAAAAAAGAGGAAGAGTCCAAGGAAAAAAACAGGGACCCCCATTGTTGCTTTTTTCCATGTCCCTCCTTTTTCAGTTTTTCTATCCTCAACAAAAAAAAATCTTGCACATGCCTGCGCAACACAATGAATACATGCATCTTTCGTTTTAAAAAAAAGATGCGCCAAAATCTAAAATTGTTTTCGATCAACAATTTTTTGATTTTGATGGAAAATGTTTGCTATGCTCAAACAATAGAATCAGAAAAAAAAGAATGCTTTTGTACTTTTTTACATTTAACACAAATTTGTTGATTTTTGCGCTTTTTTGTTTGATGAAAAAACATTTTTGCGCCGATTAATTCTTCTTTTTTTGCTTTAGTTTTGTTTGTTTTTGATCAATTTTTTCTTTCTTTTTTTTTGGCATTTGTAAACGAATAAAAGAATGTGATCTTGATTTTTTATTTAAATGTGTTTGATCAAATTTGTTTTGAAATTTTGATTTTTAGTTTAAAAATTTTTTATAGTAACAATTGTTGAAAAATTTCTGGTAAATTTTTGTTACTTTCGTTTTCGCGCTGAAAAACATTTGTGCAAAAATTAAGCGGATTACTGTATTTTTTGCAAAATAAAAGTTATTTACCTATTTTCTACTGCAAAAATGATGTTTTATAAATATTTGAGACAAAAAAGTTTAGATTTTTTTCCTTGTTCACGTGATTTTAATCCTCCTTGACAATACATATATATTATATTTTGAAGACACCAAAAAAATAAAAAAGTAAAAAACCCGTTTTTGTCTTCTACTTCATTCGCCCACCTATGGTCTCGGCCTTTTGCGCATTGAAAAAAATTAAAAGTTGTTTAATGCCGAGAAAAAAAATAACTTTTAATACTTTTTTTCTAAAAATACAACAAAATACATTTTTTGTTATTTGGCCTTTTATGTCTCTAATGTGTTTTTTTTGTGAAAAAAATTGTTTTAATTTTTTTTGACATTAAAACCTAACCTTGATGAACGCTGTCATTGTCTTCTTTTTCTTAAGTGTGATGGAAAATGTTTTGTTTTTCAAATTCATCCCTTTTTGTTACTATCGCTGCCGTCATTGTTATCGTCTTTTAAAAAATCATGAACTTGAAAGACTAACAGTTTTTCTATTTAAAAAACCGCGTCGTTTCACACCTTTCTTTTACTGACTCCGCCTTTCTTCCCCCTATATTTTTGTTTCTCCCAAACCAAAAAAACCTAAGAAAAAAACTGAATCGCAATTTTTTTTCTCCAAAAACATTTTCCGCGCAACTAAAAAATGACGCCAAAAAATTATTGCTTCAAAAAAAGTTTCCTTCCAATTTTTTTGCAATCGTCAAAAAAAGAAGAATTTTTATGACAGAAATAATAAAAAAAAGAAGGAAAGAAAGAATTTTTATGTATTTTTTTTCAAAAATGTTAATGATGATACTTTTTTATTTTCATGGGTTTTTTTCCTTTCAGGTTTAAAATTTTTTAGTCTAAAAAAGTTTTAATGTATCAAAAAAATATAAACAGTTTTTTTGCTGATCAAAAAAGAAATATATTTTCTTTCAAACATAATTAAAATCAAATCATTTGATTTTATATTTATTTTTTTGATTTATAGAAATTTATTTTTGTAAACATTTGTTTTTTTTCTTGACTGCTTTTTTTCCTTGCAAAAATGTCAAAACTTTTTTTATTCTGCTTTGCTTTTTTCAGTTTCATACTTTTGACATTGAAACGTTTAAAATGCTTTCAAAAAAAATTGTGTCAATAAAAAAATACACATTCCATTTTTTTCGGAAGAAACAAGTTTAATGTTCCCTGTAATTGGTTTTTTTTGTTTTCTTTTTTATTGGATTAATCAAAGTTTAAATTTTTAAAATATTTTGTAAAAAAACTTAACCTAACAATAATATTTATAACTGTATTTAGGAAGTTTTGGGATTATTGTAGTTTTTTTCGGTTTAATTTTTGTACTCTGGACACTTTTTTTGCTGATTAAAGTGTCAAGTGATACCCCTTCTGTTTAATCATATTATTTACAGTCTTTTCAAACTCATACTTTTTTATTGCATTTTTCATAAATCATTCATTCTTTTATTTTCATGATTCATACAGAACCACCACAGTGTTGTTCTTTCTTTTTTGCCTGATAATGATCACATTTTTTTTATAAAAACCTTTTTTTTCTTTTTGTGGAAAGACTAATCACACTATTTTTTATAGTCTTTGATTTCAATCTTAAATCTAAAAACCATCCTGTTTTATTTTCTGTAATCTGCAACCGCCACCACCGCTTTTAATTCCTTTGCTTAATTAAATGTTTGTATATAAAAAAATGCGGAAAAGTACAAAAGTATTAATCTTCGGAGATTAAGCAGCTTTTTTAAACTGCTTTCTTTTTCTTTTTTTCGATCTGGCGCCAATAAAGAAAGCTTCTGACGTGTCACACTCTACCAAGAAATTCCATTCCTGTCTTTTTTTATCATTCTGGAAGCAACAATGATAATATTAACAGCAAAAAACAATGCTGATAGTTTTTTTCCGGAGACAATTGTTTTAAAACAGAATTTTTTAAACACATTTTATAAAAAATGGTATATTTTATTTGTTTATTGTTTTTTATACATTTATTTTGAGATCCAAAAAAGTACACCGGATTTGCTTTTTTCTTTGTATCATGGGAAATCAATCTTTTTTTTAAATGGCGATATATTTTTTTTGCTTTTTACATGATCTTCAAAAACATCAAAATCAGCAGGGCAAAAACAGCTTTTTTGAATGGAAAAATTTTTTATCTTATCATATAAACAGCTTCTACTTTGCTTTTCCTGCTCTGTTCTTTGCTGCTTTTCTTTAATTTCTTTTTTAAAAAATTTCATTTTTTTCATTGATTCCGGGTGCATGCTTTTTTTATTGCTTTCTTTTATTACTTCTTCAAAAATTAAAAATGTGTGAAAAAAAAGCTTTTGAAATCCCCTTTTAAAAATTTTTGTCTTAAAATCTTTGATTCCTTGATTTCAAAGGTATTCCTTTTTTTGTCTCCCAAAAATATATTGATTGAAATCAAACAATTTTTCATTTTCCTTCTCTAATGTTCTGCCAAACCTTTGAATTAAAAGTGTATATTTCTTTCTTTTCTTTTTCTTATCAGAATGAGCCACATTCCATTCTTCCCCCCTTTTTTCATTCTGATTCTCCATTTTTTTCGATCAAGAATTATTGGAAAAAGAAAAAGGCAGTATTGAATTTTTTTCAATCATGTTTGTTTTGGCTAGGTTTCTCTCTTTCTCCCTTCTGCTTAATATTTAAGGGGTTTTAACTTTTCATATCGATAATGAAATAAATAAGCTTGTAATGTTCAAGATATTTTTCGATTAAAAATGACAAAGTTTTTCCCGCACCCATTTTGTACCTTTTAAAAAGAAAGAGGGATATTCAATCAAAAAAAAAACTTCATTTTTAAAAAAAAAGAAGTTTGTCGTCATTTTTTAAATTTCTTACATTTTTGGATGCTTTCTTTCCTTTTTTGAGCTGGAATTTCCAATTCAAGTCAAAATGCGACGTTTCTTTGTTATATTAAAAATTTATTGTTATTTATTCCAACTTAAAATCAATTGATTCAAATCGGGAGCCAATTTTTTGATTGGAATTTCTTTTAAAAGCTTTTATTGTCGAAATTGGAGAAATAGAATTTCTAAACTTTTTCTGTTGAAACTCCAAAAATTTAAAATATTTAATACGTCAGCGCCTCTTTAAAGAATTTTCTATCCTTTTTTGATTAAAAGCAATCAATAAATAAATTAAAACATGTGATAAGAAAAATCATTAAACTTGATATTTTATGTGTTAGAACTTTTAATTTACTTTATTCCTCTTTTTTTTGCTTCATTTTATTTTCAAAAATTCAAACTGCATTATTTTTGGTATTTAATATTTTTATAAAATGACTTTACACAATTGTACAACAACAAATATTTTGCACTTTTACGTTTAAATACAAAGACGAATTCTTAGACAGTAATCTCCCCCCCCCCCCCCCCATTAAAATTTTCCGCGTTCTTTTGATTCTTTGATGTTTTTAATAATACAAATATGTTTTATAAAAATGATTCACAAAGTTACACATTTTTTCACATTTTTCTAAACTAAAAAATATTTTCCCATGCTTTTTTTTCTGCTTCTTATTCTTTTCGCACTTTTTCTTTCTTGCCTTTCTTTTTTTGCCTGTTGACTGCTGACCATTTGATTTCAAAATATAAAAATAACACTTTTTCTTTCTCAATTTTTTCTTTGAACAAAAATCATAGATGGCTTATTTATTTTTTTTGTCGGCATCAAAAAACTATTATTACTACTAATATAAAAGTGAAACAAACAAATTCTTTGGTTATTGCTATCTTTGCCATTTTCCCCTTTTTGGTTTAGAAAAATTTTTGGGGAAAAATAGACAAAAACTTCTTTTTGCCCAAAAAAATAATTTTCTTGCTGCTGCATTTTTTTACTTACGTTTAAAATCAAAAAAGGGAAAGATAGCGCAATAATTTGTGATGTTTGTCGTAGTTTGTCGACTTTCTTCTTCTCCTATTATATATTTTTTCCTGCTCGTGTATCTTCCAATTTCCTCCAAAAGATCCTTTTTTATATATTTTTTTCATGTTTCGCCTTTTTTGCGTTGCGCGCGCGCCTAAATCAGAATTTCCATCAGTCTCCTTTTTCCTTGTCAGTAGTTTAAAAAAAGTCAGCCCCCTTCTGCGCGTTTATCGCCCAAAGGCGGCAATAGAAGAAAAAAAAAATTTTTTTGAATCAAAATCAGAAAAAAAGATACAACCCTAAGAAAAAAAATTGAATGGAATATATATTATTTTAAAATCGATTGATCAATTTTTTCTTTTGTTGTATCTTCAAGAAAAAATATTAGATGAATCGGAAAAAAGAGATAGAAATTTCTAATCGGGAGATGAAAAAAAAAAGAAGCGAAAAGAACGTTTCTCGTTTAAAAAAATGTTTAAAGTGCTAGCTTTAAATGGCAAATATTTCGTGTCGATGATGGTTGACGAAGATGACAGTCATAGTTAGTCAGACTGTCTGTCTTCTTTCTGTCTTTTTTGCCCAAATTTGTCTGTGTTTCTTTCTTTCGTTTTTTTCTTTATTTGCGCGGTTTTTTGCATGCCACCTTTTTTGGCACTCCTTACCTTATTCCTTCCTACCTTATTTGATATCGATTGATTCACCTTGACTGATTTTTTTTACTTCATTGATCTAAAAATATCTTTTTTTTGCAGACGACGACTTTTTTTAATGCCGTATAATTTGGCATAAAACAAGATTCTTTTTTATTAAATTTATTTTTATTAAAAAAACGACAATTGTGTGTGTGTTGTGATGGATGATACGATACATCACGCGCTACGTTGTCAGCCTTCAACTTCTGGGCAGCAACAACCACAACAACAACAACATCATTCCCAAACAACTTCATCTGCAACTACAGCAATAATGCGAGATTCAGATTCTCCTGTATCACCATCAGGTTCAAATGCATCTAAGAATACAACAACCACGGCATCCTCCTCCGCATCCCCGCTACCTCCACTTTCAAATTCTTCAGGCCAACAGTTACAACCACAACATCAAATGTTTCCTATACGTTCTCCATCTTTAAATACTACATCATTAACAAGTAATAATAGTAACAGTGTAAAAAAGCTATTTTCAAAAGCTATTCCAACAACTATAACATCAAGGGTAACAGGAACAACAGAAGCTCCCCTATCATCCAAGGCACAATTATTACCATCTTCACATGTTCATTTACCATCCCATCAAAGACTTGTTCAAATTCATTCACTTACAAAAGATATGCTTGCAATTTCTGTTGAACAAAAATGTCAAGTATGGGATATTTATCATTGTTGTTGCACACATTTGGGAATTGATGATGCAAGAATTCTTGGACTTGCAATTCGGGCACCTTCTGAAGGTATTGGAAGTGATCGACCAAGGCATGAATATTTTTTTTTACAAAATGATCAAAAAGTTGCAAAATATTTGCCTAAACAATCAAGATTTTCAAAGGTATGTTTTTAAAGGGTTTTGGGAAATTTAGGATTTTATAAATCCGTTGGATTAGGTTAATCCCAAAAAAAATTAACAATGGGGAAAATTTTGCCATTTACGAAGCTTCAAAAATTCGATGTATAAAAATGCCATTCAATTTGGCTATTATGCCATGGCACATATTCATTTCATGTCAAATCAGTTTTTCCTTTAATCCCACTTTTTCTTTAATATACTTTTATCTTAAATTCCTTTTTAAACGCACATAGCAAAAACTTGCATATTACTTTTAATCGGTTTTCTTTGTTAACCCTTTACAAAAGGAAATTATTCATTTCTCTTTTTTTCTCTTTCCATTTTTTTCTTGTCAGTCACATTCTTTTACTTCTTTTGTTCTAAAAAATGAGAGATTGGAATTTTTTTTTCTTTCGCGCATTGATCCATCTATCTTTTCCCCCTTCCCCCACTACTTCCACCACCTCCATTTTTCATTTCGAACAAAAAAATTTTTTTGCAATCATAATTTTTCAAAAATAATATCAAAGAATTTTTTAAAGTCGGCATTCTAAAAAAAGATGGGAAAAATGTTTTTTACGATCTTTAAGTTAAAGACTTTAACTCTCTTTTTTTTAAAGAGTCAAAGTCATAAGAAGAAAAAAATAGGCAAGGCCATATTTGACCGACGACAAAAAAAACGTAAAAGGAAAGAGAGAGAGAGTTATCGACGGCCAAGATCGGAAATCAAAAAATGAAATTATACACCTGTCGTCATTGACTTTGCCCTTTTTTGATTTTACATTTTTTTGCTTCACTTTCAATGCCGAACATTCCATTCCGAAACACTTTATTTTGCTTTTGACTGGAATGGTAGAAATAGCTTGTCGAATTCTTTCAAGCATCAAAAAAAATGCATAAAAATGCCTTTTTTGGAATTTAGTTTTTTTTTATTTTTTATTTGATGCGATCTTGCGCAGCGATTATGTTTCTTCTTCTTTTTTTTTGCTGCTGCCTGCATTTAACGCGAATGGAATGCGGCCAAAATAGGGAATTCAAACTGCAATTTTATACATTTTATATTTTTTTGAAAGACGTGTTTTTCCTCTAAAAATAGGGAGTGTATGCACTAGTAGAATCAATGAAAATAATCAATCGATCAAATCATTAAAATTCAAATAAAAAAGAGTGGTAAAAAATACCGGAAATTGGGCAACAAAAAAAAGAAGAGTGAAAATGTTTTTAAAAAAGTTTAGAATTCTATTCTTTGTTGTTTTCTGATACTTTCTTTTTTTTTGTGGAACATTCCATGGTTTCAAAAAAATAGTGTGAAAAAACTTTTTTTATTTGAAAAAAAAACGTGATTCAGTTTTTGCTAATTCTTTGAAGAATAATCAGAAGCAATAATTAAACAAAAAAAAAAGAGGCAACAATGAATCATTAAAAAATTGCAATGAAAAAAATAGAAGCAAATTAGTAACGGATGTATGACAATTTTTTTTGTCAGCAGTTTGATAGGAATTTTTGGGGAAAAGAAAAATGCGCTTTTGTCTTAAGACGAAAACGCAAAAATAATCGTCGAGGGACAAAATTCAAAAAGGTCCTAAAATTACGAAACTAAAGAAAATTCAATAAATTTCAGCTATCATCAAGTGATAAAAATCGTCCTGTATTAGTCCTATATTTACGTGTACGAGTATATGTTGAAAGAATTGATATGATACAATGTCAAGTAGCATTACATCATTATTATTTACAATTACGTGAAAATCTTCTTGATCAATGGTCTGGTTCAAATTCTGTTCGGGAAGAGCGTTGCTGGGAATTGGCAACATTGGCAGTGCAAGCCGATGAAGCAGAGCAGAATGGTACACCAAGTCAATTTCGAGCAGAAAAATATTTTCCATTATGGGTAATTAATTTACGTGGGCTAGATTATGTTCGAAAAAATATGCCAAAAGTTGTAAAAAATCCTGAATTTAAAGTTGCATCTGCTCGAGAAGCTAAAATGCAATTTTGTCAAGAAGCTTCTCGAAGTCCATTTGCACTTAATTGTCATTTATATGGGCTTCGACGGCATAAAGCTGATATGACAGATAATGCTTTAATTGGAATTAATGACAAGTATGTTACTGTTATTATATTACATCACTTATATTAATGTCCATTTTTGTAGAGGAATAGATATGTGGGATGTTGGATCAAATGGTGAAAGAATACCTTTGAGGTCACTACCATGGAATAAAATGGTTCGATTAACATTCGATCATAAAAAATTAACTATTGGTGGAATTGATAATTCCAAAATGTCCCTATATGCTCAATCAGATGATAAAGCAAGATACATTTTAAATTTTTGTAAAGATGTTCATCAACAACTTATTCAAATTAATTTACATTTTGCATTAAGTAAAAAACCATATAACTGTAAGCAGACTTTTAATATCCAGTGAGATAAACTAAATTCTTTTCCAATTTTTAGCACTGCCACCAGGTTGGGGAAATGAAGTTTGTGTTGATAGTGGGCGTATTAATCGGCTTGCAGCACTACCACCAATTCAAGCTCCATCTCAGTCATCAACTTCAACAACTCCTGCACAAGCTTCTCCAGCTTCTTTAATTCTTCCACCGTATGCTCGAGGAAGTTCTCCACATCCACTTATGCGAATTCATCAACAACATTCCATTGATTCAACAACAGCAGCAGAAAATTTGGATTCTGAAAAAAATTCTGTTAAAGAACGAGCAGGCTCAGATACTTCATCAGCAACAACAAATACAACAACTGAATTACCAAAGAAAAAGCGAAGCAGTGGAGGTGCAAAAGCTCGGATTGCAAATAATCTTCCAAATTCAGTTGCAACAAAAATTGGTGGCCGATATGAACCTCATCAACCAAATTCAAAGCATAATCGTATTTCACCAACATATTCAAATGCTTCAGATATAACAGCAGATTCAGGACCAACAAGTTCAATTCCATCTGAAATTGAAACATTCTTAAATAATGCTGCTTCACCTCCAAGATATCAGCCAAGTGATGAACAAATAGTTCCAAATGGAATAATGACAAATAGCACATCTTCAACAATGAGCGCTATGTCACAAAAAATGAATGGAACAATTTCAAATGGTGTTCAACAACAGCAACAACAACAACAACAACAATTGCAATATGACACTTCTGGATATGCTTCATCACCTCATCAACTCAATTCTGAATCGGCATCTGAACGAAGACATCATTTTGTTGTTTCAAGAACCTTTGATGAATATCAAACACCTATCGGAAATTCTGCAATGGAAGCTGCAGCTTCTCGTTCGCTTAATGATCTTCTTTTCCATCAACAACAACATCATCAGCAACAACAGCAACAACAACAACACCAAATGCCCCCGCCACCCCCACATCCATCAATGCCAAACGGATATCCAGCAATTCGACAACCACCAAATTACCAATTTGCTCTACAGCAACTTACACATCATCAACAACAGCAACAACAATCACATCGTCCATATCCAATATTACCACCAGCTATGAATCATCCCTCCCCTCCAATGATGGCATCATCTGGACATCCGCGACCCTCTCGATGGCCAACGGTAAATGGTGCAGATCCGGATTTAATGATGCTTATTGAACGAATGCAACTACAACATCAACAATATGTTCCATCAAATAATATTCATCCATCAACACAAATAACTCCAAGAAAACAAAATTCTATGACCATCGAACAACAGCAAGAACAATTTGGTGTTCATCGTGGAGTTTCTGAACCACGTTTGAATTTAAGCGTACATCAAAATAATCAGCAGCCACAGGTTGCAAATCTGTACGCGAATAATAATTCTTCAGCTTCAAATGTTCAACAACAACAACACCAACAACAACGAACACAACTTCCACATCAACAATCTGTTGCAAGTAATGCAAGTAGTAGCAACAATGCACAAAAGAAGCGTCGATATGCATCTCGGTCACCATCAAATCGTGGAATAAATCGTGTTAAATCAATGCCTGCTCCACCTTCTGGTGTTATTATGGTAAGTACCCTATAGAATCAACTCTTAAATGTGAATATCTAAACTTAAAAACTATAGTACCCTACTTTATCTCTTTTTTCAGAATGATGCCAATGGAAGTTGCTTCAGTCATTCTGATGCTAATGGAATTCCAACAAGCAGCAATAGCCATTACAGCAGCCGTCAACCACCTCCATATAATCATGCCCTACAAATGCAACATGAAACAAATGCAGCTCGAAAGAATGCTCTTGAAAAACGGCATTCCACCAGCGGCATTGCCTTTGAACATGTTAATTCAATTCATCAATTTCCAATGTTAAGTGCATTAATGCAAGAAAATGGTGGAATGCCTTCCACTTCCGCATCAGATGACACTTCAACAACTTCAATAATTTCAACATCTCAAACGACAACAGCTTCAATCCCCCCACGAGATTATGATCGATCTTCTCTTGAATCGGATACTGTATCAGTAGAAAGTTATCGACAACAACAACGTGATGGAAGCTTTGCAGAGAGATATGCAACAACACCACCGCGTCCAACAAATATTATTGGGCTTCAACAACAAGCTTCCTCAATATCTGGTTCCCCACCATCTCCACCATTTTATTATGCTTCACAAGCTGGTCCATTAATGTGGAATAATAATAATAATGGATTTTCAAGAGGTGAATATCTAATTCAAGATAATATTCAATCTTTTCTTGCTTCTGTTCCACACGGTTATCGTAGCAATAATAATAATAATATGCCGGGCAATCATACCGAAATTGGACATCGACCAAACGGGTTAGTTTTTGAATCACTCCCATATGGAAATGTTTGAAATATTTCTTCATTCTGTCTTTCTTTCGTTATTGCTTTGTTTTTTTTAGTTTAAAGATTACGAAATATATTTATTTATATAAATTAATTTAAATACATATTTTATTTACGGATAAAAAACTGATAAAAAAAAGTAGTGTTTCTTTTAAGATGCATGGCATAAAAAGACTTAAACAGCACCAACGACGCCGAACAGGCAAGATTTTTATTGAGATTCTGCAACTACGGTGTTCGATGGAGTTGTTCCTTGTCATATAAATAAAATTTTTAAAAAATAAAACTGAAAATATTGGCTTTTAAAAATTGATTTAAACTTCTTTTTACTAAAATCAAAACCAAATCCAACACATTTTCAGATGCCGCTAATCTGAATAAACTAATTTCAAAAAGTTAAAACTTACAAAAAAAACTAATAATTAAATCGAAAAAAATTAATATTTTACATTTTTGCTAAATAAATCCAAAAACCAGCCACGTTTCCAAGCAAACATAAGGCTGTTTTTTTAACACTAAAGCAACATTTTATGAAAAGCCCATCCTTTAATGTCTTCCTCCTTTTATAGCAAACAAAAAGCTGAGGTCCTCTTTTTTTGATTTTATAATTATTTTTTTCGTTTCCCATTTTTACAAAAGAAAAAAGCTTTTTAAAACTACGCTTTTAATGCTGTCTTTTCCCACGCTTTTTTTCTCTTCTTTGTAAAAATTCCGCCTCTTTTTTTACACAAAACTGTATTATTAATTTTTTTTCAGGTTTTATCATCAATCTCAGGGTGTTGTTGACCTACCAGCTCCACCACCATATCCACAAGGTTCACTTGTTATGTAAAAATTTCTCCTTCTGCTGCTGCCTATTAAAAAAAAGCCTCAAAAATACTAAATACTTTTTTTATATTGTTCCGCATTTTTTTTTTCTAAAACTATTTTTGTATTCGCAAAAAAAAACAGTGACAAAAACTTTGTATTCCTAAATTACCTCATTTCATATTATTATTATTTACTTTTACTACTGTTATAAAACATGTCTACTTTTTTTATGCCATATATATATTAGTAAAAATCGCCAATTAGAATTGTAAAATGTGTTTCGTTTTCCATTTTTTTGCCATAGATGTTTTTTTGTAAATAGCTTTCGTTTCAATTTTAACAATTTTTTACGAGATTTTCTCTTTTCTCTCTCTCTTTCCAATTTGCTCAAAAAAAGAAAAATGCCACAAAATAAATGTTTAAAAATAAAATTATGGTTTGTTAAAAATTTTCTACGAAATACAGTAATCCACAAAAATAAAATTTTAAAAATTTATGAAACCCGTAAAATACAACTTTTTGGCAGATAAATAAGCCACAAGATGATAAAGATGGAAACATAGAAAAGGGGAAAAAATCTCAACATAATAAAAATCTTTTGATAAATATATCTTTTTAGTATAATTTCTATAATAATTAGTCATGAAATTAATCAGAGAATAGGAAAAAAATAAGTTTCATTAATGCTTCTTGACACTTTCACTGGTTGATGTACGAGGTTGATGACGTTGTTTTGCGGCAGTATGCTTTGATCCACTACTATTTGGTTCTGCAATAGTTTCATATCGACGTTTTGCATTTCCAATAAGTTCATTTCTTTCTTTTCGTTCACGAGCTTTTACATCATCAAATAAATCACATTTATTGCAACATTTCTTTGACGTCTTTTTTGAACTGCAATTACAAAAATGATCATATCCAATATCATTTGCACGGCAATTATAGCATTGAGCTTGACCACATCGGCATTTAAGAAGATTACATCCATGAGTCTTTAAAATACAAACTTATAAGAGAGAAAACAAATGAGTATATACATACCTTTACAAAGCTCAAACTACATTTTGGACAAGTTCGAATAAGATTTTCAGTAAGCTTTTGAGCACTAAAATAAAAAATGTAAGTAAAAGCCTACTTTACAAAGAATAAACTTACGTTTCATTATCAACAAAATCAGGATTTGCTTCTTTATCCCATCCATTTCGAGCTTTATCAACCCATTTAAATTGCCAGCAAGATTTTCCAGCATGAATTTTCTTCCATTGAGCTTTGCATAATCGACAATGTTGAGCACCACATTCATTGCATTTAAATTTTAAATTCTTTTTACGATAAGCTTTATTTTTCATAATTTGACCATAATTGCACTTGATACATCTAAAATACACCAGCTATAAGAATTTTAAAAGGATAATCACAAACCGTTCGAGATTCTTAATTTTAGCATTGATAATAGTTTCATGTTGCATACGATCTTCTAAACGAGTTAGAATTTCAGGAGAAAGCAAGCTACGGAAAGAACCTAAAAAGTATTACCATAAATAAAAAAGCATAAGTAAAATAAAGACATACTCAATAAAATAACATTATCACATTTATTTTCCATGCAGCATAATCCAATACCACCTTTAGCTAATGGAGCATCACCATGGCAAGCATTTGCAGCTTGAGCTCTAACACAATCAGCACAAAATAAATGTGAAACATGTTCTTTATCTTCTTTCTTTTCAGAAGAAGAAATTTTTTCTTTACTAATTGTTTCAGGAGCTGTAGTGTCTTCCATTTCAGTGTCAGAATCAGTTTCTGAGTCACTGCTATCAGTTTCAATTTCATCATCACTTATATCAGGCAGATCAAATTTGGTACATGCAACAGAAAAATCAACGGGTTGTTGAGTCCAACATACTGAGCATGTAAAAGTTTCAACTTCCATCTTTTCTAAAAAGGGATGAAAATTAAAATGAAGAAAATGTACGAAGAATAACATTTATTCTGAATAAGAAGAACAAAAAGTCTCCAATGATGACAGAATAAAAATGTTAAAAATTAACATACTTCGCCAAAAAAATTTTAGAAATGGTAAATATTTTGTAATTACATCAATCATAAACCCGGACAAAAAACTGAAGAGCCTGAAACCGAACATATTTGTTGCGACACTAAAAAAATTAACAATAATGTCTTTTTTCTTGGCCAAGACAAGCCTATCTTTCTAGAAGAATATATGTATTATTATGGAAATACAAAAAAACGAGCGGGAAAGAAGCAAGAAAAAATATATTGGCAATAAAAAAAGGTAACGAAATTTTAAAAGAAATTTTTGACAGCGACAAGAATTAAAAAGAATGCGCGCACAAAAGCTTAAGACAGGCGTTAAAAAATGTATAAAACATCATTCAACGTTAAATAACAGCATCAACAGCAGGAGTTGTTTCAGAGGCACGCTGAAAAGGATGGGGGTTTGTCTGTCTCTTCTCCTTCTTCTTTTTTCACGCTCAATCAAAAAAATAAAATAAAACGTGCGCTATAATCAAAAAAGTTTGTTAAAGTGAATGCAGTAGTTTGTCTGGGAGAATTTTTGTATGCCATCGGCAAAGAGATTTGACAGCTGCGCAAAATAAAAAATTTTGATGCTGAAGATAAAGTTCAATTTTTTCCAGAACTTTTTTTTTAAAACTGACAAAAAAATCGCGTCAAGAAAAGCAAACAAAGTTGAAGGATTTCTATAAAAAAATATTTCAAAGTTGTTGCAACGCGTTGATCGAAATTTTTTTTGACAGATGCTCTATTAATGTTATGTTTCGGTATTTACAAGAATAAAAAGAACGTCACTTTTAGTGTTATTAACAGCTGACTATATTTTGCTTCAAAGATTAGAAAGGATTCTTCGTTTATACTTTTGAAGCAAATTTTAAATACAGTATCCTCAAATTTGTTTTTTCAAGTTTTTCTTATTTTTTTATGCTTAAAAAACATTTTCAAAATTGGCTCAAAACTTATTCGTTGACATTTTTTGCATTTGTTTTTTTTCTGAAAATGCATCAAAGATGCACGTGCTTAAACACGGATGCTTTTATGAAAAAGCATTTCAAAAATTTTGTAAACAAAAATACAAAACTTTTTGATTTATTTTTGCTCATTTTTACACGTTAGTAAATTGCCAGCAAGATTTTCCAGCATGAATTTTCTTCCATTGAGCTTTGCATAATCGACAATGTTGAGCACCACATTCATTGCATTTAAATTTTAAATTCTTTTTACGATAAGCTTTATTTTTCATAATTTGACCATAATTGCACTTGATACATCTAAAATACGGGTTGTTGAGTCCACCCGTAATAAAATTTTTCTCCAATATAGCCATTAAAGATACAATTGAAAAATAGTTAATAATAAAAAAAGAATATAAAAAAATGTTAATAACATGGAGGTATGAAGTTTAAACATATAAAATTATTATTCATCATCATCATCTTCAAATTTAAGACCAGTTGGTTGTTCTCTTGGACGACGAGTTTTTGCAGGAGACTAAAAACAAGAAATTGGATTAAATAAAATAAAGAAATACATACTTTTGGTTCACCACGATAAAGGGCACGTTTTGCAGCATAATCTCGAATATGTTGAGCTTTGGCTTTTTCTTCATATTCAGCTAATTTTTTCTGTAAAAAAATTTATTAAAAAAGTACAGTATAAAAATATAAACTTACAGAAATGGCCATCATTCCAGCTATTGAATGATTTAATATTTCGGCAATACGTTCATGAACATTTGATTGTTCAACCTTTTTAAGGATAACAGAATCTCGAACATATGTAACTTCAATTTCATCATCTCCATTAAATTCAATTGTGAAAGCGCGAGTTTCGAATAACTTTCTAAAAAAATATTATAATTAAAATACCGTAATTTCCTTGTTTAAAAATACTTAATTCAAATAACTTTAAAAAAAATAAAAACTTACGTCCATTTATCGGCAAGAAGTGATTCACTGACATTCCCGGCAAGCTTTTTTCTTTCAGTTGTTGTTAGTTGTGTTTCAAAGAGTTTTGTTTTTCCATCCGTTACCCCAAGAATATCATCATCATGAAGCCATGTAACAAACCATGGATCAGAATCAATTAAACATCGATATGCAATAAGTTTTCGTGGAAGTGATGTTGGAGCTTCTGGCTTTTTTGTTGTAGTTGTTTTTTTGGACATTGTTTCTTCAATTTCAGTTATTCACACAAAACTCGCTTTCTTTCACTGTTAGTAACTCCACACCTTAAAAACTTTAAATTAAATAAAATTTGTAAAATGTTGTTTTAATTAATATTAATTTTCGTAAACAAAACGCGATAATATATTAAACAAAAATAAGAAATACATTACGGATTTATACGATATATACTACTTTTAGAAAATTTAAAAATTTACAAAGAAAATAAAAATCCGCTCTAAAAAATACAAAAACACCTATATAACTTTATTAAATCTAATGGTAAATGTTTGGTGGCATTAAGCTTCATTTTAAGAGGATAAACGTACATCTGGAAAAAAGGTCAAAAATTTTCGATGAATTATGTTTGTTTTTGAAAAATTTTTTTGCAAGCAATCCAAAAACAAAAAGGACTAATCTTTTTCTTCGTTTTAGGAAAATCGTCCTATTAAACTAACTAAATAAAAATTTTATAACAAAACTATTTTTTGTTACTGTATTTTATTATAAAATACAGTAACAAAAAATAGTTTTGTAGATTACTGTACTTTACAATTTCATTCCTAATTTAAGATTAAATAATTACAAGAGTTTGCCAAATTTCAAAATTAACATTTTTGTAATACTGTGCTTTGTGTTATATTATAACTCAAAAATACGATATAATTTTTATAGATACAAAATACTACAGATTTATCAAAGATACATATTACTTTACAAATTTTAAAAATATTAGAAAGAAATTAAAAAACCCGCTTTAAAAAAGATACAAAAACAACTACAGTAATTTGTTAAATCTAATGAGGTGGTAATTGTTCGGTGGCATTGAGTTTCATTTCAATTGGATGATGAAGCCAATAATAATCATGAACATAAATTAAGATTGCCATTGGTTGACCAACAAGAAGTGAAAGCCATACAACAATATTTCCAGCTCGTCCACCTTTTAAAATTTTTTCAGTTAGCATACTTAATGGAATTTGTGATAACATTGCCAAAAATGCCCACATTCTATAAAAAGAGGTAAAAATAACATTAGAATTTTTAAACCCAAATACATACCTGAACATATGAAGTGGAACAGAAACAAGATATTCATGAAAGATTGCAGAAATAAAAAAAACTGCCAAAGAAGCAGTTAAACGAGAATATCCATTTCGAATAAACGGTTTATAAACATGTCGAACACACCAACGATGTACAGGAATATTCCAAGTTTGCCAAAAATATTGTATTGTTTCAGCATTCCAAAAATCTCGATAAAATTCACCTAAAAATAAGCATAAACAATAATTATTACTGTAGTAAAAAAAACTAACGATCAGCAAAACGTAAAATTTCAGCAAGAAGATTAAGAGATGAATGAAAGATTGTATAAAAGAATAGCAACCAAATAATATGATTTGGTACTGCAAGTTTACAAACTCGTTCAATACAAAGAAAGATATCCATATCTTTTAAAGTTCCCATGCTATTTTTTACCAAAGGTACAACCCATTGTTCACAAAGTGCAACACCAAGAATTCCAAAGCATAAAAATTCTGCCAAACGTTTAAGTATAAATTTTGGTCGACGTCCAGGAGTTCGTGGAAATTTAAGTTCATAACAAAGTGTTGGAGCAAACATAAAATAATAAAAATTTGAAAGATTTAAATTTGATGGATATAAAAGATTCTTTGGTTTTTCTCCAGATTTCAAAGCACCGCGGCACCAATAATTGACATGAATATATGAGACAAGTTTTAGCGCTTCAACAACGATAATGGCAAGTGCCAAAGATGCAAATAATGGATTTCCCTAAAGATGGATGGTACAGTAAAAAGAATGTAGTTATTTACCAAACCTTTAGCCATAAAGTAACCAAAACTGGAAGAGTTAAATGTGCAGAAATTAATGCAATATACCATACAACTGCAATCTTTTCTCCAATCCATTTCTTTGCTAAAAATGAAAGAGTCTAATCAAAAAAGTTGTAAATAGTAAAACAAACCCAAAATTTTTTCAGTGAAAAACACCAAAATGCATGTAATATTTGAAAAGAAAAGCATAACCAAATTCGGCCAAGTCCACGGATCTTCAGAAAGCGCATTTATCCACTGAAATGGTTTTATCAAAATTCCATATTTGATAAAATTTTCAAGTGCAACTCGAGCATTTGATACTAACTAAAATCAGCATTATTAAATAATCTTAAAATAACAAAAAGTAATTACCAAAAGAAGCATTGCCAAATTAAAGAAACCCCAAAAATTTGTATATCCTGATGTACTTGAAAATAGTGAATCTTGTGGTGAATGGCATGGTTGATCTGGTGGCTGTGAAGCCTGTTCCTTCTTTAATTGGGCTTGCTTTGATCGAGGCTGTTCTGAACTTGATGAAGAAGATGGTGAACGACGCTTTCGAAGCTCGGTTTGTTGACCACTTCCAGAAGTCATGGCCGGCTAAAAAATGTTACAAGATGTAAAATAAAGGAATAAACGCAACAAATAAGTTGTATTTCACGTGCAAAAATATCAAAACTTTCAATCAACAATAAAACTTTTATCATAAAATCAGAAAAACAAAAAAGTCAGTCACGAAAAAAAGTTGTTTGTTTGTCGTTGAACAAAAACTCAATCGGTTATTTTTTCGGATGTGAGAGTCGCCAATAATGCAGAAGGAAAGCCAAGCAAAAATGACACACACATTTCGTAGTTCTTTTAATTAAAATTCAATAAAGCACTTTTTTAAAAACAGGTAAAATTATAATTTTTTTAAATTTATTTTTTTTCTACAAAAAACATTTTTCAAACAAAAAACAGAGTAATAATAATAAAAAAAAACAGTTTATGTAAAAAGTGGTAACCGTAGTATATAAAAAAATTTTTTACATGAATTGTTCTGTCCATTCTTTGAGGCAAGCAGCTGTTGATTTTCCATGATTTGTTCCAATTCCAATTTCTTCTTTTAACCAATCAACAAAAAGTTCTTCATCTTTTTTAAGTAAAAGAAATTGTCCCAAAAGTACATAAGCTTTATCATAGCCCTAAAAAAGATGTTCATTAACAACTGTAGTAAATAAATAAATGTAAAAAAGCTTACTTTTTCTTCTAGTTTTTTTCCATACGTTTCACCAATTCCCGCTATTGCAGTCACAAGCTTATCACCCATTGGTTCAGCAACAAATTCGCGATGTTTTACTGATGTTGACATTTTTAGTCTAATAAATTAACTAAAAAAAGAGAGATTAAATTTATAAATTCAGCTGTATTATACAAAAAATTATCACGAAGAAACAATACAAAAATTAACGTTAAAGAATCGCGAAGAAATAACTATGACTCAACAAGAAAAAAACTATTTTAAAAATCACGCCTTTAACATAAATCTTATGAAATCTTAATAAAACGTCAATACTTCTTTTCTTTCAACATTAAATATATTTTACTATTTTTTCAGCAACGTTTTCTTTCTTTTTTTGTTGCTAAAATTCAAAACAAACAACAAAAAAATGAGCCAAACTTTTTCATCTTTTTTTTTGTTTCTTTCTGGCGCCATAAATTTTGGCAAAATGATCTGAAAATAAATTACAGGCAAAACTGAGGGAAATTTAAAAAATGCAAAAAAATTGATGCAAAATTTTCAAAGACAAAAAGTGTAAAATTGCTTTAAGCTTATGTTTGTTTTACCAAGATTTACAGCAAAAAATATTCACAAATTTCAAAAGCTAATGGTTGCAACAATGCCTCAAG
This sequence comes from Panagrolaimus sp. PS1159, assembly GCA_963922195.1. NCBI lineage: Eukaryota > Metazoa > Nematoda > Chromadorea > Rhabditida > Panagrolaimidae > Panagrolaimus > Panagrolaimus sp. PS1159. The sequence goes on along the minus strand of CAWUHW010000001.1, from coordinate 5,981,471 downwards.
TGATCAATGGCAAAAGCCTACTTTTATCTCCACCTGAAGAAGTAAAAGGAATGACAGAACTTGATCGAGAAAAGTTTAGGTTTGTTTAATCCTGGCATATATCAATTTTTAAAGCTATATACTTTTTAGGAAAACAGTGTCTTTTCCAAGTATTACAATACCAAAGAAATTAATCGGTAAAGTTATTGGATTAAAAGCAATCAAAAATGCAACCATTGATAAGCTGAATAAAATAAAGGTTCGTTAAACTTCCATTTTAATATTGTTTAGCTTTAAACTTTAGCCAATTTCTGATGGTAAACTTCCAGATGAGAAATTGATTCTATTTAATCCTACAACAATAACTGATAATCTAAAGACTGAAATTTGTGATACAATAAATAACGTTGTTGGAATTAAACCAGAATTTGGATCGACTGATCTTGAACTAACCTATGATAATTGGGATGTTAAAAGATGTATTAAAGCTGTTTTACCTGATGATCTTGAATTTAGTGGATATAGTCAAGTTGGACATATTGCACATTTAAATTTAAGAGAAGAACTTTTACCGTATAAAAAAGTTCTTGGAGAAATTTTGTTGGATAAAGTTTCATGGGCAAAGTTTGTTTATCGTTCTTTTTTGTTTTAATAGAGTTTTTTTAGAACAGTTGTAAATAAAACGGATTCAATTGCAACAGAATTTCGTTCATTTGATATGGAACTTTTGGCAGGAAAAGATGAATTTGTTACAACAATGAGCGAACAAGGTTTAACGTATAAATTGGATTTTAAAAAAGTATTTTGGAATAGCCGACTTGGAACAGAACATGGAAGAATTGTTCAAAAATTGGATTCAAATTCTGTTGTCTTTGATATTTTTGCTGGTGTTGGACCTTTTGCTTTACCGGCTGCAAAAAAGGGAGTTTTAAAAGTTTTTGCAAATGATAAAAATCCAAATTCAACGTTTTATATGGAAGAAAATGTTAAACTTAATCATGTATGTTTTACCATCTTTGATTTTTTATTGTTGAATAATAGTTTTTTAGATCAAAAAAGAATCTATCGAAATTTTTACACTTGATGCAACAGATTTTATTACACAAATTATTGGACCTAATCTTATTTCTTGTGCTTCAACATCGACAAAACCAATATGCTTTCATTCTATTATGAATCTTCCAGCAATTGCAGTTGAATTTTTATATAATTTTCGTGGACTTTTATCTTCTTCTGAAATAACATTGGAAAAATTAAAGTCACATAAATTTATTGTTCACTGTCATATGTTTGTTAAAGCGAATGCAGATGTTCCACAACAATGGTATTCAAATGAAACAATTCGACTAATTCGGGAAAAATTAAAGCTATGGCATTTGGAAATGGATGAAATTTATAATGTACGAAAAGTTGCAGGTCGAAAAGAAATGTATTGTGTAACGTTTATGCTTCCGTGGGAATATTTGCTTGAAAGTTACAGTAAATAAAAAAGTTGTTGAATTTTTTGTTGTGTTTTTGTTTTATAAAAAGTTTTTAAAATATTTTTGAAAATGTAATTATTGAAATTGGCTTTCCATTTTTTTATCTTTTTTTTTTGCTTTATTTTTTAAAATAATTGTTTTTTTAATTACTATAGGAAAATCTCAATTTTAAATGTTTAATAGATTTTCAAAAAATGCCAGATTTTTACCTTCCACTTCCGCCTTCACACAGCAAAGAAATTTTATATTTAAAATTTTGGAAAATATGCCAAAATTTGAATTATACAGTATGCGAAGAAGATTTGCAGAGAATACTTCAAATACGTATGTTTTAATAGTATATTTTTTGATTACTGTAATATTAATGTTTTTTTTAGATTTTATCCCAATAGAGTAGAAATATTAGGACCTGATTTATCGTGTTTAGAGTGGCTTATGGTGATTATTTTTTATTAAAACAGGTTTAACAAATTTTTTACAGGAATGTGGTGCAACATCAATTAAAATGTCAGATGGAAATGAAATAACAAGAATAAAAGAAATGAAAGAATATATTCATTCACATGGATTTAATTTAAAAAAGCTTCCAAAAATTATCAAGCCAATGCCACCAATTACACCAAAGCTTCTAATGGATGATGAAAAATTTGAACAAAGATGGGCACATATTCCACACGTTTTTATTGATGAAATTGATGGCTCTGATGCAGGAATTTCAAATGAAGGATTTAATTATTTTATTGAATGTCGACAAATTAAAAAGATAAAATTTAATCATTGTGATTATTTTACAAATGATGCAATAAAACTTTTATCCCTTGGAAGAACGGCAAAAACTTTGGAAGATTTCGTAAGTTTTTATTCTTTTGGATTCATAAATGTTTGCTTTTTAAGGAAGTATGTATGAATCCGTGGCTGTCGGATGCAATGGTTCCATCACTGATAAAAATGAAAAGATTGAAGCGGCTTCATTTTTATTTTTTACCGTATGTTTCAAATCGTGCGGCAGTTGTTCGACAATTAAAAGTTCATCTACCAAGATGTAAAGTAACCTTTCCAGAGCTGGATAAAGTTGGATATGGTTACGAAAATTAGTTACAGTAGTTTTTGTTGTTTTATTAGGAAAAAAATAAATATACAATTGTTTGTGAACAGGAATTGAAACAAATAAATGTTACTTAAATTTTAAATTTAAAAAAGTGTTATTGTATAAAAACTTAGGGGCAGTTTTATTGAGTAAAATATAATGCAGAAAAGATTGAAGGAATAGCAAAAAGAAGGGGATAAAAGAATGATGAGCTTCTTGGAGCTGAATTACATCCTTCACTCAAGCAGCAACATATCGTTGTATCAGTTGTATTATAACATGAATTTGCACGATTTATTCCATTTTCCTAAAAATAGTAAAATTTAGTGAGGAAAAGAATTTGAATTGAAGCAGAAAAATTTAATGAGTTCTTTTTAATTTTAGAAAAATTTTTCCAGATAAGTTATTACTTTTTTGAGTTTTTTATAAAAAATATTAGATTATTATAGCTACAGTAATCATTTATTGAAATGTTTTCCAGTAGTTTTAAAATAAAAATGTGTAATTAATTTGAAAATTTCATTGCGGTAATGAATTTATTTAAAAATTACTTTTGAAATTAAATCAAAGTTTTCAAGTGGTTTTTTGTTACCCAAAAAAGGCTTTCCAAAAGTTATTTTAGATTACTTAAAATGTAAAGATAAAACATGAAAATATAAGCAAGTTCTAAGGTTGCTTTTATAATTACTACTTGAAAAAAAATTTCAGCTGTTTTAGTTCATTTTAGAAAAATTTTAATGTAAACAGTTCAAAGATGTAAAATGTGACACAGAAATTACAGCTTTTCAATCAGCTGACTGTAAATGTATCACACTTTAAATAAAACAAACATGACTTACAGTACAATTAGAATATTCGCACATTCGAGTTACAGTATTTGTTGAAATGCTCGTATGTTTTAAGCAACCAGTTGCACGAACTACACCAATTGATGCACATTCTGCTAAAACTCCAGGAGCAGGTTCATTGGTACGAGATTGATTTTGATAACATTTTATTCCATCAGTTTCAGCAACGAAAAAAACAATTAACAAAAATGAAGCAATAAAAATTCGAGAGTCAAATGCCATGTTTTTTTTGCTGAAAAGGGAAAGAAAATGTAATATAATATTTTTTTTATTGGATGCTTTATAGGAATTTAGGCAACACGAATGTGTTATATTTCGTTAACACAATTTTTTGATCATGAAAAAAACGAAATTAAGTGTTTTTGTTTGATGTGTGGAAATTTGTAAGGCTTCTAGAAAATGAAAAAAGGGGATAAAGTCATCATTAGAAGCCATATACAGTAATAATAAGAAAGATATGAAAGGAAGAAAAAGAAAGTGCATCTATGAAAAGCTTAGGAATGAAAAATTGAAATAAATGTGAAAATAATCTAAAAAAAGAAAATTTGCTGCTTATTCATCTCAAAAAACTTTCTCACAATTTCGAAAAAATGTAAAAAAAATTCATTTTTACCTTTTTTCATCAAAATTTTCTCTCCTATTGAAAGAACGGAAACTTTTAAATGCTTGAATGACTACAATATTGCATCTAAGGTAACCAACTTAAATGTAAGATAGAAGATAATTATAGTGAATTCGAATTGACACAATTACAGTTTATGAAAGTAAAAGTGTGTGAAAAATACACATTAGTATTACTTTTTTTCTCTTTTAGTCTTTTGCCAAGTTTAAAAACTTAAAAAAAGACAAGAAAAATTTAAATATAAAAATGTCAGTCAAATATTTTTGACCATTGACGGCAAAAATTATAAAGTTGCAACTTTTCGAAATATAAAAAAGAACCGCGGCATGCCGTAACTAAAAATAAAAGGTAGAAGAAAGAAAAACAAACTGCAGGACATCGGAAAAAAGGTGAAGGTGAAGAAAGAAGGGCAAAAAATGCCAACAACATCATCGACGGCAACGACCTGTGCCTTTGAAGACTGCCACCATCGATGGTGGCAATTGAAGCATCAATAAACATTCCTTTAAAAAAGCGTTGCTGCTTCAGAAGCTTTAGTCCAAAGAAGAAAACAAACCGGACCAACAATTATTTATTACATAACTGACGATTTTGGCAAGCTTCAATGAGCTTTTCAAAAAATATAGAAAAATGGCTAAACATAGTTTCACCTTTAAAAATTCTGAAGTTTTTTTAGAAGAATGAAAAGTTTTTATTTCAAATTGTAAATCAAAAAACTGCCAAAAAAGGAAACAAATAAAAAGCATTCATCATAGAAAATTATGGTTCATGAAAACATTTGTTTTTTCAAGATTTTTGATTTCTTTTTACGAAAAAATATAGTAATTTGAACTTATTGGTATTTTTTGTGTACAAAAAACTTATGCTTCTTTGAATATATTTTTTAAAAATAACCCTTAATTTGCTAAAATTAATTTTTATTTTTTCAAGAATTTTTTTTTCTCACATTTTGAGAGATATTTTTAGAAACATAATTTCTTCATATTATTTTTAATGCTGATCTCTTGTTCTTCTTATACTATAGTGTAATCTTGTATTTCAAAATTTGAAACCATTTTTGCATGATGGAGTAAATTTAATTTAAAGTCAACTATCAGTTTTTGTATAAATTAAATTTTTTTACAACCTAATCGTTAAATGAGGATGTTCAAAAAGAGGAAATAAATAAGGGTGTCTGATGTCTTAGAAATTATCAATAAAAGGTTACACAAAACATACTCGTAACTACGTTGTCAAACATATTTCAAGAGGCGGAAATATATGAACTTCCGTGTATCCCGATTTCTAAGATCATTTCACTACTGTTTAATTAATTTTTACCTAGAATCTTGAATGGATATAAAAATGGTCATAATATTACTTTCAATTTCTTTAAATCATCCTTGATTTTTTTTGCCATAAAGTCGGTGTCTCCAAAGTTCCACTTTTTTCGGAACGCGTTCCGTTCCGTTCCCTTTTTTTACAAACCCGTTCTGTTCCGTTCTGGAACGGGAACGGAACGGAAGAACGGGCGTTCCGGAACGGAACGGTGGAGACACTGCATAAAGTCTAAAAGGTTTTAATTTTTTCTGTAAGATGTATTTTCCAAGTTGAAGGTCGCAGTGTCACGCTGCCCAATTGTGATACCTTTTTTGTATGCAATATTATGTTTTTTCACTTTTAATTGTTTCAAAATACAAATTATTTTTTAATTTTTAAAATTTCATCATGTGTTATTTCGAAAAAACTTGAGTAAATCTGTTTATAGGGTCAACTTTTTCCCTCCCTCTAATTACTGACAAAAAGTGCCGTATTTTGAAGTTGAAAGCATAGCCTTGGGATTTCTTAACCAAATTGAGGCAAAAAGGAATGAAAGAAAAACACTAGCAGTAATATGATGAAAAAAAAACTTTGGAGGGAACAAAAAACTAAAGTTGAAACTGCAACTGTCGTTATAGCAACAAAAAATAACAATATTTGGACACTTTTTTATATTGGAATAAAAAAGTAAGTATTCAAAAGTATATTTTTTTTCACGTGCTCCAATTGAAAAAATGAAAGGAAAAAATTATTTAACAATGAGAAAAAAAACTAAACCCAACAAGGAAGTGTTTATTATAAAATTTTTATTTAAAACGAGTTTTAAAACTGCATTACAGTAATACAAAATGAAAGTCTCAAGGGGAATATAAAATTATGAATTCTTAAAATTACTTGTTTTTAAGTTATCAGTTTTCAGAAAATGTCGATGAACCCGATAGGGTCAATCACAAACTGGTCCCATAGATTTCGGATTTTTGATTTGAAACCGAGTACGATCTTGTTTAAATTTTAATGATAAAATTGTTAATTAAAATCTTAAAAAGTTTTACAAATGAGTAAATTCCGGGTTGATTAAAAAATGGTTGATTAAAAAATTTTTTTTATGACAACGTATTTGTAATTTTATGCTAATTTTGAGTTTTTAAAAGTGCTTATTTTTTAAATGTCAAAAACCATAAAATTACAGCTTTGGCAAAACACCATATTTTTATTAAAAACAAAATCTGATAAAAATACACCTGTGATTTTGGATTTTTTAATTAAATGTTTATTTATTATTCAATTACAAAAAATGAGAAAATGTATCTCAAATTTAAACAAAAAAAGGGTTATTCCAAAAAGCTTAAAAATTAGAAAAAAAACAGTAAACAAAAAAATTGAGAGAAAGTTTGAAGTATCAAAAAATAATTTACACAAAAAAATATAAACAGGTAAAATTTAAGAGGAAAATAACAAAAACCTTGGACGGAAATGATGCTGCTTCTGATGAGGAGGAAGAAAAATAGAAGAAGATTTTGAGGTGACAAAAATAGAATTGAAAAAAGTGGTTATAAAAAAAGTTTGGTATATGTATAGCATTCACGAGATTATCACATATATGGATACAATGAGATTGGTAAAAAAAGTTTAAACAAAAGATAAGATAAAATTTTAAAAAGGATAATATATTAGAAAAAGTGATTACAGTAACAGATAAATTTTACAATTACTTAAATGAGATTGGGTATGGCAATTTAATGGGGTAAAAAAGAGGAAAATTTAAATTTTAAGGAAAAATGCCAAAGCCGAAACAGAGATTACTGCAGCCAACGAAAATGTTAAAACTGTTGAAGGTGGAGCAGAATTGCAGCCGTCAGTGTAACAGCAACAATTTTGTTGATATGCACTTACATTGACACAAACTGAATCTTTAACAACCTGGCCATTCAACTAAAATTACAGTAATCACATATTTTTGTTTTAAGACAAAATATTAAAAACTTACAACACAATTTGAAGTACTGCATGATCGGCTTGCAAATTTGCTGTATGAATCATATTGTTTAATACAAGTAATAGCATTTGGTTCATAGCAATCTGTTGCAACCCCGGTTAAAGCATATGAAGTATTCGCGGATCCTTGATAACATTTTAGTGCCGAAATATATCCAATTAAACATGCAAAAATTATAACAATTGAATGCATTTTTATTTTTGAAAAAATATTTTCTTTCAAAGCTGAAAAAAAGTAATGAAAAAAAATGAGGAAAGAAATTAAAAACTCGACAAAAGCTAAAGTAATAAAAAAATGAAAATGAAAGTAAAAAAAAAGAAAGTGGCACAGGTTGTCGTTTTGTTGGAAAGTATTTATACATATGTGTATAAATGTGCCTCAAAGGTGGGAAGGAAAAAAAATGTGGAGCTTGGGACTTTTTTTTTGCGCAGCAGCAGTAAAAAAATGAAGGTGAAGCCAAAAAAATATAATAATCACGAGAAAATTTTTAAAGCCAACAAAGTGGCACAAAATTGAATATTTTTTTTCAAAGGTTACAATTTTTTTGTTGATGTTTAGTCTTTATAAAAAAATAAGAAAAAATAATCATCAAATTTTTTTGTGTAAGAGAAAAAAGTGCATTTTTTAGCAGCTAGTTTTATATTGGGTAATTGAAAAGATTTCGAAATCGTTGGAAGACCGAAATTATATGAATTGAAATTTAATCATTGGTAACTAAACACAAGTATTTTAAATGTTTTGAAACACTGGCTTAAATTAAAAAATTGTAAAACTGTGAAAAATGGAATTTGATTGCAGTTATCAATTTTAAGTACATTATATTTAAAAGAGTGACTTTTAAAGGTTAGATTTTGACAAACACAATGAAGAAATTTTTATCAGTGAAAAACCAACAAACTGCTTTAACAATTGTGTATCATTGATAAAAAAATAATCAATGCAACCTTTTAGGCCCTTTTTTCAAAGCTTCCAATGAAACAGTTTACAGAAAATCTGTAACTCGATGGCGTAATGATTTCAAAAAATTTCATATCGCAACAAATTCAATTCTAAAAACTGCAAAAAAAAGATTTTTAAAAATAATGCTATTTTTCAACAATTTTACAATTTTTTTAATTATGACACAATTATGTCATAATCTTGAAAAATAGTTTTTTCCGTTTTCCAGAAAATTCAAAAATGTTTCCTTTAAAAATTAAAAAATTATCGAAATTCAAAAATCTGTTTAATTTTTAATAAACTTTCATAAAATTATCATCAATTTATTTTGGCAATTTAAAGATCAAAAGACTTATTTATTTCATAATTATTCCAGACTTAACGCATGAGAAACAGCAAATTTGACGATTACAAATATAAGAAAGAGAGTTATAATAACAATGTTACTTTACTCTTTTTTTGGTCTCAAAATGAACTTATGAGGTAGTAAATAAAAAAATGAAATCTTGTAGCACAACTTTCATTTTTTTGTTGTCACTGCTGCTACTTTGGCAACCATAAAAAATTGGTCAAGTTTTTTTAAAGTAAAAATTTTTTAATCTTTTCATTATAATTTCGAAATAAAAATCCATGCTAAAAATAAATAATAAATTTATCATATACTGTAAATTTTAATTAATTGTATTTTTTGTGTATTTCCGTATAAATTTGGATATAAAAGAATGAAGTATAAAAGACTAAAGTTTTATTTTTATAAACAAAAATAGTAATAATACGAGGAGGTATTTGGCGCTAATTAAAGCTCTAAAAATAGAAAAATACAAAATTTATTCACTAATTTTTTTGCATATTTTATAGTTTAAAAAATACAGAAATAGAAAAGAGACAAATATAAATTTGAAATATCGGATTGACTTTTTTTTTTTTGATAAAAAAAATCAATAAATATTTTTATCAAAATCTACTATTGATAGCTGTTCAAAAGAATTAACTAACTCCTGTAACATCTTATTTATATAAATTTACCAGAGTTTATGATAAAAAAAATGAAACACGGAAAATAACGTCGTAAAAATTTTAAACAGAAAATCTTTTGCAAAAAACGTTCGTTGTTTTTTGTTTAATGGTTCAAAAATTTCCTTGAAAAAAATGGATGACAGTAACAAAAATAATGAAATCTTGTTGTTAGTAATACAAAAAACATTGATAATAATGAAAAAAAGAAGACATCAAGACTTTTGAAATACTTATGTAGACATAATCGTTAAAAGTACATAGTATTCCTTTCATTCATTTACTTTAAAATGATTAAACACATGGTTGCTTTTTGTGATTATTATTTTCATTGTCTTAAAATAATATATATTTAATACATCAAATTTTGCTATTATTTCATTCACTTAATCATATCCTGCCCTTTGTTTGTAAGATTAAAATAAGGAAGAAAATTTTCTTAAGAATTTTTTATGAATTGTCTGTGTTTGTTTTAGAAGGACTATAAAAGAAGTGCTTTAATAGGCAATAATATTTGAAACTTTATCTTATTTCGAATAATATTGTCCATTTTTTGTTTAAATAAAAAATATGACATTTGTGTTAAAATTTCAAAAAATAGATGATTATTTTGCTTCGAGCATTGCAATTTTGAGTAATTTAATTTTGTTATATTTAATTTTTTCTACGAATAAAAAAGAGATGCGATCTTTGAGTCGAAATTTAATTCAAACATGTATTTTGGATTTGCTTTTAGCTATTGCTACAGTCTTTGCAGAACCGGTAAATTTTTAAAATCATTTTTTGAATGTGCAAAATTTTTTGCCTGCTGTTTTACCCTATTGTACATGAACTTTTTTTAGCAAACAATTATTGCAAATAATACATATTACTTAATTGTTGGAAGTTATTTGGATAGAACAAATTTTGTATATGCAAGTATTACAGCGTCAACATTTTGTGCATTGATTGCTTTAAACATTTTTGCCATGCCTGTGCCGTTCTATCTTCGATATCTTGTTTTATGCCGGTATACATTTTAAAATTTTTTTAATTATACTTCGATTTATTTTAGTAAAATGTCACCACAAATTGTATATTCTAAAAAAATGTTTTATGCATATTTTCCAGTTTTTATTGCATTTGCTTTAACGTATATTGGATTATTTTGGTGTTATCCACCATTTGCAGAACATCATTTGGAATTTATTGAACCGTTAAATACAGAATTTTGGTTAAATGAATATGGTGAAATACCACTTTTTGCAGCTACAAAAATTGTAAAATTTTGTATTATAATAGATTAATTTGAATAAAAAGTTTCTGTTTTATTTGAATTTGTTCGAATATCAAAAAAATTGGGTTTACAAATGTATTAATCTTTTTAGACTTCATCCAGCATAATCGTTACATACGGCTTTGCTTCAGCATGCATTTGTGTTAGTCTAAGCCTGGTAATATTTTACTGTAGTCGCATAACTGGTGAACTAAAAAAATTAGAAGACATAATGTTTGAAAAAACAAAACTTATCAATCGACAAGTTCATCGAACTCTTATCATTCAGGTAAATATTTTTGGCACTATACACTATGCGTCGTTTGCATGCAACGTGCAAACTTTAACCAGGAACTACTTTTTTATTTGACCTTTTTTTCAAATTCTGTGAGTACAATCTGTTCTAATCAATAGGTAGAACAGATTGTACTCACAGAATTTGAAAAAAAGGTCAGATAAAAAAGTAGTTCCTGGTTAAAGTTTGCAAAAACAAAGCAAACGACGCATAGTGACTATAATCATAAGAATTCACAATTTGAATCCTTAATTTTAGGCAATTTTGCCATTTACTATCGGACAATTACCCGTAATTGTATTGTTTATTTTAATATTTACAAAAACTGAAAATAATTATTTAACAATTATTTGTTCTGGAATTATGGCCTGGGTTCCTTTAGTAAATCCAATTGCAGCAATATTTATTATAGGACCATATCGAAAAAGAATTTTTTCATGGATTAAATTCAAGCAACAACAATCTGTCTCAAGTGTAACGGAAATTAATGGGGGGACTGGAACTGCTGGAATTTATTCCACAAATGTTAATACTTATAACACACTTAAATAGAAAAACAATGCAATACATTTTCATAAAAATTTTTTTCATTTTCTTTGAAATTAGTTTCACAGTTTTTAAACATTAAAAATTTTTTATTAATATTTAAGTAAATTTTAAAATATGATGATATTCTATTACTAAACAATGTAATTTAAGAAAACTAAACCCGAAGAAAAAAAAGATAAAAATAAATTTGATAACATTTTAAAAAACCCAAAAAACGATTTAAAAAATACACGTATAAAAATTAAAGTGAAAACCGATAAAACAAAATAATTAGGAAAATTTAATATTTTTTTGATAAATGTGTTATAAATTCTTGTTGATAGAGATAGATGATTCAGGATTGCCTGCTAATCGTTCCAAAAATTCTTTTGACTTCTTAAAAAGTAAATTTAATGTTATATTAACATTAAGAAATGGATTTTCTGTTGATACATTTTCTTCTGTTTCTTCTTCAACTTCTTCTTTTGGTGCGGATAATGGCATTGATGGATATAAGGGTGGTAATAGTTTTAGCTAAAAATATTTTTTATAAAATTGTGTAATTAAATTTATTAAGACTACTTACAATTGCAGAACATGGAGTGCTACATCTTGGTTGATCTTGTTCAGTAGATGAAGGGGAAGAAGTTGAATCAAATACAGCAGGACCTTCGAAGTCATCATCTTCTTCTTCTTCAAACGTTGGAGATGCACAGGAACTGAAACTTCTGGTGTCATCATTATCCTCCTCAATATCAGAAAGTGGTGAAGGATAATCCATCCAAGATCCAACACTTGGACATCGAGTAACATCTTGAAATTCATTTTCACTATCCCATGTTGAATATGTTTGATCCTGGGGAGAAGCAGTTGGATACGGATCAACTTGAAATGATACATTTTTCTCATCTGATGTTGTAGTAGATGAATCAAAAAATGTTGAAGAAGTCGAATTCATTGAAGTCAATGGAATACAAATGTTGCAATTTTCTTCTTCTTCTTTGGATGAATTGAAGGATACATTTGAATATTGAATTGAATATTTAAATTTTTTTAAATCAGAGGATGGAGAAGAAGTTGTTATAATATTTGAATTTGGTGTTAAGGTTGAAGCATCCATAGTATTTGTATTTTCATCATATTCATCACATTCTGATATTGTTGAAGTAATTGTTGCAGGAGCATATGAAATTTCATGTTCAATTCTACGTTTCTTAACACCTTTTAATTCAATTGGAGATGGATCTGGCTTTTTTTCAACATGTGTTGCCTCTATTTCTTCATTGATCAAATGCCCATAATTGATTGAATTTGTTGAAGAAGTGGGAGAATTTAAAGATGAATATCCAGATTCAACACTTTGAGATTTTGGTAATGGTTTTAATCTTGGATCTAAAAAATAAATCTATTTTTTACAAATTTCAGAAATAAAATACTTACCATAAAAGAAGCTAACAATTTTAAATGTTGAATAATAACAACTTTGAATATCAGAAAATTTTAAATGTAATTCTGTCATTGCTTGAAACAAATCATTTGCAGTCAAAATCAATGGCACTTTTTCTTCTGTAATTGTTTCAATGCATGTTTCTGAAGGTTGTGAAGTTGAGTATCCGTTAATAACTAATTCATTTGTTAATTGATTTATATAATTTTGAGCTGCATCTTTTATTGATAAATAACTTCGAAGTTTTGGCGCTTTTCCATTGATTTTGAATCCAAGTTCATGAATCACATGAATAATTTCAATAAATCTTGGATCATTTGAAAAACATGGAATTTGAAAGAAGGACATTTTTTTGGACTGAAATCGAAATTATTGAACTTGAAAAAAAGTTTTTATAAATCGAGTATTGGAAATTTTTTTGCGAATATGTTTACACAGAAATGCTTTGTTTCAAAGGGAAAATTGGCCTCAAACGAATAAAAAAATTTTAAAAGATATCTTTATATAAAATTTTTTGTCTCGAGTGAAAAAGTTTTGAAAATCGAAAAGTGCAAAATCGAAATTCGTGGTCTTGAAGGGATAATTTTGACAAAACCTAAAAAACTTACCAAAGTTTCTTTCAATGTTTTAACAGCAATATTTTGTCTTGGAAGTTCAACAATGAGATTAGCAAAAATTTCTGCTGACAGTCCTTTCAAATCAGATGGTACTCGAAGATGAACATTTTTAACCAAATTTCGATGAAGTATAATTAATCCAATAAAAAATTTTGTGATTATTTCTTTTTTTAGCTCATTTTTCAAAGTTGGGGTTGTTGTAGTAGGTAAAGCAAGAATTTCAATTAAACATCGGTTAAAATGAGTTTCACAAAATCCAATCCCCAAAAGTATATCTCCTTCATTGGTTGAATAAAAAAGTCCATAAACTTGTAACAAATAATTTGAAGGTTTTAAATATTGATTGATTGCATCATCTTTTGCAATCTGTTGTTCATTTTTTAAAATACTGATGTAATTAATGGCAGTTTCCAATAAATCTGGTTTTGAAAATGGACATTTCTTTTCTGACAGAAGTTTTACAAAACAATTTTCTTCTTGAATTAAATTAGTGATATCTGATTTGGCATTTGAAGTTGATGTTGAAGATGGAGATGATGAAATAGCTTCTTTTGTTGAAGTTGAATTATATCGAAATTGAGTCGAATCACAACTTTTACAACAATTTGGAACAAAACTTTCAGAACATTGTCGATGAAGTTCTTTTTGGCATTTTTGACATTTAAATCGTTCCATTTCAACATAATCATGTCGATGAGTTTCACGGCAGTTTTCACGATTCCTAAATTATTGTTTATTAATGGGATTTATGTAAATTATTTTAGCCTACTCTTTATCAATACAATTTTCACAGAAAACTTTAGGATATAAATCATTAATTTTCTTTTCAACAAAAATTATTGGAGATTGATTAGTGCAATTACACCATCTGCCAATATATTTTGAACCCCAAGTTGAACCACAACAATATCCATACTTTTTCATAAAAATATCAAACATTTTAACAAAATCAGATCGAATCTAAAAATTTAAATTTTTTAAAAAATGTTTTTAGAATTTTTGGTGAAAAACATACATTATCAATTTCTTTAACTATCAAATTTTTGTTTTCCATTGATAAACCAATTGTTTTATATTTGATTAACATTTCATCAATCGCTTGAGCATAAATCCATGGGGATTCAAAATTTTCAGCAACTGGAAAATTTCCAACAATCATCTAAAATAATGAAAATTTTTAACTTTTAAAAAAGCATTTTCAATTTCAAATTAAAGTTAAATGCAAAGAAAAGAGATTTTTGTGGCAAAGGAAAATTGCTTAAAACATACCTTAGAAAAATCATTAATATTATGAGAAGAAGAACCCTTTTTTGCAGCTTTCTTTCTTTCATATGGAGTTGGCTTTTTATTGCATAATTTTAAAGCTCTATTTACATGATTTGATTCCAAATCTTCCATGACTTGCTGAAGATCAGCTTTCCAGCTTGTTGATGGATTTTCTTTAACATTAATATCCATTCTAAAAAATATTAATAATTATTACAATTAATTGTCAAAAAAACTAAACATAAGTTTTAATATTTCAAGAAAATTATTTTTACGAGTTTTTAAAAATGAGAACAAATTTTTAATCAATATTTTCTTTTTGAAAAATATGCATCGATTTTTATGTACTTTGTATTTTAAACGCTAATTACAAGGAGATAAAAAAAGAATTTAAAAAAGAACACGTAAGCGAGGAGTCACGTCCACGTGAAAAAACGTTTAAAACCCTTCTCTTTTTTGGATTTCCCTTATCTATTTTTTTCTTCTTTGATGGTAGCGGTGGTGGTGGTGGTCAAGTCAACAGCAACAACAACAGAGCACATTTGTTTTTTTTGCTTTTTTTTTGCTCCACCCTCAGAAACGAAAATAAAAAACTAAATAAAAAAAATATTTTGCAAAAAAAGAAGGCAATGAAAAATGGGGTTTCATGTCTCTCTTTGAAAAAGGAAACGCAGAATAAAAAAGATACTTGGCAACAGAAAAACGAAAGAAAAAAAAATCATTGTTTAACATTCACTCTCTCTGTCATTTATACATCACGAGTGTGAAATAGAATAAAAGAAGGAAAATCAGAAGGCAAAGGCAAAAAAATCATTATTCCCTGCTACGGCCAAGCAATGAGGGACATTAAATAATATTTTTTATTATCGGAGACTTTGTTATTACAGATATTTATTGCATGCCTTTTTTAAATGATAGTTACGATTTTTTCAACAAAATGGAAAAAGACATAAATATGGATTTTAAATTATAAATGAAAGAAAATTGAATTAACAGATTTTTGTGAAATCAAAAAAGGTTAATTTTTCATGGTAATCGAAAATCAACAAATTGAATTATGGCGATTTTCGATTTTTGCAGTTTTTCGCAGAAGACTTTGCTATAAACGAAAAAAAACATCCAAAATTCCAAACAAACTCAAAATACTTAAAAAAATCAATAAATGTTAAAAGTAACAGAATCAAATAAATCTCTTTAAAAATATGTGGCACATCCTTTTGCGCAAAAAAAGAATTCTTTTAATTAAAACATTCGCTTTTGCAAAGAAAAAAGTCAAAAGAACTAAGAAAATGCTTATCGAAAAAAAAATACTATTTTTTTCATTGCCTTTTGGCAGATGGACTGCCAGCATTTTTTTTTCTACCCTTTTCTCTCTTTTCTCTTTTATATTTCGATGTTGCAGGAAAACACTGAAGAAAAAAAGAAAGAAAAAACCAAAGAATAAACTCATAAAAAACAGCTTTTATTTTTTTATATAAAAAAAGTAAACACAAAAAAACAAAAACTTACGGTTTTACAGCTTTAAAATATGTGGGATCAGATATTGACATAAATGAAGAACAATCAAGTCCAAAACATACACACTTTGGAAGTGAAAATAAACAAATATGAGCAAATTAAATTGAAATAAAATCTTAAAAATGGAATTAAGCTTCATTAATTGTATTAGAGTCGAAAGAATAAAAGTAGAAAAAACGCCTCCATTTTTGAATGGCATTTTTAAATAAAAAAATAGTAAAAAACAGATATCACGCAAGCAAAAACATTTAAAAAATGTAAGTAAAAAAGCTTTTTCTGGTTTTTTTTTCAGATGTGTTAATTATCGATTTTGATTTGATAAAGTAAGTCGGCAAAAGATCAAAGAGGCACGCTCCTTCGAAAACGAAAATGCCAGTGCGAAAAATTTTTCATCGTACGGCATTGGTCATGGATAAATCACAATTTTAAAAAAATTGTTAAATTTATAGGAAAAAAAAACACAAAAGGATCATATCTCAAAAATTTCTATAGTCACATTGCAGCAGTTGCTTTTTTGGTTCATAGATTATACCACAATCAATTAGCTGTGTTATTTTCAAGTAAAAATTATTTCCAATCTTTTAATAATCGTTGTTTAAACAACGTTTTTCGGTTTTGGTATTTCCAAAATAAATGATTAAGTCTATTACACACAAAAAAATATACTGTAAAATTCCTAGCAACTAACCCCCCATGCCTTCCTCTTTTCGAAAACCCAATATTACACAAAAAAAGGAAAAACATCTAACAAAAAAAATAATAATGTTATGTTATGCTAACAACCAAAACCATATATTTCATTTTTTCCATTAAAAAAATCATGCTTTGAAAAAAATATATGCGGTCTTTTTGCTTTCTTTCTCATTTTTTCTCATCTTCTACAAAAAAAGGGAGGCTATTGTTTCCAACATATATAATTTTAAGAAGCAAAAAAAAGCACCTTACAGGCATTTTTCTTTCCCTCTTTCACTCTCTACTCTTTCTACGCTTAAAAAGGAGTTTCAAAAAAAACACTATGTGTGTTTAAAACTCAACACATTTAAAATCAAAAACGTCTGCTCTGCTTTTTTTTTGTTTAGAACAAACGCACATACGTTTTTTATGAGGGACATAAAGAAAATAAAAAGAAAATGAAAGCAACAACCGACCGACCGACCCCCTGTAGCCATCATCAACGCCAACTACAGAGGCAGAGGCAATATGTTTGTTCCATTCCCTTTTATTGCGTTTGGCCATTCACTCATTCTCTGCTGCTGCTTAAATTATGTTTCATACAATTATATACAGAAAAAAAGGCAAGCATAAAAAAACGAAAGGGAAACATTCAATGCTGGAGTAGGCTTTTTTTATGTAGACTTTAACGTTCAAAGCTTTTAAAGAAAAAAAGGGAAAAGGGTAAGCGAGAAAACGACCACCCTAAAGCATTGAATGAATTTATTTGCTAAAATAAAAAGAAAAATGATATCACATAATTTTTTCTAAAATAATTTATTTGAAAAAGCAAGTGTTTGATTTCTCCTTTCAGAGTAATACTGTAAACGAAATTTCAAATCTTTATCATTTTTTTCATTTTTTTAACACCGTTGAAACTAAAAACTTTGCCGTAATATTTGGCGAAAATAAAACATAAATCTTTTTATGCTTTTTACAATCTTCTTTTTTCGATATTTTTGCAAAAGAAAGAATCAAAACCAAAAACAAATCAAAAGATTGCGGAAATGTCAAAAAATGTTTAAAAAAGCCAATGACCAAAATTTTATGCCCAAATAAAACAAAAATGAGAGAATGTCAAAATTTGAATTTTGAAGAAAAGTTTTAAGCGCCAAAATAAAAAATTAAAAAAAATGCTTCATTTAAAAATGAGGTAATTACAAATCAATATAGGCTTTTGTTTGAAATTAATCATGGAAAAATAAAGGTTAATATTTCCTTCTTACGGTATTTTAAAGTAAATAAGAAAACTTGTTTTTATGATCAGACAAAAATTCTTTTTTGAAAAAGAGTGCATTTCAAAAAACTGCTGAAAAAAGGAAAATACATTTTTAACTTCCGCTTCTCTCTCTCATAACTGTTTTTCATGCCTTTTTGTAAGCAATCAATTTTAATGATTCATTTTTAACCCTATCATGATTGATTTTTTTTATGGTTGAAAAACCTGAGTGTAAAAACATAAAATAAAAATAATATCTAATTTTATGAACGCAGTTTTAAAGAAACAATGAAAATGTCTTAGAAAGGTAACCAAAATGTTGTTATATTAAAAATTTTAAAGTAATCTAATTTTGTTTTAATCACAATAACATTCTAAATTTTGAGGGATAATTAACTCTCCATTTTTGATGGGGATCGCCTTTGATTTTTTTCCCGCTTGGGGCAAATGATTTTATCCCTTTTTGAAAGGGCTCGAGCTCAATGAGCCTTCTTCTGTTGAAGGTCTTGTCCTACTGTATTTAAAAGAAAATTAAAAGCTTGCAAAAAAGTTGGACACTATTTACAAAAACCAGTGCAGCCGTGTTTATTTTATTCTTTCGAAATACAAACGAGCGCGCATCACGTACCGATTTTTTTTTGAAAAAAGCAAAAAAAATTTGCCTGCATATATTTTTTTGCCTAAAAACATTTCATTTCCTAGCTGCATATGCTATATCATTTTTTTAAAAGCCTAGCAACGACGATATTGCCCAAAAAAACATTGTAAAAAATACAATGGTTAATTTCTTTGTTTTTCTTTTCTTGAAAGCAAAATATATGTGCTTCGCAATAAATCTAAGGCAACATTTATTGCGAGCATTGCACAGCACACCAAAAATATACAAAGTTGTATGATCTTTATTTTCTGAAAAAGCTTTATATCGCGCAAAAACACATTTCCATTTTGAAAACGAAAATATTTTTGTTGTTAATTGATTTAACGATGTTCGAAAACAGAAAAAAGCAACCATATTTTTGCTGTAATTTTGGCAAAAGAATATTTTTGATGCAATTTGTTTTTCTTCTTTTGGAAAAAATGCAATAATAAATTATCGCGTGATTACAGTAGGCACAAAGAAAGCGGTGTTTTCCCCGCAAAAAAACGGAATAATGTTTGACCTTTTTTAAAAGACGGAAAAAGCTGGAAAATAACAGTTACAAAATCAGTTTTTGATGTAATCAAAAACTGAGAAATCATGTTATAAAAATAACATGGATTTCCTAAGATTAAAAAAGCGCAGAATGTTAAACAGTTAAAGCAAAGCAAAATATGCACTTAATTAGAAAAACTTCTGAGATTACAAAATTAAAAATTGCATTTTAAAAAATTGGATTTGGAAAACTACAACCTTAAAATTTTTACGGCATTTAACAAATTTTTTTATTCAGAAAATCTTACAAATTTTCAAGCTTTGAATCAATTTTTCACAACTGTTTGAACACGCAAAACAATTATTCGTTTCTACTCTACATGCCTTTTTTTAAAATGCCATTCGTTTTCATAAAAGTGCGAAATATATAACTTTTAACTTTTATGAAAATGAATGGCATTTTATGTGAAAATATATTAGTCAGGGATTACGATAGTAAAAAATTGTAACATTGTTTTAACCTTTAATGAATCATTTTTTTATTAAAAAAATATTTACGAAAAAAAATCAGTTTTTTACAAGGCTATTTTTTTATTGCAATCATCTCTTCTTTTCTGCATTATGAAAAAAAAACTGATGATTTTACTTATGTTTTTTCGAACAAGAAAACATAAAAAAGCAAGGAAAAAACGTGAAAATCAAGAAAGATACATTTTTAAACATCAGTAAAAAAAAGTAAAAACTTTAAAAATTAGTAGAATATTATTCGGAAACACATAAAAATTTCTTTTAAAAAGTAATTTTGTGTGTTCAAAAAAAGTCGTGCAATATTTTTAGAGTGGCATTTTAATGTGAAAAATATGTATAAAATCAGCTTTTAGCAGCATCTCCCATTCTAATATAAAAACAACGCAATTTATACTTTGATGAAACAAAAAAAAACAAACTTAATCAATAAAAATACAACATAAAAAATTGTTTGGCATAAAAAGTATAAATCATAATATACTGTATAATAAAAAAAACAAACTTAACATAGATTAAGATTCAGCTGGTTCAGAAATTAAAGACATAAAAAGTGTTTCATAAATATTTTCAACAGCTTCTTTTCGAACAATTTCATACAATTTTTCACGATTTTCATAAAAATCCATAACAAACTTATATAATTCTGAGATATCGACGACCGTAAACATATGTCTTCCAATTGCCAATTGTAATTCTAAAAAGAAAAGACGACCAATTTCTCGAACAGCTTTTATAATTTCTGAAGGGCAACTTTGTAAAACTGAAAAATCAACTGTTCCATTTTCTTTGTATGGTTTTAAATGAGAATTATTAAAACATTTTTGTACGGCATCTTTTTGTTCTTCAATTACATGTTCCAAATCATCTAATGTATCAAAAAATTCTCGAGTGATACATACAAATAATCCATAGCTCTAAAATGCTATAACAAAAAAGAGATAAAAAAATGTTGTTGCTAACTTTTGGACATGTAGATTTAAATTTATCAGCATCAATTAAAAATAATTCACTATCACATTTGTTAAGTTTAATCATAAAATATCTTTTCGATATACCGACCGAAAGAATACAATATCCAAATTCAACAGTGCTATCCTACAAAAAAAAGATTTATAAAATCTAATAAACAAAAAAATACTTACATTTACAGTGTACTTTTCAGTGCAATGAGTACAACGCATTTTCCAAGTTTTTGAAAAAACTTTTTCCATTTTTTGATTATTAACATTATTAATAGCAGCATGTTTTGCAAATTCTAATATTGTTGGAGAATTTCCAAAGCATTGATGATCTGCTGGAATAATGGGAATTACAAGTTGATCCATAGTATCAGCAGCCGATTCTGCAGCATTCAGTGGACGACCTTCAACAATTCCAATTGATGCTTCATTACTATTTGTTGTTGCCATATTCCATAAACGATTATTTAAATCATCATTTTCTTTTTTGACTGATTTATTTTTAGTAACAGGTGCAGCAGCGGCAGTGATCTTTTCCATAGTAATGCTTTCATTTCGGACATTTAATGTCTCTTCTTCATTTGCAGCAGTAGCGGGACTAAAAAAAGAGAAATGATTTAATAAATGCAATTTGATACATTTTAAAAAAGCGAGAAAAAAATAAAACATACTTTATTGATTGAGGAGAAATTACAGCAGATATAGATGCAATTAGTACAGAAGTTGTAGCAGTAGCTTTATTGGCTACAGTAGTAGGTGATGGAACAATTGGAATTGCAGTTTTTGACGGAGGTAATGGTGTAACAATTTTAGTTCTATCAGTTGGAGATTTACTTGTTGCTTTAGCTCCAGTTTTTGATTTTGGTGATCGTTTATCCGTTGTTGAAGCAGCATTGTTTACAGTTTTAATAGATTTTGATGTAGTAGGTGTATTATATGGATTTACAATTTTAATACTTGAAGATGATGTTTCATTTGAAAGAATTGAACTTGCAGTTACCGTAATTTTATCATTAACAATTGGAGGATTCTAAAAATATCTGTAAATAAAAAGATGCAAAAAACGAAAACAAACCTTTGAAAGAATTTCAGAAATTTTAACCAATGTTGATGGAGCCGGAGTATTATCAGTTGCAGAAGGTTCAAGTTTATTAACTAAATTATTAAATAAAGAATCAGGATTATCAGGAAAAATAAAAGCAAAGTCAGCCGAAGATTCATAGAATTCTCGTTGACCGCTTGTCATACCTGCTCGAGCTCCAGAAGGATTTTTATCAAATAATGTACCAGTCTTTTTCTTTGAAATTGAAGGCAAATTCTTTGAAGGCGATGAAGATCTTGAAAATGGAATTGAAGTTGATTTTCCTGTTACATTTGTAGAAGCTTTGGAAGGAGCTGCTTTAGATGTAGCAGTTTCTTTTGAAATCTAAAAATAAAGTTATATATTATTTTATGATAAAAGAGCACTCACTTTTTTAGAACTTGATGGTGCAAATACATCTTCAGCTTTTACAGTACGAGATGGAGTAGATGATTTTAATCGCTTTCTAGCACTTGACAATTTTGGTGTAACATTTTCATCTGAAGTATCCATGTATTCAGACAATCGAGAAGCAGTTCGAGTTCGAATTTGAGAAGTTCTTTTAGTTGCTTTCCTAAAAATAAGATTACAAAGTTTTAACCATCTTTCAACAAAAAAAAGTTCCTTACTTTTGTTCTAATTCGCGTTCAAATTCTGCTATTTTAGCAGGGCATTTCTACAAAAAAAACAAATTAATACAAAAGATCAAGAACTAAGAAAAGCACATACCAAATTATCAACATTTTCCCATGTATCATCTGTTGCATCATATCCAACCCATCGAACTTTATATTTCAGTACTCCCTTTTCAATTTTTTTTCCAACCAGCTTTTCAACTTCAAATTCTTCTTCTGAAAGTTCTGTAGAACTTTCAGATTCATTTGAATCTGAGCTTTCAGAATCACTTTTTATTACTTTTGGAAGTGACATAATTAAACGAACGCTGAAATTCTAAAGGTTAAAAGAAAAATGATACGTAAGAAATAGGAACACGAAAGTTGGTGATAAAACAACGATAGAAAAAATAAGATAAAGATTAAAAAGCGATAAGCAAAAGTTATGATGTAAGAAAAGAATACAGTCGTACGTATATTCTTTATTAAAGAAAGATAAGATAAAAGGCAATGGCAAATGCCTTTGTGTTAACACAAATGGCACATATAAAACCACGAATGAGAAGAAAAAAGAGTTAAAATCTGAAAATTGCGGAAGCAAAGCAAAAAAAGAACATCAAAAAAATTTAAATTTTAATGAAATTGGCTCTTAAAAAATCGCTATGAGAATTTGGATACATGAAAATGGTTTTATTAAAAAAACCATTAAAACTTTTTTTATTTAAAAAATAAATTATTAAATTTTAAACCATTAAAAATTGTTATGCAACAATTTTCACGATACAACAAAAAGTGTACAATTTTACATATAACAGCTGCAGCTGTTGCAACAACATTCAATCACGATCTTTAAAATAGTGAAAATCGGGGAAACATCCGCTTTTAAGATTTTTGGCGGTAAAACATTTTTTCTTGGACGCTATCCATTCCTTTCCAGGCGCAAGCACTTTCAACATTGATGGTTTGTTTATGTAAATCGAACAAAGTCAAAAAAAGAATCGTTTGGACGCTAATTTTGTTCTTGCTATTTTAGAAAACTGAAATTTTTGATTACCATTTTGCTGCATTTCTTTCGATAAAATTAATAATGGAAAAATATCCAACACAATGTTGCTGTGCCTTTTTTAAAAAGAGCATAAAAGAATTATGCCATTTTTTTTGCAATGTGTAAATTTTGTTGGAATTTTGTATATTGCTTGCATAAAGCTTGATTGAAATTAGGCTAAAATTCAACAGGCAAAAACCATTTTCGCGTTTAGTTTTTTATTGGAAAAAATTATTTTCCAATAAAAACTAAACCGACAAGCTTCAAAAAAAATTATGAAATGATATTTTTGTGTTAAATAATTCCAAATAACAATTTATGATTTGCAATTTGTTATTTTTATTGAGAAATTTAAATTTAAGTTTATACAAAAATTAATATTAATTAAATAAATTAAAAAAAGTATGTCAGTTATATATTTTTTAAAAAGTGTGTTAGTTATAATTTTTGGGTAAAACATTGATTTTGGCATCACTTTTTGGGTTTTATCCAATAATTTAATTGGTTTCAGCATTTGCTAATGGTTGATTTAAAGCTGTTAAAGAATCCATAACAAATTGAATAAATTCTGGATCAATGTGGACACTTTCAGTTGGAGTATCCATAAATTCAGGAATCTTAATTCCAGCTTTCATGCATTTCGCTGCCCGACATTGGTCACAATTTGCGCCTTCCAATGAAGGAACTAAAAAATTTTGTGGTTTAAAAGGGATTTAAAAGCCTAATTTTTAGGTAAAACATTGATTACCCAAAAATTAAAAGCCGCTGAACAGGGATTTAATATAATTTATTTAGAGCGCTAAATAAATTAAAATGAATTTATGCAAAATTGGTTAAACGAAATCTTTTTTGAGGCATTGTCTTACATCATTGAGGTTACCCCGAAATTCAGGGGTCGGAATTTCGAAAAGTTTGAAAAACCAAAACCGAAATTTTGGTACTTCGACTTCAAATAAAAAATTTATTTCAGCATTTCGAAATTTCGATTTTAGACGAAAAAAAAGTATTTCGATAATTTCGATTTCAAAAAAATAGCCAAAGTTGCTGACCCTGATTCAGGAACACAGATTTTTTGTCACCGGGCACCTAAAAAAATATTTTATAAACAATTACCATTTAAGCATTGATTTGAATTTGTGCATTCAACGATTTCAGTGGATTCAATGTAATTAATAAAAAAATCAATGCAATCATCACAAGTTTTTTCACCTTCATAACATTCCCGAGTACAAATGCAACAAGTTTCGCAAAAAATTGCCATATTCTTTTTATTCACAACAATAAAAAAATAAAACAAATTTAAAATTTCAAGCAAATTTTTAAATTGACTGATAATTTATTGCTGCTTCTGTGCTGCTTAAATATTCCTTTCAAAAAGCCATTAAAATGGGGTCAAAAAAGTTTTTTTTCTGGGGGAAGGGCTGCCACGTTTTTCTTTTTTGGTAAAAAAATATTATTTTTACTGAAAAACAATTTCAAAATTTTGATTAAAATCAATAACGGAAAAGGAAGAATTGAGATTATCTTTAATGCGAGATCTACTTTTTTTGGGTTGTTTATTTTGGAGATGGGTTAAATTTTAAAAAAAATTATGAAAGCTAATATTTTTATTTTTTATCATTGTTTGGATTCAAGGGATGATTTAAAAAATTCAAGATTTGACAGAAGCATGACAAATTGAAACATAAAATTGGCAAAATCAAAATTTTAATTGGCAAGAAATTTGTGATATAACATTGCAAAAGGTGTGATTCCCCCGTTTCTAGGATACTTTTACATCAGAAAAAAATTTGTGATTTCGTCCAGCCCTGCTTTGAATAGAATTTTTGATTTTCAGCATTTTACCCCTCTATCGCTTTGAAAAAAATTTTTTTTTCTCAAATATATTGATTTGTAAAAATTACAATGTAAATGTAAATAATCATAAAACAACCAAAAACAAACAAAATTCTATCACTGTTAGTTTTCTAACTGTTACTGCTCTGCTACCGGGAACTGCTATTGCTGCTTACTGTTTCCAAGTAGCAGGCAAAAAATAATAGAAAAAATATTTTCCTTCATAAAAAATAATTCTACAATTTGTTTATGAAGGGCTTTAACAATTTATAAAAAAGCAAATCCATTAGTTAGGAAAAATTGAAAAAATATAAAAAATAATTTTTAAAAAATAAACGAAATGTTATAATTTTGCTGTTAACAATTTTTTGCTAAAACAACAATCTGTTGAAACTTCGAATTTAAAAGGGTTTAATTTCTAAATTTTAGTTTAATGATATCTTGAAAACAATACTTTATACTTTTTGTTAATTGCGGCATAAATAAACTTGTTTATAATTTATTGATTGAAGTCATTTAAAAATCCAACGAAAACAATGTTAATTGTTAATTTTAAACAATTTTTTAAGCCTTAAAGAACAATGACTGATTTTAATTAATAACCAGACTATCAAGAATATTATTATTTCTATCTGAAACAATTATATTTGCTGATTTTAAATTTTTTTGAAGCTCCTAAAGTAGTTTTTTTAATAGTTTTTTTCAACTTTTTATTTTTTACATGAAGCCATCTACAATTCTTTTGCAGAAATAATTTACCCGCAAATATTTCAAATGATATGTATAGCTACGTGCGCAGCAATGTACAACGCCAGTGTTCCCCTTCATTTTTTTTCAGTCAAAAAAAAAGAAAGAAAAAAAAAAGAAACAGCTCCTTAGGTATACTGTAAAAAATAAAACTTTTTTTTAAAAATTTAATTTTTATCCACCTAGATGTAAAAAAATACGGAGATTTCGAAAATCCAACTTTTGACTATCACTTTGATACAAATAATTAGGGAAAATCGGTTTTTTTGACCTGTATTCTGTCTCCCACCTTCTTCCTTTTTAAAACCAAGCCTATTCGACTCAGAATTTTTTTCTGCATCGAATAGTATTTTTAAAATTATCGCGAAACACAGCGGTCAAAAGTTTGCGTCTATGGCTCAGTGGGCGAAGCGCCGCCTATCAGTCCTTCGGTCGCTGGTTCGACTCTAACAATCGTAAACTTTTTTAAAAAAAAGAACTGCTGTTATTTTTGGATTCTACATAGTCGAAAGCATATATGTACCAAAAAAAAGCTCAATCGGAGATAAAAAATATTTTTGTGTCTCTGGTAGGGTTTGAACTTTTGAAAAAATACTTTTTTTTGCTGCAAAAAAAAGTGTTGTTTGCGAACGCGACACGAAAATTTGTATAAAGAAAATGTGTTCCCCGGCTGAAAAAAAATTCTTTTTTTTTATTTTTTAACAGTAATATTAAGCAGAAATATTACTTTTTTTTACTCATTTATTTTTTACTTTCCATCAATATTTTTACTGCGCATCTAATGATACCAAATTTATTGCATTTGGAGAACTTTTGAAAAACCTGTACACGTAGCTAGATATGTATTGTAAAGATCTCAAAATTCAATGGATAAAATAAATATTTCTTAATTTGATATTTTGGTGTAATTTGTAAAACAAAGTTTTAATGTTGCCTCAACATTTATTATCCAAGTAATATCAACAAAAAAAGATTTATTTTTGTATCATTAAAGTTTTTACAGAATTCCTTTGAATTTCTAAGACAACAAAATGAAAAAGCTGCAGAACCTGAAGTGCACCAATTTAAAGCTTTTCGACGTTTATTATATCCAAATGAACCATCAAACAAGGGTCAACAAGGTAATCAAAAAAGAGAGAAGTGTCACCAAAACTAAAATTGCAAAAAATTTTTGTTCTGTTTTTTTTTGCTTTACAAATTTCAATGAGAAAATTCATCAAATTAATTTTTTTGACAGTTTTTCTGTCAATATAAGACGAGGATATAAAAAAAATTCTGGCGAGGGTCCGAAAAAGGCCATTCAAAAACAAAGTGCCAGCACTTGGCACTTTTTCGGTCATTTCCCATTTTGGGCTCTTTTTTTTTGCCCAACTTGAGTTTTGAAGCTAATCGTAAAATGGCGTATGGCAATTTTGGTCAACTTGAGTTTTGAAGCAAATCGTAAAATGGCGTTTGGCGATTTTGCCCAACTTGAGTTTTGAAGCAAATCGTGAAATATTTTTTTACAAATTGTTGACGGTGAACAAATTTCAATACCTTCAAAATATTCGACATAAAATGTAAAAATGTCAAAATTATAGGTGATTGTAAAGTTGACAAGTGGTCAGAATGAGAATTGAACATTTTTTTGAAATTTCCAACTGTTGGAAATTTTTTGGATTTCCAACCGTTGGAAATTTTCTGACATTTCCAACCGTTGGAAATTTTCTGACATTTCCAACCGTTGGAAATTTTCAAGAAATTGAGGGGT
This sequence comes from Panagrolaimus sp. PS1159, assembly GCA_963922195.1. Lineage (NCBI taxonomy): Eukaryota > Metazoa > Nematoda > Chromadorea > Rhabditida > Panagrolaimidae > Panagrolaimus > Panagrolaimus sp. PS1159. Next base: position 5,953,658 of record CAWUHW010000001.1, on the reverse strand, counting down.
TGTTTTTGAATAAAATGCAAAAAGCACGAGTTGGGAATCGAACCCAAGACCTCTCGGTCAGAAGGTCGTCGCACCAACTGCGCCAAGGAAGCACATAGTGAGGGGTTCAAGAAATGCTTATAAAGAACAAGCGCAACCGCTGCTTAATTGAACCAAAATCGCATGTAATTAATTGTTATTTTTAAAGGTCTATTAAAGTACAACTTTTGTAAAGATTAAATATGTAATATTGTAGTTTTTAGTTAATGAGAAATAACATTAAAAATGTTACAATATTCGCGCAAAAAATGCAATCAACATGAAATACAACTAAAATGGCGAAGGTAAAAAAAGTTAATTTGTTAATGAATATTCTATGATTAAATAAGCAATAGAAATTTATATTTATTAACAAATTAACTTTTTTTAAGGTTAGCCCCCCTGAAATTTTTTTATGTATACGGGCCTGTGCATGTTGATTGCATTTTTTGCGCGATTATTGTAACATTTTTATTGTTATTTCTCATTAACTAAAAACTACAATATTACATATTTAATCTTTACAAAAGTTGTACTTTAATAGACCCTTAAAAATAATAATTAATTACATGCGATTTGGTTCAATTAAGCAGCGGTTGCGCTTGTTCTTTATAAGCATTTCTTGAACCCCTCACTATGTGATTCCTTGGCGCAGTTGGTAGTGCGACGACCTTCTGACCGAGAGGTCTTGGGTTCGATTTCCAGCTTTTTGCATTTTATTCAAAAACAACCCCTAAATTTCTTGAAAATTTCCAACGGTTGGAAATGCCAGAAAATTTCCAACGGTTGGAAATGTCAGAAAATTTCCAACCATTGGAAATTTCAAAAAATTTTCACAAAAATATTTAATTCCCATTTTGACCACTTTTCAACTTCAAAATTACCTATAATACGAAAATATTGAAAAATTGCATGTTTTTCGGAAATTTGGCAGTTTTCAAACTTGGAAAAAAACTGCTAAAAATCATTTTCTCAAAAAGCTCAAAACTCAAGTTGGGCAAAATCGCCATACGCCATTTTACGATTTCCTTCAAAACTCAAGTTGACCAAAATCGCCATACGCCATTTTACGATTTGCTTCAAAACTCAAGTTGGGCAAAGTCGCTATACGCCATTTTACGATTTCCTTCAAAACTCAAGTTGAAACAGGGGTGCCGCATATTTCATAATTTGTGCCTTTTTCGGACCCTCGCCAGGATTTTTTTTATATCCTCGTCTTATATAATCACAATGCCAAAAAAAATCCGCTTCAAATTATTTTTAAAAAATTCATTGTTTCGCCAAAATATTTTTTGCTCAATAATTTTCTCTCTGATTTTTTATTAATTTCTTTATTCAATTTTTATCGCTTTATATTTGCAGATATGGGTGAACGATCTCGTGCAATAAAAATTATTGGACAAAAGGTAAAGTTATATTTTTAATTTAATGAAATATTACATTAAAAACTTTAAGGATACCTATGAATATTATAAAGAAAATACACTTGGAAAAGGTGGATTTGCATATGTGTTTAAAGGTCGACGAATATCTGATAAGAAAGATGTTGCAATTAAAAAGATTTTTGTAAGTTTATGTTTTTTTAAATAATCATTTTATAAACTATAATATTTTCAGAAAAATCTCGATTATGGCAAGGGTGAAGTTGAACATATGGAACAATTATCAAAGGATTCAAAAAATATTTATACAGTAAAATTATTGGATTATTCTTATGATAATGATGAAGAACTTTACTTGATTCTACCATATTACAAACATGGATCCCTTCGTGATTATATAAAAAAGAATGGAAAATTGGATACACAAACTGGTAAAAATTTTTATTATGTTATTGCTTTAATTGATTCTTCCTTTTTAGCTGGTAAAATTCTGATTCAATTGGTTAGCTGTTTAACTTATTTGCATAATGATAAAGGAATAATGCATCGGGATCTTACAAGTGCCAATGTTATTATTCAAGAAATTACTGATGATGGTAAAATTATTGTAGTATGTTTTATTTTATTTTCCTTTTTTTAACTTTTTAATATCTTTTTATTTTAGCTTCTTGGTGATTTTGGTTTGGCAAAACAAGTTGGAAATGCTGCACATAAAAATAAACAAACATGTTGTGGTACTCCAGGTTATATGCCACCAGAAATCAAACAAGGAAGATATAAAATTGGTGATGAAGTATATTCACTTGGTGGAATTTTTTATTATATGCTTACTGGAAAAGAACCAGATGTTGGACGTGAAAAAGATCAACTTCGAAAAAAAATCAGATGGATTAGCTCGTGAATTATTGGATAGTTTATGGAATAAAGACCCAGAAAATCGTCCAAAACTTGAAGGTAAATTTTTTTTTCTACAGTAGTCTTATTTTGATTAAAAAATCTCTATTTTTCAGCAATGAAAAAGCATCAATTTTTAAATCAATATACTTCAAAAGTTAAACATTCATCTTCTCGTCATGATTCTGTTACTGTTACAGGTGAATGCAGACATCGAAGATTGGACGAAAATCGAAAATGTCTACGATGTGGTGAAAAAGTTCCAAGGTAAAAACATTTAATTTTTTGAAGATTTTATTTACTTTTGTTGCTTTTTAGAAGCGCTAACGCAGTTAAAGATTCTCGAGATTCAGCTTATGGAAGTACAAATAAAATCTCAAATCGAAATACCCAAGAAAATACAAATAGAGGATCAAATCGAAATACCGATGGAAATACAAATAGAGGATCAAATCGACATACCGAAGGAAAACGACGAACATCACAAACTCGACGAACATCACAGACTCCATCAGAAAAAAGTCAAAAACCTGATAAAGATGATGCTCAAAATGATATAATTTGGCCAGTTCCATCCTTTGAATACTTTGCTCCAACTTCAAAGAAACCATTAAATGAACATCGGATTATGACTCCAAAGGGAAGAGTATGTTTTTTTTTAAATTTTTTTATACAAATTGACTATTAACATTTTAGTTTGTTATTGTTGATGCAATTACTTTTTATTTTGATGCTTTACAAAATGGATATGTCAAATATATTTTTGAAGTTTTTTTACGTGAAAAAAAGCAAGAAGTAAGATTATTTAAGTTTTACACTTCCATCTTTTGACAAATTCTTTATTTTAGATTAAAGTCTATGTTCCAACGAATAAAAAACAAATTTTGCCTAAACTTGAAGATGATTTTATTCAAAGCAAAGAATCAATTAGAACAATTCGAAGTGCAAATCGTCTTGAAGAATATACATCATTTTATAAATCAATTGTAAAAGCAATCAATTCTTTTTATGGTCGAAATGCTAAAATTACTTACGCATATGTAAATGGAAATCCAAAGTACACCGCCAAATTAATGTACAATGATAGTTTTCGATTTCTTTTTTCAACGAATAAAATATTTTCTCAAGAATCTGGTACTTCAGAAAATGATTTTCATCCTGCTCCTAAAGGCTCAAATGCAAAATTAACTGATGATGAAAAAGATCTTTTTATTAAAACAAGAAAACTTCTTCTTGGTTATGATAGATTAAATGTTGAAATTGAAGGTACTGGCTTTTATAAGCCTTACAATGTGCATAGAAAAGAGCTTTAAATTTTTGTTTTTATTTGTTCTTGCAATTTTAATTGTATATTCTTAAATAAACATTTTGTTTATCAGCTGATTTCGTTTTGTTGCTATGGGCTTTTTAAATGTCAATAAAAAAATACAGTACTAATATAGGAAACTATCTTTAATATTTTTTATAAGCTCAAAATGCCGTCGAAAGATTGCCAAACTCAAAAAACTATTATCCAAATCTTTGCTTAACTTTTTAATAAACTGCATAAAATTAGCTTACAGTGCTTTCTCGGATATATAAGTTTGAACGTGATGAATCCGAATCTGAAACATTTGGATCAATGCCGCTTCCAGATTCTGCAGATTTATGCAATTATGTGGTGACGTTATATTTTTGCACAGCACAGTAAGTTTATATTTGAACTTTTTTGAACTCTTAGAATTTTCTTGTCTTGGATATAAAAGCGAAACTTTTTTTTTCTTTGATTTTGTTAAAAAATACTCTATTAACCTGCTAATAAAAGTTCAAAACTACAAAAACAACTTTTTATGAGTACACGTTGTCACTTTTTGTTCAGTTGAAAATTTTCCGTTCGAGATTTATTTGGTCTTTTTTGTTAATAAAAAACAGAAAAATAAGCATCATCTTTGACGACAGATCCTGATGTTGGATTAAATTTTTGTGCTTTTGTTATATACGAAAAAATAATCAGGGAAAAAAACTGAGTCGGATAGCAGAGAGCTTTTTTTTAAAAAGTATCTGAAAAACGAAACCAATAATAGCAAGGTAAAGAAGATATGAAATTTTTAGAGTTGTATAAAATCATATTTAATAAAAAATGCTTTATAAAGCATAATAAAAGTCTTGTAAAGGTAAAAAAATCAGTATATGATTGTAAAAATGAAGTTTTTGGCAGATATATGGTTATGAAGTAGCAGACGATCAAGTTTAGTTTTTTGGATAAGGTTGGTGTTTTTCTTTGTTTTAAACATTATTTTAATAATTATATCTTTTAGATATCACTTATAGATGATCCAGAATATATTGGTTATTTTATTTTTGATTGTTTTTATATATTACATAAACACCGTGATCCTTGGATATAAATGATGCTGCTCTAATCCTTATTTCTGAAGACATTTACATGCTATTTCAACCAAGTACATCATATTTTCTGTATAAATTAGCTATATTTGGTAATGTATAATGAAAAAGAAGCAGAAAAGCTTGAAAAATATATATTCATGGATGACGATGTTTATGTAATATATAAAAACAATCAAAAATAAAATAACCAATATATTCTGGATCATCCATAAGTGATATCTAAAAGATATAATTATTAAATAATGTTTAAAACAAAGAAAAACACCAACCTGATCCAAAAAACTAAACTTGATCGTCTGCTACTTCATAACCATATGTCTGCCAATAACTTCATTTTTACAACCATATACTGATTTTTTTACCTATACAAGACTTTTATTATGCTTTATAAAGCATTTTTTATTAAATACGATTTTATACAACTCTAAAAATTTCATATCTTCTTTACCTTGCTATTATTGGTTTCGTTTTTCAGATACTTTTTAAAAAAAAGCTCTCTGCTGTCCGACTCGGTTTTTTTTCCTGATTATTTTTTCGTATATAACAAAAGCACAAAAATTTAATCCAACATCAGGATCTGTCGTCAAAGATGATGCTTATTTTTCTGTTTTTTATTAACAAAAAAGACCAAAAAAATCTCGAACGGAAAATTTTCAACTGAACAAAAAGTGACAACGTGAGTAATAAATGAAAAAAAGTCATTTGACTAATGTTGTTTTGAATAATACCAAAATTTTGTTTTGAACTTTGATGAGAACCGCAGTATATAAAATTTTTATTGAAAATCACTGTTTACTTCGTAAGACGCAACAATGTCTATCAACAACAACTTTGAGCAATTAACCTTTTATTATCATTATTTACACAAAAAAAAACAAAAACAATATTAACCACAAAATTCTTCATCATTTTCTGCAGCGATTACAAATGGAAGAACTCGTTGAGAAAAAGTTTTTGGAGAATTTTTAATCAAATAATTTTTATCCAGCTCACATGAAATTCCCCAAACTATTTCACATTTTTTTGCACCACTTGGAATTGAATTTTCGATATTGATTATTTCATACCAAAGTACAGGTTTTTTATTTACAGAATCTTTAAGATGGATTCGATGCGCAAGAACACATTTTGGGCATTGAAAGAAGAAAGCCGCAGATGAAATGGTTCGATTGAAAAAATCTAGAGAAATCATTGTATCAATCATTGGATACTAAAAATAGAATATACATATATAAAAAAATAAAAAAATGTTTACTTTTAAAACAGGTGGAGAAAATGAATAAAAATTTCGTAATGGACCATCTAATACTGTTCCATTACAATATACATTTTCTACAACATTTTGTAAAACAGTATCATTAACGCCCCAAAAAATGTTCATTGGATTTGATTCATTGTAACAAGGATGCTAAATAAAAATAATATAAAATTCAAAAAAACAACATACAATTTCAACTCGATCAATATTACATCTGCCATCTGTAGAATTTGGGGTCGAAGATTTGTAGGTTTTAAAAAAGGATCTTCCATTTTGATATTTTGTAAAGCAACGACTCTAAAATTATATAAACAATAAATAAATAAAATATAAAAATACTTACATCATCAATAATCGGTGCGATTGAATTTTCGACAGTAGTTTTCTTTTTTGTAGTTTGTATCCATGAAAAATGATTGCAATTTTGAAAATTTTTACCATTTAACATCGTACGAATTTTAGCTTTGAATTCAGGTGACAATTTTATTTCTAATGTTGGCTAAAAAAGACGAATTAATAAAGCTTTATATTTCTATAACAACTAAGAGATGTATAGAAAGCTTTATCCAAGCTGCTGTAACGTCGACCATTTCTTGTAGTTATTACAGTAGCTTCAATGAACATTTCGCTCCAAAGTTTTATAATGTAACGAAAAATAACTTACATTTACATGAAAAATAAGATAAAAAGCAATTGTAAAAAATAAAAGTGTTAAACCACCCAAAACAATATCCAAGAATGAAATCCATTTTTGATTTGAAAGTTTTCGAATCCATGAAATCTCATTTAAATAATCGTCTTCAATTTGTGAAAGATTTCCAACAATTTTTTGTAAAAATGGTTTTGATTGGATTTGTGATGGCCGATTTTTGAGTTGTTTTTGTAAAGCTTTTTTTGAAGCATTTGAAAAATGTCGATTTGAATCTTCAAAATATGGAATTCCAGAATTTGCTGGAATTTGAAAAAGAAGTGGTTGAATTGGTGGAGTTTCAACAGATTTTGGAGTCTTTACAGATGTTTCATTTGCAGTTGATGCCGAAGAAGATGATGGCACTTTTAATGATGATTCTGCTGTTTTTTCTTTCGCATCATTAATTTCAAATGGAAAAGTTTTTGATGCTGCTACAATTTGTGGCAATGGTGGTGTTGAAAGTGCGGCAGGATTTGAAAATAAACTTTTTGATGGAGTTTCTTTTGATGAAGTTGTTGAAGCTGGAGTTGAATCACTTTTCATTTCTTTGGTGGTAGTGTTGAAAAGATGAAGGAAAAACGGCAGCTTTTGAAAAATAATATTTATTTGAATGAAAAAAAACATTAAAAGTAATATATATAAGACGGTAAAATATAAAAGTTTTCAAAACTTGACCAAAAATCACAAAAAAGCTTTTTTTTTGTAAAAAAAAAATTTTTTCTGGAAACCTTTTTGAAATTTACGACTTAAGAGGTATTTACAGAAACGCTTCCAAACTGTAAGAGAAATTTACAGGTTGAAACATTTTCTGGGATAACCTTTTCGTTTGTAAATTTTTTTTACAATTTGGAACCTTTTCTTTGATAACCTTTCATATTGTAAGGAAAATTTACAAATGGAAAGGTTTTTAAATACAATCTTTTTATTTGAAAATGCATTTACAATTTTTCATCATCATTTTTTGTAAATGCCCTTGCTGGGAATCGAACCTGAGACCCTCGGAGCAAAAAGCTAACGCGCTCACTACTGAGCTATTGAGGCAACACAGTTTGAGTGATAAAAATGCTAGATGACTCTTTGCTAAAAAAACAGAATGAATACTTTTTTATTTTTTATTTCAATGTTTTTTGGCCAAGAGTGATCTAGCATTTTTATCACCCAAACTGTGTTGCCTCAATAGCTCAGTAGTGAGCGCATTAGCTTTTTGCTCCGAGGGTCTCAGGTTCGATTCCATTTACAAAAAATGATGATGAAAAATTGTAAATGGAAAAGGTTCCAAAATGTAAAAAAAAATTACTTATAAGAAGGTTTTCATAGAAAAGGTTCTAAAGTGTAAGGAAAATTTACAATTTAAAAAGTTTTAGCGGAAGAGGTTTTAAAACGTAAGGAAAGTTTACAACTTTGAAGGTTTTGATAGGAAACCTTCCAAAAGTTTGCAGAATAAAAGGTTCAAGCCAGTAAGGTCTTGAAATGTAAGGAAAAATTTACAATTTGAAAGGTTTTTCGGTTAAAATGGCCCATTTCTGAAAACTTTTATATTTTACCGTCTTATATAGAGAATTTGAGTGGTAATATTACAAATTTGTATAAAAATATACGATTTTGTTGAAATCTTTAAGAAATCTACATGTTTAAATTTTTTAAAGAAAGTCTTTTGATATAAATTTGTTTTTCTGCTGTAAACAAAATATTTATAAGACGACGTTTTTAAAAATCCCTTACAACAATTCAATAAGTTTGAAATTTACGACAACAAACGTTTGTAAAAACAGAAAGTAAAAAACCTTTATCAAAAAGTTCCATATTTTGTACAAATTCTTTGTTCCACAGAAAAATACATACGTTTGTTTTGAAGTTTTAAAGTTATTTGGTGTAATTTTTTTTTCGCTATTTGTTTTTCAACTATAAAAGAAAGTTTTTAGAAAACCACAATTTACTATTTTTATGTCAAAGCTTAAATACCTTTTACATTTTGAAAAATTGTTTGCATTTTTGTAAAAATTCTTAAATCAATAAATTTGCTAACAAAAGCTGAGAAATTAACTTTTTTGCATATTTTGCCCTAATTTTTATTAGCCTTAATTTCTTTTTTATTTCATTCATTTATAAATTTTTTTCTTGCTTTTCTCATTTTTTATTTATTCTTCTTTAAAAAATGCCTTGCTTAATCCCTGAAATTTTATTTGGAATTGGAAAAAAATTAATTGAAGATGGAAATTTAAAAGCAATGATTAAATTTGGTTTTTCTGGGAAAGAATCTTTGAATGTTTTAAAAAATGTTTTTGCTTCAATTTCTACTATCGAAATTTTTGATTATCAAATTGGAATTGGATGGGTATGTTTGATTTTTGTATTTTAAATTTAGAATATTCTTTTTTAGAATCAAAAATGTTCAAATTTTGGTGCTGAAAAAATTCCAAAATGTTTTTTGAATTGTATTGGTGAAAATGTAAAAAATCTTTACATTGAACGTGAAATTAATCCAATTTTTCAAACAATTATTGATAAAATTATTTCCAAAAAACGTAAGCTTTTTTTAAATTTAAATAATATATAAAAAACTTGTTTTTAGAATTGATTTCATTTTCTGCAGGAAAAGATTCATATTGTAGTAATACATTAAAAATGGATAAATTTCTCCCAATTTTTTCTTCAACTCTCAAAGAACTCAAAATTCCATCTCGTGCTTTGGATGGCGAAATCGTTGATTCCGTTACACTTCAAACATTATCATTAGTAAATTGTTTTAATTTTAGTTTAAATAAAATTTTTTACAAATGTGCAAGATTCAACAGGTTTGTTTTTTATTTATATTTTTTTATTTACATTTACATTTGAGATCACTGCTTAATTTTTAGTCCATGTCATGCATCAATTCAAACTTTAACTTTCAATGATAAAACTGGTACATTACATCTTGTAAAAGAAGATTTCAATTATTTGTTTGAAACTTTTCCTTCACTTAAAAATGTTGAATTTAATATGAAATACAATGGAAGAATTAAAAGAGATTTATCAGCTTTGATTAAAATAATCAAAAATGCTCGATTTTCATCAAATGTTGTTTATACGGTTTTATCAAATGGTACATATTTGAAAGATGAAAGTGCTTCGGTAAGTTTTCGATTTATCTTGAATTTTTATTATATTGTGATTTTTAGAACCTTGCAATTTGCAAAAATATTTGTAAAAATTTTATTTATGATTCTTCAAATCTTTTGTTTCATTGCTTTCATCAAACTTTAAAAACAGCAAATTCTAAAGAAATTTGTTTGAAAGTTTTAATCCCTAAAAATCAAAAACTGGTTACTGAAGTTCATCGAGTTATTTCTTAAAAATATTGTTTTGTTTTTGTTATTTGCTCTTTTGTTTTTGAAAAATAAATTTTTTTATCTAAAAAGTTTTTTTCTCTCAGAATAACATTAACTTGCCAATTTTAATTAACACTCCAACGTCAGCTTTGAGTAACAAAAAAAACTTTTTCGCATTTTTTTTAATGTTTTAATTAGTTTTTACCACTTTTGCGCTATAATATTTCTAATAAAAAATTTGATTTCTACCAATACTTTTTGCTTCTTCCAATTTTCTCAAATTCTTCAAGGACTTTTTGAGATCGATAGAATAAGATGTTATCTTTTTTATTCCGACAGTTTAATAAATAATAAATTTTTTTAATTTAATGAACACATTTCTGTTGCATTTTAGAAGAAAAGATATTTTTGTTTTTGAAAATGTTGTGCAAAATTTGTACACGGCTTCATTATAGTAAATATCGAAGATTTAATGTTTTTTGTTGCCAGGCATGTGCAAAATTTTTTCGAATAAATTTTTTGAATCGACAAAAATTTGTTTGTAATGAAAATAATCAATGTTTAAAAAGTAAGTTATATTTTAATAAGGGGGGGGGGGCTCATGAGTGTTGGTGGAAATAGAAATCGATCAAGCTCTTTTCGGGTACATTTTTTGGGGGCGAAAAAAAGCAATCTCACATTTTAAAGCATATTTTAGGTCCGACAGTAAAAACAGTCCGTGAATGTCCAAAATGTCGTATAGAAAAATGTATCGAATTGGGAATGAAATTACCACTCCATTTAATTCCATCCAAATTTGTTGTTTCATCTTCTTCAATTCCATTTCCAATACTCCCAACACAAACACCAACAATTCCAGCACTTTCAAATCAAACAATTATAAACCCTCCAACACTCGCATCCCAATCAGTCCCAGCTCCGCAAACTCCAACAACAACAACAAATTCGCCAACATTCCCATCTCTAAATCCTCCGACTCTGCCATCTATGTCAACCCCAGCTCCACCAACTCAAACATCCACAATTTCAAATCCACTACAATCAAATCTGCCACCTCCATCTCAATCATCATCGACTCCAGCAGCCCCTTTAACCCCACCACTTCCAGCTCCAATTCCGCTTCCAATCTTTTCACGACCAATTTTAAGTTTACAAGACACTCAATCTTACGCTCGTACAATTGATACACTTTTGGATACATCTGTAAATTATCCAAAACTTTTGGAACTTTATTTAAATTATGAAATTCGAACATTATTAAATGTTTCTTTGGAAGTTTTGAAGCATGTTTCAATCACTGAAAGAATACAATATTTAACTCGACTATTTTTTAAATATCCAATTATTTTTGATGAATTACATATTATTTGTTTTATTTGTATTTGCAAATTAGATTTTCATTGGCTTCCAGAATCTGAAAAAATTAAAATTAAAGAATCACAAAAAATTGGATATAAAAAAGTTGAAAAAAAAAATGTGAAAGAAAATCGATTATTCGAATTAATTACTCTTTCAGAACATTGTTTAAATATTTTTAATGCACTTATTAAATTACCATAATTTTAATATATTTTGTTTTTTTAAAAATTGCTTTATCTGTTGCAAAAAAAATTATTATTTATTATAAAATTTTTTGTACAAGTTGATTTATTTTCGTTTGTTTTCATAAAATTTTTGACTTTAAACAAATAAAAAATTTGTATCGCTAATAATCCAGCAAAAATGTAAAAATAATCATCATCAATCAAAATGCTTTAAAAAACTAACTGGAATTGAATCAAAGAGTTTTTACACATTTTTTAATAACAAAGTTTCCATCAATTTTTTTTTTATACTAGAGACACAAGATAGTAATTTAAAAAGTTAATCCAAGGTTTGCAGCAGTTTTTAAACATGGTTTTGCAAAAACAAAAAAATCAATAAAAATGATTTTTTACTTGATAAATATTTTTTTGATTTTTCTATTTGCAACTGATGGAAAAAAGATAGTTGTGCTATTAAATTTTTAACAGGACAACAAAAAAGGAAAAAGAAAGGTGAGGGCTGATTCATTCAACTGATAGTTACTGACTGTCAGCAAAAAAGTGAAAAGAAAAAAGAAAGCAGGCAGTTAATTTACGTCACTGTTTTTGAATCAAAGAAAGAACCAAAAAAAGTTAGTATTTTTTCCAGCATCCAAGTCTGAGGCTTTGAAAAATCTGGGAGGGATAATTAAAATGGAAACGCATAAGAGCGCAATATAAAAGCACTCAAAAATAATGTTTGAAAAATTCATAGTTTTTAAACGAAGTTTTTACGTTAATTTTAAAAAATAAATAATTCTTCGACCTTAAAAATGGATTTTCAAGGATTCAACTGTAGTTTCAATGAAAGTTCATCCGAAGAACTATGGAATCCAAATTATGGAAGTTATCAAAATGTTGCTTCAAATAATTCATTTGGAACTCATTTTTCATCACCAACAAACTTATGGAACAATAGTAATAGTGTCCCTTCTTTTACAACATCAATTCCAAGTTTATCTGATCAATTTAGTTGGTGCAATGTGATCGATAAAGCTCATGATGAAGTTCAACATGATATTCAAAATGGTAAATTCACATAAGCACGAATAAGTTTTGAATTATCTCTTTTATTTCAGGAAACACCCCAGATTATTACAAATGCAAATGTAAAGTTTGTAAATGGCTTAAAAATCCTTCAGAAAAATCTTCTTCTTCTCGTGGACGTCCAGAATCTGAAAAAGAATATGAAAATCAAAATATTTGGAGAAATAATTGGATTTACAGAAAAAAGAAATCCATGGAAAATGAAATTAAAAAAGCAAAAAATAATGAAATTTTTAAAACCAATGAATCTTTAAATAATCAATATTTTAATCTTTGTTTGGAATATTTAAATTTACGGGAAAATTTATGTCCACATAATCAAAAAACTGTTGAAAATATTTAACAAAATTGTGATTTTATCAATCATGGAATTTGTATTTGTTCAGAAAATTGTCAAAGCAGAAGATTCTGAAAATCGAAAAATTTAAACTTTTAGTTCCTGCAACGAATTTTTGTGATTTTGTTTAGTCTAATATTTTTTCATATCATTTTTGTAAACTTATTTTTGTTGTAGCACTATCGTTTTATGTTTGTGACAGATTCCGAAGTTAAAACAATAAAAATATTTATTAAAAAAAGTTGTTAAAAATCCCATACAACAATTCAAAGATGAAAAATAAATTAAATTAAATTAAAGAGTTTGAGATTTACGACAACAAATATTTGTAAAAACAGAAAAGTAAAAACCTTTATCAAGAAGTTCAAAAAAAAACAACTAATTCTGATGCTATTTTTATCAGTAAAACTAAAATTAAGTGATTTAATATGTATTTCGAAAAACCCGAATTATGATACGGGTTTTTATCAGAGTAAACTGATAAAATGTTAGTATGCATACCTATTTATTCTTAAGAACGATAAACAAACAAAGTCTGATAAAATTTATTAGTGTTTATCGAACCTTAAAAACATGATCAATTAAAACACATTTTCATAAATGAGTGTATTAGCTGCTTAAAATTCTTGAAAGTATCCAAATTGCACTTTTTTTAATTACCTTTCTTCCTTTTTGCATTTCATCATTTTTAAATATCAGTTTTTTTTCTTTAGAAGTATTTACTTTACCAATTTTTTAAAAAAATTTTACCCTATAATTAGTTTAATTTAGAATGCAACGTTTTATGTCAATGTTTAAGTGTAATAATGCTAACCAAATTTTTTTCATAGTCTTTAATTAAATTTACTTCATTGCCAAATTTTCTAATTATACCAATTTTGTTTTATTCATTTTAAATATAATAAAAGTGTACACTCTAATTTGATTACGGTCAAATAAAAATTTCTTTTTCACATTTGTCAGAGTTTAATAAAAACAAAAGAGACCCTTTTCAGAGAAATGTTTAAGAATTAATTGTCACAAACAAAAAAAAACGTCTGAGAAATTTAAATTTTTCAACAATTTTTTTCAATGGAATTGTATTTATGTTTATGTGTCAACAATTCTGATAATTGGTTTGCAAACTAATTCGTCCAAAGTTTGTATTACAAAAATCCTTTTTTTGTTTTTTCAAAAGATATTTTTCGTGGGAGTTGTTTTTTAAAAAATACAATACATTTTTGCATTTTAGAAATTGCATTTTGTGTTTTTTTTAAAAATCTGTTTTTTTAAACCACTTTATTTTTATACTTTTCCAGATTTAATTAAAAAACCAAATAAAACTTTTAAAAACATAAACGAAAAAGACGAAAGTAAAAACCTATTTATAAAAGTATTTTAAAACATACATTTTCATTTAAAAAAACTACAAAAGTTACAGTATTCTTTTTCATTTTTTATGCCGAAATGGCTGTTAACTGATTATCCATATTTGTTAAACTCAAACTTGTTTGTTGTTTAACATCAATTTTGATTGGTGAAAATTGATTAAAATACTGAATAACAGATTGCCGATATTGTGTTACTGCTAAAAGTGTTACAACTGGATTTACAACTGGCGACCAGGCAGATGCAATAAGAAACAGGGTTCCGGAATCAGGCATATACATTCCAAAATATATTGTTAAAATATCAAAAATAAGGGGGATAACCATTGTTACAAATGGTACAAAAGCTTGAACAAAAAGTACTCGAGAAATTTGTTTTTGAAGTTGACGAGTTTTTGCGGACATTGAATTTCGACATTTGTGCAAAGTTATCATAATACATACAGAACAAAATATTACAATTATATAAATTACCAACATTATAATAGCTGAGAATGGTGCAACATAGCTCATATCATCCTAAAATATATATGTGGGGTTAAGGTACGTGGTCTTGAATGGAAATTTTTTTTCGGATTTTTGAAAGCTTCTGAGTAATTAATATTATTAAAAGATTGCTATGAAAAAAAACTGCCTTTTTATGAGATAATTCCTAATCCTAATAATATTTGGAAATAATAGCTGTTCTTAAAACAACATCTATGATTCTTTGAAATCCTTAAATTCCCCTTCAGCTATTTTTTAATAAATAATCCCTTTTTTGAGGAAAACAATGGCAAATGACTAATTCAATTATTAAATCCCTTTTTAAACCCCCATAAATTAAAAAACGTACATAAAATGCAACAGCAAAAGGTGGAATATGTTTATCATTTGAAATCCACCATTTTGAATTATCCAAATATTTTTCAAGGATTTTATCGGATGTTTTTGGCCAAAAATTAAAAAGCCAAGTTCCGGCATAACTTCCCGAAACGAATATCGCAATTCCAACCAAGACAAGAAAATTGAAATTATTTAATTCAATGTTTCTGAAATGAAAAATTTAAGGGTTGAAAACTACAGTATCAAATTATTACCTGCAAATTAATAGGTATCGATAAACAAACTGTACCGGAACTACTGTAAGCGTAACATAAAGCAAAAATAAGTGTGTATGACAAAAAATGGTAGTAAAAGGTTGGGACCAATACTGGAAAAATCCTTCCATAACCATAAAAAAGTATCCATCAACGACAAATACCGTCTAAAAAAATATTTTTAGTGATTTCAAAAACCAATTTCAAAATTTTGTGTCCTTTTGAACTACTACTGTTTCATTGATAGTAACAAGATTTTATAAATTTTTATTTTTTTGTTATTATCATTTTTTCCACACAAAAAAACCAAAACTTACAGGTTGAAAAAGGATAGTAATTATAGAATAAATTAAATCCACGATTGTATTCATTAATAAAACTTTTCGATATTGTTTTAATTGATTTTTCGCTTGTGTATTAATTATAAATAACATTAAAATATTAAATATAATCGATAAAGTATCCGCCACAACATTATTAATAAACTTTAGTTCTCGAATTGATTTTGGGGGGGATCCTTCAGAATATTCTTCAAATTCTGCTGCGACTAAAATTTCAATTTTTTTCATTTTTACTACTATTTTTACAGAGAGGCTAAAAGCAGCTTAAAGTAAATCTTACTTGATGAATTAAATGAAAGGGCTGTTGTTGTGGTTTCAGCGGCAGCAGCCATTTTTTATATATCCAAAATTTTTTATATTCAAAAAAAATTTTTCTATTTAAAAGTACACCGGTAATTAACTCCCACTTTTTTTTGGAGAAAGAGAGAGCCTCTGTTTTTTTCCTTTTGTTTTAAAAAACTAGAAAAAAAAAGAAAATCCGCTTCAAGGAATATTTTGGCTCCGGGGTTTTTAATAAATGGTTGCACCTCTCTTTTTATGGCAGGTATTTATTGTCAAAAATCTTTCCCATGATCAATGAAATTTGACATTTTAAAAATTAAGCAAACAAAAAAGTTTGTAAATGTCAAAGAATTTTTAAAAATTTTAAGTTTTTTTAAAACAAAGAAAATTCATTCAAATTTGTATTTAGGTGGTCGTAAAAAATGAAAAGTGGGAGGTCTTTTCTCTCCTTTTTTTTACATTTCTTTGAAGCAGCTTTTTCAAAACTTTAAAGGTTATCATTAATTTTTGTTTTACATGGTTTTTTCCCGTGTTCTTTTGTGTTTATATTACCTTTCTTTTTGTTTTCCACGCGAAACAAACAAGAACAATGAAATATTTCGAAAAAGCCGAATTTTTTAATAAACAAAATACACTTTTCCCAGAGAAAAAAAATGCCATTGTTTTTTCGGATTGTGTTTTTTTGTAAATAATATTAATTCTTAATGCCCTCTTTTTGTATCAAAAAAAATTCATTTTTTGCAGCTCAAATGTTCAACATCTAATTCATAGAATCTGCTAAAAGTAAGTTAATTGCACTTTCTTTAATACAGTAATCTTCTTTTTTATATTTTAAAATTAAAGAAAAAACATCTGTTTAAAACACAAAAAATACTATCAAGGGATCTAATTTTAACCTCAACACTATTTCCAAATGTGTACTTTTTTAAAA
The DNA here is from genome assembly GCA_963922195.1 of Panagrolaimus sp. PS1159. NCBI lineage: Eukaryota > Metazoa > Nematoda > Chromadorea > Rhabditida > Panagrolaimidae > Panagrolaimus > Panagrolaimus sp. PS1159. The sequence goes on along the minus strand of CAWUHW010000001.1, from coordinate 5,936,770 downwards.
ATTGCTTAAATGCCAAAAGACGTTATATCTTTTTCAAAAGGGAATATACACATATGTAATTTACCAAAAATAGAGATAAGTTTAAATATATGTTATATGTGAATTGAAATTAACACTTAAAGCAATCAAATAAAAAAAATTCTGGGGTAAAATTGATGACATCAAATTGAACCACATATTAAAAGAATTAAATGTCAGCTTACATTTAATCCTTTTTATATATATACATGTAAGGGTAAAATCTTTGAATTTTTGTTAATTAAATAATTTATTTATCACTTTTATACACAATTTAAAGTTAAATATCCATAATTCTGAGTTTCATTTTCAAGAATAATTTTTAATTCTTTACTTAAATCCTTAAAGCTTGGACGTTCTTCCGGTTTTTCGCTCCAACATTTTAACATTAAATCATAGATTTCATTTGAAGCTTTACTGGGTTTTTCAAGCCGTTTTCCACTTTCTAAAAATTCAAGCATTTCAACATTTGATAGCGCCGGATATGGTATTAATCCGCCTGAAAATGTTTCATAACATAAAACTCCAAATGACCAAACATCAGATTTTTCACTGAATATTCGATCAATTAAAGCTTCAATTGAAAGCCATTTAAGTGGAAGACGTTTTTGGAGGGATGCTCGATATGTAAATGATTCATCACAATGACAACAAAGTCCAAAATCTGCTAATTTTGCAGCTCCAGATTTTGTTAAAAGTATATTTCGACATGCAACATCTCGATGCACCATTGAAAGTGATGCAATATATTCAAGGGCTAAAGTTATCTGCCATAAAATTGATAAAATTTGTTTTAAAGGAAATTCGAGGTCACGAAGTTTTCGAACATATTGCAGTAAATCAGTTTCAGCCAATTCAGTTATTAAAGCAGGAATTTTTTCTTGCAAAGTCCAACCATAAAATGTGATTATATTTGAATGGGAACTAATCAATAAAAGGGCATCAAGTTCTCGAACAAATTCTTCCATGTCATCGTTGCTAACAGTTAAGATTTTTACAGCAACATTAGAAGTTTCATCATTCTTACGCAATGTCTGCATCCTATGATTAGCAAATTTGCCTTTAAAATTAGCTAAAAAATTTTTATCAATTGTATATTATACTCAATAAAGGTTCGAACCGCTGTATACAATAGCATTTGATCCTTTTCCTAATATTGTATTTTGATCAATTTCAATTAAATCTTTATTAATGTATGCTTTTTGACGTTCATCATTTACGAATGCATTTGAAAGGGTCGCTTCAAATGCGGTTGCAACAACCTTTAATTGAATGTCTTTTTGATAAAAAAATTGTCTTCGTTGTTTTTGTTTTTTTCGATGACAGCGATAAAGTATAGCAGCAATTGTAGAAAAGAGAATAACAGCTCCAATGCCAAAACCAACAATCCACCAAACTAAAATATAGATTTTGCATTAAAATTTTTAAGAAAGAAAAAAACTTGTATTAAAAGGTATGATGAAATGCTATTTTTACCTTTTGTTGAAGTATGTAAAACTGAAACACTTGTTGTCATTATTGTTGGTGATGAAGAAATGGTAGGTGGTGTATTTGAGTAGCTTATGGGTGAGGAAGCAGCAGTTGTAGGAATTGATGGCATTAAAGCATATGAAGGAGCATTATTACGACATATTGTATTATAATATGCAAATTTTTCAAAATTGTCATCTGAATCAAATAAGCTCCAATGATTACTTTTTTTATATTGGCCCGGAGCAATGAGAGTTAAAGTTTGATTATATTCCGCATCGGACAATTTTCCATGTACAATAATTTCGAAATGTTGCTGAAAAATGAAACCTTAAATTATATTTTCGAAAACGAAATTTATCGAAATTTATATTTTTGGTCAAGAAGGATATCTCTCACATTTGTTTTATTCCAAAACGTATTTAAATTAATGCAAGGCGGAATTGAATCAACATAAAATATAATTGTTTGATTAAAATCTCGACCACTTTTTGCATTTAATAAATAACTTTGAAAACATGTTTCATCATTATAATCCATTACTTTAGCATTATTGAATGCCCTTTTTAAATTATATTCAAAATACCATTCTGTTTCATCATCATTAAAATATAAAGGTAAAGCTATTGTAAAAACTTTTTGAGATTTTTTATCATTACTTCCAATTTGAAATGCACCAATAAATTTTCGATTTCGACATAAACTTTCTTTGGATAAAATTCTTTCTTTTATTAAATTTAAAATAATATCAAAAATTGTTTCATTTTTATAAATAACTGCAATAAAATTAATACTTGTTGTATTTGGATTTGCTGAAAATTGTACATCCATATTTGAATACATTTGTATTGAAGCAGTTATATTTTCAGGAATAAGAATTGGCCAATTACTATAACATTTTTTTGAATCATTTTGCAACATTAGTATTGAAAGAGATTCTGTTCCAAAACGTGGGTTGCCAGATAAAGAATCCGAGAAACATTGATCCGAAACAATTATAACAAATCTTTGTAATGCAAATTCAGTAGTCTAAAAACTTTTTTTAATTAAGATTTGTGATTTCAAATGTTGTTGGGGTATAATTGCCGAATACTGGATGGATTTTTTTCCTGTATTTTATGCAAATTTTACTATTGAAAAAAAATTCATCCACTATTCGACAATTGTTCCAATTTGATATATTTTTCATTCTAACAAAATTTTTTTTCGAAAAGGCATGAATCTATCTGGAAATCAGGGTTTTTTTTCTATTGTTCTTTTACCTGATTGTCAGGTTTATGCCATTTCAAAAAAACGTTAAAATTGAAAAAATGTGTCAAACTGTCGCTTAAATTACATTTTTAACACGATTTATACATCTCCAAAAAGAAACATACTTCAGAAACGATATCATTCATTAAATTATCAATTAATGACTCAGGATTTTGAACTTTTGAAGCATTAAAAAGGTACTAAAAAATTACGCAATTAAAAGAAACGCAAAATAAAGAAATAGATACTTCTGCGTTATCCATTAATTCATTCACTCCAATACTATTTTCAAATTCAAAGGAAGTTAAATTTGGAAATGTTTCATTTCCATTTCCAAATTGAACAAAAGTTTTCCAAGAACATGGAAAACGAATTGTTGCAGTTTTATTATTATTTTTGCAATCTCCTTCTTCTTCCAATTCAATAAATGTTCCCAAAAGAGTTTTAAATTTTTCGATTGTTATAGTCGTATTTTCATAAAAAATAAATAAAACATAATTTTTTCTGTTGGAAAATAAGACAGGATTTGAAATTTCGTCACTCAAATCATTGTTTTCACATTTAATCCCAAAAATGTAATAAAAACAAAGAAATAAATAAATTAGATGCATTTCTTTAAAAAAAGCACAGTAAAATTTTTACCCAAAAAATGCTATCAATTTTTTTAAAGTGCGAAATTTAGTCCTTTTATTTTTAAGTCGCTTATTTCACTTTTTACAAGAATAATATTTTCGTCATCATTTTTAGATTATCATTTTTTAAGCATGTTTGGAAAATGTTTGTGAAAGCAGCTTAAAATTGTAATTAAATTTATAACAATAAAAAGTTGTAATTATTTGTAAAATGAAATCTGTATGCATAAATATTTTTATTTGAGAATGACGCAAGATTTTATAGTTCCGTTTTAAAGACCAATTGACAGAATTGAATAATGTTTTTATAAAACTTTCAAAAAGATTCCAAAAACTTCTTTTTAAAAAATTTCGGCACTGAAACAAATGGATCAGTTTGATGAAGTTTATGATGAAAATTTTGATTATTACGTCGAATAATTTAATTTGGTGGATACTTTTTAATGTGTTTTTTTCTTCTTTAATATTATTCAAGTTTTTGTTGTTGTTTTTTGAATAAAAGTTATACATTTTTTGACTTAACAAAAAATACAGTATCCAAAAATATAATTCTGATAGATTTTTTACGGAAGCATGAGAAATATATGTTTATTTTACAAAATTTCTATAAAATAAAAAAAACAAGGCACTGAAAACGTTTGAGACGAAATCATTTATTGAATATCATCAACAAGAGTGTTGGCGGTCGCCCGAAATTTCTCGGTCTTCGGTCCCGGTCGACCGGACCGGACCGACATTTTTTCATTGATTTTGATTTTTTAGACCTTTTTTGTTAAAAATATCTTTGTTTATTATCATAATTTCTTCGTTGGATTAAAAGTTTAACGGTTTTTACGTAAAAAACATGGAAAAAAGATGAAAAAATTTCGGACCGGACCGGACCGAAATGGACTGAAAGACCGGACCGAAGACCGAAAGACCGCCAACACTGATCAACATGAATACATGTATAACGATTTACTAAAAATTTAAAAATTTTACTTCGTCTAAACTGTCATATGAATTTCCATAAAACTTTTTCGCAAACAAAATTTTTGTATATTTGATGACTACTTTTACGCCATACTTTTGGCCCAAGAGAGTCTTTTCTCATCAATTATTATTTCATATGAATAAAAAATATTTTTTTTCATCAACAAACGAAAATAAAAAGTTTTAAAATTCACAATAATTTTTTTAAGAAAAAAGTTTTGTAATGCATTTATTTTTTGGACAAATAAAAAGCACAATAAACTATAATTTATGTTGATTTAAAAAAATTCTTGATTCTATTGAAAAGAAAAGCAATACAACAAGTGCTTCCAACATCAAATTCAGTTTCATCAGATTCAAGCGTATCATCAATAACCGGTTCATTTTCAACATTGAATCCATCATTATTTTCCAAATCCACAACTTCAACTTCATTTTCACCAGTAATTGCAATAGGAACGGTCTATAAAAAGAAGCATTTAAAAAATTTGCCCAAAAGGACCATTAAAAACGTTGAGATAATTTTTTCGGTGTTTTTTTTTGCTCGTTTTACTAGAGTAATTAAAAATTTCTTACAAATATTAACTCAAAAATATGTTTCACAATGCATTTTAGAACCAACTTACATTATTGAGATCATAACGGCTTATCATAATCTTAAACTTGGCTACATCATGACCATCATATGCAATAAGACGATATGGGACATTAGATTCAATAATTTCATCAATAAGAGAATCCAATTGTTCTTTGTATTCTTGAGAAATATTTGAATCGAAACGAAGAAAAATCTTTGTATTTTCAATTTTCTAAAAACACATGTATTTAAAATTGTACTATTTCGAGAAAATTTCTGTCACCTTTATAAATGCACAAAGATCTTTAAGATTTATAGTTTCCGGAATATAAAGCATTTTTAACATTTTAAGATTTTGAAGATTTTGAAGTTTCAAAATATTTTTCATTGTTGAATCATTTACGACAGAAACATCATTTTGAAACCAACTAAAATTTTAATGAAAAACTTTAAAAGGAATAAAAAAAAACTTACAAACAAAAATATTCAATATTTGTTGCAAAAAGTTCAAGAATTTTATCAAGCATAACATTTGTTCCATTTTTGTATTTAATTGAATTTCGCCATAAAAGAACACGCTTAGCAAATGAAGCCAAAATTTTTAAATCATCAAAAATGATATCATTATCATTAATAGCAAGGTCAAAAATTTCAAATCGAAAATTCTTTTGAACAATTCTTTCAACGCAATTTTGAATATGTCTATGAATATGTAAACCTTGAGTGATCCAAATTTTTGTAAAAAGCGTCTTCAAATCTATTTTAATACAGCATTCAAAATTATTGTTTATAAAGCATTCAATACGTTGATTTTCATTTTGGGAAATATGATATTTTGTACTATTTCCACATGTATCCAAATTTGCAACAATAATAATTGGATTTTTTTCGAAGAAGAATTTACAAGTTTGTACAAGTTTTTGATAGCCTTTTGTTGATGATGGATTGTTTGCAATATAATAAATGATTGGTAATGGTAATAAAAAATTTTGTTGAATTGATGGACCACCAGGCCAAGCACGTTTTCCATAAAAAATAGGTGTTGAAACAAGCTTTGAAAAAGCAATAGAAGAAGCTAAGGAATCCATTTTAATTATTCTTTTGAAATTGAAAGAAAAACAAGTCTAAAACAAGATTTTACTATAGATTTTATTAATCCAAAAAAGATAAGCGTTAAAAAAACATACAAGTTTGAAATTGAAAATCAGGCAGCAAAACAGAGAAAGTTGCTTTTTGAAATGAATAAGAAAACGAAAATGAAAGAATAAAATTCGCGATTTCAAAACATTTTTTATAAACAAAGGATATATTATGCAAATTTCTGAATGTTGCAATAAATTCACGATGAAGCCACCGAATCGGCAACATTTTGATTAAAACTTAAAAAACTTTTTCTTTTTACATCGATGTTTATTTATAAAGTGTGTGGTCTTTTTTGAGAATAAAGTTCTTATTTATAAACGGAAAAAAAAATTGTCAAAACAAATGTAATTACAATTTATATATTTTTGCGAATTGCAATCTGAAAGTCTTTTTTTGTTAAACTTGCTTATTTGCATGTCCCTTTTTTGTACTTTTATCTTACTTTTTTTGCATAAATAAAACTTCTCAAATTTCCATTTTCATTTTTGCAGCATTGATTTTTACGCAGTGGTTGATTGCATGTAAAAGTCTCCAATGTACGCTTTTTTGGCCATAATCCATGTAGTTTTGGTCATTTTTGCCAGTGAAAAATTTCAAATTGTCTCATAAACAAATATTATTGGGGTTAGAAAAACTCTTATAACAAAAACAAACAGAAAAAAATAGGGAGGTATAATCGATATGTCATATTCCAGATCTGCATGCTCTTTTAGAGTGTTAAAATAACAAATTTTTTATAATAGTTATGAGTTTTCACATGTAAAATATTTCAAGTTTTATTATGCCAATTTACTAAATTTATAAAATGAATTTTACAAAAATACATTGCAATACAAAATAATTTCAAAACAATAGAAAGCATAAGAACAGATAGGTATACAAAAACACAAACATCAAAAATGACGTTAATTTAGAATGTAATAATAGTTGGTTGATTGATGATGACATTTATTGATGGAATATGTTCGACTTCAACTTTTGAAGATGAAAAACATCTCAAAAATCGTATAACTGATTCACGATATTGATTGACAAGTGTTACAGTTATTACAGGATTAACCATTGGAGCCCAAGCCAATCCTATCATAAATAGAGTGCCATAATCAGGCATATATATTCCAAAATTGATTGTTAAAATATCAAAAATAAGTGGGATAACCATTGTTACAAATGGTACAAAAGCTTGAACAAAAAGTACCCGAGAAATTTGTTTTTGAAGTTGACGAGTTTTTGGGGACATTGTAGTTCGGACTTTGTGCAAAGTTTTCATAATACATACAGAACAAAATATTACAATTATATAAACTATTATTATAATTATCGAAGAAAAAGCTGCAACGTAGTTCATATTGTTCTAAAACGAAAGAAATCACACTATTTTCGTTACGAAACAAACATACATAAAATGCAACAGCAAAAGGTGGAATATGTTTATCATTTGAAATCCACCATTTTGAATTATCCAAATATTTTTCAAGGATTTTATCAGATGTTTTTGGCCAAAAATTAAAAAGCCAAGTTCCGGCATAACTTCCCGAAACGAATATCGCAATTCCAACCAAGACAAGAAAATTGAAATTATTTAATTCAATGTTTCTGAAAACTTTTTTAAGTCAATTAGTGATTAAAAAATGTGTTTCAAAAACCTGCAAATTAAAAAATATCTATAAAGAAATTGTACGGGAACAATTGTTAAAAGCATATACAACATAAATAAATGAAGATGACAAAAAATGGTAGTAAATGGTTGGGGCCAATATTGAAAAAATCCTTCCATTACCATAAAAAAATAACCAGATTGCATAAAAAGAGTCTAAAAATGTGAAACAAGATTAAATATTTTATTTGCAAAAAATTTAAAAATTGATTACATTGATAGTAAGAAAATTTTTTATTATTTTTGTTACAATCATTTTTATTTGCACATAAAAGCTTTTTAAATTTGTAAAACTTACAGGTTGAAAAAGGATAGTAATTATAGAATAAATTAAATCTACGATTGTATTCATTAATAAAACTTTTCGATATTGTTTTAATTGATTTTTTGCTTGTGTATTAATTATAAATAACATTAAAATATTAAATATAATCGATAAAGTATCCGCCACAACATTATTTATAAACTTTAGTTCTCGAATTGATTTTGGTGGTGAACCTTCAGAATATTCTTCTTCAATTTCAGTTTTTATATTGTCTTCAAGAGCTAAAAGAAGCATTGTTTAACAGAAAAATGTGGCACTGAAAAAGACTGAAGGCAGCCTAAAAATCTTACTTGAAATATTTACGGAATAATTCATTGTTTCCATTTAATGAATGAATGGAATCCTAGAAAAAAAGCAAAGGAGTAATTTGGTAATAAAGAAAATGAGGCTTTTTTGCAATGTGTTTTAATGTCAGTCCTTTTTTGAATGGCAAAGAATTTTTAATAAAGTTAAAAATGCAGTTTCTTTAAACTAAAAATGTCTTAAAATTTAATAAAAAGTTTAACAGAACTAACTTAAAACAAAGTTTCTCTCAAATTTAATCAACGTCTGTGTGTTCGATTTTTATTTTATTTATATACAAAATCCAATTACAAAAAAATGGGTGGTCCATATAAAAATGCTTTAATATATTTCTTTTTTACCACCTCCTCGTTTCCCAAAGGTAGCAATTAGAATATTTCCTTTTTTGCTTTAAGAGGCGTGATAAAACACAAGAGATTTGGGATATTAGAAAAATTTTTATTAAAATTTGCAAAAATGTGTTTTAAAAATGCAGAAATATTTATTTCCTCATGGAAAAAAGATAATTATCTAAAAATAGAAATGCACAAACACGTGGTGGTAAAAAATAAATGTTAACACTCACTCTCTAGAGGGATTTGATGTCACTAAAGTCATACAGAAACGTACATCATTAGGTTATTGTGGCCGGGTACATTTACTACAATTTAATTTTAAATTTTCACACATATGCTTATGCGCTTTTATGCTTTGGAATTTTATGCAAACTCTTTCTGTTGTCAAAATAGACGCATACTTTTTATTTATTGATAATCTTGGACGAGCAACAAATTAATAATTAAAAAAAAAACAAGTAAAAATAGATTAAAATGGCATAAAATTTGTTAGAAAGTTTTTAATATTTAAAAATGTTGCAATTATTTGTTACTAGCAAAATGCATTGGTTTTTCTGAAGGTTTTCATTATAATTTTTCAAATTCAATGTTGCATTGCTTTCATCGAAATTTTAAATCTGCACATTCTGAAGAAATTATTTTTAAAGTTTTCATTTCAAAAAAGAAAATTGGTGTCCGACGTATTCAATAATTTTCAATTAACTTCAACAAAATTCTTTTTGGTCTTGTTTTTTATCTCTTTTTGATTTTTTAAAAATCTTTTATGCAATTTATTGAATGCTTTCATTTTTGTGATTAATAAAACGATCACTTCAGTTTACTCGCATTTTCTGCTGAGTCACATTTACGTCTTCTCCCAAACGAAATACTCTCTTTTTAAACGGTGAAAAACACGCAAATGATATTTAAAATATTGCAAAAAAATTGTTGGGGAAGGAAAAGCTATTTGAAAACATCATGAAAAAAGCATTGATTGAGTTTCGGAATAAACGATGAAGTAAAAAAGAGAAAAAATATTCATTTTAGTCGGAAAAATTTGTTGCTTTTACAAATTTACAGTTGTCGCTTTAAAAAATATATTTTATGATTATTTTGGTTCGTTTTTAGATTTGAAATTTTAAGTGAAAAATGGCCATTGATCTTTCAAGTGCCGCTGCTGAATTGTGCCAAAATATTTGTGATTCTGAAAAAGAATTTTGTGTTCGACTAACTCGTAAGTTTTAACTTATTTGCCACAATTCAAATTATAACTCTCATTTTTTTAGAATACCCTGGCCCATATTTTTGCATTGACAAAAATCTCTTTAAACGTGGCCTTCGATTTAAAGAAAAACAAATGAAACGAAATGCTTTTGCAGCTTCAGATGGAACGGATATTCTTTCAGCTTTCATTTTAATTTTTGCAATTATTACACTTGCAATGACACTTTTTGAACTTTACAAACTTCGTAAAATCAACAGAAATGCAGGTCATGAACTTCAATCATTTGATAATATCAATCATGTTGATCATGCTCAACCTGTTGAACGTGTTATTTAAAGGGTTTTTTTTTAAAATGGCCATTGATCTTTCACGTGCCGCTGTTGAATTCTGCCATAATAACAGGTTTTTTTAAAAATGCTACATTAAATTTTTTATGTTTTTACTGAAAAATTTTTTTTGTAATTTTTGAACACTTTTTACAAATAAATTTTTTGCCAAAATGGATACGGTAATCTTTTTTACAAAAATTTTAGTGTCATAAAAAATATTAAATTGATATAATTTTTATTTTCATTTCGTTCAAAACACACAAAAATTGAAAAAAATGCTCCAAAAAATGTACATTAAACACTGCTTCTGCTTTTCTTTTGCATAAAAAATCAATACCAATCCGGTAAAATTTTTTTATTATATTTGAAAGATAAGGAAAAAAGAATTCAGGCGTGTCCCTTTTTTGCTCCAAAATCAAACAAAAGCCAATAAAAACTTTAAAATTATAACAATCTTTTTTTGACTTCAAAAAAAGTTGTTTCATTTTTTGTTGCAGCATCATTTTTTAAGGTTTGAAAAATGAAGTATTTGCCCTTTTTTGGTTTGTTTTAAGTTCAATTTTAAAATATATTTCGCAATTTATTTTATAGGATTTGTTTTAATTTTTGGCTGTTGTTTTGCTTTTCCACAATTCCCTGGCATTTCTTCAACGGAACTTTTAAATGCCATTGAAAATTTAGAACAACGACATTATTTTTCTTCTGAACAAGTTGATTTCGGTGCAAGCGGTGCAGCAACAGCAGGTGGTGCAACAGGATGTAATTACCAAGATTATTCAAGCAAATTTACTCAATGGACTTCTGATGCTGGCCTTCCGCAAAATATTAATTATACAAGCAATGGCCAAGCTTTAAAAGATGCCATAAATGCAATTTTTACTGCCATAGATCCAAGTGATAAAAATGCAGCACAAATAAAAATGGACAAATTTTGTATTTCTCAAAGACAATTTTATCAAAATCTTGGTGTTACACAAATTGCATATTGCATTTATGCGGCTGCATTTGTTTCAAATGGATATGATAAAGTTTCTGCATTTCAAACAACACAAATTTTAAATCTTATAAATTATCAATGTGGTCCGGCATTTAAAACATATACGGATAATATTAATACATATCTCTCCGCTCAAACTGCCCAACAAACTTCACTTGAAACATGTGCAACTCAATTTATTAACAATTTAAATTCATCTGCAAATTCAGATCATGGCTGCCCGTAAGCTTTTTTTTAAAACCTGCTTATATAAAGTTTATACGAAAATTCCTAAGATTTAATTTAGCGTTTATATTTTTAAAGCTTTATTATTACTATCTTTCCTTAACTGATGATTTAAATTTTTAATATTCAAATAATATTTATTTTTTACTCTTAAACACAAAAAAACATGTATTAACGTTTTTAAACCAGTATTAACTCATAAATATTTGGGATTTTGTTTTAAAAGTTCGTTGATGAGATTTAAGCATTTTTAAAAAACGATTACCGAATTTTATTGCAAGATTTAAGATTATTTGCAGATAAAAAAGATGATTAACTCTTAAGTGTAAAAATGTAGATAAATACAAAAATATAATTTATAAAGTTCTTAAATCGATAAAATTTTATTGCGTTTGATATTTTTTTAACAGAATTTTAGTTTGTCGATTTTTTGTTTTTAAAAGTTTTTCTATAAAATTGAAAGTCAATTTGATCAAAAATTTTTGATACTACTGCACGAGTTTTTTTTGTTTCCATAAAGGACGTAATAAAGTGGTCACAAATTGTGATTAAAAGTGCTGTAACGTAGTTAAATACAAAATAAAAAAACAAGGAAAAATATTTCGTTTTTGTAACTATAGCTATGAATCAGGCTACAAAATAAATTGTAATTTACTAATTTACCAAATTTTCTGGAATGTGAATTTACAGGGAACTTTTGAAAGCAATTTTGATGATGGTATTTTTATGTCAAATTAACGTAAAAGTTTGGGTTCTTTTAAACAACAAAAATTGAAAATAAACTGCCATATTTTAAAATTTTTCGAAAACTGTGCATTTCGAAAAGTTTTGATTTTTTTTCACTGAATTCACCAATTTATCTTAAATTGACCCTTAAAATTTTAAAATTCAAAAGATACGATTTACATAACAAAAACAAAAAAAAAATTTTCTGTCACTTTAATTTTGACTATTTTTAACTCTGATATTTACAGACAAATGCAAACTTATGAACATTGCGTTGGAAAAATTTATAATCAAGCCACTTCAAGCCTTGAACTTGCATGGACGGTTTGTGAAGCAACTCGTCGAGTCAATGTTGTAACACTTCCAGCATGCCGAGATTCAACATATTTTTGTCAACTTTGTAAGATCCCTTTTACTTTTTTTTTATTATTGTATATAATAATATTCTTCTTTTACAGCAATGCTTACATAATTAAATCGTTGCACATTGATTTACGTCAAAAAAATTACAGTCGTCAAAAAAGAAACATGTTTTTTTCCAAGACAAAAAAATTAATCATTTAATATCCGTCATTTTTCATTTTTTTATACTGTGTTTTTTATTATTGAATCCTTCTGTTTTTGGACGATGGCAGCAAACAAATAATAAAATCTTTTTTTGAATCTTTTGATGACGTCTGTTACAGATTATGAAAGTATCGAAAATTCTCGCGCACTTTTCATTTCAAAAATCTTTTACAAAACCACAAAAAAAATTTTTGTTAGTCCCTGGATTTTTTGCTTACGAAAAAAAAAGATTAAGTCTATAATATTGCTTTCCAAATATATATAAATGTACAACATTTACAATCATAGAAATGCATTAACAAATACAAAAAACCAATGGCAAAAAAAATATTTTAAGCCTTTACCTGCGTTGGTTATTTGTTCATGTTACAGTAAAAGCAGCAGGACAAGGATATAAAAAAATATTAAATACAAAAAAATCTTTTTTGAGAAAAGATAATCTAACAATACGAGAAATGCTTTTTGATTAATCAAAAAAATATTATTATTTACTTTCTTTTGCCCGCATTTCTACATTTGTCATGGGAGAGATGATCAGGGGACTACAGCTTACAACCGCAGAAACAGAGGAGTTAAGATGGTGTTATTGAAAGAAAGAAAAAAAATTATAATCAAATGAGAGTGGTAAAAAGTGAAAATGAAATGTAATGTCACATTCATCATCTCCCATCCCCGAAGCAGCAGGAAAATAAATCTCACACCTGCCTTTAAACAAAGAGAACGAGAGAAACAGAGAGAAAATGAAGATGGTGGTGGAACATTCTACAATATTTTTAAAAAATATTTTAATCAAGATAATGTAAAGGGTAATCATAGATAAGCTTCTACTAACGTAAATAATAATAATATTTTGTGTGACATGAAACCAAGAATTTTTTTATCCAATCTTTGTTTTTGGATATATTTCTTTTATCTTCTTTTGTATTTGAGAAAATAAAAGATACAAAATATTATTTTCGGATTATCTAATTTTTACATTTCCGTAATTGTAAAATACCTCTCTTTTAAAAATAAGCAAAAAAATGATAACCAAAGTCCATCATTGGAATTTTGTAAAAAAAGCGGAACTAATTTTATTGCACTTTGTTAATTTATAAAAGTATTACGGTAGCATTGATCTCAACAATAATAGTATTATTTGAGAAAATTTTTTCAAGCTTTATCATTTTTCGCATCACAATAAATTTTATCAATTAAAGTTGTAATAAATTGTGAAAACGCCCTTACAGTCTTCAAAAGTCTTATCACAAAAAAATAATTGAATTTAAGCTTTTACGCATTTTTTAGCACAAAAAATTACCACATTTACAGTATCCTTTTTATATTATCATCATCTTAGATGTCATCAGTAAAAATTTTTGCGATAGTAATAGAATCACGTTATTTTTCCTTTGTTCCTTTTTATTATCAGTGATAGACATCGTTTTTTACTGTTAAAAGAATGAATCTGATTATCCGTTATTGAATACCATTGTTTCAAGTAAAAAAAAAATTTTTAAAATTTTATTCCGAAAATATGAATTTTTTCAATTTTTTGATTACGAGGACTTTTTTATGTTTAATTTATGCATGTCAATGTTTATAAAATTATTTAATTTCCAAAACGTATATTTTATGTATAAAATTTTATTTTTATTAATCACAAAAAAATTAATTTTAATAAATTGTAAAATAAAATAAATATATCTCATGGAGCCTAACTCGGAAGAATAAAAAAAAGATCAAAAACGTCAAAAAATTGCAACAAAAAAACATATAAAAATGCAACAAAATTTTTAGACGATTTACAATTAAAAAATAAGTAAGTTTTTTTAAAAATGAGAAGGAATTTTGCCTGCACGAAAAAAAAATAGAAAAAAACTGAAGGCTTTTTTGACTAAAAAAATGTTTGTAAAAAACACTTGCAAAAAAAAGTAAGTTTTTGTTGTAAAAAATATATATGTGTGTAAAAAACTTGACATGGTACAAATTTGAGAGAGACAAAACAAAAGAAAAACAGAGGTCAATCAAATGTAAAATAATTATAAAAATATGAGATTTTTAACAGTAATAAAAAAGTGCGTCGTTTGAAAAAAGTTTTTTTGAGTTTCGAGACCTGTACAAAAAAAAAATAATATTAAAAATTGCTGGAAAAAAATTGAAAGGTGTCTAAATTTTGTGTTTTTTGTAAAAAATAATAATAATCTCAAAGAAAAAAGTTGTAAAATTTAAAAATCAAAAGGTAACCGAAGAATCATAAGCTTAATTGGAGGGCATAAAAGAAAATCTCACTCCATAAATTTTTTTAAAGCTAAGAATAGAAATGCTTTTTAGAGAGAACTATCGTAATGCATTATTTATGTATTCATTGGAAATTTCCATTCAGGATTCATGTATGTTGCTGCTGCACCAGTGACAGGTGGATATGAAAGATATTCCATTCCTGGGGGTGTTTGATATGAATATGCACCAGGATATTGCCGAAATGCGGCAGGGAATGTTGCAGCATATGATGTTGAAGGAGATAATGTACCATTCCATGCATTTATATTCATATTTTTAATATCTAGCTGATCTGAGGATTGAGTTGGTGATGGATTTGTTTGATCTTGTTGTAGGCCATTTGATGAATCATTTCCTGACATATCTTCAGTTTTTATTTCAACTTCACTATTTCCACCTGATGATTGATCTGTTGATGATGAAGTTGAAGAGCCTGCTGTTGCAGAAGTTGAACCATCAGAAGATGAATTTCGATCTGAGCTTCCACAACTTGATGAACCATTTTGTTGAGCTTTCTTTTGTTGACGGGCTTTAGCTCGACGATTTTTGAACCAAACCTATAAAATTTGAATGAGTTTTTGTTTTTGAAATGTTTGTATTTTTTGTCCCCCTATTTTTGCTGTAACATGCATAAAAGAAAAATAGAAACAACTGTTGTTATTCTCGAATCAAACTCCTTTCATTCCTTTAACCACAACCATCATCAACAACAAAAATGTAAAGAGAAAGAGTCTATCACTGTTGTTGATGATGATGGTTGTGGTGGTGGTAGGTGTGTGTCACCGTAATCCTTTTTCAACTTCTTTTTTCTTTCAACAAAAAAATATATTTCCTAAAAAATATACGCGCGGAGAGAGAGAGTATAAACTAGTTCGTTCCAGTCGACTGCCTTGACAAACATCCAATGTCTCTTTTTTCTTCGTTGTAGTAGCAAGAAAAAATGATGGAATGCGCGCTACAGTCCCCTTTTCTTCCCTTTCGCAAAAAAAAAAGTTATCCTTCGTTTTTGGTTTTGGTAATGGTCAACTAAAGCTACTGTTTAAATAATCAAAAAAAGGTCATAGCTAAAAAAGAAGAAGCATCGAAAGTAAAAACTAGTTCGTGACTTTTTATCTTTTTTATTAGCTTCTGTATTCCCTTTAAAAAAAGAAAAGAAAGTACTTACTTGAACACGACTTTCAGGAAGACCAATTTTTGTTGCCATTTCTTCTCTCATAAAAATATCTGGATATCGGGTTTTCATAAAAACCGTTTCTAAGATTTCTAACTGTGATCGAGTGAAAGTTGTTCGTTCACGGCGTTGTTTCCTGCAACCTCGATAATCAAATAATCTATAAAAGAAAACAAAAATGTGTGTGTGGAAAAAGAATTGTTTTAAAACGAAAACAAAAAAGTGATGATGAAACAAAAGAAAACAGAAAAGCTTAATATTTTAAAAAGTCTAAAATAAATACCTTGGAGCTTGTTGGGCATTCCATCCAAGACCAGATGCATGACATTCAAGAGGATTATAAATATTTGGTGAAATGAAATTTGTTGCTGGTGTTGGAAATCCTGTAAGTCCAGTTGGAGTAGTTTGATATGCAGGCTTTGAAAAATATGCGGCCATATTATTTACTGCTGAATTCATTACGGCTGCGTTGCTGACAGAAACCGGTGATAAATATGACATTTGAAATTTGGGAGATTGTTGTAGTTGGAATTGAATTATTGTTGCTACTTATTTAGTAAGATTTAAAATTAAAATCTGTAAGGTTTACGGTATTTAATTTCAATTAATAGGTTTACAGCAATATTATAACACGATATAATCTTATCACCCGAAATTATAAAGTCTTTGTATCGGCTTAAGCTTCGTTGATCGGTTTTAAATTTTGAATTAAAGGCTTTTTTACGGAAGTGAAAACTTTTTTCAAGTTAAGACAGATAAAATTAAACACACGCAATCAAAAACAACAAAAGAGGGAAGCAGCTTACGGCATGTTTTTTCTAACACTTACTTAAGGAACGGAAGAGTTTAAAGATAGAAGCCTATTACCACGGAAAAGATTTTCAATTGTTTTTCTTTTCTTTTTTTTTTCAAAAAAAGCCGAAAAAAGAATGAATGTAAACCGATTAAAATAAAATATAAAAAAGTTAATTTTTTAAGCGTTTTTATTTTTTATTTAAAATGATTATTCGAGACTCATCTTCTTTTCTTTTACAAGCTGATAAAATTTTCAAAAGCCAATATTTACGAGCCTGGGCTAAGCTGGGGATTGATGCCGGATAATAAAAAAAGGTTCTTCCTATATTTATTTATTTTACAAAAAGAACTTTTATTATCTGAAAAAGAAAGAAAAGAATAAGAGTCGCAACTCCCATCATCATCCTCGTCGAAGAAGATGAAGATGAAAAAGTTGCAATCCTTTTTCCTTCTTTTTTTACATCAGAAAAAAAGAAATCTTCCTCTCTCAAATGTCGGGGCGTCCTTACAATATAGATTCATAACGCAAATAATGGAGTTAACAAAAAAAAGAAGACAGAAAGAAAAAAGACTTTAAATGAATGTATATAAAAAAAAGTGGGTGGAGTTTTGCATTTCCTCCCTTTTTTCTCTTTCCTTTGAAAGAGAAGAAATTACGGTAGCTCTGTGACAGCCGATTGGGCGTTTTTTTCTTTTCATTAAAAAAAAAGAAATGCTATCATTTTTTTTGATTACAAATTTTAAAAGAAAATTCTTTGAAAAAAAACAAATAATAATAACATTAATTTTTTTAAGAAGCTTAACATGAAAAAATAATACACACGGAAAATAAAATATGTTTGAAACAAAAACCTAAGTCGAGAATCGGCAAAAAATGAATGAATGCAAAGCCTCGTTGAAAGAGGCTCAACATAAGCTGGAATAGAAAAAAGAGGAGAGAGATGAGCTGGTGATTAGAAAAGGTTTGCGCGTATTATCGTTTTAAAGGGTTGGGGGTATATATATATATATATATGTTTAAACAGAAAAAAAAACTTTCCCCTTAAAGGCTTTTTCAAAAACATTTTTCAAATGCTGCTGCAAACAGTCGATATTCTTTTTTGTATGCCAATTTATGGTTGCTTTTAGAAAGTTTGTTGAATGTTTTGGTCAACTTCGCATTTTTGCTCTAAGAGAAATTCGCCATTATTGATAGCTTGAGTTTATTGGCACAACCAATTTGACTGGCACTTTTTAACATTGTATCAAAAATTGTTTGACCCCTAAAAATTGTGCCTTCATTCAAAATTTTACATTTTCAACCTTTGATACAAATAAAATGTTTTTCATGATTCGTACAAAGTTCCATATTTCATACTTTAAACACATTCTTGACTTTTTTTGCCTCATTTCCGTTGATCAATTTCTCTCTATCTTATTTCCACACATTCTATCTCAAACATTTTTTCTTCACCATCTTTTTTCTATAGTCTGATAAGATGCGTTAAATGGCACACCAGATCGTGTCTTTAATCCCTTTTTCCATCATTATTTTTCTTTTTCATGCTTCTTCTCTAAAACTGATAAAAAGCAACTTAATTCCCATGATTCTGTTTTATTACTACAAATATCATATTCTCAAAAAGTGTGTCTCTTGAAAAGAAGACAAAGAACAACAGTTTTCCCATTCTTTTTTTTTGTTACGAGATTAGCAAAGCTGATTGTGTGAAATTTAATCACGTTAGAAAATATTATACAATAATATTATTTGATTTTTAAGACCCTAAGCAATTTTCTTTGTTTTCAAGAGATAGCAAAAAAAGTTACACCCTTGAAACAAAAAAGGTGCAAGAATTTTCGAAAGGATAAAACTTTCATGATTTTTAAGTCAAAGCTTCCGGTAAAAACACACACAAAAAACATTGATTCATACAATTTTTTTTAATACAAC
Source organism: Panagrolaimus sp. PS1159 (assembly GCA_963922195.1). Classification (NCBI taxonomy): domain Eukaryota; kingdom Metazoa; phylum Nematoda; class Chromadorea; order Rhabditida; family Panagrolaimidae; genus Panagrolaimus; species Panagrolaimus sp. PS1159. The sequence goes on along the minus strand of CAWUHW010000001.1, from coordinate 5,917,881 downwards.
AACTTTTTTTTATAAAGAGTGAAAGTAAAAGAATTTCCACAAATAGACTTATTCCCGACTTAACAAGCGCAAACTCGGATAAGGCCTTAAGACGATTTTATTCTCTCTCTTTTTCGTTTTCTGATCAAATATATAAATAATACACATACATATAAAATAAAATAAAATAGAGTGAGAGTGAATTGAATTGATTGAAAAAACACATTTTTATTTTTCCATTTTAACAAATTTATAACGTTTTGTGGCAGTCGGGTTTTTTTTTTGATTTGATTCTTTCTATTTTTTCACATTTTTGGTTTTCGACGATCAAATTTTTGGAAAAAAAAAGAAATGATAAGAGTTTTTTATTGAAACCACCGTATCCGTAGAGGAAAATATTTTTTAGGGTACGGCAATCGTATTCTTAAATAATTGTGTTTGTTTTGTGCTTTTATTGGTTAATTTGATCGTTAGCTTAAATTTTCTTGGATTTTGTGTTTTGCTAAATATGCAAATTTGATCTTATACGTAATCATACATTTAGAACGAAGTGATGGTACATTTTTCATTTTTAACGTCTTTTTTCGAAATGGCATAAACCTGAAGAGTAGGGTCTTTTCCTATTGTTTTTTTACCTGATTTTCAGGTTCATGCAATTTAGAAAAAAGACCTTAAAAATGAGAAATGTATCAATATCTTTAAATTTTTGAGTCTTTAGTTTTTGGATTTCAAAACCTTCCAAATCACTTTGTATTTTATATAAGTCATACAGTATTCTTTTTCCAACTTTTAAAATTCCATCTCTTTTTTTTTCTAAATTGTCATAGAAAAATTCAGGTTTAATTGCTCGAAAAAACTATTTTTTTCTTTTTTGCGCGAAATTTTTGTTTCCATTTTTTTCATCGCAATTTGTATTTCGGCATGAAAATCAAAAGCAAGCGTGGCATTAACAATCTTCTATCGTCTCTCTTCAACTTTTTCTCATTTATTAAAGAGTGCTAAAAGTACCTATTTTCTTTCATTTTTTGTTTCAATGGATTAGCAAATCTGCATAAAAGAAGAAAGCTTTAATCACTTTTATAAAGAGACTGAAAATACCGCCAAAGTGTATTTACGCTGTTCTCGACGGCAACGCCATCGAAGCAAAAAAGCGACAAGTTTTAGAAAGAAGACTCAAAGAGAAGAGACATGGCACTTAGTTAAATGTTGTGTGTTTTTTTTTGTGTTTATCCGTTCCGAAATATATAGATTGAAATCAAAGAGAAAAATATTTTTGATGATGGCAGATCAGCGGTTCGTTCAAGGGTGGTTAGAATGTCTCTTTTTAAGGGAAATAAAATTTTATCAAATCATTTATTTATAGTTCTAGAACATTGGTGGATTACTGTAATTCCTTACATAACTCTGTATTACATATCTCGTTTATAAATTTTTGTGTAAGTTTTTTCAAAGCTTATAAATTCGTAAGCTGTAAGCCTTTTTTTAGATTACCAAAGCAGTAGTAATCTTTACTGTACATTTCCTTCCTTTTCTTTAAAAAGATCAAACTTCAAAATCCCTTCTTAGGTTACATTCCTTCGAAATATATTTTTTATTTTCGTCTTAGGTTGTCTCAACACGACTACAAAAACTTCCATCTACAACAACAATTTCGAAAACTTCAAAAAATTGGCATTTTTTATTTTTGCCAAACAAATTCCATTCTATATTTTTTTGTCACATTTCTGTAGTTCAACAAAAGAAAAAGAAATTAAAGAAATGGATTTGATTTTTTGCTTTTTTAAAAAAGGATTATCCCATTTCTCGTATTGTTAAAAATACAAAAATTTTTTAATTTTGACAAATGTAAAAGATTTCTAAAACTTTAAAATCTTTCGATGGCAACAACACCATCCTCCACCTCCTCGTAACATACATAAATACATACAATTGACGTCTTTAAAAACATTTATTTTTTGATTTCTAATTTTTTGTAGCCATTAAAAAGGTTACGAAATTGCATATACTTTTTTTTGATACACTTTATCCCTGTTTTTGATATTTTAATTCATCTTAATACTTTTTTAAAATCCACAGATTTATTAGTAACAAAAAATGCCAAAAAAAAATTTCAGTTTTTGAAACTATAAAAGTGCCAAAACAAATCATCAAAAATTTGTCAAAAAACTTGTGATAATTGTTTTTCAAAGTTTTTTCAATTCGCAAAAAAACCTTTTTATTTATTTTTTGATTCTAAAATAATTGCAGTCTTTAAACGCTTTTTTTCTTCCAAATATCATCAAAAAATTTTTACGATCTCTTAAAAAAAAGTAGTTGAAACATGCGTGTGGCAGAAAAAAAAATAGAGAAATAGAGAAGGGTATTGTTTCCAAAACTCTTTTATTCTTCCAAAAAAGAGAGTATATTTTTCTTTTTTTTCAAAAATGACCTCAAACTTGTGTGTGTTTGGATTAACGCTGTTTGATCTCTCTCTCTTTTATATTTTTTTCTTTCTATCATCGTCATCGTCATCATTGATGAAGAAAAATAAAAAAGTTTGGAAACAATCAAAAAAATTTTTATAACTTTTATGGAGTTTTTTTTTTGAGGTATCTGACAAAAAAGGGGTCGAAATTTTTTTGAGTTTCTAAAATTTTGACATTTTTCGAGACTGTTTTTTTAATATTTTCCATTTGAAAAGAAACTTCAACTTTCATCTGCCAAATCAAATTTGTCTTTATTTTTAAGGTTACAAAAAAAAATCACAGCAGGAAATATTACTTCCCATCAGTTTTAAAATTTTTTGTAATCTATGATTTTTAACTTTTAAATTGATTTTTTGAAGCAAAAAAAATTTGTTTTTTCAACTTAAAATTTTTAAGTAACTTTTTTTAAAACAAAACAAAAAAGTTTTTTTCTAATGTACGTTTAAAAAAAGTTACCGTATTCTTCTATCAAAAAAAGAAGAAGAATTTTTTTTGTATATGCTTGCGTGCACACGTTTTTGAAAAACAGAGAGAAAGAAAGAATTTGGTTGGGGCTGGTTGGATAGAATTGGAAAAAAACGCAGAGTCTTCTTCTTCTCTTCTTTTGTGTAAATAGAATAGAAAAAAAATTGATAGAAAGAAAAAATGCAAAAGCAAAAGCAAATTGCTTTACTTTTTTTTCATAGTATCGAAAGAATCGCAGAAATAAGAATGTAGACAGGAAAGAAAAAAATATCTATCGCGAAAAAGCTGCTTTTTTTAAACCCAAACAAAAAAACACACAAAACTCTTTTAAAAAAACAATTTAGTTTCATTACAGAAAAAATAGTGAAAAAGTGAGAAACCATTAAATTTGCATATTTTTTAGTGGATTCTTATTTCTTTGTCGGAACCCAACTCAACACCAATGATGGTAGTAAAGCAAATAATTAACCCACACACATTTAAATTTTTCAATTTCAGTAGTTTTTTTAAATCGCATAATTGGTTTTCAAAATAGACTTCATTTCTTAAAACACTTTTCCAAAAAAAACATTTACAAAACTGCCTTAGGTCATTTCAGCCTACAGTACTCTCTTTCTTTTTCTGCTAGCATGCCTTGCTTTTTTTTGCTGACAGCCGTTGCTGGAAAAAAAAGATTTCTTGTTTGCATAACTTTAAATTTCTCAGTCACAGTCAAAAACAGAAGCAGCAGCAATGATGGCACCAAAAAATATGGAAAAAATTCCCACGCCAAAAATAATTGACAGTCGAGCGTTAATGCCTAAAATGGCAAAAGAAAAAGCTTTTACTTTGTTTTTCAAACCAAAAAAATAAAAGGGATTGCATAATGTTTCATTTAAAGACTGCTAATTTTCTTCTAAAAGCAAACTTAAATGTTTTTGGCGCAAATTGACTGACTTTTTTAAGAGAGTGAGTGAAATCAAGTACCACCCGATATATTTCCATGACTTACTTAAACTCACACTTCTTTCATTCTTTTAAGAACAAAATGGAGTAAACAAAAAATCACTTTTTTTGTCTTTTATTTGAAAGCTTTCAAAACATTTTTTATTGTTTACAAATTATTTAAAAAGAAAAGAAAAGAAAAGCGGCAGAAATCAAGGGGCACTACTTTTTTTGTAAACCCAAAAATAGTAAAAGTTGAATGACTTTTAACTCGATTAACACAGTTTATTTTTTTTCGAAGAAAAATTGTTAATCCTCCGTGTCGACAAAAAAAGATAGGCCATTCTCGATGATGGTGATGGGCCAAGAAAAAAAAAGGCAGGTGTGAGATGCCAAAAATTTTTGATTTTTGTAACAAACATTTTTTGTTTTTCATCGAAGTAAGTCTTTGCCAAAAAAGTCAATTTCTAATTTTTTTAAAGAAGGAAAGGTTTTAAATCTTTTAAAAAAACCTGCTCTCTTCTTTTTTTTGCCTGGCCTGATGGTTGACTACTTACTTTTTTTTGTGTTACTAATACCGTAATTGGCATTGAAAGTCATTCTTTTTTGCAAATGAGAAAAATAAGGATTTTGGACTCTTCTCTTTTTTTTCGATAAATGAAATTGAGCCTATCCAAATTTTGAATCAAAAAAGGGTAAAAAAGGGGTATGTTTTTAAAAATCAAGGTTAAACTTTGACATTATTTTAATTTTTTTATTTTAAAACTGAATAGAGAATTAACCAAATTTCAAGTAGATACAGGTATAAAGAGGATGACTTAAAGCAATACAAAAGAAATTTTTATGAACAGTCTTTTTTGAATTGCAAATGAGAGTTTATTAGTCATTGCCGCTGATATATTTTTTATGCATCGCAAAAAAAAACTTGTTCAAAAACAAAAAAGTCAAAGTATACGGTAGCTTTTTTAAACGTGCGTAGTTCTTTCGTTCAAACCTCAAAAAAAAGTTTTCTTTTGTTATTTGAGTCACAAGTTTTTTGATCGTATGCTTTTTTGACTTTTGTGAAAAAGAAAAAGATAAACAAAAACAACCTGATCGTAAATTTTCGTATTTTTATTCCTTCAGTAGCATTCTTTGAAAAACGAGAGATAACAGCTTCCATTTAAAATGTGTTAAAATCCTTTTTTAATCATGTTTAAAATATTTTAATTAGCTTTAAACAACTTTTAATGACTTTTTTAATGACAAGGAAGAAGAAAAGGGAAATTAAGGAAGCATAGGTCGTAAATCAAAATTTTTATTTCTTTCTTAAACACAAAAAGTAATGGAAAAGAAAGAAAACATAGGCGAAAAAAGGAGCGATAATCGCGCAAAAAATATAGTTTATTGAAACTGAAATGAAGCAAACGAGAGAAAAAAAAGCAAGGGTGTGATAAGAAGTGAAGAGCAGAGGAAAAGCGTGATAATAATGATTGATTACCATCCATAACTTTTCCCTTTTTTTGTGAAGAAAAATGTCAAAGTTTGAAGGAAATGAGAACAAAAAAAGTAATACAAAAGCAGTATGATTTTTGAATTCTTAAAACGAAAAAGATCAAATGTAAAAAAATTAATCATTCTCATTGATGACGCCTTTAAACACTGCAGAGAAGAGAAGATTATAAACTTCAAAATGATGGGAATTTTTTGTGGATATATTTTTGGACCATCCAAAATATAGCTATTTTTAGAATAAAATATTTTCAAGGATTATCTCTCTCAATGTTATCCCTTTTTTGGCAGAATCCAACTTACATATCTTTTTTTTATTGTATTTGTTGAATCTATCATATTTTACTGAACAAAATAAATATTATTGGATTACAAGGAATTTTTCAAAAGAATAAGAAAAACAAATCCAAATTTTTTTAGAATATAAAGGTTCCAGAAGTCATAAGAATCAAGATATTATTTTTCTCGTCAAGACTTTTTCATTTACGTAAAATAGAAGAGAAAACTACAAAATAATCATTTTTTACAAATATTAAAAAAATGGAAATAAAATCCAAAATACGCATATAATGGAAAGCAAGAAAGCAACAAAAATCTCCTAAAAAGACAAAACTCCCAGAAAAGGCGATTTCGAAAACATTTGGAATCTCGAGAAAATTCTTTCTCTCTTATTCTATTTGATGACAAAACTAAAAATTTTTACAATTTTACCATTTCATTTTTGGGCACCTTTCTTTGGCATTATCTTTTACGACAACGAAGCTTAAAAAAGTAAGATATGAAAAAACCCAGCAATGTCCCCGTTTTTCGTATGTTGTATAATCCTTAACTTTTTCAATCGGACTAATTGAATTCGGACAAACATCTTTTTTTCTACTACCTTTTTTTGACATCTCTTACAAATAACGGCATTGCAATATTCACCAATGGCAAACAAAATGTATATACTTTTATACACTGCACACATTTGTTTGAAATTTATTGTACTTTTGTTTTTAATAGTAGCAGTAGAAATTTTAACATTTGAAAAAAAATATTAAAAATGAAACAAAAAAGCAAAAACAAAATCAACAAAAATTAACAGTTTTTTAAAGTTTTGGATACAGTACTTTTTTTGTTATAATCTTGCAAAGAAAAGTTCAAAGTTTTTCTTTTTGAAAACAAAGAAAAAATTACAGTAATTAATTAAACGTTTCATATAAAACCAAAATCAAAGCAGTTCTTTCATTGACCCGAAAAATTATAAAAAAAATGCTTCCAAAAAAGTGTTACATAATTTTTGTTCAATGATGCGCAACGATAATTGCAGGGTTTTGCATTTCCTTTCACTTTTTTGCAACCTTAAAAAATCAGTTCGTTTTTACTCTTTAATTGCGGGAGAAGAGAGACCTGCAGCTTTAACTCATCTCTCTATTTTTCTCCATCTGGACTAAACTGAAGAAGACAAAAATAAGAAGAAGACTGAAGGAAACCGGAAATCATCACCTTCCCAACCATTGAAGAAGCTTCCAATCAAATATTGACTGACCAAATTTGTTCCTCTTTTTTAAATACTGATTTTTTGAGATTTTTGATCACAAAAATAAACATTCCAAAACCAAAAAATTGAAACATTTTTCAAATTTGTTTTTTATGCTAAAAATAGCACTAAAAATATTTTTCTGTTTGAATTATTATTTTTTAATGACGTTACTTTTTTTTGATTTAATAAAAAATTTTATTGCCTTCAAAAACAATAATAATGGCATAAAACAGATTTATATTATGCAATTGTTTAAGAAGCTTTGGAAAAATAATAAGGCTATGTTTTTTCAAACTATTAAAATGTATCGGATTTTAAATAAATATACGACGACCATTGACGCTGCTTAAAAGTCCGTTTAAGTCAAGTCAAGTCAGGGCAAAAGAATATTCTTTTTTTTACATCAACGACGACGACGAAAAAATTTTGATGACGCCAAATATTGACCAAAGAATAATTTTTTCACACTTCCTTTTTTTACCACGAAAAAAAAATAAACGAAAGCTTGTTGCTTATCTTTCGTTCTTTTGTGTCAAACATTGCAGAGGTCATCCAACTTTTTTTTGTTGCAAATAACACAATTGAGTTTAATACTCGATTAACCTCACTTTTTTTCATATTTTTTATTTGCCTCAAACAGAGAAAAAAAAACGATCATAACTTTTTTTCGGAAGTCATGAAAGGTCATTTCTCAGGGTATCAATTTCAATTCATTCATTCATTCTTCTTCTTTGAAAAAAACCTTTTTCTATATTTTTATGATCTTCTTTTTTTCCAGTATTTCAAAGTAAAAACATGCGAAAACAATGAATCATAAAAAAATAGAAAGGAATATTGTTGCAAAAAGAAACGGCAACTTTTTTGATTTTTTTCAAAAACTTCAATGCCATGGCATTACAAGAAAAAAGTGTCATTCAAACAAACATTAAAACAAGTGCCATCAAAAAATAAAGGTGCAAATTTTGCGGGATTTGATAAAAATCAAAAACAACAAAAAAAGCGTGAAAAAAAATTTGTTTTGCCAAAAATTATGCAATTTTTTGATTGACAGTTTTTTTTCAAGAGCTACATTTTCTGAGGACAGCCAAAACAACTGATGTTATTTTTTGCAATGCAAATTTTTTAAAGGTCATTATTAAACAGGTATTGGAAGATCGCAAAAAAGGGATTAAGCTCCATATATATAAATGTATTATTATTTTTATTTACTCTTGAAAAAGCCAATGACCGCAGAATTTCGCAGAAGAAGAATCTCTTTCTTGACAAACAAAACTTTTTTGTCACTTTATTTTTTTTGTAACAAAAAAACGGGAAAAAAGAAGATGGATACAAATTTGGAAATCATCAATGATCATTTAAAAAAAAGAAAAGGGATTGTTTCTTGAAAAAAAATAAACAACAAAAATAATATTACTTTTGTAAAAATCAAAGATTCAAGAATGAAAAATTACTTTTCATTCAACAAAAAAAAGTGCCAAGGCATTTTTTTGGTACAGATTTTAAATTGTTTTTGAATAAACAATATAGCATCCAAAGCAATTTAAAGTCGATCGACTTAAATTGAGATAATCGTGTTCTAATTTTTAAATTAAAAGCTTTTAAAATTCTTAAGTGTTTGTAGCAGAGATATAAAAAAGGACCACCCGGGTGGCAGCAATTTTATCTATAAGTATTTTATAGAATTATATTTTATTAACCTTAAAAAAACAAATTTTCAAAAAAGCCATCAAATAAAAGTTTCATGCTAATGTAATCCTTCAAAACTCAAAATCTTTTTGCTATTTTCATTAAATAAACTTGTTTCCAAAAAACTGCAAAAGCATTAAAAACACAGTTATTTACTCAATACAATTTTATTCTAAATATTGCATTTAACAAAAATAAATCCTAAATAAATCAGCAGAATTTACCACTTCCACCTCCACTTTAGTATTTAAAAAAATCTTCTTTAAAGGGCTTTAAAAAAGACAATACTCTGTACTTTTTGTTGTAAAACAAATGAACTCCGATTTATTTAAAAATACAAAAAAGAATTCAATAAATTTTATTTAAATAAAATGAAAGATTTTTTTTAAAATTTTTATTTAAAAAACCGTAATCAAAAACGGTAAATAAAGTTTCAAAACGAAATTTTAAAATTGTATTTAAATAAAAACTGGCAAAAAGTGAGTAAACGCAAAACGGAGGTTTTTGTATAAAATCTAAAATCTTTCATTGATTGTTATTAAAACTTTTTGTAAATTTGTTTTAAATAAAATTATTATTAATGAGTTTTAACAATAATTATGGTCAACAACCGCCCCAGCAATCCCAGAACCAGCAACAAAGCAATCAACAACAACAGCAACAACAATTTCAACAGCATGGTTTTCAGCCGAATCCAAATATGGTAATTTTTAACCACTTTTTAAAGAGAGATGTCTTAAAGACAAGATAATTTTAGCGAGGTATGATGCAGCAGCAACAACATCCAAGTAATTTCCCCCAACAACAAATGCCCAGTGGTGGTGGCTTTGCCCCCCAAATTCCATCTCAAAGTGGACAAAACTTTCAACCAATGAATCCCCAACAACATGGAAATGTTCGAACTTTAACACCTGAACAACATCAACAAGTTGGTGTAAATACTTAAATTTGACAAAAAAAATTATATTACATGATTTTTAGTTTCGATTTGCCCAACAACAAAGTTCCGATACTCCAGTTCGAAGTTATTTGAAGCAAGCAATAAACAATCAACCCCCACCACAGCGTCCTCAACAAGAACATACTCTTCCAGTTGTAACTGTTTCACAAGCGGCCAATCAATTTCAAGGTCCTTCTTCAACTCAAGCTGAACATGGTTCAACGGTTTTTGCACCGCGTAAAATAGTTATTTTGCAAGCTCCAATAATTTTTGATTTTTAGAATCTCATGGTCCTTCATCAAATTTAAATGCTCCAAATACAGGAGCTGCTCCTAGCTCTGTTGGACAATTAGCTCCGACTTCCGTCGGTCCGGGACAACAACATGGCCCAACTTCTGTTGGTCTAGCTCCGTCTTCAACTGGACATGGACCAACATCTGTTGGAGGGCCGACTTCTGTAGGCTTAGGTCCAACTTCCGTTCCACAACAGCATCAACAACAACAAAATACTCCACAACCAACTTCTGTTGGACCTTCAGGTGGCGGGGGTGGAGGTCCAACTTCTGTAGGTCCCGGGCCAACATCTGTTGGACTTCATATTGGATCAGTTGGAACCCATGGCCCTCGATCCGTTGAACATCCACCAACATCGTATTCAGAATATCCGCCAAGATATTTTGATCCTTTATCAGATCTAAAAAATTTAATTTTAAGAGATCTTCGAAAATCTATCTCTGTATGTTTTTAGTTCTATTTTGGATAATAAAAAAGACAATTTAGGCATTAAATGAACAAATAGCATTAGCAGCTGCATATGTTCAAGAGCAACAAACAGCTGAAGATCCAACAGCAGCTTTTAATAATCCGCTATCTGCAACTCCTCATTCAATTATTAATCCACAATCAATTCCAGCTCCAAAATCAACTGATGGATTAAAAATAAAATTTTATGTTGAAGATTATACAAATGCATATCTTCGATTCTTTGCTGTTTGTGATCGAATTGAAGCGAGAGTTGTATGTTTATCCATCCGTGTTTGTTAAATATCACTAAAAACATATTTTTAGGCAGTTTTAACAGATTCATATCGATATCATAGTCGATTACAAAAGATGAGTGAGGTTGATGTTCCAGCCAGGATTAAATCAGCTGGATATGCAAATGTATTACAGCCATGTTTAGATTCAATGCGAACAGAAAGAAAACGAATTCTTGAAACGGTTCGAGAGTTAAGTACAAGTTTACAAGAATATCGTAAAATAACTGATGAAGCAGAATATTGTTCATTGTATTCAAGAAAGCGAAGACATGAAGATATTGAAGATATTCCAGATGAACAAGAATTTGAAGAAAATGAATTTGGTGAACTTGTTAAAAAGCGTTCAAAACTTGAAGAAGATCAAATTTATGATGAAAATGAAAATGAGGAAGTGGAGGAAGATGAAGAAGAAGAAAATGAACAAGAATTTGAGGAAGAAATTGTTGAAGTTATTGAATATGATGAACTTCCAGATACTATTATTGAACAAACGTTTGTTTCAAATGGAGCAGTCCAACAAAATGGACATGAATATGAATCTCCAATGACATTTGATACTTCACCAGATAAAGGATCTTCAAGTGGAGAAAATGGTTCACTTGATTCACCATCTGAAGAAATTATTGAACCACCACCAAATAAATTAGCTGAAGAAAATGACGAATTTAGAGATTATCAGCATGAACTTGTTGATAGTGATACGTCATTAGTTGATGTATGTTTTTAGGCATAATTTTTGAATTTAATTTCAAAATTTTAGGCAAACAAAGAAGCCAAAAATAAGAAGAAAAAGCGTAGACGACATGCTGGATTCTATGATGCTGTATATTCTGCAAATGAACAAAATTACGATTATATGGACGACGAGGAATATTATGATGACGATAGTGATTCAACACTTTCTGAAGGAAGTACAGAATCTAGTTCAGAAGACGATGAAGAAGTTGAAGCAGGAGAGAATGAAGAATATTCTGACCATGAAGGAGATGAAGACATTGAAGAGATTCAATATTATACTGGTGATTATGAAGAAGAGGAAGAAGGTGGTGGGAATGGAGATTATGACGAAGAATATTCTGATGAAAATGATGATTCTCCACGACCAACGTATGAAGGTGCAGAAGAAATGGGGGCAGAAATGATGGAAGAAGACTCTGGTGACGAACAATATGAAGAAGAATATGAAAGACAACGGCAACAAGAATCCGATGATGGACAAGATTATGATGATGATGCTCCACAACTTGATGCAGAAAATGGAGATAGCCTTTCTCAAGATGCTCCAAATGATGACGATGATGATGAAGATGAATATGATCCACCTCCACCAGTTCAAAGAGGTGAAAGTAGCCCTTAAAAATTACTTTGTAATATTGTACACTATTTATTTGTCTTTTTACAAAAAATAAAAAAACAAAGAGATCAATTTTTTTTAAAATTTAAAGTTCATTGTGTGTCTGTGATTTTGGGATTGAATGTTGGGAGATCCATTTAGCTTGTTTTTGATTTTCAAGGAATTCATCACGTTCATATAATAAATTTGCATAAACTTCATATGGATCTATTTCTTCATGCTTATGAAAAGAGATTGGTTTTTGTCGTTTTAGATAATCTGGAGAATAATCAATTGGACGAGCTTGATGAAATGCTGCAGAATGGATAATATCAATTGAGAGGCGACGAGCACACATTCCAATTATCATATCATCGGGGGAATCATCTGCAGGACAATCACAAAATGATATCAATGCTCGAGCTGCAGATCGAGAAAATATCATTCTAAATTATCAATAATTTCAATCTTTTAAGAAAAGGCTAATTTACCCTGCTCCACCAGTTGGATAATTATATCCACCAAGACCATCAAAAGTAAATCCATAGCCATATCTTTCACCAATAATTAGCTTAGAAACTTTTGGTAAACAATTAAGTAGTTTATATAGCCTTGAAATACTGATAATACTATCATCATCCCCAATAATAAACCAAGAAACTTCATTTAGCTCGTCGTGTTCAAGGGCATGCTTAAGAATTCCAAATGTTTTTGCGCAATGTCCTACAACGAAATTTTTTTAAAGTAATCCCAAAAAATCACCATTGCTAACCTTTTTCAGTATTTGGAATTCCTAAATCAATAGTTGGAATATAAAAATCTGGAATATCACTAAAAAATTCTACATATTTTCCTTCTTTTGCCCATGTTCGCTTTGATATCAAAACTCGAGATTTATGAAATTTTGAACATGTTTTTATTCCAATAAATGTATTATCATTTGTAATTCCTTTTCCACAGTGTGTTGTATTTTTGGGGTATTCAGGTTCTTCAAACCAAATAAAACATTCGGGAGCAGGGGATATACAAAAGCCAATATCCGTTGTTAGGGGAGTTGAAGCAAATTCTTCAACAATTTTAGCTAATTCAAATTTTGCATCAATTGCAAAGGCAGTTGCGGATTGCTCGGTGGAGGTAACTTGAAGAAGTCTAAAAATGGAAAAAAATTGTTAGGTTTAAATTTTTAAACTATAGTAACCCAAACAAATTTTATTCAAAAAATAAAACAAACTTTAAAAGTAAAGCTTGACTGAAAACGACGCCAGCGCCAAAATCAGGATATTTAAGTTTTTCTGGTTTATCATAACCATAAAAATGATGAATAATTACAGGACTAAAAAATTTTAACTTATTCATCGCTCAAAAACCTTTAGTATAAACTTGCTCAGTGTCTGTTAAACCATATCCAAAAAACAATAATTCATCTTTATTATGATTTTCCAAAAATCCAATTAATCTTTTTACATCCACTTTTGTATATGGTTCAATAAAAAGAAACCAATCAAAAGAATTTATTGGAAGTTTACGAAATAACGGCCAAATTGTCCATCCTCCCATAACATTCGAAAAATCTTTATGTAAAAAATTAACTTTTATATCACTTTTAAAAGTTTTAAATTGTGATTCCAAAGTTTGTGATAAATCATCTTCAAAGGGGATATTTTGAGATAAAATAATTACATTTAAAAATGTGCCTAAATCAAAGGATTACTGTAACGGCTTTTAAATGAATAAAAAAAACCTTTAACATAAAACAATAGAAATGAAAAAATGAGCAGAACTATCAGATTTTTGTTCATTAAATACTGTAATTTTAAAATAATTCAAATATCAAATTTTAAAAAAAGAGATATAAATTGGTACAAATCCATTTTCAAACTTAAAATAGCTGTTTAAAAAAACAAACTTTATTAAAAATAGAGATTCCAAATTAAATAAATCACAAAAAAATATTTAAAAAAAATAACAATTTTAAAAATTATTTTAGTATTGAGCAAACGAGTATACTGTGATCCACGAAATCATGAACTAAAAATTAAACATGATTTTATACTACTGTACGTTTAAGAATTATTCCAGATTCGGTTTATCAGGATCATAAAATTTAAACCTAAATATTAAATAAAAATTTACCGTTGCAAATGCAGCCCCAAATCCTTCTTTAGCTAATTCCCAAAATCCACCATATTCTTCCTCATCTTGTTCTTGATATTGTGTAACAAACATTTGTCCAACATAAGTTGAAATACCAACCTATAACAAAACTATTGATACAAAAATAAATATATTTTTAAAATTTACATAGGAAACAAGCCCAAGAATTCCACGAATAGGAACAACACCAAAAATAAAACCAAGCAAAAGTCCAAGAATTTGCCGACCCCAATACAAAACATCTAATAATTCATCTTTATCGTACCTAAAAGAAATTTAAGGTAAAAAATTAAAACTTTATAAAAATTACCAAATAGATTTTCTTGCAATTGCTTTTGAAAATGAATCAGATATGGTTGGAATCTTCTTATCTTTTTCTGCCATCGTTGTACTAAAAATTCACAAAAAATGAAAACAGAAAAGAAGCTATGGAAAATATGTGCAACTGCAAAAATTACAGTATCAGGAAGAAAAAAATTACAAGAGTAAAAAACTTTATTTACAAAAAAATATTAAAATCAAAAATTATTAATCATTCGAAAGTAAAAAATATAAAAAAATATTTCAAATAAAATTATTAATCATTCAAAGCTGCCAAATATTCTGGAGTTAAACGATAAATACCGTTATCAAGAAAAACAAGATTTGCACGAATTTTACGATTCATGAATGTATGAACTTCTTCCATTGTTATTGGAGGCTTTCCAGGACTTGATAGCATATTGAAAATGCTTAATAATCTTTCAGCTGTTACATGTTGAACATATTGTCCTGGATGAGGACGCGAAGAAATTTTAAGCTAAAAAGTATTCTCATAAAATTACTGTCAAAATATTAAACATACCATATTTCTTGAATATGTCCAAAAACTTTCCATTGCATCAATTCGTGGATTTTGTCCATCATCATCCCCTTCATCCGATTCTTCTTCAGATTCATCATCAAATTCACCCTTTTCAGAATATTTCTTTTTTTGCTCTTCTGCAGTTTTTTGTAACCTTTGCCATGCAGCTTCATCATCATTTAATGTTGCAACAGTTCCATCAGAAGTTAAGCAGCCTTGTTGAATCCACCAATCAATTACTTCTGTAACAACTTTTTTATCCCATTCCATTTGTTTAGTTAATTCTTCAATATTAATAGTTTCTAAAAAGACATTATTAATTTATGGTATAACTATTTAAGAAAATATTACCATTTTCAAGGAATGCATTAATTACAAGAAAATGCGCTAATGGAATTTCAACATTAATACAAACATCACCAAATTCACAAATCAGATCAACAAAACATCCATAATTATTAAACCACCGAAGCTTACGATTATTCTTCCGAGTATTTTCATAAAGTCTTTCGACATATTCACGTAATTCTTGAACGGATTCAGTTAAAGCAAAAGATTTATCATCTTTTTGTGGCCAATATTCTTTTGAAATAATTCGAACATCAATATTTTCTAATTTTTTACAAAATGTTTCAGAATCTTCAACATCTTTTAGCATCACTTCACATTGTGTTAATTCACCTTCATGAAATCGATTCTTCATCATATCAACATAGCTTAATTCTTCTTTAAATCGACGACGCCATCCATTAAGAACTAATCTTGCAGCAAGAAATTCATGATATTCTTTTACAAACATTTCTTTAGACCCGTATATCATAACTAACATAGAAAAAACATCTGCAGATTGACGAAAGAGTCGACTTTCATCTGAAAAAAATACAGTAATAAATATAATAAAGATAAAAAAGCATACATGGATTTGCATCATGTGGATCAGGCTTCCATTCACTCCAGCTATTTTGTGATGTTTCTTCAATTGCTAACACATATTCATCATTTACAGATGCAAGTTGATTTTCAGAAAAGATTAAATTGCAATAATTTGATGAATTTTCACCCGGTCTTTCAATGGTAATAAATTTAATAATTGTTTTAATTGTATCCGGACGAGTACTGTAATAAAAAACTGTATGTTAAAAGAGCAAAAAAGTAAAAACTTACATAACATAATCTTTGATAACATTACAAACTCGATGAACTAATACAAATGAGTGATCAAAAAATGTTAAAGATTCAACAACATTAGCATATGAGTTAAGAATCTGTTTCGTGCTTATACTTGTTTGTAGCAGCTTTTTTCGAATTTCAATAATTAGCGAATTTACAAGTTTTTCACGACCAAACCATTCTAAAGATTTCATTGCATTCATAAGTTGTACAAGTGATACCTTTGTTGCAGGATATGATACAACAATAAGTTCATAACTCTAAAATGAATGTTAATAGAGTTTAAAAGGATAAGAAACAAACTCTTGTAATCATATGTTCAATGAATGCTTTTATAGCATAAACTTTAAAAGGTCCTTGCATTTCTTTAAATCTTGTATCAAAAAATTCCATATATTTACAGATAATATTTGCATCTTTAATAACATTGGAAAAAATTCCACGTTCAGCTAAATTTTTACATCTTTGAAGGGCATAAACATTGATAACTTCTGTCATAGCAAGGGCTAAAGCTTCTTGAACAATTTCTAAGAAACGTATATTATCATTTGTACATCTAAAAAGAAGCATAAATGTCAATATTCGACAAAGACAACAGCAACAACTTACAAAAGATTAACACACTGTTTAACTTGGCACAAATATTTATATGCTGGCTTCAGAGTATTTGTTGAAGCACAATCATGTTGTAAATTATCACCAATATAAATTTGTAGACAACATTTAAAAACTCGTTTTGTAATATTCTTAAATGTTTCCATTGCTTCATGTCCAATAAAGGCTAATGAAATTTCATCCCATAAATTTATTGCTGAAATTCTTTCATCCATTTTACATGCATTTTCAACATACTAAAAAGGTTGATACTATAATTTAAATGGATAATATTATATAATTAAACATACCCCTTTCAAATATTCATTAAGCTTCCAAACATTTTTTGTCCATTCTGTTGTAAGAGTTTCTCGTTCTCGATCTTTGATACTTTCACACCATCGAGTAAAATTTTCTAATACATATGGTGGAAGAAGCATGTTTGAGATCTAAAATAATGATGAATGAATACAACTATAATAGTCTTCAACAACAGTGTGATCTTTGATAAAAAAAAATAAAATCCAATGCAGTTTGACAGTTTGAGAAAAAAGTCTAGAGAAAAAAACGTTTCTGGTGAAGGACACATTGCCAAAAACGGCGGTAGATCCGTTATGGGAAATTGCTTCGTGGAAGCATTAATTATACCTTCAAAAATGTTAATCAATGAATGAGAACAAAGCTATTTTAAGTATTAATCTTCAGAAGTTAATCGAATGTTGGGCTTTTGATGTTGAATTATTGTATCTTGCAGAAAAAGCTAAAATGCCAATTGCAGAAGTTGCTGTTCAGTAGCATGTTTTTTTTAGAAACGCACATGGTAAAACTGACAATTGTGCAGAGAAAAAAATCTCGTTTATTTTTGTTTTTTAAGGGCATGAAATATGAGAAATACGTATAATAAAAAAGTACTGTAATAACTTATCTTTGAAAAAAAAAACATTCATAAAACTGTTTTTGAAGTTTGTTTGAAATTATTTCACATTTGATACCAGAAACGGCTTTTTAAATAAATTTATTTTGTATAAAAATCAGTGCAATTTACAATGATAAAAAAACCTTTAATCAAGAATGAGATAAGCATGTTTTTTATTAAATTCAAGATGAAGATGATGTCCATCATTTGTATCAAGCTGATAATTTCTTCCATCATTTGTAACAGTATATGCAATTGTTGCACCATCTTTTCCATGACCTGCACCACCTTGAATTGTTCCATATGTTCCATCAATTTTTGTTGCTGATGATGATGAAAGGGATCCTGTGGTGGCGGTGGTGATTGAAGACTAAAACATGAGACAAAAATTATTTTAATAAGTTTTGATAAAAAAAAATTTTTACTTCAATCACTTTTGGCTTTCGACATCTTCTTGATTTCTTTAAAAAAACTTTTAAAAATTTCAAAGGTTTATGATATTCCGAAAATGCAACGAAAAAAAGCATCAATTTTTGCTATCCATGAAAACAGCTATGGGCAAAGTTTTTTCTCATGATGAAAAATTATAAATTAAAAAAGAAAAAGATTACAGAGGGATTAAGATTGAGCAATTTTTGTGATGATTTAAATGGCATTGTTTCAGCTGCAGCAGATTCTTTTCCAATATGTCGAAGTGGTTCAACGGGGGAAAATCCGCTGGAATTTTGATTTTGAGATTTTGGAGATTGAATTGATTTTTCATATTCTTCAATATGAAGTGAAAGGGTGCTTTTATTTGGATTCTTTGCTTTTGTTTTAAATCGATTTTTTGGTGGTTCTTCGGTATCCAAATAATCATGAATAGTTACATTTCGAGTTGTTTTTTCAGTAACACTATTAATGATTAAATTTCGGGATGGTTTTTCATGATTTTCATAATTAAAATCTGTTGCTTAAATTAAAATTAAATGCAGTCCTATCAAATTTTAAGCGTTATATACGTGAAAATTTGCTAACAAAAGTGTTTACAAACTACTGTATCATTAATATTAAACTTTTAGCAAATATAATTTCACAGAACTGCAAATGTCTGTATTTACCCTTATGTTTATTATTATTATTTTTATATGATTTGCTTTGAGATGGAACAGGAACAAGCGCTTTTGATTTTTGGCTTGGATTCAAATGTACTTTTTCAAATACTGTTTTTGAATCATCGGAACTTAAAAGAGGACTCTTTTGATGATTCTTTGTTGATTTCTTTGTTGACATTTTCTAAAAAAGCTTTTATTTAAAATCATGGAACATTAATAGATTTTAATAATCGAAGAAATGTAAAATGTTGTATCCATCAAAAATGGAGCTTTTACAATAAAAGAAACTGTATATTTCTGCGTCGGCTCTTTGATCAAAGAGCATAAAAGAGAAGATTTATATTTTATTACAATATATTTTCGGAAAAGAAAAACAAAAAAAAGACGGAACTGTGTGAAAACCGAAAATCGACAAGAATAATTTTTTATACCATTTCGAAACAGAATACATCGTATATCTTCTCTTTTATGTCTTTTGATAAAAGAGCCGACGCAGAAATATGCAGTTTCTTTTATTGTGAAAACTTCATTTTTTGCTCGAAACAAATTTTTCTGTTCAAAAGCAGGCGTGTCTTAAATATTTATCATTGTCATATCTTTCATCATCTACAGTCGTTCTACAGTTATATCAAAAAAGATAGCATTTGATATTTCTATTCGGGTTAAAAAATAAAAACGTTATTTTAAACCGTTTTTTATTAAAATCTATTAATGTTCCATAGTACTCTGCGTTGATACCACTGCTTGCTTTTTTAGAAAATGTCAACAAAGAAATCAACAAAGAATCATCAAAAGAGTCCTCTTTTAAGTTCCGATGATTCAAAAACAGTATTTGAAAAAGTACATTTGAATCCAAGCCAAAAATCAAAAGCGCTTGTTCCTGTTCCATCTCAAAGCAAATCATATAAAAATAATAATAATAAACATAAGGGTAAATACAGACATTTGCAGTTCTGTGAAATTATATTTGCTAAAAGTTTAATATTAATGATACAGTAGTTTGTAAACACTTTTGTTAGCAAATTTTCACGTATATAACGCTTAAAATTTGATAGGACTGCATTTAATTTTAATTTAAGCAACAGATTTTAATTATGAAAATCATGAAAAACCATCCCGAAATTTAATCATTAATAGTGTTACTGAAAAAACAACTCGAAATGTAACTATTCATGATTATTTGGATACCGAAGAACCACCAAAAAATCGATTTAAAACAAAAGCAAAGAATCCAAATAAAAGCACCCTTTCACTTCATATTGAAGAATATGAAAAATCAATTCAATCTCCAAAATCTCAAAATCAAAATTCCAGCGGATTTTCCCCCGTTGAACCACTTCGACATATTGGAAAAGAATCTGCTGCAGCTGAAACAATGCCATTTAAATCATCACAAAAATTGCTCAATCTTAATCCCTCTGTAATCTTTTTCTTTTTTAATTTATAATTTTTCATGACTAACAAAACATGATCCTTTTTTCGATCCTTTTTCTGAATATTAATGTACCTTTGAAATTTTAAAATTATTACTTTAGTTATTCCTTTATTAAAACATTAACAAAAAAATTTGATACAGTTATTAAATTTGTTTCTGCTAAAAATATGTTTGATTTTTAAATTGTTGGGCATTATGTCTTGAAGGACCTCTCTCCTCTTTCTTGTTTTTATTTGTGTTGATTTTTTTATGGTCAGATAGGGCTGGAAGATGTCTTACTGACCGGCTGTTTTTTTCTCTACTAATAAATGTAATTTATTTAACTCCACTCTTTTTTTTTATTAACACTTAACAAAAAGGACGTTTTGTTATTTCATTGGTGACGAGGTGGTTAGTATTCGTTCTCAGGCTGGAGACGGAAGAGAAAATTGAAAGCTGGTTGTTAACATTTATCGATTACCACATTATTTCTGTTAAAATGGGAGATGCAAATGCCACAGGTGGTGGTAATAATCAAACAACAGCAAATACCACAGGCGGTGGTAATAATCAAGCAGCAGTTATGGCAAATAACCCTTCAATGATTTGGCCTCCTCCTGCATACACTGGCAAAGTAAGATTCGACGTTTGGGAAGCCCAATTGGACATGTACATCGCTGATAAAGGTGTTACTGATAAGAAGGTTATGGTTCGATCCCTCCTTCAACACATTGGCTCCGAAATGTTCGAAAAGATAATTGATTGGTGTGCTCCTGTAAAACCAATAGACATGGATTATGATGATTTGATAAAACTCATCCGAAATAAATGCACCAAGAAACCCAACCTTTTTGCTTTACGTGTAAAGTTTTTCAATGAACGTCAACAAGCAGGCCAAGCTTTGGATGACTACTTTGCACATATGACAAGACTCTTTGGACAATGTGAACTTGATAAAATGGCAGCAGATGATTTTGGTGCTTTAGCTGTCCTGAAAGGATTAGCAAATGATGATACACGGCAGTATCTCATGACTTCTTCAACTCCAATTAAATCAATTGCAAAGATCCAAGAGCTGGCATCGACTTTTGAACAAGGAAAAGCTGCAGCAAGAGAAATTAAAGGTGATGGACTTTCTAATTCTAAACCCTACAGCATCAATATTGTTGGAAAAGGTGTTAAATGTGGCTATTGTGGAGGGAATCATCAAAAAGGTCAAGATAATTGTCCTGCAAAAGGTCAATCCTGCAATAAATGTGGAAAGGTGAATCATTTTGCAAAGGCTTGCAAAAGTTCAACAAAGAAAAATGATAAATTTCCACATCCAAAAAGACATTTTGGTGGTCCAAGGAGACAAAATATGGTTGCCCAAGAAGAAAAAGCTGAACATCAATCATATGTTAAACAACAACAAACAATGTCTGGTGTTTATGGGGTACTGGCAGTATCTCCAGATCAACAAAATGTTCCTGCACCATATCTTCCTCCACCAATTATCATTGAAGCAAAGTTGAATGGATGCCCAATATCTTTTCAGCATGATACCGGTGCAGCAACTACAGTAATCAATGAAAGAAGATGGATTGAAATTGGATCACCAGTATTAGGTGAATGTCCATTCAAGCTTCGAAGTTATAATGGTAATATTCCCCTGATGGGAGGTTGTTATGCAAATGTTGAAATTGATGGAGCATGCAAGCAACTATGGGTTACTGTAGTAAAAGCAGGCGATGCTTTAATGGATCGTGATTGGATACATGCTTTTGGATTACGATCAGAACGGGAAATTCATCAACAAAGTAATCAGGATGATTACGAAAAGAGACTTCAAGAAATCTTAGATAAGCATGCAGATGTTTTTAAAGAGGGACTTGGTGAATGCGATATGAAGGTTTCATTAAAATTGGTTGAAGGCGCTAAACCTAAATTTATTAAAGCAAGAAATTTACCATATGCTCTTCGGGAACCTGTTGAAAAACTATTAGCAGAAAAACTTGATGCAGGATTGGCAACAGAAGTTAAGCATTCTGATTGGGCATCTCCTTTAATGCCGGTTATTAAACCAAGTGGTGATGTAAGAATTTGTGGGAATTATAAATTAACGGTAAATCCAGTGCTGGATGTTACTCAATATCCTTTACCAAGAATTGAAGATATGTTTCATGAGCTAAATGGAAGTGATTATTTTTCAAAACTTGATGTTCGAGATGCGTACCAGCAAATTCCACTTGAAGAAGAATCAAAAAAGCTCACCACAATCTCAACTCATAAAGGCTTATTCCAGTATAACAGATTAGTTCCTGGACTTGCTTCTGCTGCAGCTGAATTTCAAGCTATCATCGAGAAAATAATTCATGGAATTGAAAAGACAGTTGCATTTCAAGATGATGTTACCGTTGGTGGTAAAGGTATGCACCACCATCTGGATAAATTGGATCAAACGTTGGCAAGATTTGCACAACATGGAATTCGATTAAGGAAAGATAAATGTGCATTTTTGCAAAGAAAAATCGAATTTTTGGGTCATGAAGTTGATGGAAAAGGCATAAGACCACTTGCAAAGAAGCTTGATGGATTCAAGAACATGCCAGCACCAGAAAATGTAAAGCAGGTTGAAGCTTTCATTGGATTCGTAAATTATTATGGTCGGTTTGTGAAAGGATTTGCACATCTAGCAGCACCATTGAATGATTTGCGAAAGAAAGGAACCCCATGGCAATGGACTGAAGTTCATCAAAAGGCCTTTGATGACATCAAACAATCTTTACTCAAAGGTGATTTATTAACACATTATGATCCCAGCAAGGAATTGATATTAGCAACTGATGCCAGCGAATACGGTGTTGGTGCTGTTTTATACCATAGAGAATCTGATGGTACAGAAAAAGTCATTGCCAATGCTTCCAGAAAGTTGATTGCTTCAGAAAGAAATTATGCTCAGATTGAGAAAGAAGGCTTGGGCATTATTTATGGTGTTAGGAAGTTCCAACATTATTTGTTAGGAAGAAAATTTGTTCTTCTAACCGATCACCAACCTTTGCTTCGAATTTTTGGACCAAAACCTGCAGAAAATTCAATTGCAATTAAAAGGTTAAGCCGTTGGGCGGTAATATTGATGAATTACACCTATGATATTGAATACCGAAGAACTGAAGATTTTGCAAATGCAGATGTTTTATCACGCTTACCTGATCCAAATGAAGTTCCGTCACCAGAGGCACTGGATGATGAAGAAGAATTCGAAAAGATTTATGCCATTGAAGAAATGCAATCCCCTTTAAACATAGATCGAATTGTTGAACATACTGTTAAAGATCCTTTGTTGCAAGAAGTAATCTCTTTCGTTAAACAAGGTTGGACAAAGATTTCAGAAAGAAATTTCAATGCTTGGTGGAATCGAAAAGAAGCATTAACAACTCGTAAAGGATATTTACTTTTCAAAGATAAACCCGTTATCCCAGAAAGTTTACAACTTGAAGTTCTTCAAATCCTTCATGAGGCTCATGTTGGACGCAATCGAATGATGTTAATTGCAAAAGACAATTTTTGGTTTGAAGGTATGACTGCTGCCATAACCAAAATTGCACAGGCATGTGAAATTTGCAACGGTTGCCATAAAGGACAAAAGGAAAGGTTGCATCAGTGGGAAAAGGCAGACTGCTTTTGGGATCGTATACATATCGATCATGCATTTTTCGAAGGCAAAACGTGGTTCATAGTCGTTGATTCAAAAACAAATTGGTTGGAAGTTCTTAAATGCTCCAGTACTGATTCAAAAACGACGATAAAATTGTTGCAGCAGCTTTTTTCTCGACATGGTTTACCACAACAGATCGTTAGTGATAATGCAACAAGTTTTACAAGCTTTGAATTCCAAGAATTTTGTACAACACGTGGCATAACACATACAAAATCTCCACCTTTTCATCCCCAATCAAATGGAATTGCTGAAAGAGGTGTTCGAACATTTAAAGAGTTCACTGAAAAATATCTTCGGGCTGGTCATTCTTTGGATAATGCTGTAGCTAATGCCCTATTGGTACATCGTTCAACAAGATGTGATTACCATAAGCAATCACCAGCAGAAGCTGCATTTGGAAGAAAGCTAAGAACCCTTATTTCTGTTCATCAGATGCATGAGTTCATGCACGGGGAGGTGGAAGAATTTGGTATTGGAGATAAAGTTTGGGTAAGGAATTACTCCACTGGACCAAGATGGTTGCCTGGTTATATTAAAGATATAAAAAGCAAATGTATCTTTTTGATTGAATGTGATGGTGGATTATGGTTTAGACATCGAGACCAAATTCGCAAGGCTTGTGAATGGGTTTTTGAGAAAAAACAAGGTGGTGAAGGAAAAAATTCTTGCAACGAAAATACACCTGGTCGTTCAACCTGCTTCGAACAGGAAAAGTTTTTTACTCCAAAAGAAAATCTTTCTCATAGAAAATCATCAACAGATTTATCAAGACTTGATAATCTTACAAAAAATACCAATACTCCACGTCGTACATCCACTCGTATTAAAGCAAAACCTGCAAGATTTGCAGAGATGGATTTCAATAAAGGATCTTCAAAAGGTAAAATCATTGGAAAAGAAAATCTTGCACCGGCAGGTGGCCGTGTTGCTAAGAAAAAGCTACATTCTGTTGTAGTTGTTCCTCCAACAACTAAATTTCAACCTATGCCAACAGATGAAGAAATTCGACTCCGTGATGAAAAACGAGAAGCTTTCAAAAATGAACAAGGTTATAAAAAGATGCTTCCAAATTTAGAAGACAAAGCCAAAGAACTTGGCTATCGTTACAAGCGTTATTTTGGAAAGGTAATGAATGCTTTTGATAATGGAGAACTTGTTGAAGACTCTGATCTTACTCTTCTTGCAAAAGGCCATGAAGACTTCATGAGTGCCGTCAAAGATCTTCAATATGCAAGTAAAGCATTTACTCATTTTCATCATAAAACTTTTGATCTTCGAACCGAACTTAAAGCTATCACAGGCGGTGAAGCTTCTCAATATTCCCATACTCGTGCAGAATCTCAAGCTCGTTATTCTGATGAAGATAAACAAAATCGTCGTGATCCTAAGATTGATAATCATCGATATCCTCAATCTCGGGGAGGTGCTAAAAATATGTTTGATTTTTAAATTGTTGGGCATTATGTCTTGAAGGACCTCTCTCCTCTTTCTTGTTTTTATTTGTGTTGATTTTTTTATGGTCAGATAGGGCTGGAAGATGTCTTACTGACCGGCTGTTTTTTTCTCTACTAATAAATGTAATTTATTTAACTCCACTCTTTTTTTTTATTAACACTTAACAAAAAGGACGTTTTGTTATTTCAGTTTCTTTCATAGAATGGTGATAAAAATGGACGTCAAATTCCACGTGTTCGATTATCATCAAAAGTTGATGAATTTTCAATTGCCGGTGACGATGGATCTCAAAGATCTGATGGTGAAGCAACAATTACTTTATCGAAATCTGAAGAACGATATCGTCAATTTATGAGAGAATCAGATCAAGAAGCAGATGAAAAATTGGCAATTCAAAAAGGTTGGTGTACAAATGATGGAATTCCATGGTGTCGTAAACAGTAAGTTTTTATCTATGTTTCATTTAAATGGTTTTACGTTTTTTTTAGAATGCCAAAAGATGAAGCAGCTTTATTAAAGCAAGGTGTTGTTGATCGTACATGTTCACGTTCAACATATTTTTCATTGGGAAGTAAACGGGATAAATATTCAAATGGTTATCCAAAATTTTTTGATGAAGTTGAACTTTTAAAAGAAGGTCTTGTTGATAAACAAGGAAATCATGCACCTCATCGAAGCAGCCCTGCAAAAGGTGATAATAACAAAAGTCAAAAAGAGAAGATTATGCTTTCAAATGGGTAAGATTTTTTTTCTTTTGTATTTGCTTAAATAGGTGTTTTTTTAGACCAATTAATATTGCTGAACTTAATTCACGTGGATTAGTTGATCAAAATGGTAACAGTCATTATGGAATTCCATCTTTAACTGCTAAAGAAAATACTAAAAAGAAACATTCAAAGAAAGATAAACAACGTAAAGAGAAAAAGAAGAAGGAAGAATCAGAAAGGGTTCAAATTTGTGAAAGCATGTAAGTTGACAGTATTAAAGCAGTGTTTCATTATGTATGCTACATACATGTTATATATAGTTTTAACTATTGATTAATCCCATTTTGCATTGTTTAATCAAGTTTATGCTTTAGTGAATCTTATTCAATTGTTAAAACTCCAACATTTTCTGATTCTCAACAACCACCTTCTGAAACTCGTGTAAGCTATTCTCCATCTCGTGAAATTAATATCTCCGGATCTTCAACAAACAGTAAGAAATCAAGAAGATGTCGAAAGCCAAAAGAGATTGAAGTAAAAATTTTTTTTTATCAAAACTTATTAAAATAATTTTTGTCTCATGTTTTAGTCTTCAATCACCACCGCCACCACAGGATCCCTTTCATCATCATCAGCAACAAAAATTGATGGAACATATGGAACAATTCAAGGTGGTGCAGGTCATGGAAAAGATGGTGCAACAATTGCATATACTGTTACAAATGATGGAAGAAATTATCAGCTTGATACAAATGATGGACATCATCTTCATCTTGAATTTAATAAAAAACATGCTTATCTCATTCTTGATTAATATTATCATTTGTGAAATGTATTAATTTTTTTACAAATAAATTTATATGAATTAGGTTATGTTGGAATTAAAAAGTTACATTTCTTACTTCAAATAAAGCATAACACAGGCTCTTTAGATGTCTAAAAAGTGTAATTTAAGATAAACGAATCGAATAAAGTAAATAACTTTGGAATGCTTAAAAAATATTTCTGGCTTGTGCGCCTCCGAAATCGAAAAAGCGACTTTTGCCTGCACCAAATATTTTTTTTTTATATTATTAAAAATTTTTGCGGCAAATGAACAATTCATATTCAAATATTTGCCGCAAAAACTTTGTAAAAAATTTTCAAAATTAATTCTCGCAACGCTTTTTTTTAACATATATGTTAATTCAAAACAAATCGCGTTTTATCGAGTTGAAAACAGCACCTTGTTCATTTTTAAAACAACTTCAAAAAACTTCTTTTTTAGAGTTTTCTTTAAATATGAATTGTTCAGATCCTGTTCAATCTCCAAAAAATACTGTTTTGGAAAGGCTTAAAATTTCTTTGGCAGTTTTGATTACTAATCGTGAATTTATTCCAATCATCAGTGTTGTACAACGTCATGAGTAAGGTTTTTATATATATTAGATACATTTTTATAGCCTTTATTTAATCATTACTTTTTAGTAGTTATTTTGAACCATCAATTGAATATATAATGAATCAAAGAGGATTTCATAATTATGTCCAACTTTTTGAATGCTTTCCAA
Organism: Panagrolaimus sp. PS1159; assembly: GCA_963922195.1. Lineage (NCBI taxonomy): Eukaryota > Metazoa > Nematoda > Chromadorea > Rhabditida > Panagrolaimidae > Panagrolaimus > Panagrolaimus sp. PS1159. The sequence continues at coordinate 5,890,438 of CAWUHW010000001.1, read as the reverse complement.
ATTCTTTCAAGTTATCTGATGATCAACAAAGTGTTACATTTTTAAGAACTGAACCACCACAATCGGTATTACCATATACTCATATTGTTGAATATGTATCTAATATTAAAACGCGTGCATGGAATAATAATATTAAGGTCCGAGAATTGGCAACTGATCGTGCTATTCATGAACCTTTACGTGTAAAGTAGGTGTTTTTATATATAATCATTGTGTATGCTATACAAGTTTTTTAATTTTAGTGACTTCAATGATCTTATAATTCCTGATAGAATTTTATTAAATCTAGGAAAAATGAGAATTTTTCATTTAACAAATATTCAACAATATATTTTACCATATCTCTTTAATGGTAAAAATGATTTATTGATTGAAGGAACAAAGGGTATTGGAAGAACAATTGGAGTTTTGACATCAGTTTTATCACAAATTCATATGTTTAAACATGTTCAAAAATCTCGACGTGGACCATTAGCTGTAATTTTGCTTCAATCTACACCATACGAAGATACTGAATATGAAACAAGTCAATCCAAAACATTTGCTGGTCTATTTTGCAAAACTTTATCTTCGCTTTCTGAGCATTTAAATATTACAACTGGTTTTGATTCAATTGATATAACAAATGATATTTGTGTTATTACATTCAAAGATATTCGTGAATATGAAGAAGTACGGGAATTGGTTTTTTAATTGTAACTTTAAATCTTTATTTTTAGAGAACTTTACAATATTTGCAATTCTTTATTGCTTTTAATGTTGAACAAATTATTTCCAAAGTTGGGCATGATATTTTTTGTGCAAGAATTGGTGCATTTGCGGTAAGCTTTTTTTTAGACATAGAAAAACTTAATAATACATTGTTTTTTTAGCCAAAAGATGTTACAACAATTTTTGTAATGGAAGATTATCATGACCCTGGACCTGTAATGCTTCGTGATTGCTTTAAAGAAGATGCAATTTTTATTAGTGATAAAACTTAAAGAAGAAAAGGTTCAAAAATCTTTAATGTTTCATAACATTTTGTTTGTTTGGTTTTTTTGTGTTTGTAAAACAATAATTATTATTGTGAAAAAAGAATAATAAAGTGAAAGTTGAAAATGATTATTCCACTCCAATTGGCTCTTTTTTAAGAAGGGTAAAATTAGAAAGGAAAAATTGTTTCTTTCTCTTTTTTTTGAGTTCGTTTTCTTCTCATCTGTTTTTAAGATCGGATCAGGGTCATCCTCTTCTTTTTTGCTTAAATATTTTTTCTTAAGCTTTTCTATTTTTTGTAGATTATCGCCTAAAGGGGGATATATATATTTAAATGGGGAAAGAAGTAAATCATAGTTGTCATGTCAATTGGGCGTAACTCATTTTTTCCTCCTTTTTTTCTATGCCAAAACTTCTGCTATCGTTTAGGATGTAAAATTTGGGTCAGAGTTTTTTCTTCTCTTTCCTCATCTTTTTTTTCACAATGTTTCAGAAAATTTTTTTTAAAATTTCAAACAAATAAAATTTTTAAAGTAAGGAAAAAAATGAGATGTAACCGATGACATTGACTTGACTCTTTCCTTTTTTTATGAATCGGATCTAATTCTCGTACTTTTGCTCTTCTTTTTTTTTCGCGGACAATTTCAAGGCTAATTGTTCATAGAAATTATTATTATTATTGTCGTCTACGAAATTTTTTACCCCCTCCTAAAATAAGACCTCAATCTTTTAATTTTAGGTAATAAAAAAAGATCTTTTTTTTTTATTTTCGGAAACTTTTCCCTTCAATTTAATTTCTATGTTTGATTAAACTTTCAAAAAACTAAAAATTCATTGTTTTAGAAACTCTTTTGTTTGATTTTATTTATTTAAAAAAATGTTCAGAACGAAATTATGATTATTAGAAAATTTAATTTATTTTTTATTATTTTTGTTTGGAGTAGTTTTTGGCAGAGTAGGTTAAATTTGGAGTTATTAATTAATTTTTTGTTAAATTACAGTAACCTTTGGATGTTCGGGATCAGCACAATTTGCAGCAGCAAGAACTCGGGCGCTTGCCGCTGCAAATTTGGATTCTGAAATGAGGGCAGCAAAATGTGAAAGAGCTGATTTTGGTATTTATAAAGCACATGGTTAGAATTATCATTTTACAGTGGATATCGGAATTTCTGAAATCGAAATTTTAATGTCGTGATAGGAAATCAAAATTGTTGAAAAAATCATTTTTTATAAATGGAGATTTTTGATATTTCAAGGTTCTAAATTTCGATTTTGTAAAACCGTGTCAAAAAATTTTCTTCCCCTTTTAATTTAAAATATTTGTAGAACTTCGAGCACTTGCAAAAATTTATGAAGGCCCTTCAGCTCGAAATCTTGCCAGCGGTGGTCGAGCTTCATGCACCTTTGATTCAGAAACTGAAGGCTGCAGTTGGTTTTCATCTGCAACTTTCAATACCGAAAATGTAGCAGAATTTAATCGAGCCCGTTTTGAGACAACCCTTGATTATCAAAGATTTGATTGTACTTCGGATCGAACTTTTCCATTCACAGATTTTTTTCTTCTTGCGGGTGGTGAGGAAAGAGTTGGAGAAGGAAGTGCAATGTTAGAAACAATAATTCCATGTCAAATTGGAAAAGGAATCCTTAAATTTGATTATTGGATAAATAATGAAACACCTGTTTTAAAAATTTGTATTGTCCCTGAAGAAAATGGTTTACCAAATTGTGAAGAATCAAAATTGGATATAAATCCTTTAACATTTGAAATTCCTGGAAATGAAAAATCATTTCGAATTCGGATTCAAATTGATTTTATTGGTTCAAATGATATAATACTTTTGGATAATATTGATTATGAAGCACAATTTTGTGAAATTGTTAATCCTTTAGTTGAAGCTGAAAAGGTAAAAGCTGAAGGAAGTACTTCTTCTATCCCTGATAGCAATGCCCTACAACATGGCCTTCCACCTTTAAATGGTTTAATTCCAATTGAAACTACAACTGTCACTTTATCTGTTACAAATGAACTTCAAATTGATCAAAATAATTTATTGGAGCCTGAAGAAATTATTCCGAATAGCAGAGAAATTTTACCTGATCCGGCGCTTTTGTCTCAAAGGGAAATTTTGGGAATACAAAATTCATCGGAAACAAAAATGGATGCTTGCAAAGCTCTAGTTTGTAATTTTAATTATGGTGATGCATGCTTTTATCGATTATCAGGATTGGCTTCAACGTAAGTTTAAGTTTAAAACAGATTATGGCACTTTGGTCTTACAGCGATCGCCTTAATGCAGGAAAAAAACGAAACACATGAACCTAAAACAGAGTGATCTGATAAAAACTTGTCAAAAAAGCATAATCCACTTTAATTACTTTTATTTTTAGAGCAGCTTGGCAGGTCAGTAAAACCTTTTTGGGTAATCCCCATACAGGCATTCATAAACCAAATCCAAAAGATAACTCAAGTAAGTTATTCAAAAAAACACAATCCAACAAAATTTAAAATTTTAGGCGGTTTTGTTTATGTCGGTCTTGACGGGAATGATTTTTCTTCTGAAGTTTTTGTACTTGAGTCTTCAAGATTTAAACTTCGTGAACCTGTTTATCTCTTTTTTGATGTCTATCAACGTTCCATGGGAATTCAGCTAAAAGTAAATTTAAATTTTGCGTAAATTTTTTATCTTTCACTTATTCTTCATTTTTTAGGTATGCATAAATGGCTTTGAAGATTGCCCATATTCAAATCCGCCGCTAAAAGCAAAAGAATTTTGGTTACAAGATCAACAAGTTTATCTTTCAACAGAAAGTGAAAAAATATATTTTCTTGCATCAAAAGTTCGACAAAATCTTTACCTTGCAATAGATAATATTCGCCTTCAAACAATTGATGGACAATCATATTGTCCATCAATACAACAACAACCAGAAAAATTATTTTTTGATTAAAAACTAATTTTGTACTTTTTGGATTTCTTCACAGAAGCTTTGCTCAGATTTTATTTTAATTTAAACTGCCTCTTTTTTGTATTGGAATAAATTATTTTTACACATTACAATATATCGACTTCAAAAATGTCAAGAAATCCTTTAACAAATTTCTTCTTTTTATTTTATCACTGCGATAATAAAATCTTTATCCTTTACTTCCTACACATATTCACTTTTTATCACTCATTTCCCTTATTTAATTAAATTCTAATAAAAAACACAAAATTAAAATTTCCAAAGTGCAAAAATTTTTTCTCCAATCCTATATTTCCTTGCCAAACCCTTTTTTCCATATTTTTTTGGGTGCAATTTTTATCGAAATTTTTGTTGTGTGGTCAAAAATGTTTCACCCATTTTTTCCAGTATTAAAAAAGGGCTTTTAATCAATTTCAACAAAAACAAATAATCAAAATTGCCGCACCTTCAAAAAGAAAAGAAATTTCATAATCTCTTCAACATAAAATAATCAAGCGCATATATAAATCAGCCAGAAAATTTTTTTTTCACTTTCATTTTCATCAAAAAGACTTTTTTTCTGTGAAACGCAAAAAAAGAGAGAGAGAAAAGGGTTGAAAGTCTCTCTCTTTTCCTTTTTTCTCTTCAGTCACAGAGAGCCTTCAACGTTTATCAAGGCAAACCTCTTCCAAAAAAAAATATACTAAACTGCCTTAGCCGTGTTGTTATTTTCTTTTATGTGTTTGTTGTTGGCTGTTTTCTTTTTTTTATGTGCAAAAAAACAGCAGAAAAAAATGAGAGGCCAACCGAGCCAAAAGACTAAAGACTTTTTTCAATGCGGTTTTTTAATTTTAAAAAAAAACAAAGCAAAAAAAATGCATCTTTTTTTTGTGATCAAAATTGTGTTTTACTTTTTAAATATTTACTCTTTATTTATCTTAAAGATTTAAATAATTTAAAATTTTTTCGTTTGTTAAAATATGTTATTTTTGGCAAAACTTTTAATACAAAAAAGTACTACACATTTGTTGCTTAGCAATAAACTTTTGTTTATGTATGAAACTATGGCAAAAACAAATTTAAAATAGTTAAAAAGTGCTCATTTTTCTTATTCTGGTTTTTTTTTACCTCCTATTGTGCAAAACATTTTTTTTGTTTAGAAGTATCTCTCTCCTTTTTTTCTTATCGTGATCGTTTTGTTGCTTCAGAGTCGCACCTTTTTTTCTCCTTTTTTTTACACAAATGACTCAGAATTAAAACAGCAAAGAAAAAAACCACGTATTTTTTGAGTTGCATTTTATTGTTTGTGGTTGTTGTTTATTTTTAATCAATAAAACCTTTTTATACGCTTTTTTTGTATTTAAAATAAATCCGACACTTTTTTTTCTTGATAATCCTTCTTTTTTGCTGCGATCAATTGCAGCTTCATTTGTTTTGACAGCTCCAAATTGGCGTTTTTCCAAGTTTTTTGGGTGCAAAATTTTGTTGAAAATGATAACAACAAAAAAAGTTCAACACTTTGTTATTTTAATTAAATAACTTTGTTTCAAATATTTTAATCGGATAAAAAGATCCAAAACATCTGCAAATTTTTCCATCTTTGTTTGCAGCATTTTTTACAATTTTTAACGTGTGTTTTTTATTGCTTTTTTTTCCGCTTTGTCCGAAAAACTTTTTTGCCGAATATTTTCAAAATATTTTTTTTGTGACCGGATGAAAAAGAAAATGATCTTTCTTTGACCAAAATAAATTATTTCGAAATTAGTTTACATTTCTGTGTTGATTTTGGGTCTTTATTATAAAAATAAATTCAGCGTTCAGCAGCAGTGACTCATTGTTTTTATTTTTTTCTCTTTTTTTGTTTTTGCGGAAAAGTTGGATTTTGTTTATTAATTATATTTTTACTTTTTAATTGATTTGTATTATATTAGCGTGTTTTTACTGTATTTTTGAAACTGTTACAATTTAATATTTCTTATAGGTTACCGTAATAAATGCCATCAAAACGGAAACCACCGCCAAAGAAAACGGCACCTTCTAAAAAGGCTGTTGAAGCATATACAAAAGCATCATCGGCACCGGTTCGAAAATCAACAAGAAAGTCTGTTCAATTTGTTCCATTTTCTGGTGAAGTTTCAACTCCAAAATCAAACAAAGCAAAGAAGCCTAAAATCGAAAGCAAAGCTGCTCCAACAACAAAGAAATCAACAACAAAAGCTTCAAAGAAAGACTTAAAAGTTGCAAAAGGAAAAGTTACAAAGAAAGTTGCAATCAAAAAAGAAGCAAAAGAAAAGAAGATCAAAACTCCTCGAATCAAAAATGATAAACTTCAAGCTCGTCCGGATATTGAAAAACTTGAACAAAATCCTATCATTTTTGGAAAAGGAAAACCTGGTGATCCAGAAACTTTAGAAACGGTTATTCGACTTGTTTATCGATGGACGCATCAACAAGATATTACAAATTTAAAGAAATTAGCAAATGATTGGAAACATTTTCCTACAAATGGTTTTGAGCTCAAATATTCACCATTTGATTCAAGAATCCCAGAAGTGATTGCACTTGAAAATGGAAATAAAAAATTATTTGATGCAATTAAAGCTGCAAAAAAGGATGCTGAAAAACATCGAGAAAAACGTCCATCATTTCAAGTTCATTCATTGTTGGAAAAAGTAAGTTCATTTATGATTTTTTTGATTTTTGAATTAGGAAAAATAGTTTTTGGATATTTCATAGTTGTTACAAAAAAAAAGTTATGTTAAAATTAGTATATTTTCAAAATTTCGATAGTAACCAAAAATTATCAGTTTCTTGCCTTTTTGGATTACTATCGAAAACAATTTGTTGTTGTCATACATGTTCAAAATGCTACAGTATGCTTTTTTTAGATGACAACTGGCCAGGCAAATATTCATATGTTGGGACATCGAACAGCCAAAATTGAAATGACCCGTGGAGGCCGACAAGGAAATAATGCTTTAATTCTTTTTGATGATTTAACTGCTGATTCAGAAATTGGAAAGCGATTGATTGATTCTGGCGTAGGCTTTGAAATGTTGGCACATGCTCAAGAATTAATGTATTCAAAAGATTCTCTCATTTATCGAGCAGTTCGAGGTGGACATCGTAAACTTGCTGCATCAATGATTGAAGCATGGGCAAAATATAATTTTAATGATTTACATATCAATACTTTAAAACTTGATAAACAACCTCTTCCAAAATTTATGCCAATTTCAACAACAAAAAAAGGTTTGGATTTTTTATACTTTTGTGATTACGGTAGAAATTTTTTTAGCAATGGGAAATAAAAAGATTACACCTGTTCATACAGCTGCAATTAATCCAAATGTTGAATATCTCAAAGCAATTCTTGCTGTTGAACCAGTTTTTAATCAACCTGATACTGATAATTGGTAAGTGTTTTTCGTGGTAGGATACAATAATTTTCATAATATTTCTTACAACGAAAAACAATTTTTGTAGGTATACAATTCATTATGCTGCAGTATGTGAAGGTTCAGGACCACTCAAATATCTCATTGAACGTGGAGCTCCATTATCAATTTTAAACAAAAATAAAGAATCTCCGTTACATTGTGCTGCAAGAGCTGGCAGACTTGAAAATGTTAAAGTAATTTGTGCTGCACTTCAAAAGGAACAACTTCCAGAAGCTGTTGATGAAGATGCAATAATTCCAAAAAAATCTAAACAGCTTTCACATTTTGGAAATATGTTAAATGCAAAAACAAAAGTTAATGAAACTCCACTACATTTTGCTGCAAGTTTTTAAGACTAAATTATTTTTTATATTAGTTTTTTATAGGTAAAATATGAACATTTGGAAGTTGTAAAATTCCTATTAAAACAACCTGAAATAATTGTTGATGCTGCAATGAGTGCTGGAGCTGAAAAGCTAACACCACTAATTCTTGCAGCACAAAAAGGAAATCTTTCAATTCTTCGTGAATTAATTGATGAAGGACATGCATTCATTGATTTGGGAGATAAATTTAAAAGAACTCCATTAATTCATGCAACAATTGGTGGACATCCACATATTGTTGCAGAGGTTTGTTTTGCTTATTTGGGGTTTTTCAAAAAAAATAATGTTTCGAAATCAAAATTTTGATTTTCGATATTTGGGCTTTGAATTGACAAGTTTTCGAAATGTTTAGTCTATTTTTTCAAAATTTTAAATCAAAGATGACATTTTGAAATTTTAGTTACGTTATTTTCGTGTTTTTGGAATACAGTATGTCTCAAATTGAAATTTCGCAATGCAAATTTTTTAAATTGTTCGATTTGACCAAAATTATGCTAAAAAATCATGATTTTAAATTTTCATAATTTTTGCGATACTTTTTTTGGATTTTGAATCAAAAATTTTCATCCAAAGCTTTTGTTTTTCTATTGCGGCGTTTTTGGGTTTTTTCAATGCACAATATTTTGAAATCGAAATTTTGATTTTGAATTTTTGAATAAAACAGTTGTTATTTTGAAACATTGCGTTTTTTAATGTTATGAATTTAAAACACCTAATTTAAATTTCAATTTTTTTTAAATTACTATAATTCAATTGCAGCTTCTTCGACGTGGTGCTTCAATTAATTCTGCACCAGATTCTTCTGGAAATACAGGAGCCCATTATGCATGTGCATATTCATGGGGTTTAATTTTGCGTTTACTTGAAAAAGCTGAACCTTCATGTTTAACACAAATTAATTCATGGCATTTGACGCCACTTTGTGTTGCATTCCTTAAAAATCATATGGATATTGTTGCATATCTTTTGGATGAAGATCATGGTGAAATTAAAATTTCTGTAAATGATTGTGATAATGAAGGAAATACTTTGTTAATGCTTGTAATTAAACATGAATCAACAATTGGCGATGATAAAGAATTAATTGATAAAATTGAATATTTAATTGAAAGAGGTGCAAATGTTGAAGTTAAAAGTGCAACAGGGAAAACTGCCTTCCATTATTTTGCTTCAAAACCCATTGTTTTAAAAGCAACAAAACCGGCATTTGGATCTTTGGCAGCTGAAAATAAGAAACGATTTACAAAAGAAGAATATTTTAAAGTTGTTGAACTTTTAACTGGAAATAAAAAGGCAGAAATTGCTTCAATAATTGATGATTCTGGAAATACAGTTTTGGAGGAAGCACTTGAAACAGGAAATTTTTTATTAGCTGAAAAAGTTTTTGAATGGACAAAAAAGGAAGCTATTGAAAGATGGACAAAAAATTTGGAAACAAATGAAATACAAAAAAATATTTTACATTTTATTTTTGATTCTGTTAAAATTGTAAGTTTTTTGTTTTTTTTGGTTACTGTAATGGAATTATTTTAGGTTTATCAAACTTTTAATTCATTTGAATACAATCTTGGATTTTTGAAATTATTTGAAAATATTTCAAAAGAAGCAAAAGCAAAAACTTTGGAAAATGGTAAAACTCTTTTGGAAGCAATGGCAGGACAATTTGATAAAAATGGACGGACACCTTTAATTCACATTTTACGGGATATTAAACAACTTCGTGTAAGCTTTTGTTACGGTAGCTATTTTAATTAATTGAAAATAACTTTTTTCAGGTTCCTGCTACAACTGCTGAAGGAGCAGTTAATCGTGATGAAATAAAAAAATTTATTGAACAAGTAATTGAATTGGCTCGAGCATATTTGAAAATTGATAAAGAATCTGCATTTATTCGTGAAAAGCCAACAAAAAAAGATGAAACAATTCGAATAAATGAAAGTGGACTTTTTGGTCGAAAATTTTTAGGCTCAAGGAAACAAAAACAAAATAATTCACCCAATGAAGAATCATATTTTCCTTCTGCATTTGAACTATCTTTAAGATTTTGGTTAGATGGTTTTAAAGAAGAATATATGTTAAAAGGAAGTAAAGTGTATAATCGAAATCCATTGATTAAAATGATGGCCGAAGAATTGAAAGAGAATGGATTAATTGAAAGAGCTTTATTGGAACAAGATCAAAGGTTTGGATTTTAGATTTTTTTTTAAAAATCAACAAAGTTTTGTTTTTTTAGAAATGGATTTAAAGGGTATTCTCCACTTTTATTTTGTATTCAAAATGATTGCACAGATTCAACATGTTTCATTTTAAAAATTTGTGAAGATTTAAAAATTACTCAAAAAGTTTGTTCACAAATTTTGGAAAAAGTTTTTGATTCACTAAAAAATGAATGTAAGCCGTTTTTGAGTTGTAACGTTTTTAATCAGCTTTTCTGCAGATAAAACTGTCAATAAGTCTGCATTGTTGCTTGCTGTTGAAAAACGAAATTTACTAGTTGCAAAATATCTTGCTGCAAATACAGATTTAGCGAGCAAAGTTGATGAATCTGGTCGAAATGCGCTTCATTATCTTTCAACTTCACCCGAAAATGTTGTAGAATTTCTTGAAGCGATTATTTCAAGAGGTGCAAAACCTAATGTAAGTTTAAAGGGTTACCGTAATGGATAATTTAGTTGTTTATTTTTAGGCAGATAAGTTTGGTCGTTATCCGCTTCATTATGCAATTGGTGCAATTCATTCTACAGCTTCAACAGATATTTCAACGGATAATATTGAATATTTAATAAAAGTTAATCCAGAAGCTGCAAATAAATTTGATTCTTTAAAACGTCTACCAATTCATTATGCTTTTATTCCAATTGTAGAAAAAGAAGAAAAACATTTTGATTTTTCAAGCGTAACAAAAGCTGATCCAATTGCAGTTGTGGTTGTAATTCTAAAACATACAAAAGAACTTTCAACTCCAGACATCTATGGAAATACTTTGGTACATTATGCAGCAATGGCAGGCTCAAATATTTGTTTATTGACATTAATTGATAAATGCAAAGATATCAATTTTAAAAATAAGTTATCAAATATTCCACTTGGTTTAGCAGTTGAAAATCGAAATGAATCTGCAACAATGACAATTATTCAAGCGGGTGGAGATGTTCGAGCAAAAGTTTTTTCACTTCCACCAGAACCTCTGAAAGAAGATGCAGAAAAATGGAAATGGCTTCCAGATCGTTCAGCAGAACAGAAACAAATTTCAAATACTATCTTAAGTTTGGTTGTTCGAAATGGATGGCAAGGAATTATTTATGTTATTTTGGATAAATTAAATAATCAACAAAATGTTTTAAAGAATCTTTGTGCAGCTGCAATTGAACATCGACAATTTAATCTTGCTCAAACTTTGCTAAAGAAACTTAAAACCGATAATTCTATCAAAAGAGAAGCATCAATTTTATATGAAAAGCTTGCAGAATTTTGTAATATTAATGAAGAACCAACATCAAATTTAATGAGATCTCTGTTTTCTGCAGGAATGCTTTGGCAAGAATATGAAACAGCAAATAGTCGAGCGGCAGAAATTTATGCAGAAAAATGTAATCTTCATGGCCTTCAACTTTTAAAAACATTAGATCAAGAATTTAATGATGGACAAAATTGGAAGGAACATCTTCGATCACATGGTGCTTTACAAGTTTTAAAAAATCTTTTTAAATCTTGGAAAGGAAATTTGCCAAAACCTGAAGCTTTGCGATTACTTTCTTTTATTTCTGAATATTCAATTGCATGTGGAAATATTTCAACTCGACTTTTTGATACAAATAAGCCAGCATTTGATGGAATGCAAACACCAAAACATCGAAAACCAATTCCAGAAAAGCAAAATGTTACAGCATTAATTTATGCCGTACAAGTTCGAAAATATGGTTTAGCAGAATTTTTACTTGGTACTTTAAATGTTGATGTAAATGCTCGAGATGAAAGAGGACGAACTGCGTTAATGCATGCAATAATGTCAAATGATGAAATAATGATTAAAATTTTGGCACGAATGAAAAAGGGTCATGGAACAGATATCTCTGAAGCTTCACAAATGGAAGCTGTCAATGACGAAGAACCAGAAGAAGATGGAACTGCAAGTTCTGGGGAAGATGAAACTGAAGTTGATGAAGATTCTGAAAATGATGACGATGAAGATGGAACAGAAACAGATGACTCACAACCTTCACCACCAAAGAAGATTGCATTATTGCTTTCACGAAAGGCAAAAGTGATTTCGAGAAAAGCACCAAAATCTTTAAAAAAGAATAAAGATACGAAACTTCAGTTATCATTTAAAAATTCAAAGATAAATGTTGCTGCCACGGATGCCGATGGAAGAACTGCCCTTCATTACCTCGTTGAACCAAATGGATATGAAAATGTTGCACTTGTTAAAGAACTTTTTAAAGCTGAAACTGGTTTCATCCCATTAATTACAAAAAATGATGACAATGGAGAATCTCCACTTTCACTTGCATCAAAACTTCGTCAAAAATCAATTTTTCCACTCTTTCAATCATATATTCGAAAAGGACAATCAAATGGTGTTACAACTTCAACAATTCAAGATCCATCAGAATTGCCAAAAATTGTTTCACTTAAATCTTCGCATGATTTTGAAAAAGTTTCTGCAGAATTTGTTGCTGCTCAATCAAAATCTCAACAAAGAATTGAAAGTGCTGAAGAAAAAGAGAAGCGACTTCGAAAACCACATAATCTTGTGCAGAATCATGAAATTTCTGAAATTGTTAAAGATGATTCTGATGGAAGTTTATATAAAACTTTAATGCATAAAACTGATGTACAATATGGTATTCAAGGCTTTCATAATTATTATCGAATAGAACTTGTTCAACGAAAAGGTGGTGCAAATTTATATGTACTGTTTACGAATTGGTAAAAAGCTTTTGTTTGTTGTCATTTCTTTAAATATGTGTTTTTTTTATAGGGGAAGAATTGGTGATCCAACTGGACAATGCCAGCATACTCCATTCAGTGACAAAGATGCAGCAACAAAAGAATTTAAAACAATTTTTAAAGCAAAATTCGGAAATGAATGGGGACAAGAATTTGAAGAAAAACCAAATAAATATCGATTGGTTGAAATTGATGAAAGTAAAATTGATTTAAGTGAATTAAAAATTGAGTTGAAAGGTGATGAAACGAATAAAGATCCAATTTATCAAATTATTAAAGATATCTCAGATGTTGAATGGATGAAAAGAAAATGGAAATCTGTAAGTTTTTAGCTTTTTAAAGAAAATCCACATTGTTATTTTTTAGGTATGCACAGATGCGGCAAATGCAATTCCATTTGGACATGTAAAACGTGAAAAGATTTTAAAAGCAAAATCAATTTTGGATCAAATTAAACCAATTATTACAAAAATGGAAGAAACTCGTTTTGCACAAAATGAAGCTAGTAACACCCCAGAAAATGCATTGGAAAGAGTTACAAAACTTGCAAAACTTTCAAATGAATTTTATATGGAATTGGCATTGGGGTCATTTGCATATAGTGCCCTACCAGTCATTGATAATGTACAAGTTTTACCAACATATGAAAAATTGATTGAACAAATGTTAGAATTTGAAATTGCTGGAAAGCTTATGACTGCTGCTGCAGGACAAAAAGAAATGGATCCATATAAGTAAATTTTTTTCCGGAAAGCTTTTATTTTTATAATAACCCTTATACTTTTAGATATATCAAAGATTGTATTGAATGTGATATTAAATTACTTGATTCTGAATCCCTTGAAGCTCAAAGAATTTTACAATACATTCGAAATTCTGCTGAAAATGTTAAAGTTACTGGAATTTATTCAATCCTTTCAAAAACTGGCGTTGAATTCTTTGATGAAAAAGGTCGCAAAAATAAAAATCACAAGTAAGTAGCCTTTACTTGTGATTTTTTTTACATGTGTATTTTCAGATATCTCTGGCATGGTACAAAACCTGAAAATCTCCTTTCAATTTTGAAGCTTGGACTTCTTGCAACTCCACCGCATGCAATTCAAACTGGAAATCTTTTTGGTGAAGGAATATATTTTGCAGAAACTTTTGTAAAATCTTACAATTATTGTACTGAATCTTCAAAGGGACAAAAATATGCACTTTTGTGTGAAGTTGCAGTTGGAAGCGTTTTTACTTCAAATTCCCTATATGATTTACAAACGACAAAAAGCGCAGATGCAAAGAATAAAGATACTCTTAAAATTTCTGGAAAAAATATTCCAAATGATAAATTTGAAGTTACTGCTTCGACTGGGGTTCGACTTCCATTGGGTGAATTGGAAAGAAATAAAGAAATGGAACAATCTTGGGGATATATGGAATATTCAGAATATATTGTTAAAGATCGCTCAAATGTTATTATTCGGTATCTCGTTGCTTTTGAATAAGTTTTTTTGGAATTTGTATTTAATTGTTTTATAATATTATTTTAATAAAAGTTTTTTTATAAAATTTATTTAGTTTTAAAAATATTTTTAACCTAAAACATTTACAAATTACAATAACAAAACATTTTTATATTAAAGATTTGTTGGTTTTAAAAAATAATTAAATTTTCGAGTATTTTTTTCAAAAAAGAAAACAATTGTTTCGGCAACTGTAAGCAAAGTGGCACCAACATATAAGCCAATGGTACCTCCAATTTCGGCTAAAAAATTATTAATTTCTTTTTAAAATTTATTAAAAAAGAGTTTTACCAAGAAGTAAAAACAAATTATATGAACGTTCTTGAACGATTAATTCTTGTTTAAAATGTGCAAAATAAATTTTAAGGAAAAGTAAATTAACTCTAAAATATCGTTTTTTGAAGTTTGTGAGTGGTGATTTAATTTTTTACCGATCATATTGTGGTCCTGGTGAATATGATTGTGCTACTGTGACTTCTCGCTGCAATCTTGACATCCATTCTGCTCGAAGTAATGCAGATTTCTAAAATCCAAATTTGTATGTTTTTTTATGATTAAAAGTAAAAATCAATCATTTTTCCTCTAATGTTTTTTATTTTTATGTTTTTTTTGAAACTGCATAAACCTGAAAATCAGGCAAAAGAACAATAGAAAAAATTCTGATTTTCAAGTTTTTTTTTTTTGAAAAAAAGTGAAAAGTGAAAAATGAAAAATTTTTCAAATCATTTGTTACTTTTAATAAACAAAAATTGCCTGATTTTAAGGTGCAAATATAAAAAAAATTTCAAAATCCCCATACCCGAAGTGTTTGAATTTGTGGAATCATTTTATTTAAACATGTTAAAGTTTTATGAATTTGTCCAATTGATGCTGATGGAGCGGTTGAAACTCCAATATCCGCAAGAAATGCAACACGAGAATTTAAAACTTTATTTAATCTATCCGTTAATAAATCAATCTAAAACAATTTTAGCTTTAATTTTCATATTTCTTAAAAGACCTTACATTTTCAATAATATCAGTTTGAATAGCTTTTCGAAATTTTAAAATTTCATGTAGTGATTGGTAATCTTTTCCACCTTCTCTGAAAAACAAAAAATAAAAAAATAATTTGTTTGATAATTTTACCGATAAAGATTTTCAAATTGCCGTAAATCAATATCATAATTTAAATATTCAAAAACTTTTGGAACACTTTCAAATTGTGTTCTTCGAAGAAGGGCTGTAAGCCGGCGAGTAAATTTTTCATAATCTGCTGCAAGATTTGGGGTTAATAATTTTGACACAGTTCGAGCATCCAAAAGTGTACGATAATGATTTTCAAATAACTAAAAAAAATTTTTAGCTTTTATATTCCAAAAATGGGATCAATGGATTTCGTATATCCCCAAAAAAAGAATTAACGGATTTCATATATCCCCCCGAAATATAATTATGGGATTTCATATATCTCCAAAGATGGGATTAGAGGATTTCATATGTCCGCGGAAAAATGGGATTAGTGGATTTTATGTATCCTTTCCGTAAAAAATCTTACATGAAAACATTTTCCACGATAATAATGATAATGATCAGGTTTTTGTCGCATTTCATGTAAGCAATCCAACATTGATCGAACCATTCTCACAATTTTTTTTACAACAAATGTTCGCTCTTCACGATTTAAAAATTTTAATCCAAAAATAATTTTTGAATTTTGCATTGAAGTTTCAATTAATTGTAAATCAAAAATGGCATTTTCAATCTAAAAATAATACTGGATATATTAAATCCACAAAAACGTTAGTATAAACTTGTTTAACATAGGCATCAACGGTTCCTTCTTCGGCAGTTTCTCGAACTTGTCGTTTTTGAAGTCGAAAATCTGTATCCAATTCCATTTTTAAAAGCTTAAATAATGATCCCAAATGATATGGAAAAACAAGTTCAAGATAACTAAAAAACTTGGAATTAAAAATTAAAATATTTTTTTTAATCAAAAAACCTTGCAACATTTTTCCATAATCTTTCTTCGCTGTGAATTCGATTAATACTTCGAACAAGGGATGCTTGTTCGCCGTCCATTGTACATGGAACATGCGTTTCATTTGTGCTATTTGTAATTTCAAAAAGTTCAATAGCTTCTGATAAAAATTGTTGAGCTTCAGTTGCAAGTTTTTGAATATTTTGAACTAACGGAATTCGATGCTTTGGAAGAATATCAAATGCTAACTACAGAAACTATGTTTTTTGATTTAAATATACAGAATAAACTTACCTGAAAATTGCTTAATCTTTTTTCTTTTTCTTCTTCCCAATCACCGGGAAGAAATCGAGATACTTCATTGACATCCAATTCATTCCCAAAAACGATAGTTGTAAATGTAACTTCATGGCAATCTTGAAAGCATGCTTGCGTTAATTCAAGGGCTCGACCTCGCAAAGGTTCATTCTAAAACATGTTTTAATTGTTGCAATTTATGAATGCAATGATTTTTATTCAAAATTTTAAAAAGGAAGGTTTTTCGTAAATTTGAAAAACTGTGTTCTGCAAATCCTGATTCAGGCACAATGGATGAAGTGATTGGTTTCTAACGGATTACATTTTTGACCAATCACCTTATCTATTATCTTTGAAACAAAAGTTACAAAATTCAGATTTCCTCAAACGTTTTTTATTTTTGAAAAAATTTTAGGCCATTAAAAACTAGAAATTTTGGTGTTTTTAAAAATATTCCAAATTGTTCTGTATAAAACTTGCCTTCCATCGTTGAACGCATTCCAGCTCTTTTCGTAAATTACAAATTGGTAAACTCCATTTTTTGAATGATCTTCGAATTGTTCGATTTGCAAGTTCTGAATTATTTGCTTTTGGAATTTCTGTGGGATCACGATTTAAAAGGGAATCTCGATTTAAGGGAGAATTAACAGGTCGACAACCACATCGTTTTTGTGTATCTTCTGATTTAACCGTCCATTGACAAGCTGCACGAGAATATTCTCTTTCATCAAAAAGTCCACCAAAATCACTTCTTCCACAACCACTGCTATGTCGGGTTAATCTTCGAATATCATTTATTGGAATTGTAACAACTTTTCCAGATTCTAAATGCATTCCTTCTGTGTAATGTGCCGTTGCTGGAACACTGCTATCATACATTGAAAGAATAATTCCTGGTTCAGAAATCCATCCTGGAATTGCTTCATATGTTTCAAGATTTAGAAGCAATGATAAAGTCGTTTCAGGACCTGGTCTTGGAACTGTTGCATTTAGAGATACTGTAAAGCACAGGCCATTCGGAGTTACCACAGGTTTTATTGAATCAATGCATTGACGATTTTTACCAAATTGACAACTAAAATTTATTTTTGGATTTAATATATCCTTTTTTTGTGTTAGTGAATTACCTTAAAAATAAATCTTCTATCGATTGTCCAGCATTTTTAAAAATATTTAAAAAATTAAGTTTATCGAAATCTTTTATATTTTGTAGGGTTGTATCATTTAAATTTAAAGTTTGATCATCATTGTAAATTTGTGACATAACTTTAAGCAAATCCGGATTTATTTCTGCAACTTTTGATGCTCTAAAATAAACGTTTTTTTTCGCAAATGTAAAAGATCTTTTTTTTATACTTTAATTGCATTTTTGGACAAATCACAATTGTTGGAAATTCAATCGTTGTTGGAGAATCATATGTTCGAACAGTGACAAGTGGATTTCGAATAAAATAATACCCAATTCGTTCAAAAACTTGATAAATTGTAAGGCCAAGAAAAAAGACAAGCAGCAAAGCCCAAAGGGAACTAAAAAAAAGTTTGTATAAATTTTTATCTTTGAAAATAAAGAAAATTTTGGTCACAAATAAAATTTTTCGGCGCAAAAACACCAGTTTCAATGAAATGCCTGATTTTCAGATTCATTCATAAGAAAAAAATTGTGTTCGCTGTGGGACTTTTAATATACTTTGCTTTCGTTGTAAAACAAAAGCTTACCGAAACCAATTTTTATATCTTGAATGAAGATATCGAAATCCCAACATTGAAGTATCTTCTGCAAATCTGTTCAACGTTGGTTTAACATCAGCAGCGAGTTCTGAAGCTGTCATGGTTGAACATTGATCATCATTAAATGTTCTTCGACGCCTTGGCATTTTTGGTCTTAAAATATTTATTTTAATTTTTACAAAAAAAGTAAAAGTTTTAAAGACAAAGAAAATTTCGTCTGCTCCTATTTTGTCTTAAAAAAAGTCAAAAAAAGTATAATGACAGATTTCTATGTTTGCTTTTTTTCAAAAAAAGCGTCTCCTATTTTTTTCTATAAAACAAAAAAAAACCTTTGAAACGTAGAAAAAAACCATATCATTTTCAGAAGAGCATTTCCGTTCTCCTCTTTCATCTTTTTAAATAAAGAAAGAAGTCTTTTCTTTTTTTGATTTCTTTAAAAATTATCAAATTTCAAGAAAAAAATATTTTTTAACTCTTAATTCATACAATGACAGCCGAATAAAAGAATCTTAAAACAAAAGAAGAAAGACAAGATTACAAAAAAGGGATAAATAAATAAAAAAAGATTTCAAAAGCCTTTTACTTTCATTTGCAACAATTTTTTAGTGTAATATTTTTGAAAGGCAAAAGTCACATAAAAGAGCAAAGTTTAAAAAAGTTACAAAAACTTGATAGCATTTTTGTTTAATTACTGTATTTTTTGCTGTTAATAAATTTCTTTGATATTAAATTTTCAAGAAAAAAAATATTTTAGTTTTTTTTATACAATTTTTAAATCAAATATTTCATAATAGTTGCAGCAACTTAAAACTTTGTTATTTTTAATAAAACATTTTTAGATCCATTTTTAGCTTACATTGAATTTTTGATTAACTTTTTTTGTTAAAACTTTTCTTGCACTTTATCAATTACTAATTTACCATTCATTTAAATGATGCATTTAGAAATATATTTCTATAGAAGCACGTATATAACTTTTTCTCGCCTTATGACTTTAAAGTTATGAAAGCTTTTATCGTGTGAAACTTATTTTTAAAAAATTTCAAACAATTAAAGCTGGACTTTTTTGCAACATTTTTCCTCTCTCTTTTTTTCACAAAGAAACGGTAGTTTTTTTGATGTTTGAATCAAACAACACATTTTTTCAGTAGTTGACTCCCTGCAGAGAGAAACTTTTAAAGCAAAAAAAGCATTCGAGTGAAAATAATAAGTTTCATGGGTTTGTTTCCTTCCTTTCTTCAAGAAAGAAAGAAGGTGTAAACCCGCCCTTTTTCTTTTTACAGGAAATGGCACCCTCCCATTTTTTCAAAATTTTGACAAATTGTTATAAATTTGGCATTTTCTTTTGCTTTTTTAGTTCATTTTTGCTAAAAACATTTTTTTTAAAGTTTTGAACTTTGAAAGAATGGCATTTTCAAATATATTATTTCAACACGTCATTTTTTCAATACTTGTAATATTTTTCTTCTCATCAAATGTTGATGGATCAAAAGATATTCGAGCAAGATATCCAATTGAATTTTATCAACCTGATGTAAGCAAAATAGATAACCCTTTTCATTTATATCTCTAAAACAATTCCCATTTTAGGTAATTGATAATTTGGGTGTCGAAATTATTTCTGCAAAAACTCTTCCCCCATTTGCTCATAAAACACAGGATTATCAATTCCGTGAAGGAAATGTTCGAAGAAGACCTCAATCATCAAGATATCAAAATATTTTTAGTAATTCAAGAGTAAGTTTTTTTTTTAATTATTTATTTATTTAACAACATTTATTATTTACAGTATCTCTCAACTATTCCCTTCCAGGTTATACATGGATCAGAATTTGCTCCTAAAGAATTATCCCCATATGTTGGAAGAATGTATGATCGACGTCGAGAAACATTTAGATGGAATCCACCTTCAAATATCCTTGATTCAACCCTTGTAAACTATTAATAATCTATTGTTCGTTTTTTGAAAATAAAATTTTTAATTGCATGTGAACTTTTCACTCGTAGGCATACTGTATAAATATATATATCAAAAAAGCACAAAATATTTATTATAAATAATTTGCATAATCTTTCAAAAACTCAACAACAATAATAATAAAAAAAAGAAATAATTCATAAATCACTGTCAATAGCTTCAAAGGGATTTGCATCAAGATCATTGTAAACAACTGGTTCAGATTTTCCACGATCAGCTGGTCCGCCACGTCCTCCACCTCTTCCACGACCTCTTCCACCACGGCCTCGAAAACCTCTATCACCACCACGACCACCTCTTCCACGAAAATCTCCGCGACTACCTCTTCCCCGGAAACCACCATCACCACGTCCACGGCCACCCCGATAATTTTGTTGATGATGATAATTCTTGTTTGGATTTGGTGGTAAAAATGATGCTGGAATTCGACTTTTAACAATATGCCATACTAATGGTGTATGAAGAGAAATGCCATTAAATCGTGTTGCAAATTTTATTGGTTCATTGTGTATTGCATCAGCTTTAGCAAGCAAACTTTTTTCTTCAATCTTTTCACGAGTCCATATTGCATCACTTAAAATTAGCATTTAATTACAATATACAAAACCGAAATTCATCGAAACATACCCAGCAGATTCAATCCAAATTTCAAGCATTTCATCTTCATTTTCAACTAATAAATATTCACCATCTTGAAGTTCTTTAATTTGTTCCAACAGATTATAAAATCTTTGCCAACGACCAGAGAGAAGTTCCTTTGCTTCATCTGGTAAAGCTTCAAACATTTTCATGCTACGATTTTGAGTCATTTGTAAACAATGTGCTTCAGGAATATTTAAATGAATATCTGCTTGATATGTACTATCTTTCAATGCTCCCGTTAATGCATCCCAAATCTTTTCTTCCATAAATGATTCCTTAAAATATAGCAATTAACATTTATAAGAGTTTATAAAAAATTTACTTCAGCACCACATTGTGGAATATACTGTAATTTTGTTGTAATAGAAATTGGAGTATTTGCAATATCACGACCATGTGGACGAGAACGAACAAGAACTTTATGAACACCATCATTATCAACTGGAACAACCATATATGAATAAGGATTTGATGTTACTGGAGCTAAAAAAATAAACAGTTAAAACATTATCATTGTAAATGCATACATACCATTGTTAACATTTGGATTATCATCCATATTCCCCAAAATTGAATCCAAAACATCGATTTCAGTTTTAATTGGTTTTTGATTCTTTATTGGTGATGTTGAATTAAATAATCGATCCAATATCGAATCACTTGCAAAAGGTTTTTCAGCATTTTTTGGCTCAGAAATATTCATTGGTTCTACATTACTTATTGTTGGCTTAACTTCTTGTTCTTCATGTTCTTCTTCCTCATCATCAATCATTAATGTAGGCTCTTCCGTCACAACTTTTTCTGATTGTTCTTTTTCCGCTTCTTGAACTTCAACCTTCATTTTCTTTTGTTCAACATGACTACTTTCGTCATTTGTATCCTTTGTTGCTGGTCTTTTTAGGGACCTTACTCCTTTAAAAATTCTATCTTGTTTTTGTCTTTCTTGTTTTTCCATAGCATTTCGAACAACATATTTTGCAAAAGTTTTCATTAAATCTGGCTTTGATGGTGGTGTTACTGGTACATGATTTCCAATACATACAACACGCTGAGGTACACCATTAATAAATTTACGAAAGATTGAAACAGGAAAAGCACGGCGATATTGTCGAAGAGGAAAATGTGATGTTAATAAATGTCTCATTGCAGATGAAGAAAGAATTGCAGTAACATTATTTTCTGCAGCATAATCAAAAGCTAAAGGATCATCTCTGAGGGATTTCTAAAATGAAAAGGATTAAATGCGTTCAACAAATGTTAAAAAATTTACAGATGAATCACGTGGATATCTTTCAGATAATACTGTAGCATCATGTTCAAATACACAACGTCGAGATGGATCTGGCATTTCAAGCTTTTTTCCTTTTCCCAATGATAGCACTTTAGGCTTTTTAACATACATATTTCGAGATGCAATTGAACGAGTATTACTTTTCCATTCAACTTCACCAACAATTGAATGATATCCAGCATCAGATAATGTACCAAGTCTCTCTTTAAATTTATTCTAAAAGTATTAAATTATTGTACCCTATTCCATAGCACAAATATAAACAAACCAATCCAAAAGCAACACCTCCTTTAAAAACAGCAGAATATGGTCCTTTTGATAAAAATTGTTCCTTAACATATGACATAAATTTTTCTCTTTCAGGTTTAAGCTTTGCATCCATTGCTTCTAATTCAATATTATTAAATTCAAAACGTAATGCTTTATCCATTCGAGTAAAATTTGTAATAATTGCAACATATCGACGATGATCATCAAGTGAAAGAGCAGATATTGAATTATTTGGTAATAAAAAATGTGGATTTGGAACCCATGGCATATTTGATGGAGCAACAACAGTCTTTGGCTTTTCAATATCTTTATTTTCTGTTCGACGTGATTCAACAATTTTTAATGCAGCTTCTTTCCTTAAAAAGGTAGGGTTTAAAGTTCATAAGAAAAAAAAGGAAATAGAAATTTACTTGTCAAAATTTTCTGTTGTATCTTTCATCCGTTTCATTTCAAGTCGATCTTTTGCACGTCTGCCAACAGGTGCTTCATCTTTTTTCTGATTTTGTTGTTTCTTACCAGCAACATCCCCATTATTAACTTCCATATCTGAATTAAATAAATATTAAAAAATATTTTCTTTTAATTTTTAGATAGAACAAAAATTTGGTAATATTTTTTTTAAAAAAAAGGAAGTGTATTGAGGGTTTCGCAAGTTAAATTTTTTTAAATGGTACAGTTTGGCATTAAAAATGAATTGCCAAAAAAAATTTAACACCACGATTTAAGAAGCAATAGCTAGGATAAAAGAAACTAGTTTCTATTTTTTGATAATAAAATATATTGGTTTAAAAATTGTAAAACAATATCAAAAAAGTGACTTATTGTCGCTTTACTGTAGCTGTATCATGTGTTAATGTTTAACTTTAAACCAAACGAACAAAAGCCATTTTAAATTTTTTATCATGCTTTAGCTAAAATGCCATTGTTAAATTACCAGATGCATTATTGTTTAATGCTTGATTGGGATTGAGTAATTGTTGGAATGCTTTAAATTGGAATATTTCTGGTTCTGCTGATTTTTCATTTTGTTGTCTAGAAAATTCAAATGGATTCTGCAAAAAGCAAAGATATAACATAAAATATTGTTCGCTTTTAAAAAATTACTTGAAAAACAAATTTTGAAGCAACGTTAATTTGTTTCTGTTTTTGAATCAACTTAGATTTTTTCAAACTTTGATTTTCATCATTCGTTGAATGGGCTTGATTTGAATTTTCAAAAACAGAAATATTAAGGAAAAGGGTGCTGTTATTTTCGGTATTTAAAATATTTTCATTCTTCCAACTATTTTCTGTGACATCATTGAAAGTTAAAGAATTTGAATATTTGGAGCATAAATCAGTCATGGATGATTTCTTCCATGTTTGTGATTTTATCTTTCCTTCATAGCTTTCAGATACTGTAGAATTTGCTAATTTTTATATGTTGCTACAGTCCTTTAATAATTACATCTGCTCACGATGTAGCAACCGGTATTACAAACAGAAGCAGAAACGCTATTAAATTCTTAAAAATGTTTTAACTTTGAAATAATCTCTAATTTTTTGGACTTTAAATATCTTTCAAATTTTTGGATTGCAGCAATTTTTTACCACATTTTTTATCGTTATATGATTTGCTTTTAGAATAAATTGGAGATACATTGAAACATTCTAAATTTTGATTCAAATTAAGATTAGAAAATTCGTCACCACAATCAACATTAAAAGATTTTTGCTTGTTTTTTAAAAACAAAAAATTTTCTTTCGTTGGCATCTATAAATTTAAAATCTATAAAAAATTGTTAAAATGTAAATAACTGTTTTAATTTAAAAAACAAAATTAACTACTTTTTAACATTTGCAAAATTCACAAAGAAGAAATAAAACAATGGCAGGCATCAAAAGTTTTTAACAAATTAACTATTTCAAAACTTTTTTTATGCAACTAAAAAATCCATAAAAAGGGTAAGAATGATGCAATGTTATTGCTGTTTGTTTTGTCATTTGACAAAAGTTTTTTTTATAATTTCTTCTTCAACTGAAAAAAAAAAAGGTGTGAAAAAAAATCTTCGACACTTTATTTTTTTTGTTCTTTTCGAATTTTTCAAAGCTGGATATCTCAGCTGTATTATATTTTTACACTGTCTTTGAACTTGCAAAAATTTAACAAAAAAATGCATAAATTAAATTTTCATTTTATCCTCCTCAAATTTTTTATACGTTAACATTTGGGTATTCCTTTTTTTAAAAAGCATAGAATTTTAAAAAAGCTACTGTAATCGAACTGAATTTTTTTAAAAATTTTTTTCCACAAAAGTATTTCAAAATTTTTATAAAAAAATAAGACTATTAAAAATTAATCCTTATTAAACAAATTTCCAAAATTAAATGGTTAGTAAAAAGTTTATTGTTAGACATTATATCTCAGCTGTATTATATTATTATCAAAAAACACCACCTTTTTAACCGAAGACAAAAATATCACTTAATCCATACTTTCTCTGATAATAACAAAAAACAAAAGAATGAATTTTTTTTCTTTTGTTTTATTCTGAGAGCTTAAGGAAGTATTTTTTTATTTCTATAATTTTGCACCCTTTGTCCTTTTTGGACCTGTAATTAAATGACCCTCTAAAAATAAACCTATTAATAAATCCTTTTTTAAACAAATCTTTATTTTTCTGCTTATAAAATATTTTTAAATCTACTCAAATGATTCTCAAAGAACAAATATGAAATTTCCAAATTTTTCTGAATTTCGTTTTTCATGTTTTCGACAGTATTTTTCAATTCCAGAACCATTTATTTTTTATGCGGCAAAAAATCCAACTTCAATGAAATTATATCAAAAATTAATTGAAAGCTGCAAATATTTTTTTATTAAAAATCCAATTATAAATTTTCATTGTTTAAAGATTAGGGGAAATGAATGGAAAGTTTGCAAATATGATTGTTATGGTTGTCGATTGGCTGAAACATTCTGTTTAAATGATATTGAAAAGATTCAATCTAAAATTTCTGTCCAATATAAACTTAAAATTGACTGTCGTACTTCACCAAATTGTGCTTCATCGATTATTTCAGAAATGAAAGAATGTAATCCAATGCATTTGAAACTTTATTATCAAAATATTTCATTCAATGAATTTTTGGTTTTTTCAAAAACTCTTCAAGCTTGTATTCTTTATAAAATGAAATAATTTATGAAAATGGAAAAGAAGTACCTTGTGAAAATCTTATTTCAAATTTGCCAAAAGCTTTTCATTTTGATTTAACTTTACGAGAAAATTCGTTGTCTGATTTATCAAATACTGCCAATGAACTTTTAAAAATTCCACATTTCAAAAATTTGTATTCTTTAAATCTTTCTGGAATTTCTGATGATTTTGATATTGATACATTTTTTGATTATTTAAAGGTATGATTTTTATTTTGTTATTTAAGTTATTTAAAAAAATTTTTAAAATTTTAGAAAAATACAACGACACGTATGTTTCTTTAATTTTATTTTTAGCATTTTCATAGAATGAAAATTAATTGAAAAGTTCAATCATTTCATAGATAAATCGTGAGCAAAAATATAATCAATTATCTATTATTACACAATTTTTGGGTTGTTAAGATTTATCGAGATAAAAGGAAAACAGAGCAAAATGCAGGCATTCACTAAAACCCAATCCAATCCAAATGTTTTTCTAATGAAACAAATCGGATCCTGAAGCCAGATTCAATGATTCTGAAAGCCAAAAAATTTTTTTGGATCGGATTAGTTTCTAGTGAGGGTCCCAAAATGCAAATTTTACATTTTTGAATTGTTTTTTCCAATTTTCCCATAATATTGTGCAGCAGCGAAAGCAATGAAAGAAAAGGAAATTGCAAGGAATTTCATCTTTAAAATTGGAATTTGATATTTGTGATTTATTTTTTCTTCTATTTTAATTTCTTTTTTATAGATTTTAAGCTTGGATCACCTAGTTTTTTTTCAACTGATTGTATAAAAACTCAAATATTAAAAAAGCATAATTGTACTTTCTTCTCTGTCATTAACCGTCAAATAAAAAAGTGTCAAACAAATATAAAAAGGGTTCCAAATTTCTTTTTATTGCATTGCTTTAATTAATATTATTTGCTCATGAAAGACGGATAGCTTTTTTTTCAAAGAGAAAGGATT
The DNA here is from genome assembly GCA_963922195.1 of Panagrolaimus sp. PS1159. NCBI lineage: Eukaryota > Metazoa > Nematoda > Chromadorea > Rhabditida > Panagrolaimidae > Panagrolaimus > Panagrolaimus sp. PS1159. The sequence goes on along the minus strand of CAWUHW010000001.1, from coordinate 5,863,914 downwards.
AAATTTTTTTGTTTGCAGTTTTAATTGAAGGGAATGCAAACAATGCTTTTTCATTGTTTGATTAATTGCATATTTGAAAGAGTTAATCTTATAAAAATTAATATTAATGCTAAAGGGCAAAAAATATTTGTTTGTTTATTACAACTTTAACAGCAGGAAAAAATTGTATAAAAGCTTTATTTGACTTTTTTCCCACATTATTCAACCTCCATCAGCAACAATGAATACCAAATTCTTCATCGCATTTCTCGCTATTTTTGCTGTTTTTGCACATGCTCAATTTTATTATAATGCACTTACTGTAGCTTCCGAATATGCTGTAATCTTTTTTAAAAATTAACAAACTTTTCATAAATAAAATTTTTTAGTGGCCAGCTGTTGGAGAATCTGCACCATATTATTCTGCTGGATATGCTGGCATTCCAGTTTCTGGATATTATCCATATGCTTATGCATATGGTTCAGTATCAAAACGTAGCCCACAATCTCTTCCACAAATGCCATCTGCAGCATTTCGAAATTAAAAATTCATAAAAAATTTTATTGTTCATTCCAGTATTATTCAAAAAAAATTAAATAAAAATTAAGGATTTTTAAAGTTCAGTTTCTTCAAATTTATCAGTAATTCGTTGATTTGACATTTCCGTACCTAAAAAATATTCGAAACCTGCAATACGCGAAAAACCACTAATAAAAACTTTATTAATTAATTAATTAACAAAAAAATAAGGCCTCAAAAAATAAAATAAAATATGTATAATTAACAATAAATTATAAAAAATATTAATATTATTGTGGAATTAAATCATCGGCTTCCCAAATTCTAAATGTATATCTGAACCAAATTAAACAAATATCTCGACCCATTTGAATCCAGGATAAAATTGGTGTTATTTTTGATCCATCAACTTCATGCCATTGAACAGCAACTTCAGCAATTGGCATTTTAGCCTTTTCTGCAAGATACAGTAATTCAACATCAAAAGCCCATCGTTCAATATGCATTCGTGGAAATAACTAAAAATTAATAAACAAATATATATATTTTAAAGAATTTAATAAAACATACTAAAGCTGCAGCTCCACGAGTAAACATTTTAAATCCGCATTGTGTATCTTTAACAGTTCGAACAGTAAAAATCCATACAATAATATGAAATCCTTTCATAAGAATTGTTCGAAATATACTTCTTTCAGCTTTAGAAGTTTCTTCCAAATGTGCTCGAGAACCAAGAGCTAAAGCAGGAGCATCACATTCAAAATATTCTCCATCTGATGAAAGATCACGTAATGCAGTTTCTAATTTACCAAAATCTGAGAATTTAGTTGCACCATCTGCATCAGCAAATAGAATCATTTCACCTCTTGCACATAAAACTCCATATCGAATTGCACCACCTTTTCCAACATTTTGTGGGAGTTTTAAAACAAAAAGTTCCCCTTTCTTTAAATCTTTCGAAAATGAAAATGCAATCTTTGATGTATCATCGGTGCTACCATCATCAACAACAATTATCTAAAGAAAAACTGATACTGTAACAAGCAAAGATAATAAAAAAGCTATGACATACTTCAAAGGTAAATTCATCACTTTCTTCAGCTCTTTTGTTTAAATATTCTAAACATTCTTCTAACATAATTGGTAATCGATCCTAAAGCGTTAATAATAAAGAAAAGAAGTTTCTAAATATAACAAACTTCTTCATTCATAGCTGGAATAATAACAGATAAATATCGTTCTGCAGGAGAATGTTCGTATCCACCATTTGAAGATTCTTTCAACAATCTTTTAAATTTTATATTTTCAACACCATTTGGATTATATACTATTCGTTCTTGTAACAATTCATTCTTTGTTCTTCGAGTGTATGGAGTAAAAAAGGATAGTCTAAAAAATATGAAATTTATTAATTTTTCGAAAATGTTGGACACATACAGAAAAAATGCTGCAACACCAAGAAGTCCTGTAATCACTGCAACAACCATATAACTTAAGCTTGTCATTTGAAACATTGATGATATTCCTAGTAATCAGTTTACAAATAACATGATATAAAAAAATGAAAGTATACGATCGCTTCGTTTTTTCTCAAGTTCAATGCCAACACACTTTTAAAAAAGAAAAAATGGTTTTAACGCGAATGGTTTTTTAATTTTATCATAACTGAGTAACTCAAAACTTTTGCAACAAAAAAATTACTGTTTCAATTTTCCAAAGATAAAATTCTGTTTTAATTATATTTATTTATTACTATTTAGGTTAAGCAAAAATGAGTCGACGAACCCGCCGTCAAACTGCTGAAAGTGAAATGGAAGAGCCTGAAGTTAGTTCACGAAAAACAGCTTCAAGAAAAAAGACTAAATCAACTTCTGAACGTGAACCAATGGATGAACGGCCACCACATGTTGATCCACCTGAGCATGAAATTGTTGGTCCAGATTTTATTCAAAATGTAAGCCTTTAAAATCTTCTTGCTCTATTAAACAAAAAATTCTTTTAGACTTATGATGGACATTTAAATAAACGGGACATCGATGAATATCTTCGAAAAATTAGTGTTAAAATTATTAATGAAGATAGAGTCGAACAGCTGCTGGAATTTGATTTGATTAATGTTGAAGCAGCATTTGCAAATACAATTCGACGAATTATGATTGCAGAAGTTCCAACAATGGCATTTGAAAAGATTATGCTTTATCAAAATGATACTGTATTTCAAGATGAAGTTTTATGTCATCGACTTGGTTTGCTTCCAGTATATGCAGATGCAAGACAATTTGATTTCCCTGATAATCCTGTTACAGAACCAAATGCAGGTAATCATGAAATTTTTGAAGAACCTGAAGGAAATCCAAAGCAGAATCTTGTCTTTGAAGTTAATGTACGTTTATTACGTTTTTAAACTTATATTTCAACGCTGATTTTTTAGATGAAATGTAAAAAGAAGAAGGTTCCACCTGCTGATGTTGAAAGTAAACATGATAACTTTGATAATAGTATTGTCAAATCTGGAGCATTTAAATGGGTACCAATTGGAGATCAAGCTGTACAATTTGAAGATGATCCACCTCGAATGGTTCATGATGATATTATTGTTATTAAAATGCGGCATGGACAAGAAATTGAAGCTCGATGTCATTGTGTTAAAGGTATTGGACGTGATCATGCAAAATTTTCACCTGTTGGAACTGCATCATATCGTTTACTTCCTGAAATTATTCTTAAAAAAGAAATTGATGGTGAATTAGCTGAACGTTTACAAAAATCTTTTTCTTCTGGTGTTATTGAAACTGATGAAAATGGTGTAGCCTATGTTAAAAATGCACGTCTTGATACTTTAAGTCGTAATGTTTTTCGATATGATGATTTAAAAGATGCTGTTGAAATTCGTCGAAAAAAGAATCATTTCATTTTTAGTGTTGAATCAATTGGACAATATCAACCTAACGAAATTGTTTCAGAAGCTTGCAATGTTATGGTTAAAAAGATTGGTAAATTCCGTGAAGAATTACAAAAGGTTTTGTCTCTTTAAATCTCGATTTGTTCTTTTACATTTTTGTTGAGCTTTTTTATGTTTCATTAGAAATAAATCTACATACATATGGCAGAAAAAAAGGAAGAATTTGTACAAAAATAAACTAAGGCATACTATTTTCTAATAATTTTAGATGCTGCTTCTTCAAATGGTAATATAGAAGCTCTTTTTTGAGGTGTTGAAGGTTCTGGTTCAGGAAATTTTCGAGGTCGTGGAGTTGGTTGTTGTTCTTGTTCTTGAACAGGTGGTTGAGATCGTGGCATTAATGAAGAGAGAATACCCTAAAAAAATACTGTTACAGTAATAACAAATAAAAAACGCTAACCCTTGGTTCAACAGCATATTTCAATTGCTTCTCCATTAAATCCAGCCTTCTATTAAGTTCAAAAAATTTTGCATCAACATCTTCTTTAATTGCAGCCAAATGATCAAAATCTGGTTTTTCTTTTTCATTTGCTTTTGTATAATAATAATATGCAGCAAATACTCCAACAGAATAACTAAAGATAACAGCTTGTTGAATAAAATCTGATGCCTAAAACAGAAGTTATATAAAAAAGATAAAGAGAGATATACGATACTTGTTCCAATGCGCTTGCTTCAGAAACTGGTGCCAAAGTTGTTGGAGCTCCAAGTCCAAGATTTTTCATTCTTAGTCGAGTTGTCATATGTACAATTCGTCGTCCAACAGGAATAAGAATTTTATTTCTAAAGATTGGATGATCTTTTCCATATCGCATTACAAGATCTGCAACAGGGCGTGAAAGTTGCCGCGCAAAAATCATAAAAACCTAAAAGCCTGATGTTAGCTCCTCCCATTTTTTAAAAAACATTGATCTTTACCTGTACCATCGGAAGACCCATTTTGAACTTTTGTAATTAATATTTTACAATTTCAATTTAAATCATTAAATAAATTCTAAAGTTTACCAGTATTGCTCCTTCTTCTTTTTCTTTTTGAATGCCTTTGAATGTCTTGGAGTTGAAAGTTTTTATTAAAAAATGAAGATTTCGAAATCAATGAAAAAAGAAAGGAGAAAATTATTTTGACGCAACACAAAATTGATCAGACGAGTTTTGTTTTACTTTTGTGCTTCAAAAATTGCAACAACTGCAAACAGTTGAATTCTACTTCAGTGACATAAAGCCACAAAATCTTTTTTATCTCTTCAAAAAAAATTATTGATCAAAAAATTTTTTCCTCATTACTTTGCGTTTTAAATTTTAAAATTTCTAAATAAATTAGTAATTTTCCAACATTGTTTATTACTAAAATTTATGCTAAAAATGAATGATGTAATTTCCAAAGTAAAACATTTATTGTGTTTTTTGTTGTCTTGGCCAGAAATAAATATATTTTTTTAAAGAGAGAAAAATGCGCACATGACTTGTCTTGCTTGGTCGGCTGGGATGGACGTCGACTGCCTCAACTTTTGAAGAAAAAAAACCTCCTGCTTTTCAATACTTTTTTTTCTTCGTTGCCCAAGCTCGAGTCTGGTGTCTACTCGTTCCTAACCCTTGTGATCTGCAGCTGATGGGTTTTTTAAAACATTAAGTCCTTTATACTGGATACAAGTCTTTTTTTTTCATTTGTTCTTGGGATGATATTGTTCTTTTTTTTCCGCTCCGCTCCAATCACGTGAACGTTCCTCCTTGGATTGTTTTCTTTTTTCTTTGATAAACAAAATAATAATTTTTTTCGCGTATTTTAAAATTTTGTAAAATTGTTTTATTTTTTAGAATAAATGACATCGTTTTTTAAATCGAAACGTCGAACCCATTATCAAGTTATTGATGGTGATGATACAGAAACTGGTCCATTGATAGATGAAGGTGGAAGGTATGTTACCTTTTTTATATATTATTTTTTTATATTTAACATTTTTATAGTTCCCCACCAACACATTTAGTCCCAGATGTAGCATATCAAGGTACAACAGATCGAAGAAGGCAATCATCTCTGTCAATATCACGAGGTCCAGGACAATGGGATCATATTGAAAATTTGGATGAGGTTATTTTTTTAAAAGCATTCTTTGAAATAAAATATGTACTGGTTTAGTTTTTTCAACTTGTATATAAATATCATCAAGGAAGTGGTTATCTTTGCATATTGTTAAGAAATTGCTTTACATTATTTCAATTAATATTTGTTGTAGCATTTTCAACATTTTTGATGGAATGTGTTGATTACAATGTTTTATTTAATAATACACCCTTAGATTCACAAGGTCGCAATATTACTGGAAAACGGCATATATCTGTAAGTTTTTTTAGATTACTGTAGTACCAATACAAAGTATTTTTTTAGGATGCTGTAATATATCAATGTGCAAGCCATTTTTCACCAATGGTCGTTTTTACTTTATTGCTTGCAGTTGTTTTTTGGATGTTTTATCTTTTAAGATTCGGGTATCAAATGTTAAAATATAAAGATATTCAAGAATTTTATAATAATGTTCTTGAAATTCCTGATTCACAACTTGGTAATGTTACATGGCGAGATATTGTACAACAAATTTGCAAAGTTCAACCAAAAATACATTTAAGTGTTAATCAAGAAACGCTAACAGAATATGATATTTATGGAAGAATTTTACGTCATAAAAATTATTTTATTGGAATGGTTTATGATGTAAGCTTTAATTTTTTTGGATACTGTAGTTTGCAATATTTGAATTTTAGGAAATAATTCCACCATTTCTTGATTTGCCATTTCTTGGAAAAGTGCCTTATTTTCCATCTTTGTTAATTAAAAATATTGAATGGATTCTATTTCGTGGTACTTGGGATTGTTCCCCATGGAAAAGTCATTATCAACTTAAAGATGAATATAAACAAATTGGATCAATGGAACTTGCAACAGCAAAATTACAAAAAGCTATTGCATTTGCTGCTGTTTTAAATCTTATCTTTCTTCCATTCATTTTTATTTATCAAATTTTATTTGCATTCTTTTCAAATGCTGATTTAGCAAAGCGTGAACCTGGAGCTTTTGGTATGAGAAAATATTCAAATTATGGAAGGTTTGTATTTCATTAGTTATTAGCTTTTTGTAATTCTGTTTTTTTAGAGAAAAATTGCGACATTTTAATGAACTTGATCATGAACTTCGACTACGTTTAAATCGAAGCTACGAATTTTCTGTTCGTTATATGGAACAATTTATTTCACCTGTTTTAGAAATTATTGCAAAATATCTTACATTTGCTGCTGCAAGCATTTTTACTGTTCTTGGTCTTCTTACAATTTGGGATGAAGATGTTTTAACATTTGAACATGTTATTACAATTATGTCGGCATGTGCTGGAGTAATCTTCGTCTGCCGTTCATTCATTGCAAATGAAAATTTGGTCTTTTGCCCGGATTTTTTGATGAAACAAATCGTTGCAAATATTCATTATGCACCAGAATCATGGCTCCGTGAAGCACATTCATCTGAAGTTGTAAATGAATTTGGAAAACTGTTTCATATGCGTGCATATGCAATTGCTTTGGATGTGTTTAGCCCAATTTTTAATCCATTCATTCTTTATTTTGTTATTTGTCCAAAAGCTGGTGAAATTGTACAATTCTTTATGGAAAAGAATAGATATGTTCCTGAACTTGGTGATGTATGCTCATATGCATTAATGGATTTAAAAGATGGTGAAAAAGAACTTTCCGAATTAAAGAATAATGATAACAACGATTCACCTCCATCAACACATCGAGTATTTTCTCATGTAATCAATAAAAATAAAAGTCGTGGAAAAATTGAATTATCTTTACTCAATTTTGCAACGCAAAATCCTGATTGGAAGCCATCTCCTGAAGCTGCAAAGTTTATTCAACAAGTTCATGAAAGAACAAAAGATACAAATGTTGGTCAAAATTTGTTACATAGTTTAAAAGATATTGAACGTCCAATTGCAAATTCTTTAAACTCAAAATCAATGATTGCTTCAAACATTGCTGCCGCCAATCGTGAACAAAGAAATGTTGATAAATCTATGGTTGCTTCAAATATTTCTGATGGAACAAATGATGAACGTATGAGACCATTATCCCCACTTTTTGATTCTTTAGCAATGAGCGTCATTCAACAACATGTTGGAATGGAATATGCTCAACCAACACATCTTCAACGTTAGTTTTTTAAAGGTGTTTATAAAGTTTTAATGTTTTTTTCATTTTTAGAAACAAATCGTCAAGCTTTAGAAATGTCAATGAATGCACTTTTGGTTAATCAAATATTAATGTCATCACATCATCAACGTGAACCTGAAACATATGGAAGTTTTGCAAATCCACAACAAAATGAACCATCACCATTAAATCCATTGGGACCATTAAATGATGCAGAAAATAATCAACAAGAATCTGAAGCCGAAGAAGCATTAGATGAACTTCCACCAATGCATTTTCAAGCAACTCAAAATCAAGAAGAAAGTGATATTTGGGGTGTTCCAAGTCAAAGTCAATATCATTCACATTATGATCCACTTTAAATCGAATGAAAGAATATGCATATTTTTTGAACTGCCGCTGTAAAGTCGCCATTGTTGGTCTTATTTTTTTTCGAATTTCGTATTTTAAAACAGCTGTACATTTTACTTTTTCTATGAAATTCATAGGTTTTTTTTAAAAAAATAATTTTATCTTTAGCTCAAAATTTTGATTTTGTCTTTAAAAACTACGTCAAACAATTTTTATTATAAGGGTTTATATTGTACATTATTGTATATATACAATTATTTTTTGTTATTTTTATCAATAAAATGTTTCTTCTTTTATTACTGTGATGATTTACAAAGTTGTTTTTTTGGATTTCCATTTGTTTACTTTTCAAAATTTTGTTGAAACTTTGCTTTATGTTTGCATATTTTAGATGGCAAAGAATTTTCAAGATGGCCGTAAAGGAAAGAATCAAAAGAATGATCGTGGTGGTGGTGGTCATAAATTTGATAATAAAATGAAAGGAAAAAATTATAAGAATTTTAAAAACAAGAATAATAAATCTGGTAAAAAAGACTGGAAAAATTCAAATAAACAAAAGAAGGGAACATTTCCATTAATTCCATCAGAATTTATATCTCGTCCACAGCAAGGTTCTTTTCCTGATAAAAAGAAGGTGTTAGATTTGCAAAGAATTGAACGTCAAAATGCAAAAAGATTTGGAAAGCAAAATTATCAAAAACGAAATTCATTTGGAAAAGAATCAGAAGAAAATATGGCAAAACATTTAAAGAAATCTCCATCAAAAAATTGGGTAAATCGTGAAATTGATGAAAATCAAAGCTTTGCATCTGATTCTGACGATGTTGAAATTCAATCTGATAAAGATGAAAAAGAAAAAATTCCAAACAAATCATTTGAAAAGAAATCTGAAACAAAAAAGAATCCCTTTGAAATGTTTGATGAACTCCTGGATGCTAAAAAATCTAAAGCAAATATTGTTGCAACTTCTGATGAGGATGAGGATACGGTTCCAATGGCAAATACAAATAAAAGGAATCCACCAATGAAACAAATGGAAGCTTCTGCTTTTGGTGATATTGAAGAATCTGATGATGAAGATGACAAAGAAGAAGATGATGAAGAAATGGATACAGAAGAAGATGATAGAGCTGCAGAAGTTTCAAAGACAAATGATAAAGATTCAGAAGCTCTTGATTTTCATAAAAGTAATTTTTTTTTTAACAAAAAATTATTTTTGAGAATTACATGTTTTCTTCAAATTTTTTTTGAAAATTTTTAAATACTGTTACAAACTATAGTGAAAATCAGGAAGAAGAAAGAGTTTTAATCCTTTGAATCTTTTTCGAAATAAACATTTTGCAAATATAACGCCGCAACTCTTTTTTCCCTTGAAAAGAGAAAAAAGAGTTGCGTTATTATAATAAATACAATGTATAACATTATTGGGAGTTGAACTCCTTTCTTTTTTTGAAAGAAGTTGTGGCGTTGCGTTATTTTTTTAAGCAACTCCTTCTTCTTTCTGGTGAAAATACAATTTTGTATTCATTAAAACTTTTTAGAAATCTCTGAAATGTCAATGGCACAAGTCAAAGCATTAAGAAGTAAATTAGGAACAAAATTATTTGATAAATTTCTTGCTGAAAGTCAACAAAAAAATGATAGCAATGAAGTTGTTGAAGAATCTGATGAAGCATCTGAAAATGATGATGGTGATGAAGAAGTAGCTGATGAAAATTCAAAAGAAGAAAGCTCAAAAAAGGTAACTTTCTATTAAATTTTCTTATTTTATTGCAAAAAAATAATATTTTTAGAAATCTCGTCATGCTCCTCGTGAAATGTCTTCAAAGATTCCAGTCTCCGTTCATCGAACAATTGATCCAAATGCAATTAATTATTCTCGAAGAAAGTTTGATCCTCGCTTTTCTGAACGTTCTGGAACATATCATGAAAATGAATTTCGTAATGATTATGGATTTATTGATGATTTACGTAAAAATGATATTCAGGTAAATTTTAAATTATTAAATACTTTTTATTTGTATTTCTTATAGAAGCTTAATACTGCAATGAAAAATGCTAAAAGTAAGAAAGAAAAAGAAAAGATTAAAGATTTAATTGGTCGTTTAAAAAGTCAACAAAAATCTGTTGAAGAACGTGATTTATGGCGTGAAACAAAGAATGATCTACTTTCAAACAATATTGGTAAAGTTTAGCATTTTTTCAAAACATTAAAATAATGTATTATTTTTAGATCGTATGAATCAAGGATTAAAGCCAGTGTTTGTTAACAATAAACAAATGAAAGAAAAATTCAAAGCAAAGAAACTTGGAAAAATTGAAGAAACTCAAGGAAAGAAAGGTCTTGAAAAATATCTTAAAAAGAAGGAAAAGCGTGAATCTAAAAAGAAGCTTTTATAAAAAGTGATTTATTCTTTGAGGTAGAATTTTTTAAAGGATTTATTTTTAGTCTTTGAAAAAATTTTGCTGTTGTTGATTTTGAAGAGTTTTTTTGTGTTTCCTTTAATAAAAAAAACTGTTTATCAAAAATGAAAGGCTACTGTAAACTTTGATTAAAAAGCAAACGGTTTAAAACATTTTTCATTTTCAATGTTTTTTTCGAAATGGCATAATCCTGAAAATCAGGGTTTTTTCTATTGTTGTTTTGCCTGATTATTAGGTTTATGACATTTCGAAAAAAAAAGTTTAAATGCAAAAAAATATCAAATCGTCTTGCTTCCTTTAAACAAAAAAACCGACTATACAAATTAATTGGACTTCTTTAATAAGCAAAGTCGAAATTTTTCTTGTTGGGACTAAAAGTTCTAAAAGCCGACAAAAAATAAACATTTTTTTGTTGGGCATTTTTAATGCTTTGTTTTTGTAAAAACAGAAAACAATGCGGATATTTCCTTTTTGTTGATTTTTTTATTTAAAAATGTATTACTTTGATTTCTTTTTGTTTTTAACAAATTCAAAAACCGGTTTTCAAAAAATACCCATAAAAACCGCAATTTAGATGATTGCGATTTTTATCCCAAAAGAAAAAACTTGTTTCTTTAAAAATTCATGGATTTTGTATATCCTCCTTCCTTCTATCTTTCTTTCGTTTAAGAATATTCGAAGAAGATTTTCTTGAAAAAAAATTAAATAAAAGTTCAAAGTATATAAGAAAAAATGAAAGATGGAGGAAAAAAGTCAGACAGCCATATTTTTGAAGGTTACTTCTAAAATTGCTCAAATTCATGAAAAAAGGAGGTTTTTTACCGTTTCTTTCGAGGATCCAATTTTTGAGATTGCGATCGCGAGTTTCTTTTTTTGCTGTCAAAAATTTTCTTTTACGTTTTTTTATTTGCTAAATAAAAAACATATATAACGTTTTTTTTTATATTTTTGTCTGTGTTTCAAAAACATGAGAGATTTTTCAAGGGAAAGAAAGCCTTTAGGGTTGGTTCTTTTTTCGTTATGTTTTAAGTCAGTCAGTCATTCGCTGGAGCTTTGGTTGTTGTTTTTTTTTCAAGTCATCCCACGATAAACAAAAAACAACAAACTTTTTCATGTGCTTTTTGTTTCAACGTTATTTTTTTTCTTCATCCATTTTATTTATTAAAAAAACAATGAAATAACCTTGTTTCAAAAGACTTTGAAATATTTATCGAATTTTTCGATCAAAAACACGGCTCACTTTTTTTTCGTAAAAGAATGCCTTTTTTAAAGTGAAATGACATTGCCTTAGGACATATTTCTCTCCTTTTATTGTAATGTATCGAAATTAAATGTAAAAATGTCAGGTGGAATGTCCAATTTTAAAACAAACCTTTTTATGTTTTTTTTTTCATCGAAACTTCTGTTTTGTTTTTTTTTTGTTCATTTAGTTTAAAACTTGTTTTTTTTGCCTATAAAAAAACGTCACAAACATATTTTTTTTTGTAATTTCTTTTTTTGCCTAAAATAAAATACCTGCCACGTTTTCTTAAATAATTAAATTTGGCTTCTTTTTAGAAATTATTACCTTGAATTATAACTATTTTTATACAAAAAATGGATGTCAGTCAAAGTCGCGCTGCTCCAATTCCATTTACAAAAGAAGAATTGGAAGGTGCTCGTCGATTAAGGTAAAATTTTAATTTTTTTAACCTAAAAAACATTCTTTAAAAAAATTATTTTTGTAAAATAACAATTACTTGAAAATGCCCTAAATATTTGGTCATTCTACAGTACATTTTCCACTCAAGACAAAACATATATTTTTTTCAGAATCCGTTTATGTGATACATTACCAGAAGAATTTGATTCAGAATTTTTTCTTGCTCGTTGGTGGAGAGCTTATAAAGGTGATGAAAAAGCATTGGAGAATAAATTAAATGAATTAATTGAACATCGTCGAGCATTTGGATATAATGAAAATAATATACATGAAAAATGTAAAAATTTGGAATTTGCTCGAAAAACTTTTGAAGTAATTTTTTTAAACATTTAGAGCACGCTTAAATTGTTTATATTAATATTAGTTTTTTGGTCTCAACAAAAAAAACTTTTTTTGATACTTATCTATTCTAACTTTTTTTAGAGATTTGGTATTGCCCAGCTAAATATTGATCATTACAGTGACAATGTTGCAGTATTTGTTCAAAGAATGAAAAATTCTGATTTAAAACAGATTACACAAGTTATTCCGCTGAGTTATGTTTGTCATTCATATTTTTTATTGCATGAATGTTTTCAAAAAGCAATTCGACAAAAAGAACTTGAAACTGGAAAACCCGCATCTGTGGCAGTTATATTAGATTTGGAGGGCCTAAATTTAACAGATTTTTTAAATCCAATGTCAAACCCTTCAAAACTTGCTCGTCTAGTTGTTAAAATTTGGTCAGAATATTTTAGTGAAAATGTAAGTTTTTTCAAGAAAGATTGTGGAAATTGATTTTGACCTTGGAATTTGGACTTTCTTTGATAAATTAAATTTATCGAAAAAAATGTTTTTTAAAAATCGATATTAAGGTAGAAATCACTAATAAAGTTCATGCCAATCAGGGTTCTGCAAAATCGAAATTTCGATTTTGAAAAGACCATAATAAAAACTTTTACGTATTCTGATTTCGGACGAAAAAATTATTTCGATAATTTTGATATTTAGATTTCGACCATATGTATTTTGATTTCGCAGAACTACTATGCTTAAAAAGATGTGTGTGTTTCTTGTAACTGTACCTGAAAATCAGGCAAAAACGCATTCTTTTGATTTCAATAACCAAAATGAATAAACAAAGGATAAAGCGTTTTTTTGCCTGATTTACAAGTTCTATTACCAGAAAAAAAATTGTATATGATTAGAATTCCCTTTTTAAAAATTGTCTTTTTTTTTAACATCCATTAATAAAACGGGTTTAATTTCAGATGACCCGGTTATATCTTATGCATCCACCAGGAATTTTATCAATTATGTGGCAAGTTGTTAAACATATTGCCGATGAAAAAACGCAATCATCAATTGCATTCATTCAAAAAGTTGAAGATTTACAAAACTACCTTGATCCGGCTGCAATCCCAGAAGATTTAGGTGGAACATGGAGAGATGATTCTGGATTTGCAGATCCACCAGAATCTTGTTGCCAAAAACCCTTGCCCGTTTCTGCTGAAGATTATTTTGATCGAAATATTTGGTGGAAATCTCATGGCTTTACAAAAAAAGCTCCAGAACCAAAAACTACAACAATAAAAAACAAATCAATTTTTGAAATTACAAAAGAGCTAAAAGAAGGTGAAAAATTATGCTGGGAATTTACAACAAATACAGATTTAACATTTGATATTGTTCGAGTCATTTCTAAATCCGATACTCCAGAATCTTTGAAAGAGAATATTGGTCATAGAAATGGGAAAATGGAAGAAAATGATGAAGAAACTCTTTCACCAAAAGTTACACTTACATCTTTAAAAGTTCCTGAACATGGTGAAATTATTGCAAAACATCCTGGAATTTACAAATTTAGATGGGAAACTTCTGGTGGCGGTTGGTCTTTGATTTCAAATAAACTTCATTATATCGTTGAAATTTGTAAACAATAAATTTATATATTTGTATTTTTTTGTATGTAAAATTTATATCATCAATTTATAAATATTTTTATTATTGCTATAAAAATTTCAAATAAATTTTTAGAATCAAAGTGATTGGTGGAAAAAATTGCATTTATTTTGTGTACAGTTGTTTTTTCTCGTCTAGCTTCTTTTTTGAAAACTAATTCATTTAATTTATTTTATGAAAAATAAATATTATTACACAATTTTTCAAAAACTTTAATTTAAAAATTTTTTTCAATGCGTTGTTTCGAGAAATAAAAAAAACTGTGTAAAAAAATCAGTTCATTTTATTTTTCAAGAACAAAAAAAATCGCCATTGAATAAAGCATGTGAATTTTTTTCTTTAAAGCTATTAATGCTTTTGCTGCTGCTTTTTTTTGACCGATCACACTTTTTTTTATTCTTACAATTATAATGTTTGGTAAAAAAACTTTTAGAAATTTTAATTTTGGAAACCTTATTTGTTATTAATTTATTAAAATACCCAATATTTTATATTTAAAAAACATTTTTTTTACAAAATCTAATTAACTAATTATTTTTTTACAGTAGTTTTTTAAAAATTATTTTAAACAAAAAAAATATATAAAATAGATGGAAGGATAAAAACACGCTTTAACGAACTGGCAAAAGACACACATTCAGATTTAAAAATTTTATACAATTACAAACATTTCATTTTTGTGAAACTTTAGTTTTCAGCTTTCTTTGCGCAAACTAAAAACATTCCATTTACTTCCAAAAGATAGCAAGTTTTTTCATCATCCACAAGACAGCCAGCTTCTCGAAGGCAATCCAACATAAATTCTTTTGTAATAAATAAGCAAGTAAATTTTCGACCACCAAATGAGCACCATGTTTCTTCTAAAATTCCACCCATAATAAAATATCCACCAGGGATAACTTGTTCAACGACATTTTTAATTGCAGTTTGATATTCATCTTTTGTATTACAGCAATATTCCATTGTAAAGAATGATGTAATAATATCAAATTTTCCTTCAAGATCTTTTCCACATTGAATTGAAGGTTGTTCAAAACAATTTGCATAAAATATATCAAAAACTTTTGCTCGAGTTTCTGCTTCCGTTTCTGCAACCTTTGACCAATCTTTTCCTTCTCGAGTTAACATCATTCGTAAAGCTGCTCCCCAATCAAATTTTGATTCGCCATTCTTCCAACGTTGAAGTTCTTCACGATTTTGTGGAAGATAATCAGCGAGATATATTTCATCAACATGATTTCGAAAGCATGCTGCAACATGTATTGTTGGTCCTGCACCGAAATCTGCTAATCGTTTTCGTGGTGGAAGTCGTGCAACAATGGATGGAAGGAATGTCAAAACAAGTTGCATCGCAGGATCTTCAATTTTTGTATAAAAATCCTAAAAAATAAAAAAGTTACAATAAATTGTTTCGGTAAAAGAACATTTTGCCAAAGGTTTTTCGACCTTTTTGTTCCGACACAACTAAGGATCAAGGGGTCATAAACACGTTTTTTATTTGAAAAATAAAACTTACAGTTAAATATGCATTTGTATCAAATTCAGTATGAAAATGATCTCGAGTATAAATAATTTGCTGCTTTGAATCATTATTACTATTTAAATCCAATTTTTCAGCTGGAATCCCATTTGTAGATCTTGGAGTTATTGTTTCCATTTTTTACAAATGAAAGAAAAAAATTATGTTTTAACACTCACAGAAAAAATTCCAACTTTTGAAAAAGCACGTGTGTATTTGAGAAAAAATGTACCTGCTTTTATATGCGTATTTTTTTTGGGACGTCAAAAAGCAGAAGATCAAGGTATATTAAAAAAAGAAAAGAAGTGACGAAAAAAGAAATATATTGTTCTTTTGGAGTTGTCAAACGGGATGTATAAAGGAGCTTCTTCGAGGTAATTTTTTTTGTTGGGAGGATAAAATTTAATAGGCGGGGCTTTTGCTGCTTTTTGAATGATGATACAATTGTTCTTTTCTTTGTCTTGATTTTTTTAAAAAAGGTGCACCATCACCTTAAACTAAGGACGAAAAAAGACTAGAAAAATCTTTTCTCTCTCACAAAAGTGTGCGGATATATATTTTGTTTTAAAAAAGAAAAGCAAAACAGAAAAAAAAATTGTTGCGATAAAAAAGAAGCGTTTGACGCTGCGCAAGTTTTTAAAATAAAAGTTTTTTCTTTGAGATTTAAAGATAGAGTGTGGAATGGTAAAAAAGTTTGTGATTGCTTCTTCTTTTTTTTGCTACTTGAAAATTTGTTTTTGTGTGTGTTATGACTCAGTTAAAGAAAAAGTTTTAGCTTACATGAAAAATGATAGGCAACACAAAACACGTGACAAAAAAACGGTAAAAGATCATGGAATTTTTATTTTTACTGGCAACCGCTTATCTGTAAAATGATTTTATTATGTAAAATAAGTCAAAGACGTATATTTATGTTTTGCATTATTTTGACCGTTGTCCGATAAAAATTTAAAAAAGTTACAACATTTCAAATCCTTTCAACTGACATTCTTTAAACATGATCCACAAATGTATACATAGAAGTAATATGATCCCGAAATGTTCAATATAAATGTTTCTGCAAAGGTTTTTAGTGCATCGAAAATTTGCTTCAAAAGTTTGTTTGAAACTACATACTTGAAATTTAAACAGTCAAAATTTTTCTATTTTAAAATGTAATACCAGGATTTTAAAAGCTAATTTATTTTACCATTCTAAAAACCTACAAAATTTTATCTTGATTGATAATTATATTTTTTTAAAGGATCAAAAATTAGTTTTTTCTAATCCATCAAAAGTTACAGTAACCCTTTTAAAAAACCAATGTACTCGCAAAAAAACGAAAAAACATTTGCTTCATAAATGCCACATTTTTAAAACCAATTTTATTTTTTGATTATTATTTTCGACGAAGAAATATCAAATGTGTTTTGTTTGTCACCAAAAAAATGAAATAAAGATTTTTGGCAGCTGATATATTTTTTTTCGATTAATTTCTTCCGTGTTAAACTTTTTTTGCTTTCTTTTTTTCGCATAAAAAATAAAACAGCTTTAAAAAAAGTGTAATATCAAAGTCTCCCTTTCTTTTTTCAACCCATTCAAAACTCAATAAAAAAACTAAATTAGATTAAATGTTTAATTTTTTATTGAATAAAGAAAAAAATTCGCCAAATGGTGTTCAATCTTTAATGTTGCGATCTCAAAAAAAAATCACGTCCGACAAAAAAGATGCATTTGTTTATGATGAAAAAAAAACAAAAGAAAACGCGGATATTCAAAGCCGATGTTTAATGCAAAAAAATAAAGAAATAAAATAAAACCAGTAATGTTTGAACTTAAAAAACGAATTGCAAGATTTTAATAAAATAAACAAACCAAGAAAATGTATCAAAAAAATCTCGCATCATCTTTTTTCTTGTATTTGTGTCTCAAAATGACATTACTTTGAAAATACAGCGTGATTCAAGTAATTCCAAGATTTTCATTAGACTGGCAAAACGTTTAGGTTCAGTTTAAACGAATATGGTTTTCACAGTTGTTCTTTCAAAATATCTTTGTTATAATGCTGGAATTTTTACCGTATGCCAATTTTTTCTTTTTCGATAAAAAAAAATGAAAATATGAATTCAAATATTTTTGGAAAAAATCAATAAACTGATAGTAGCTTTAAATTTCACACAAATATTTATTTAGTTGGCGTTAATGAATGAATTTATTTGTTTTTTAATTTATTTTTAAAACTTTTTTCACCATCATCATCACTCATCCCCCACTTAATTTTCCCCCGTTTTTTCAAATGTATTATTCAAACCACTCATTTAAAATGACAGTCGTTTTTTTCTCGTCTAGCTTTAGTTTTGAGAGCTAATGTTTTTATTTATTTATTTTATGAAAAATAAATATTATTACACAACTTTTCAAAAACTTTAATTTAAAAATTTTTTTCAATGCGTTGTTTCGAGAAATAAAAAAAACTGTGTAAAAAAATCAGTTCATTTTATTTTTCAAGAACAAAAAAAATCGCCATTGAATAAAGCATTTGAATTTTTTTCTTTTTTAAAGCTATTAATGCTTTTGCTGCTGCTGCTTTTTTTTGACCGATCACACTTTTTTTATTATTACAATTATACATTCATATCTTTTTGCTTAAAATTTTTCGAGTATTCAAGTGTAAAAAAGAAAAACTCGTGTGTGTGAAAAAGAAGAAGAAAGCATGTCATAGATCCATGTAAAAAGAACTAAAGAAAAGTTTTAAAAGCACACAAAAGCAAGCAATCACGATTTTTTTCGTTTTTAAAAGAAAAAAAGCTAAGTGCTGCAAACGAGAAGAAAAAAAAGATGACGTAAAATATGTGATTTTTAGCTGACAGAAAAAAAAGTAAAAAAGATTGTTTTAAACTTTTGAAGCTCAAGTGCTTTGGTTGGATTTTTTCTGGGATTTAAAGTGGCAATAGTTTTTTGTTTGGCAGAAATGAAATGAATTGAATTGTCAAAAATTATTGAAAGTCTTTTAACAAAAATTTGAAGATTTTGTGTTTTGAAGTTTTTGCTAGAAGCTTTTTTCATTGGATCTTTGATCTTTCATCGATCGAAAAGACGTGTCACAAAAAATTAAACATTTGTTTAAAAATTTTGAAAGTAGCACAGCAAAATTGTAAAATGGTCTTTTTTGACTAATACATTGAAGCTTATATAATTTGAATTTATCACAAATGTATTGTTTTAAATCAGTGGCTAAGTTTTTTGGTGTTTGTTTGATCACAAAAATATTATGCATCATTTTTTATTATTCAAAACATTTTTTACAAAAATTATAAGCAGTTAATTACATATGTGTCAATATTTATACTTCCAAAAAATCAAGTTAAAATTCATTTTTGAACCATTTTAATTGGTGTATGTGTTGCACGAAGAACATCAAATGAACATAAAAGTGTTTCATCAACAGTCATAACTCCAGCAGCATTATCAAACTATAAAGTAATATTATTATTAAATTTCCCACATTAAAATTAATATTACCTCTCCACAATAATGTGGTGCAGAAAAAATTGTAACCAATTTCCGGCTTGCAAAAAATTCATATCCATCTTGAACAACTTGATGAGCTCTAAAAATCAATTTTAAAATGCCATAATCATAAAATTAAAAATTATCTTGCAACAAGATCAATATCCATTGTTTTACAAAATGATGCAACAATATCTTCACCAAAAATATATGAAACTCCTCTGGTATTTGTTTGCCAACCTTTAACCCATTTATCTGGATCTGCCCAAAGTAAATCACTAAAACTTACAAATAAATTACATTATCTTTGAAAGAATAAAAACA
Organism: Panagrolaimus sp. PS1159; assembly: GCA_963922195.1. Lineage (NCBI taxonomy): Eukaryota > Metazoa > Nematoda > Chromadorea > Rhabditida > Panagrolaimidae > Panagrolaimus > Panagrolaimus sp. PS1159. The sequence goes on along the minus strand of CAWUHW010000001.1, from coordinate 5,844,500 downwards.
TACATTGCAATTGAAGGATTTGGTGGATCAATTGGACGTTTAATTTTTCGAATTTGATTCCAATTTGTTAATTGTGGAGAAAGACCACCATGCATACAAAAGATTTTTCCTGCAATTAGCGCTGACAATGGAAGACAATTAAATACATCCTAAAATTTAAGCAAAAATAAAGATTTATAAAAAAATAGAAAAAAATATACTTGAAAAATTTGCCATAATCGAACAGAATATCGCCGATTACATTCACCATAAAATCCATAGGCTCTATTAATTGCTGCACATTCATGATTTCCACGAAGTAAAAAAAAATTTTCAGGATATTTTACCTAAAAATTATAAAACTATTTTAAAGAAAAATACTGTAGAAAATTGACCTTATAACAAAAAAGCAAACAAATTGTTTCCAAATTTTGTTTTCCACGATCAACATAGTCACCTTAAAAAATATTTTTAATAAAAATAGTAATTAAATAATTAAATTAAATAAAAAATGGGAACGTGCGTTCGAAGAAAATGTTTTTTTACGCTCAAATTGCTTTAATTACAAATTACAGATGTTTTCAAAGGTCAAAAAAACATCGATGACCCAATTCAACTTTTAATTGTATAATTGCATTTTTGCTTTTAAAGTTGAAGAAAAAATAGGTAAAAAAACAAGATTAAATCAATTTAAAAATGATTTTTATCGCCTGGTACTTGAAAAATAAGAAACTGAAAAAACGTAAACTTTTTTTGTAACTAAACCTGAAAAATCAGGAATTCGTTGAAGAAGATCCCTTTTTTGTTATTGCAGCTTCATTGAATTCCTGATTTTCAGGTTTAATCATTAAAAATTCTAACGTGGAACTCCCTAATTTAGAATTATCCACTTTTAATATTTTATATCCCCTCAAAAAAAATTCACATACCCAAAAAAAGATAATTTGAATCAGGAGGAAATCCACATCGATGAAAAAGTCGTAGCAAATCATTATATTGTCCATGAATATCTCCGCAAACTTTAATCGGTGGTTCAACTTCAATTAAAATTGATTGTGCAAGAAAAGCAGCTCGAACAGTTTCAAGCAATAACATTATTTCATCTTCTGGTACACATTTTGTTAGAGATTGTCCAGTTACAAGTCCAACAGTTAATAAACGATCAATTAAATTATCCAATTGTAATTTTGCCATTCTGTTTTTGAAAAAAGTGCCGATAAGTAAGTTGGTATAATTGCAGAATAGTGGAAGGGTTTTTTTCAAGAGGCAAATTTGCATAAAAGACAAAACACAGTTTTTGAGCTTGATAATGATAAAAAAATGTATGGAAAAAAATCGTTCCACTGTTGGACAATTTTTCCATTAAGCCTAAGCTCATGCGGAGGTTGGGGTTAACATAATACTATACTTTGGATAACAAAAAACGGGTTTTTACTTACGCATTTCCGTCAGGGTTGCGTAAGCGTTGGGAAGCTTTAAATTGTGATACTTCAGGCTCTGGTACTTTATCATTTTGCTGTCTTTGAAACTCAAATGAATTCTAAAAATATGAGAATTAAAAGAATATATTTTTTTTATTTATAGTTTTACTTGTGAAATAATTTTTGAAGTACAATTAATGTGTTTCTGTTTTTGAATTAACCAAGATTTTTGAAAATTTTTATTAAAGGAATCAGATGAAGCTTTATTTGAATTTTCATAAGCAGAAATATGAAGGGAAATGGTGCTATTATTTGTGACAATTAAAGAGTCATTCTTCTTCCATTTATTTTTATCATTAAGAGATAAAATGTTTGAATATTTTGAGCACAAATCTGTCGAGGACGACTTTTTCCATGTTTGTAATTTTTCTTTTCTTTCATATCTTTCAGATAATGCAGAATCTGATATAACATTTATTGTCGCTGCAGTGTCATTTGTTATGCGGTAATTTATACCGAATGAATTGACATAATAAATGTATTCAAAGATATTTTGTTAATTTTTTTTTGGACTGCTGCTAGCCCGAACACTAGCCGAATTAAATATTTTGTTAATTTTATATCGGGTTTCACTTTAGTTTTTTATAATCCTGTGACTGCAACAAAATTTGTTACCAATTTCTTTATTGTTATATGATTTGCTATTAGATTGAAATGGAAATAGATTTGAACATTTTGGATTTTGATTTAATTTCAGATCAGAACATTGGACACCAGTATCAGTATGACAATTATCAAAAGATTTGTTTTTGTTCTTATGGAACAAAAACTCATCTTCTGTTGCCATCTAAAACAAATATTTTTCTGTACAATATCGATGAGAGGATAAAAAAGAACAACACTCAAAGAGCTAACAAGAAAATAAATGCAACAATGATACAAAATTAATAAAAAAGTACCAAAAAACGATTTTTTGGTTTAAAATCTGCAGTCTAAAAAATAGATTTGATGACGAAAAATTAAATTTTCTCGATTTCTTTTTTCGCATATTTGCTTCATTTTTATTAGAATTTGGAATGAAAAAAAGAAGCTGTATTTAAAATAATAACATTGTTCTTTATCATTTTTTTCTTGTTGCCTCATTTTTGCGGCTTCTTTTTTTACAAATATAAAAAAACAGAAAAGAAAAAAGTTTTCTCTTTTTTTCTATTTTTCCGGTTTCCGGAATTGATAAATGGCGCCACTGGAAAACCGGTCGGTATCTGTCAAAGAATTTTCTTTTTAAAGTTAATCATTTATTTCTTTTATAAACTTTTGATTTTTCTTGCAAGACTTATATTGTCCAACATTTGATGACGTTTCAATTCGGAATCCTCTTCCTTTCTTCCATTATAATATTTGTGGGGTTTATAAAAATTGACCTGTATTTCCGGTCAATGAAAAATTATTTTGCAAAAATCAAAAAATGTTGAGTGAAATAATTAGGGACACCATTGGGAAAATAAATGACCTTCGGCACCGCCTATTTTTTTAATGACCTTGAAGGCGTACATAAAGGAGGGAGTAATATTCTGCTTCTTGATTGAAAATGGACTTTTAAAGGGGCCTAAAATTTAGGGGTTTTTAAAAAAATGTTGAATCAGTTTTTAACAGAATTTTTTGCTTTCTCTTTGTGGTAAAATCTATTTCGGTGTTTTTTCAAAAGGAGCTATTTTTTTATTCAACTTTCGTACTATATTTTTAAAACCTCTTTTTAAGCATTATATTTTTATTTATCTTTTTTCAAATTATATGACCGACCAAAAAACAACAATCAATTTTAAAACAACTTTAACTTTTTAAAATAAATACTCAATCTTCTTCAATTTAAAAACCCCATGGTCTAAAAAGATCAATCCCTGCCAAATCAAACAAAGTTTGACATATATTTCCGGCACTTTATTTATTAAAAAAAGTAGTCAATATTTTTTCAGTAATTAAATATCTTTTCAAAAAAAAATTTAAGACAAAAGCCAAAGGGTAAAACTAAATTAAAAACATAACAACTGCTGCTCCCATGTTTTTTATTGTTTTATCTTTTTTATCCTTTGTTCCTGGATATCTTTTTTTGCAAGAAAAAATTGAAACGTGCCATTTGTTATTGGAAAAAAGAGGGGCTGATTGATAAAAAAAAACTCGATGAATTGATTTGTTTTAAAAATTTATAAAATCTTTTTATTTTTTTCAGCAATCATTCTTTTTGGGCCCCCACAAAAACTTTGTCGGTTCAACGAAACACAAAAAAAAACAATGAATTATTTAATTATTTTTATTGCTTTTGTAATTTCACAAGCATATGCTTGCCGACATGGCGGTGGTACATTTATTAATGGACAAGAATGGGTAGGTGTGGTTTTTTAAATTTTAGGAGACAAAATTTAAAATTAGATTTTGGGGCATTCGGAAACCCGTGCTTCTTTGCTTCCCTCCCACATTTGGTTTTTTTAAGTATGGCTTTACTACGGCAATTTAACTTCATACTGGTGGATTTAACGGATACATTATTGCCACTTGGAGTCGCTGATGAATTTTGTAAAATTCATCAGCGACTCAAAAAATCAAGCATAAAAAATGAAAAACAAATGGGGAGGAACAAAAGAAGTATGCTACAGCGAACTTCTTTGGTTTCCCTCCAAAATGTTGAATTTTATTTAATAAAAAAAACTTTATATCTGTTAAACCTTTCAAAGATTCCATGTTTGAAAACACCAAAATTTTTTGCAATACGAAGTGACATTTTTGAAATGTATGCAAATTTTGAAAAAAAAGTGAAAGAAAAAATGAATTTTTGAGGGAGGGGGGAAAACCAGAAAAGTGCCCTGAAACCTTTGTTTTGCAAATCTTGTTTCAGGGATACCAAATATGAAGTGACTGGTCTTAAACTGATTTCCACATGAGACCCACCACTTTAATCCTTGTCCCTGAATCAGGATGTTCAAAATACAGGTTTTTCAATATAATAAAGTTGTTTTTCGCTGTAGGATTAAAAAATGATGAAATTTAATAGATGATATAATTTTTTATTAAATTTCTTAAGTAAAATTTTGCAAAACTTTTTGAATATTTGAAATCATTTTAGAAGGAACGAGATGCATTCATTATGAAATGTACAATTCATGAAAATGGTTCATGGAAAACAGAAGTTGTTGCATGTTTAGCACCAAATGGAAATAAAATTCCAATTAATTCATCAATGGATGATGGAAATGATCAATGGAAATGTTCCATGAATGAAAGGGGAATGGTTACACTTGTCCAAGGTGCAAATCCACATGCAAAATGTGATGGACATGAAGTTGGCTCAAGATGGCAAGAAAAATCTTTTGAACTTGAATGCCTTTCTGGTGGTGTACGAAAGCTTCGGGCATGTGTCACTGAAGAAGGTCAACGAATCCCTGTTAATGGCTCCAAAGAAGTTAATGGCTTTGTTCTTGTTTGTCAATCTTTCCCAAATGGAACCGTTTCTTTTCATGGACAAAAAACTATTAAAGCTCCAAAAGTTTTTGGTGCCTCCCAAACTACCGTCCAATGCAGCGATGAACAAAATGGTGATCGAAATGTTGGAGAATTTTGGATTGAAAATCATCGATTTAATAAAACTTGTCGCGCAAATGGCGCCGTTGAAGTTGTTAATTGCATTTCAAAAGAGGGTGTACAAATTCCACTTAATCGACAAATTGTTCAAGATGGTTCTCGTTATACGTAAGTAATGACAGAAAGGGAGGGGGAGGGGTATGGAAATTTTGTGGTGATTTTCAGGTTCAGCTATAGCAAAAATTTTCTTTAACGTATTTCCCCTATTTAAACGACAAAAACTGTTTTTTTTTGCATTCTAAAAAAGTCCCAGACACAACAAAAAATATTGTTTTCAAAAATGGGTGTGTTTCGGTCATTTTTTTTCTTTCAATGTCCAAGGTTGCAACATCAATTTTTGTACTATCTAAAATTAACTGCGAGGTATCAAAAAAAATTATATCAATCATTGAAAACTTTGTACATTGGTTTTGTTTTCAATGATTGATATAATTTTCACCCCTTTTTTTCTCTTTTGAAATATTTTGAAACATCAAATTCATTCTTGTTTGTGCTTATCAGTGACCTTTAAAAAATTTATTTAATTCTTAAAGCAGCTTTCATTTTCTATAAAAAATTAAAAAAAATAGCATCAAAAAACTTTTAAAATCTGGGAAAAACGGTAAACATGAATTTTTTCAGATGCGAAATGACAAAACAAGGCACCATTCGATTTTCTGCTGCTCCAATCGATGAAAAAAAGAAGAAAATGCTTCGCAAATTTTTCATTTAAAAAAACTTGAAAAAAAAGCTTAAAAAAATATTCTTTAATTTTTGAAACAAAATTTCTTTAAAAAATGTTTTAAGTTTTTGGTCTCACATTTTTTTTCTTTTTTTAACACTTTTAATAATAATAATTTTTCTATCCCGATGATATAATAATTTTTTTTAATAATTAATAACAAATGTTAAAACGTTGAACACGTGTTCATCGACTGTCTCACCACGAAAATACGTAATCGCGCATTTTCGTAGTGAGACATTTCACAATTTTTAAACTTTAACAACTAATTTCTTTTTTTATTTTACCACACAAAAAAACAGTTTAAATATACAAATTTTAAACTGTTTTATAAAAACTAAAGCCCAGAATTGCAATTTTCATGAAAAATTTCTTTTTTTATTTCAAAAAAAGATATTTTCACACTTTTTAAATTTTTTGTGATACATTTTTTTTCTTTCGAAAATATTAAATAAATAACACTCTTTTTTTCAAAGTCACTCGGAAGGAATTCACAAAAAAAGAATTACACGCAAAAAAAAAGATAATACATTGTTTTCGAATATATTTTTAATGTTTAGCAACTTTTTTATAAACATCAATAACATTATGAAATGATTGTCCTGTGGTAAATTGAAGTATGGATTGGATCAATAATTTCATATTTAATACTAAAACCAGCATCTTGGCCATTTGCATCAGATGTAAATTCAAGATACATATAATTTGTTAAAGTTGTATTGTAAACTGTTTGGGGGACTTGTGTACCACTCATACTAGACGAAGAACTTGATTAAGAAATTGAAATTGAAAAAAATTTGAATAAAAGTTTTGATAAACTTACTCCATAATTAGGGTTCCAGTATTATCAGTTCCATCATACAATTTCAAAGAATCACAACAGGCTTCTGTTGCAAATTTTTCAATTGTTATTGAAACATATGTACCAGGTTTTCCATTTCCAATTAAATATGTGCATCTTGAATTTGGCGGATACTGAAATGGAAATTCTGGAGAAACAACAGCTCCATCTTGTTCAGTAAAATTTGAAGAACATTGATTCTCAACAAATCCCGGATCTGAAAGTAAACCTACAAATGTATTTCAAAAATGTTTTTCAAAAAAGAAACAAATTCAAAAACATGTCAGTGAAAAACAAGCTTTAAAGAAAATGTCGAACTTCAAAAAAAATTTTTCTTATAAATAAACCTAAAAAAAGGCATTTAACTGAAAAAAACTGTTTGTTCAATGAATTTGCAAAAACATAGCCGAAATAATCATTTTTCAATGAATTTCCGGCTTTCAAGTTAATTTATAAGAAAAACAATGTTTGAGGTTATACCTCTATTTTAAAATTCGGTGTCAAAAGGTCATTTTTAAGGTTAGAAATGGTCCTTTTCAAAAAAGTGACAAAAATTTCTTTTATCATAAATTTTTTATACAGTATTCCCAAAAAATCTTTGTAGAACTACAAAAAGCAATACTTTTTTGTTACAATTTTTTGACATGAATCATTTGCCCCACCACAAAATATGAACCAAATTTTGTGTTTTGCAACAAAGAAAAACGGAAAAAAGAGGGGGGATTAGAAAGAAATGGAATGAAACAGGAAAAATGCAAGCGGATTTGAGCAAAGAAAATAAGGAGAGAGTTAAAGCAAGTGGTGTCAAATGTTAAAATGAACACAATTAATAGAAAATGATGAAATAATGATGCATACATACATACCATCAACCGCATCAAAAACAGCATAAAAGCCTTGACCATTTGTATTTGCATCTGAGTTAAAATGTATTTCCATAATATTTGATGTATTTGTTGTAACAATTAATCCAATATTTTGACCAGAAATTCTAAAATGACAAAATTTTGTTTAAAAAGAAATCTAATTAGAGGAACAATCAAAGTTCTCATTAACATTTTCAAAAATTTCGGCATTCTTTGTAATTTGTGAGAAAAGAATAAAAAAATATTACGTTTGGATAAGATTTGTTTCATTTTTAAAAACGCCTTCATAAATTCGCACAAAATCACAGCATTGTTCTGTATCAAAAATATTAAATATTACTGAAACTCGTTTTCCCATTGGAACCTAAAAAATGAAATAATTAATGTAAAGCTTTTATTTAAGAATTTATGTAAAGAGACTGAATAGTTGTACAGTTGTACACAGTCCAGTTTAAAGGGGCAACTGCTTTAAAACATTTTTCATTTAAACGGTTTTTCTTCGAAATGGCATAAACCTGAAAATCGGGGTCTTTTTTAATTGTTCTTTTGCCTGGTTTTTAGGTTTATGCCATTTTAAAAAACGTTAAAAAGGAAAATATTTCAAATCGTCCGCTATAAAATTTCACTTACCGTAATCAAATATTTACATAACGCACCATTTGGATAATTTGCAGGAAAATCTGGAGTTTCAAGCTTTCCCGTTGTTTGATTATCATAATTTACATGCGGACATGTAATATCTCCTTCCATTGGAGGCACCAAATTAATATATGGTTTTTTTGTATGACTATCATTTTTTCGTAGTACTACGAATGAATTTGTCAAAGTCCCCAAAGTTGCAACAGTAATCAAAATATAAATAATAATAATACTGCTTAAATCCTTCATTGCTAAAATATAGAAAAAAGAAATGAAAGGGGGGATTTAAACAGCTTTTAAAAAACGGTAAAAAATTTTCGTGGAAAAATTTTTTACTGTCAAAGATTTTTTTTCACGTTTCACAAAATAACAATGAAAAAGGAATGAACTTTTTTTTTATCAAAAAGAGAAGAAAAGGGGATTTGGAAAATTTTTTGAAGGCAGACGAAAAAAAAGAAGGTGAAGCAGCTTTTCTTTTTTTTGTGCGGAGAGAGTGAGTCCTTTTTAAGCTTCTTTTTTTAACCTTTATTTCCGCATTTTTTTTGCTTTTTCATTTTTTTTTCAAAATTGTCATAAATCAAACAATGGAGTTTTGCTGCTTTTTTGCCATAGTTGGTAGATCAACACTCTCACTTTTTTTCCTGTTTATCCATTGTTTGACCTTTTTTTCTGAATCCTCTCTATTTTTGGGCAGGTGTTCAAATTTTAATCGGAAATAAAATTTTTCGCAAAGTTTTTTTTCATTGTTTATTAAAGCTTGAAGAAAAAAGTAAATAAATTGCTTAAACTCTTTTTTTTCAGATTTGTAAATAAATTAATTTTTAAAAATTTTATGAGCTTCCTGTTATCCAGAATTTGTGACGTCAATGAATTCTTTTGCACTTTCGTCTTTCAAAAATGTAAATAAACCGGGATTGGAAGAATGTGTACGGTAATTTTAAATATTCATTTTTCAGCTTTGAAATTAAAATTTCAAAATTATCATATTTTTATTTTTGAATTTTTAAATTTTTTGTTTATTATTTATTTTTTTCATCTTTAAAAAATATTTACCCAAGCATTTTTCTAATAAGTAAATCAAACTTTTGCTTCTGAAAAATTATTTTTTGAACATGTTTGTTTTTCATAAAAAACTTTTCTCAGTCATTTTAAAAACAAACATTTTTGCTTCCTTGTTAGAGTAGTTGATTGCACTGTGCTGCTGATGTAAATCACCAGTTATTTCACTTTAAGCTCGTTTGCGGATCTACATTTTAGATTTTTTGCAATACTACGGAATCATTTTTGAAATTAAATATGTTAATTATAAAATGTTATTTTTGCAATCCTTAATACCATAATTTTTACTAAATATTTAAAGAAATTTTTGGGAATTAATGATTTTAACTTAGCTTGATAATTTGCGTCTTATTGTTTTAAATATTTCAGGGATACTGTATTTTTTGTATTAATTAACTTTTTGAATTAGTATAATATTATTTTTCACTTCGAAAAAGGCAGATTACGATTTTTTTCATTTCTTTAAAAATACATTGAAATAAATTATATTGCTTTTTACATTTATGAAACTTTAATTCACTATTTTTTTGCTGTTGTTGGATATTTAAAAAAATGATGCATTTGCCTAAGAAAATAGATCAAACATCGAAAGTAAAAACAATTTTGCACATTTTTCAACCTCATCATAAAAAAACAGATCAAATGTAAGCACACATTTGACTTTTTATCACACCTCTCTTCAAATTTTGTTGTTTACATTCCAAAACTTTTTTTATTTGAATTTAACGGAAATAAATTTTTAAAGCAAAAACTTTTATACATTTTTGTTTTTATGTCACACATTTGAAAAGGAAAAACCCCAGAAAAATAAAAGTCAAAGAAGCTTCTATCAAAAAAATATTGAGTTTAAAAATAAACAAAATAATAAAATTTTTCATAAAAATATTATTCACTTTTTTATGCTTCTTCACCCTCAATTTTTATAGGGTCATTAAAAAAGGTCGGAGTGATAAAAAGTGTTTTTTTTTCCTCCCCTTAAAATTATCATCATCATTTAAATTCATCTTTAAATAACACGAAAAAAGTAATAGATTGGTCAGTTTTAATTTTTTCCAAACTAAAAAATGTTTTGTCTATTCAAGTTTATTTTTGTGTTTACTATTCTATTCATTTCAATAAATGCAAAACCATTAAATAATATTGTAAATGGTTCAAATATCCCCGATTCAGATGATCATAAACGTTGTCCTTCTGTAAATTTTGATAATAACAAAAAATCTGGTAATTTATTTTCTCCACAATATCCATCAAAATATCCAAATAATTCAAATTGTACTTATGCGCTTTTGGTAATAACCATTTTTTATTCCGTAACCATAAAATTTCAACATCCCTTTATCCTTTTAGGTAGAAGCTGGCAAAAAAGTTAAAATAACTTTCGAGGAATTTGATTTAGAACAATGTTGTGATTTTGTATATCTCTATGATGGAATTGTATCAGAGCATTCAAAAATTAAAAGGTAATTTTTTGTTCTTTAATAATAATAATATTAAAATGTTATCTTTAGACTTTCTGGAAAGCATAAAAAAGGTACTTCTTTTGAAACAAAACTTTCAAATGTTATGATTGTGAAATTTACTTCAGATGCAAATTTCAGATTTAAAGGTTTTAAAGCAAATTTTGATTCTGTATAATTTATCTTTGCTAAATTATATTATAATTGTAAATAAACATTTAAAAAATATCGATGACGCTATCCAAAAAATACCCATAATACTCTTTGTAAAAAAAACGTACACTCTTAATAATTAAAAAGATATGTTTAAAAATAATTCATTTCCCAAGTTATGCAATGAATTTCAATGTAGATTACTTTTATTTGGTTTTAATATATTTATTCTCTATAAAGCCTTTAAGAAAAGATAGGAAAATTTGAAGAGTATTTTATACATATCGGATTCAGACAACATATAATTCTCAAAAACTGTTTCGGTACGAAATGAATGCAGCATAGTGGAAACAACAATAGGAAAATTTCAAATTTCAAAAAAAAAAAAAATTTTGGCGTTCTGTAACTTTTTAGCAGCACTCACAAATTCTATTAAAAAAAGAAATATCAGCAACTGTTATTCTAAAATTTTTACTTTGTAATCCTGTTTTCTAATTTTTCTTTATTTACTGCTCGCTATATATTTTTGTATTAATCTGACAACACTTTAAAAAAAAGGTTTTTTAGATGACAGAATATCCGTTTGCTCTTGAATGGGCAATTGCTGAAGAACGTCTCAAAACTTTGAGGAATTCCGTCAATAATGAATATTTAGAAAGTGAAAAATTTACTGCTATTCATTCTTCTGATGTTAAATATTTTCTTAGAATTTATCCGAATGGACAGAAAGAAGAAGATCGGGGAAATACATGGATATTTTTACGTTTGGAAATTGGAATCAAAAAAAAAATTGAAGCCAATTACTCATTATTTATCAAATCTTCTAACTGGAGCTACAAGATGAATTATGTTTTTCAAAAATTTGAAGCATATGGTTGTTTTTGTTGTACCGTTGATGAACTGTTTGATTCAAACAAGAAATTTATTGATGATGGAAAACTTGTTGTAAAAGTTGAAGGAATTTTGAAGATTGAAAATGTTTGTTCAAAGTTAACAAGAAAATTTCTTCAACCTAAACGAAAAACAACAGCATTAAAGTTGTGTGATTTATGGAAAAATGGGTTTGAAGATTTTACCATTGTTGCTGATGGAAAAGAAATTAAAGTAAGTTTTTCAGAACATCAGTTTTATCATTTTAACATATCTCATTTTAGGTTCATAAATGCGTACTTGCTGGCCATTCTCCTGTATTCACAGCAATGTTTAAATCTTCTGCAATGAAAGAAGCAATTGAAAATAAAGTAGAAATTTCTGATTTTACTTTTGACATCGTTGAAAAAGCTATGGAAATTTGCTATAATAACAATTCTGTTACTGATGAACCACTTGATGAATGTTTTATGCTTCTGAAATTTGCTGATAAATATAACATTACATTTCTTGAGGTATTAATTTAATTGCTTAAAATAAAATTTTGATGTGTTCGGTTTTAGGATAATCTCGAAGTACATTTGTGTGATAAAATTGCAGTATCAACTGTTTCCGAAATTACACAATATGCTATTGCTGATAATCTTTTAAAAGTTCAAAAGAAATGCATTGATTTCCTCGTCATTTGTTTATCAAAAAAAGAATATGTTCCAGAAATGTCTAGCCTTGATAAAGATTTTTTGGATACTGTTTTTACCACTTTCTCTTGTCGCAAATCTCAAACTCTTTAAGAGGTTTTGAGTGGTTTTTATTACATTTTGTTTGTTTTTAATAAAAAAAATTTTGTTTTGATGTTTAGTAGTTTTTTGGAGTTTTACTACTTTTATTACTGTTTCTATTTTGACTATAGCAATGTTCAAACATACCCATCCAATTCCAATTTGATTATCATAAATTTCGATAGTAGAAATTGAAGCAAAAACATTTTTTAAAACATTCAAAGATTCTTTTCCAGAAAAACCAAATTGAATTATTGCTTTTAAATTTCCATCTTCAATTAATTTTTTTCCAATTTCAAATAAAATTTCAGGAATTAAGCAAGGCATTTTTTAAAGAAAAATAAATAAAAATTGAGAAAAGCAAGAAAAGAGAAAAGAGAAGAGAAAGCTTTAAAAAAGAATGAAATAAAATTTACCAAAACAAAATTGAGGCTCATAAAAAGTAGGGTAAAATATACAAAAAAAATTAATATCGCAGCTTTTGTTTGTTTGCAAACTTATTGATTAAAGAATTTTTTACAAAAATGCAAACAATTTTTCAAAATGTAAAAAGTTATCAAGCTTTGACATAAAAATAGTAAATTGTGGTTTTCTAACGTATGTATTTTTCTGTGGAACAAAGAATTTGTACAAAATATGGAACTTTTTGATAAAGGTTTTTTACTTTCTGTTTTTACAAACGTTTGTTGTCGTAAATTTCAAACTTATTGAATTGTTGTACGGGATTTTTAAAAACGTCGTTATATAAATATTTTATTAGTATTTTTTATTAAAATTACATAATATTTCACAAACTTAAAATAATAGTGTTAAAATATTGTATGAAAATAAGTTTATAAAAGATTAGTAACAATGAGAAAAAATTGATATTAACGGGTTAGAAAAAAATTAGACTATAATTTCCCATAACGAATATAACAGTGAAACGTATCATTTCGATTTTCAGAATCTTCCGCTTTACAAATACAAATTCCATGATTATTATAATCTGAATTTTGTTTAATATTTTCAACAGTTTTTTGATTATGTGGACATAAATTTTCCCATAAATTTAAATATTCCAAACAAAGATTAAAATATTGATTATTTAAAGATTCATTAGTTCTAAAAATTTCATTATTTTCTGCTTTTTTAATTTCATTTTCCATGGATTTCTTTTTTCTGTAAATCCAATTATTTCTCCAAATATTTTGATTTTCATATTCTTTTTCAGATTCTGGACGTCCACGAGAAGAAGAAGATTTTTCTGAAGGATTTTTAAGCCATTTACAAACTTTACATTTGCATTTGTAATAATCTGGGGTGTTTCCTGAAATAAAAGAGATAATTTAAAACTTATTCATGCTTATGTGAATTTACCATTTTGAATATCATGTTGAACTTCATCATGAGCTTTATCGATCACATTGCACCAACTAAACTGATCAGATAAACTTGGAATTGATGTTGTAAAAGAAGGGACACTATTACTATTGTTCCATAAGTTTGTTGGTGATGAAATATATGTTCCAAATGAATTATTTGAAGCAACATTTTGATAGCTTCCATAATTTGGATTCCATAAACCATCGGATGAACTTTCATTGAAACTACAGTTGAATCCTTGAAAATCCATTTTTAAGGTCGAAGAATTATTTATTTTTCAAAATTAACGTAAAAACTTCGTTTAAAAACTATGAATTTTTCAAACATTATTTTTGAGTGCTTTTATATTGCGCTTTTTTGCGTTTCCATTTTAATTATCCCTCCCAGATTTTTCAAAGCCTCAGACTTGGATGCTGGAAAAAATACTAACTTTTTTGGTTCTTTCTTTGATTCAAAAACAGTGACGTAAATTAACTGCCTGCTTTCTTTTTTCTTTTCATTTTTTTGCTGACAGTCAGCAACTATCAGTTGAATGAATCAGCCCTCACCTTTCTTTTTCCTTTTTTGGTGTCCTGTTAAAAATTTAATAGCACAACTATCTTTTTTCCATCAGTTGCAAATAGAAAAATCAAAAAAATATTTGTCAAGTAAAAAATTTGTTTTATTGATTTTTTTGTTGTTGCATAAAACACGTTTAAAAACTGCTGTAATCCTTGGATTAGCTTTTTAAATTACTATCTTATGTTTTCAACTTTAATGTAAGAAAACACTTGGTGGAAAATTTGTTATTAAAAAACGTGGAAAAACTCTTTGATTCAATTCTAATTAGTTTTTTAAAAAATTTTGATTGATGATGATTATTTTTACATTTTTGCTGGATTATTAGCGATACAAATTTTTTATTTGTTTCAAATGCAGAATTTTATGAGAATAAACGAAAATAAATCCAATTTGTACAAAAAATGTTATAATAAATAATAATTTTTCTTTGCAACAGATAAAGCAATTTTTTAAAAAACAAAATATATTAAAATTATGGTAATTTAATAAGTGCATTAAAAATATTTAAACAATGTTCTGAAAGAGTAATTAATTCAAATAATCGATTTTCTTTCACATTTTCTTTTTCAACTTTTTTATATCCAATTTTTTGTGATTCTTTAATTATAATTTTTTCAGATTCTGGAAGCCAATGAAAATCTAATTTGCAAATACAAATAAAACAAATAATATGTAATTCATCAAAAATAATTGGATATTTAAAAAATAGTCGGGTTAAATAATGTATTCTTTCATTGATTGAAACATGCTTCAAAACTTCCAAAGAAACATTTAATAATGTTCGAATTTCATAATTTAAATAAAGTTCCAAAAGTTTTGGATAATTTACAGATGTATCCAAAAGTGTATCAATTGTACGAGCGTAAGATTGAGTGTCCTCTAAACTTAAAATTGGTCGTGAAAAGATTGGAAGCGGAATTGGCGCTGGAAGTGGTCGTATTGAGCCTGATGAAGTAGGAGGTGGTGAAAGTTATGAATTTAGAGTAGGGATAATTGAAATTGAAACTGTTGGAGTTGAAAGTGTTGTGAAACCTGTAAGGGGTGGTTTTGGGGTTGAGGCTAATGAAAACGGGAATAATGGCGCTTGTGGCGTTAGAATTGCAAGTGTTTGATTTGAAGGTATCAGAGATGGGAATGTTGAAGAAATCGGAAGTTGAGAAGATGAAACAATAAATTTGAATGGAATTAAATGGAGTGGTAATTTCATTCCCAGATTTACAAATTTTTCGAAACGACATTTTGGACATTTCCGAGCTGCACTTAGCAATGGTTCTAAAACAGGCTGTAATTATTAAATGTTTTCCCCGGGGATTCTGCAATATCGAAGTTTGGTATTCCAGTTTCAAAAATATATTTCAGAATTCCGATGTGTTGATTTCATAGTGTTGATTTTGGACAACCCTGTTTTCCCCCTCAGAGATTGTACTTAAAATTAATCTATCAGATTCCAAGACAAATTCAACTTCAAATAGATTTAATTTACTTTTTAAACATTGATTATTTTCGACAGAAACAAATTTTTGCCGATTCAAAAAATTTATTCGAAAAAATTTTGCACATGCCTGGCAACAAAAAACATTAAATCTTCGATATTTACTATAATGAAGCCGTGTACAAATTTTGCACAACATTTACAATCACAGCAAATTTTTGCTTGATAAAATAAAAAAAATGTTTACTAAATTTCAATATTTTTCAACTGTCGGAATTAAAAGATAATATCTTATGCTTTTGATCTCAAAAAATCCTTGAATTAATGTGAGCAGAAATATTGATAAAAATCAAATTTTTTATTTAGAAAAAACAATCAAGAATTTCTAATATGAAGCATAAATGAATTTAAAAAAACGATGAAAATAAAATGTAAAACACAAAAACAAAATTTAAAAAAAATGAGAACAAAAGGAACAAAATCTTCAAAAAACAATTTCTTTTTTTTGGGATTAAAACTTTCAAACAAATTTCATGAGAATTTGCAACTTTAAAATATTGAAGAAAGCAATGAAACAAAAGATTTGAAGAATCATAAATAAAATTTTTACAAATATTTTTGCAAATTGCAAGGTTCTAAAAATCACAATATAATAAAAATTCAAGATAAATCAAAAACTTACGGAAGTATTTTCATCTTTCAAATATGTACCATTTGATAAAACCGTATAAACAACATTTGATGAAAATCGAGCATTATTGATTATTTTAATCAAAGCTGATAAATCTCTTTTAATTCTTCCATTATATTTCATATTAAATTCAACATTTTTAAGTGAAGGAAAAGTTTCAAACAAATAATTGAAATCTTCTTTTACAAGATGTAATGTACCAGTTTTATCATTGAAAGTTAAAGTTTGAATTGATGCATGACATGGACTAAAATATATATCCATATAATAGTGAAATTTAAATAAATATAAACAAACCTATTAATTTTTCCACATTTAATGAAAATATTAGATAAACTAAAATTAAAACAATTTACTAATGATAATGTTTGAAGTGTAACGGAATCAACGATTTCGCCATCCAAAGCACGAGATGGAATTTTGAGTTCTTTGAGAGTTGAAGAAAAAATTGGGAGACATTTATCTATTTTTTAATGTATTACTGCAATATGAATCTTTTCCTGCGAAAATGAAATCAATTCTAAAAAGGTGATAAAATTAAAAATTTAAATGTTTAAAAAATTAACTTACGTTTTTTAGAAATAATTTTATCAATAATTGTTTGAAAGATTGGATTAATTTCACGTTCACTGTGAAGACTTTTTACATTTTTACCAATACAATTCAAAAAACATTTTGGAAATTCTTCAACGTCGAAAATATAAAGTTCTTTATCCTGAAAAAATTAAAAAAAGAAATGTTTAAGAAAACAAAAAATTCAAAACCTACCCATCCAATTCCAATATAATTATTATAAATTTCAACAGATGTAACAGAAGCAAAAACATTCTTTAAAACATTCAAAGATCCTTTTCCAGAAAAACCAAATTTAATTCCATCTTTTAAATTTCCGTTTTTGATAAAAAATTTTCCAATTTCAAATAAAATTTCAGGAATTAAACAAGGCATTTTCTTTTGAAAGAAGAATAAATTAAAAATGAGCAAAGAAAAGAGAAGAGAAAGTTTTAAAAAGAATGAAATGAAATTTGCCCACATAAAACTGTTGCTCAGGAAAATAAGGGCAAAATAGCCACAAAAAAATTAATTTCACAGCTTTTCTTTGAAAAGTTTTAGACTTACAAAAAAATATTTGCTCAGTCAACTGATGTTTTTTGGGAAATTTTTTACCAAAGTCAAAGCCTAAGCCTAAGCCTAATCTTCAACATTAAAATTGTAAAGTACATTTCTCTGAACACCTTTGTTTAAAATTTAAAATGGTAAAAAACAAATTTATAAAAAAAGGCTATCTTTAAAAAATTAAACCATGTAAATTTCCTTAATTAACCAAAAAATCGTATATTGTTATGCAAATTTGTAATATTACCACTCAAATGCTCTATATATATTTTCTTTGTTTTGTTTATACGTTCATTTAAATAAATATTATTTTTCAAAAGCTGCCGTTTTTCCCTCATCTTTTCAAACACAGCTAAAGAAATGAAAAGTGATTCAACTCCAGCTTCAACAACGTCATCAAAAGAAACTCCATCAAAAAGTTTATTTTCAAATCCTGCCGCACTTTCAACACCACCATTGCCACAAATTGTAGCAGCATCAAAAACTTTTCCATTTGAAATTAATGATGCGAAAGAAAAAACAGCAGAATCATCATTAAAAGTGCCATCATCTTCTTCGGCATTAACTGCAAATGAAACATCTGTAAAGACTCCAAAATCTGTTGAAACTCCACCAATTCAACCACTTCTTTTTCAAATTCCAGCAAATTCTGGAATTCCATATTTTGAAGATTCAAATCGACATTTTTCAAATGCTTCAAAAAAAGCTTTACAAAAACAACTCAAAAATCGGCCATCACAAATTCAATCAAAACCATTTTTACAAAAAATTGTTGGAAATCTTTCACAAATTGAAGACGATTATTTAAATGAGATTTCATGGATTCGAAAACTTTCAAATCAAAAATGGATTTCATTCTTGGATATTGTTTTGGGTGGTTTAACACTTTTATTTTTTACAATTGCTTTTTATCTTATTTTTCATGTAAATGTAAGTTATTTTTCGTTACATTATAAAACTTTGGAGCGAAATGTTCATTGAAGCTACTATAATAACTACAAGAAATGGTCGTTGTTACAGCAGTTTGGATGTAGCTTTCTTTACATCTCTTAGTTGTTATAGAAATATAAAGCTTTATTAATTCGTCTTTTTTAGCCAACATTAGAAATAAAATTGTCACCTGAATTCAAAGATAAAATTCGAACGATGCTTAATGGAAAAAATTTTCAAAATTGCAATCATTTTTCATGGATACAAACTACAAAAAAGAAAACTACTGTCGAAAATTCAATCGCACCGATTATTGATGATGTAAGTATTTTTATATTTTATTTATTTATTGTTTATATAATTTTAGAGTCGTTGCTTTACAAAATATCAAAATGGAAGATCCTTTTTTAAAACCTACAAATCTTCGACCCCAAATTCTACAGATGGCAGATGTAATATTGATCGAGTTGAAATTGTATGTTGTTTTTTTTGATAAAATTGTATATCACTTTTATTTTTTTAGCATCCATGTTACAATGAATCAAATCCAATGAACATTTTTTGGGGCGTTAATGATACTGTTTTACAAAATGCTGTAGAAAATGTATATTGTAATGGAACGGTATTAGATGGTCCATTACGAAATTTTTATTCATTTTCTCCACCTGTTATAAAGGTAAACATTTTTTTATTTTTTTATATATGTATATTCTATTTTTAGTATCCAATGATTGATACAATGATTTCTCTAGATTTTTTCAATCGAACCATTTCATCTGCGGCTTTCTTCTTTCAATGCCCAAAATGTGTTCTTGCGCATCGAATCCATCTTAAAGATTCTGAAAATAAAAAGCCTGTACTTTGGTATGAAATAATCAATATCGAAAATTCAATTCCAAGTGGTGCAAAAAAATGTGAAACTGTTTGGGGAATTTCATGTAAGCTGGATAAAAATTATTTGATTAAAAATTCTCCAAAATCTTTTTCTCAACGGGTTCTTCCATTTGTAATCGCTGCAGAAAATGATGAAGAAGTTTGTGGTTAATATTGTTTTTGTTTTTTTGTGTAAATAATGATAATAAAAGGTTAATTGCTCAAAGTTGTTGTTGCACTGCAACAGTTGCAGACATCGTAGCATTTTTTCAACGAAAATGTTATAAACTGCTTTTTACATTACAGTAAAAATAAACAACAAAAAAGAATAACAACCACATAAAGTAGATTTGAAATAATGTCATAAAAATAATAAAAATCGAATTTGTAATAATCCTTGGTTTGTTTATCTATATTGAAAAACGAGCATATACAGTGACAAATGACCTCAGCGATTTTGAAATCAATATTGTATTTGCATTTGCTCGCTTTAGTCATATATCTCTTCTATTTCTTTAAATTTTTTTTTAAATATTCATTAATTTCTTGTTTTTTTTGAACAAAGTATGATTTCTTATTTGATTAATTTATTTCAATATTTTTTCAAATCCCAAACTTCATCTGAAAAAAGTCAAATTTATATTTCCTTACCAAATTCAATAATTTATTATATTGCAAAAAATCCATCAACTCCAAAATTATATCAAAAATTAATAAAAACTAGCAAGTATTTTTATGCCAAAAATCCAATTCTTTTTTTATATAATGTATATTTTGATGATCAATGGTGTATTTGGCATGGATTAAATGGAACAGAATGCAAATATGAAATTGTCAAAATTAACAAAATTTCATTAAAAATATGGTTGAATGGAAATTTAACAATTTCTCCAAAATTGAAACATGTCAAAGAATTTTCATATTTTTTCCAAAAACTTTACCGAACAGATACAATTAAAAGTAGTGTATTGGAAATTTCAAATCAAATAATAAATTTTAACGATCTTTTTCCAAATTATTCATTTTTTGAAAAGATTTCTTTTAAGAATGTTACTATAAAAAATGACGATGGTACTTTAGTATCATTAAAAAAAGTTATTTCGCATTTTTCGAAAATTAAACGATTTTATTAGTAAGTTTTTATAAGGGAGCAGACGGTTTAATATATTTTTCAGTTTAAAGTTTTTTTAAATGGCATGAACTTGAAAGGCAAAAGAACAATAAAAAAAGGTTCACGACATTTTGAAAAAACGGTGAAATAAAAAATGTATTAGGCCATCTGCTCCATTTAAACTAATATTTCTCAATTATTACTTCAATATTTTTAGCAAATTTGGTAATCAAAATGTTAAATTTTCAAATGATACTGTTGAAAATCTTTTACAAATTCCACATTTCTCAAATATTACTGAATTCACATTGGAAAATATTTCGGATTCTTTGAACATTGAAAAATTCTATGATTATTTAAAAGTAAGTTTTATGACTTTTGCGATTTTAATAAACATTTATTTTAGACAAATAAAAAACTGGTTGTTGCACTTGAATTCAATAACACAATTTCTGAACAATACAAAAACCGCCTTCAAGTAATTATTGATAAAATTCTTGAAATTCCTATAACCGCTGACAATTATATTAATATGACAATTATTTTTCCGGGACTTGCTCGATCAAAGAAATGTAAAATGATATTTAATCAAATTGAGCGTATCTTTTTTCTTCAATGATAAATTGTTGTAGAAGTTTCTCTTTTGTTATCTTTCTCACTTGTTTTTGAGTTATGTTTTTTCTACATTTTTTCAAATAAAGTTTTTTTATAAAATTATCGTAATTCTAATTTAACATAAAAAAGTAGCCCAAAAATTCATAAAAATAAAAACAGAAAAAAATAGGAAAAAAATATTAAATGACAATAAAAAAATAAGATTATAATATAAGTTCTCAAACATTTTATGTATTTGTCCCTTATAAAATTTACATAATTTTAGTCCAAGCTCAACAACAATGAAACAGATTATATTAAAAATTTGCCATCTTTTTATGAGTTATTAATATTATTGGTGCTAACTAATGTAAAATCAGCCGTTTGTTCTTTTGATCTTTTTGATTTTGGGTCATAATCTTTACAAAGCAAATGTGCAACAATCTGAAACATTTTGTTTATTACAACTAAAAATTTTTATTAATATTACCAATTTATAAGGATATTGTAAAAAGAACGCTGCAGCAGCGATGTACGGGGTTTCATTTAAATGCATAAATGTTAACTGAAAATTTTTTAAAAAATCCAAAAATATTCTGTCTGTGATAAACGTACAATAAAAGCACAAACAAGAATTGGAATATAAAGAATTAATTGAATTGTTACAACAATTGCACATGTAATTATTCGTCGATGCCGACGTTTTTGAGCTGCCTAAAAATTATATTTTGTTTTAAGATTTTAAAGTCGTTATTAAAGGAGTTGAAAAAATATAACTATAATTAATATGAATTATTACCTTATATTGTTCTTTTGGTTCAATTTTATATGCAGATGAGCTTTTCTTTTTCTCTAATCCTGAACCAGCTGTAACATGCGAAAATCTGAAAAAAAAACAACAATAAATGTATAATTATAAAATATGGAAAAAAATAATCTTAAAAAATATCTAACAAATTAAAACTTACTTTTTATCATCAGGTTTATAAAATACAACAGAAATATTTAAAACAATATCAATTAAAACCGGCGAAATATATGACAAAAAATTGCATATTGCATAACGGCAATAATCGGTTACTGTTTTTCTATAAAAAAATACGTAGAATTAAACAATTAAAATTATATTTTTAAATTTGTTGCCACATTTTGACATTATCAATAAATCAAAATTTTTATTGTTGAATAAAAAATTTTTTAAGCTAAAATTATAAAAATTTCTTACAAATGATTTTGTGCATTATTGCAGCTGTAAACCGTTTCATCAAACACCGTCATTGGTGCAGAACAATTTTTTGGTGCACTATTTATCATATGAATTGTGCCAAAGATTAATGCAATAAAAATTAAAATCCTTGTATCAGATAAATATCTCCAAATTCCTTTTTGATGATATTTTAACATTGGATAATAAACAGAAATATATCTTTGAAAATACATTCCTGCCATTAACCATAAATTTGCAACATATGAAAAATTCAGAACCATATATTTTATGCAACACATTTGTTTAACTAAAAATAAAAATTTGCATAATTTTTGTTTAATAAAAAATACAAACATTGAATAAAAACAAGATTATCAAAAATTACAACACAAATTAAAATTGAATCTAAAGCAAATATTGTAACCAAAAATGGAACATATAGGGATCGGCGATAAATATAAAATAATCGATAAATTGCATATAAAAATATTAATAGAATTAAAGCAAAAATAATTGCAGTTGTTGTAAAAATTGTTTGAAGATTATGAAATTCTGATAAAATTTGTGAATAAAAATTACTTGTTGGAATTAATTCTTTTCTTATATAAGAACCATTTTCAAATTTTTCTTCAAACAATATTAAATTATTATTTTCATCACTTTTGTTTATTTTCATATATTCAAATCTTTCGTTTGGCAAAATCATGATTTTTCTGAAAAAAATATTTAAAAAATATTTGAAAAAAGACAAATTTAACGGAAAAACGACAACAATAAAATTATGTTTTGAAAAAAAAAAGAAAATTTTAAAAGGGCAAATCGCATCAAAGAACAATTAAAAAGGGAAGAAAAAATATTGAAAAGTTGTTTTTCCAAAAATGTTGCGCATCGCAAAAAAAAGTGATTTCTATTTTTGTAAATCATTTTTTCAAATGCGGTAATCTGCTCCAAAATGTTAAGTCGCTTTTTCTCTCAATCACTCTTAATCCAACTTTTCTTCAGGTAAAGTCATAATTTCTGAATTCTATTCAACAAGGATTCTGAAGGACAAAAAAACAGTTGAGATAAGTCATTATTTATGTATAGCGCCGGTCTTGGCGAAACGTGTAACAACCGTTTATTTAGTTTTGTTGTGTTGAGTTTTTATAAAATCATCAGTTGATTCATTTTGTTCGGCTGATGGATGCCGGTTTTGGATTGCTCCGTATTTATTTTATTGTGTTGTGTTAATAAAGTTGTTTGATTTAATAACTTTTATTGGATATTTTATTGGTTTGGTAGAAATTGCTGTTGCTGATTGCTGGCTTTGGTAAGTTTCTTTACGGGTTTTTATTATATTTTTGGGGAGTTATATCTTTTTGGGTTAGATTTGATCCAAGTGTTAGAGTTATAATCTCTATTACCGATGTCTGGAGCTAAATACCCCAAGTTGGAGGGCCCGCGCCGTCATCCTGATTCTTCTGATAAAAGGTATACCACCTTTCTTGATGAAAGTCATGGATGCGTTGGAGAAATATGCAGCCGATTGAATGAAAATGTATATGGATTAAAGGATATACATGGAGTATATACCGATACATATGGATTGAATGAAGATATATATGGATTGAAGAATATATATGGATTATATACCAACACATATGGATTGAAAAAAGATAATAATGGAAAGGATAATGAAGATAAATCTGCAAAGCGACCAAAAGGTGTAAGACTTGTTGAAGGTGATGCGGATAATGCTTATGGTGATTGTAAAGGTGGTTCACGAATTGTTGATTTTCCACAACAAAGTGACACAGATATATATGATAAAGCTATTTTTGTTAATTGTAAAGCTGGTGGTACTATTGTTGAACAACCACAACAATATGAGCCAAATAAAATTAAAGTTAAATCTGGTAGTAAAGGTAATACTGGTGATATTTTTATTGGTACGCTTTCTGATTTTGAAGATTATGCTCAACCACTTGTTGCACATACACAACAAGATGGATCGGGTCATGTTACAGAAGAGAATGGAAATCCAAATGAAGAGTTTAATGTTAATCAGGAACAAGTACCTGAAGGAGTTAAACGTGCTCGTGATATTGTGCATCATGCTGAAGAACTGTATGAATCTCTTAGCTCAGCTATAAAAGGTGCAAATGATAAGCTTAAAGCATTAAATAATCCTCGTTCTGTTGTTTCGGATGATTTGATTGATGATCTTCGAAAAATGCTTACCCATCGTGTAAGATTTCTATACGGTAGCATTGAAAATAGAGAAAATGTTCTTGAAACTTTGCGGGAAAGGGAAGCTGAAGCACAAGCAACGATTGCTGAACTTCAGGAAGAGCTTGATCAAGTTTCTAATGCACAAAAGACGGGATTAAGCGATAGCATTAAGAAAGAACTTAATGATTTGGGATGTACAGATGTTGAAGATATGATTTATAAATTTATACTTTTACAAGATCGTGTACAAGTTATTGAAAGAAGTTTTAAGGAATCGACAGTATCTCGTGGAACATCTCGTGTTTCACTTGCTGAAGAAGATAAAGGTCGTAAAGCAATAGCGATTGCACAACCAAGATCAAGTCAATCAATTTCTGTTAATTCAAAAGAGGTTACTGTTCCTACACCTAAAGTATTGCTTCCAATGCCGGAAAAGTTTACTGGTAAATCAAGAAAGGATCTTGAACGATTTTTCAAGTTGTATGAAGCTAGTACAACAAGCACAGGCTGGGGTGATGAAGAAAGAGCAATATACTTAGGGAGCTATGTTCCAAATCTCCTTGTATATCATGATAATTTAAGAGAAAGAGGAGCAACTTATCCTCAAATGAAACGTGAATTGCTTGGTGCAATGGGCTCTGATGGTGCTATTTCAACTTTTTATTTGCGTACTGAACTTGATAGGATTAAAAAGCCACCAAATAAACTTTATAAATCTTTATTTGATGAGGTTGAATTACGTGTAACGGAAGCATTTGGTAATGATGTTGATGCACGGGAAAATGAATTGAAGAAAATCTTGCTTCGGTTAACAGAGGAAGATTCAGATCCTGTTTACCGTAGTATCGTTCTTTCGAATGTTACTGCAAGTTACTATCAACTAAAAGAGCTTGTATTAGGTCTTGAATCTTCACAAGTATTCAGAAATAAAGGTGATAAAGCTGAGGTTAAAACTTCGAGCAATACAAAGATGCCCTTTTATAAAAATCGATCAGATAATCATGTAAATGCTGGAGGTTATCAAGGGAGATCAGATAGTCGTGAAAAGGTTGATGAAAAAGCAAATCCTCGGGGGTTTGGTGAATCACAACAACAACGAGAATGGAATCCAAATCGTGCTGGTAATGGAGGTTATGAGAAACATTCTTATCATCCACCAGTTGTTAGAAGTTGCTTCATTTGCAATAAACAAGGACATATTGCAACAGATTGTACAGAAAGGAAAACTGGACATTCTAATGTTGTAGATCTTGAAGATGTAAAGTTGTATGTTTCTGGCATTACTGAAATTGGTAATGTTGGAGTTGAAACGGTTAATGTTGAAAGTGAACCAATGTTTGGAAAACAAGCTGTATTGGATGTATGGCTTGATGGTGTAAAAACTAAGGTTCTAATGGATTCGGGTGCAAGCACCTCGGTGATCAAAGATACTGTAGTTGGTCATATTCTTCGAGCACGTGATAAAGATGGAAGCTCAATTGTCCAATTACCTCAAGAAAGTTATGTTCATAAAAGACTTCTTGGTGCTGATGGAAATCCGTTGATGGTAGTAAATTGTATTAGGATTCCAATTGCTTGGGGAACAGGTCCTACAAAATTTGCAAAATTTTTTGTTGTTAAAGGTTTACAGCAAAATGCATTAATTGGTACCAATGTTATTCAAGGTGATGATAATTGGATTAATGCTTTGACTTTCTCCTTGAAAAGAAAAGAAGTAAATGTTGCTCATTTAGGAGTTGTCTGGGAAAGTCAAGAACAAGCACCACGTGTTGAACAGGTTGGTCATAAAGTTTATGCAGAAACTACAGATATAACACCTCGTACAGAAGCGTTTGCAAAGGTAAAAACTCCAAGAATTGGTAGTACATCAGTTATTGAAGTTAAAAAGGATACATTAGAAACTGCTGATTTAAGTGGGACACATGATGTTACTGCAGTGGAACATAAAAAGGCTGTTATAAAATCAAAGGATAAATGTTTATTTGAAGTTAAAGCTGAAGAGCAAAACATTAGTAATTCTGTTGAAGCCCATCCAAAAACACCATTTGGATGCGAAACTGTTGTTATTGGTGGAAAGAATGCCGAAAAATTTGCTCGAGCAAATGGCCTTAAACATTGGACTTTAAAAGCTTTGAATGATTATCGCATTCACTATAAAGCTATATTTGGAATTGCTGTTAAGCGATTGATATATTTCCCCAGTGGAGAAATCTTCTTTCGTCGTGAAGTTAAATTTGATTCTATTGTTAATCGTGAAGTTAAACCTCTTTCTATTGTTAATCGTGAAAGTAAATTTGATTGTATTGTAAATTGTTTATTAAATGATGTGAATCGAATGTGTGAATTCAATAATATGGAAGTGATCGTGCTACCAATATTTCGCCATTATGGATACGCAAAACTTAGTGAACAACTTATGTCGTGGTACAACGAATGGAATCCTCCTCTTGTTGGAAATAAAGAAGCTATGAAACTAAAATTCTTCAAGTGCATGAAAGCAACTCTTGGGCAAGATTCAACTACTCAATTCGTTGATGGCCAGGGAATTATTACAAATGAAGGAGTTCGAGCTCTTGGTGAATACATTGAAAACCTTGGTTACTCATTCAAAAATCGGGTCAATGTTATTGTGGAAAGAAATAAGAATGCTCCACATCATGCTGAATCGTCAAATCGTGCTTCAAACGCTCAATTGTTTGCAAGTCATCGAAATTTTCAATCAAATGATCGACGTCGAAAATGGTCTTCAAAGCCGCCTTTCAATTATCAAATTCGTGAAAGACGTCAAAATGGTCAAAAAGAATTTCGTGGATGCCGCTCATTCAATAATGGTCCAAAAGAAATTTGTGGAAAAATTCAAAATGGTCAAGAAGAAGTTCGTGTAAAGCCGCCGTATTATGGTCGTCGAATCTTCTATGGTAGTGGAAATGCTCAAGCTCGTGGAAACACTCATGCTCGTGGAAATTCTAATGGTCCTGAAACTCGTGATCGCCGACAAAATCAATTATCGGGGACGATAATTCGAGGGGGAAGGGGCAAGTTGAGATAAGTCATTATTTATGTATAGCGCCGGTCTTGGCGAAACGTGTAACAACCGTTTATTTAGTTTTGTTGTGTTGAGTTTTTATAAAATCATCAGTTGATTCATTTTGTTCGGCTGATGGATGCCGGTTTTGGATTGCTCCGTATTTATTTTATTGTGTTGTGTTAATAAAGTTGTTTGATTTAATAACTTTTATTGGATATTTTATTGGTTTGGTAGAAATTGCTGTTGCTGATTGCTGGCTTTGGTAAGTTTCTTTACGGGTTTTTATTATATTTTTGGGGAGTTATATCTTTTTGGGTTAGATTTGATCCAAGTGTTAGAGTTATAATCTCTATTACCGATGTCTGGAGCTAAATACCCCAAGTAAACGATAAGGGTGGTATAACTGAAGAAAAAATAACAAAACTGTGTTTTCAAAAAATATTGTAAAAAACAAAACCTTAAAAGAACAAAAATATTAAAAAATTGCACCAAAGAACAGAAAATAATTTGAAAAGTATGAAAAAGTTGTTTTTCAAACTTCGAAATACATACAAAAAAGAAAATAAATTTAAGGTTGCGCATCCCAAAAAAAAGGAAGTTAAAAGCGATTTCTGTTTTTGCACATTTATCAGATGCTGAAATCTACTCTTTCAAATGTGTTGTTTTTTCTTCTCTTTTTTCAGTTTGTGATTCAAAATAAAAACGTTGCATCAGAATTCTTTCTTTTTTAGGTACTGAACCTTTGAGCAATAACAACAAATTTGTTTTTTTTGTAAATCACAAGTTTCTTTTTCTTTCAGTTTTTGGAGTAAAAATAAATCAAAATACCATGCAATTTTTTGTTGTTACATGGAAATAAAAGTTTTGGGTTGTATTCGGTTTTAATTTTTGCTGTTAAAAATTGCTTGGAAAAAATGTGTGAAAATTTATAGCATTTTTTAAAAAGCTTTTTTTTACTATTAGACATTGTGTAATTATTGTCTAAATTTTGAGGAAATCAGATTGAAAATTGTCTGATTTGTAATAAAATTTTATGTTTTGAACAAAACAGAAGTTTTGCTTTGTTCAAATCTTTAAATGGATATATAATTTAAAATGTCATCGAAACATATACATAATGTTTAAGAATATTTTACAAAATGTCGAGTAACCCCTTCTTTTTCATTTATGTTATTTTTAACAAAAACCAGTTTTGTAACAATAAAGAAAAAAAAACCAAAGAGGTGTGGCTCTTTTGTTTTTTTAACAGTAAAGTTTTAACTTTTGGCCACACATAAAAAAGATATTAAAACGTTTTCATTATTTAACGTTTTCACATTACTTTTTTTATTAAATTTATTTTTTTCATTTGTAACTTCAAAAGATGTCATCATCTGCATTAGCTAAAATTTTGATTTTTGCATTTTTATTTACAATGGTTTCATTAACTGTTTCACAAATAAGTAAGTCTTTAATTATTAAAATTGTTAGAAGGAAAAAAAATGACTAAAAAAGCTCTGTTAAAAAATCAGCTTTTTTTTTATGTTTTTTCCATTATTTTTTTTTTGAAAAAACTTGTTACATCTTTTTTTAGTTTTGTGTTCCCCAGATCCAACTTGCTCTTCAAGCAGTGATAGCAAATTTTGTCATAATAAATGTTTTTGTGAAAAAGGAATGATTGCAAAATGCAATACAAATGTTGAAAAATGTTATTGCTATGATAAATGATCAATTTTTAAAGTCACATTATCTGTTAACATTATATTTAATAATAAATTTAAAATAAAAATAAAAATAAATAACAATGTACAGATTTTTGTTTTACACAATAATGGTTCCTAGAGTTTCAAAAATGCATTTTGCACTTTTTTTCTCAATTTTTGGTAAACAGAATTAATCCGTTTTTCATAGGGAAAATGAGAAAGGGAATTCCGCTTGGTCGAAATGGCTGCGGAACGGGAAAACAGCTTAGCTTCATTTTATCAAAATTTAGTACCAGTAATGTGTTTTCGAATTTGAAATGACTCCCACTCCTAGATAAAAATCAAAGGGTCGGCTCCGATAGTAATTTTTTTTTCAAAAGCACTTAAAATTGCCCT
The DNA here is from genome assembly GCA_963922195.1 of Panagrolaimus sp. PS1159. NCBI lineage: Eukaryota > Metazoa > Nematoda > Chromadorea > Rhabditida > Panagrolaimidae > Panagrolaimus > Panagrolaimus sp. PS1159. The sequence continues at coordinate 5,814,885 of CAWUHW010000001.1, read as the reverse complement.
TTTGATGATTGTTTTTTCCTTTAAATCGTTTTATATAGTCAAAAAAGTTATTTTAAGCACAAAGAAATTTCCTCATTTTGGCAATCTTTTTAAAAAGTTTTTTAAAACGATTTTAAAGATAACATTAGCTTCAATTTATAGTTTATATACCAAAAATAAGATTGAAAACTGGATATTTACAAAAACTAAGCCGTTTCTGTCATAAAATGGTTGACGCCTTCCTTTCCTTCCATTCTTGATAAATTGAAAAAATAAAGTTTGATAGAGAAATATAACTGACACATAAAATTGGTTCTGTCAAAAAAAGACAAACATATGTTTTTAATTTTTTTTGAATAAGGATTTGAAAAGTTTGCTTTTGAGCATTGCTTTAGTTTGTTTTTTTTTTCGAACAAATTTTTTAATAGTTTTTCAGGTATGATAAGCTCTTTTACAATATTTATTTTGCTGTTTACTGTAGCAATATGTGATATTAATTATTGTAAGTGCTCTTTATTTCAGTATAAAAGACTTTTAATTTATTAAAGCTGGAGATGAACCAGATTGGAAATCCATAGCAGATACAAATTGTTTTTTCATTCAATATTTTGAACAATAATATAAATTTGCAGATATCCAATAATATTCGTAAAAAAAATTCTTTGGTCGATGGTTACAAAAAAATATCTATCATAATGCTTTCACGATTTTTGTTACTTTGGAAATTATTTGCAAGTTTTAAATTTTTTTGCATCCCTCTTCCATCCATCCATCCAGACATGCACTTAAATTTTAAAACATTTTTTAGCATTAAATTACGGAAATGAAGGAGTTGCAAAAAAAATAACATTGGTTTTTGGACCCTCAAAAAAAGAGTAGATTTAACTAAATCCATTTTTTTGCATTCCATTTTAAAACAAAGCCATGAACAAAACAGTCAGGGAAAAGCTTCGTGTTGTATTTGCTCGAAATCCGCCCGATGCATTTAGCAATTGTCCAAGATTCCCAACTTTGGATGCAACAATTACTTGTCCATTTCCAGGATGGACTGTTGAAATTTTAAAACAAATTATTGATTATCTTGGATATGATATTGTTCCTGTTGTTACAACTGCTCCAGATGGATATGTTGACTGGGGGACATATGTAAGTTTTTTTTATATAAAGAGCTGTATATCTATAATGCCGATATTTAAGGTCAATAATAGCTGGGAAGGAACTTTGGGATATTTAGCAAATGACAGTGCTGATGTAATTTGTTTGTTGTATCAATTTACACAACTTCGTGGAAGATTTTTTTCTTACAGTTATAGTGTTTATAATGTAAGTTTGAAAAAATGTGATAGTAATCGGATTTTATAGATTCATTGTAAAATTGTTGTTACTATCATAAAAATTTTATAAAACTTAAAAACACTTTTAAAAATTGTTTCTGAAAAAGTGATAGTAATTTTTTTTCATATATTCTTTGTAAACTTTTTGTTACTATCACAATTTTTTTATTTCAATTGTTAAAATCTTAAAATTTGAGGTTAAACCAATTTATGTCGCAAAACGATTAAAACCAAATTTTTCCAACAGTATTTGGAATGCATTTAGTGCTTTTTCATTTTGGATTTGGATTGCCATGATTGCAGCCTTCGTTTTACAAGTATTTTCTTCAATTTTAATCTCAAAAATTGAATGTAAAATGAATCAACGAAAATTTTTTGATCCATTTGATGCAAGTTTTTTATCTCCATTTTTTACTATAATTTTTAATTAATATTTTACAGGTAATATGGAGATATGTAAAAGTTCATATGAATCAAAGAGAAGATTTTGTAATGAAAAGTTTTAGTGGAAATTTAGCGGTAATTATTTTTTCAATTGCACAAGCAAGGGTTATGATGGCTTTATATCAGCAATTGTTGCTATCATCAATAATTGCACCACCAAATACTGATCCATTTAAAACTGCAGATGATGTAATAAAGTTGGTTGCAAGTGGAGAATATAAAATTATTACAAATTATATTGGAAATTGGTATTTTGAAGATGTAAGTTGTTATTTGGTGGATAATTAAAAAATTAGAGCTCTCAATCTCGAAGATTTGATATATCCCATTCGACCGTAATAAGGGTACAGCGGCATCGAAAACCATAGTGACCAAAATCGAAATACCGAAATTTCGATTTTGCAGGATGTTGACGGTAATATGCAAATTTGTAAAACTTTAAAAGCTTCGAAAAAATAATTTAATCAAAAAATTTCTGCGGAACTATCAAAGTTTTACAAATTTGCAAAATCGAAATTTCGATATCGAAAATTTCAAAATACCGAAATGGCGGGATATATCAAATCCGTTTCCATTTTTAAATGTTAATCATAATCCCTATCTCGGTTACAGTTAGCATTTTCTGATTCTGCACATTTTCGAAATCTCCGTGAAGCAATAGCAAATAATCCGATTGTTGTCGCAGATTCTGTGAATGATGTCTTAGATTATGTTGAACTTGGAGGGTATATTTTTCCAATTCAAGAAGATTCACTCGCAATGCAAATGAGTAAACAGCGCTGCGGATTAGTATATGTCAGTAATGGACTTCCAGAAAAAGCTGCATATTTTGTATTTCAAAAAAATTCAACTCTTTACAAAATTTTTAATCCAGCAATTAAAATGCAAATTGTAGGATTCTAAAATATATATATTTTTATAACAAAAAAGATTTCAGGATTATGTTATAAAAATATATAACAAATATTTTACTGAAAATAATAAAATTGGAAATTTATCCAAATGTAATGAAGATGAAGACGGAATTGCAACAAAAAAGGTAGCACAAAATTTAAGTTTAACAACAACATTTGGAATATTTTTGGTTATAATTTTTGGGTTAATTATTTCTATCTTTGCATTTATTTTTGAAATATATTTTTCATGGCAAAAATATGTTATTCGATTAAGTTTAAGAAGTCGCCGAGCAGTTGCAGAACCGATACATTTAATGGCATTGGCAGAAATGTGCGGAGCAAAAAGGCTTCAAAAAATTTTGGATAAAAGAATTTTAACTCCAACGATCGATGAAGAAAAAGAACATATTAAAATTGAAGATTCAGGATTTCCATATTAAAATTTTATTTTTCCTAAAAAAATTTTTTTTTAATTTTCCAAATTTTGTAAATTCTACTGTAATTTTTAAACGCTGTAAAAAAAGAGATTCAAAAAATTTATTCTTTGCATTTGTTAATTAAATTTCATTAATAATTTTTAAATAAAAAACAAAATAAGTACAAAAACATATAAGTATTTTTACAAATAAAAAAAATCCTAGACAGAATCTATAATCTTTAACAAAAAAATATTAAAAAAGAAACCCGATAACAAATAAGCACAACACAGATATACATATACAAATATAAAAAACAGAATCAACGGAACGGAAGAAAACAGATGACTAGAAAGAGAAAAGGGAAATACGTTTTAACAAAAATGTGGCTTAAAAATTTTTCAAATAATTAAATGTCCTTGAGGAGTTACACGAATGGCAGAAGTAATCACAAAAGCAGTAAATGGGAATGCAGCAGAAATAATAAATGCCCAATTATATCCAATTATTGAAAGTAGTGATGACGTACTGACGGATAAAAGGATACCACTCAAAGTCTAAAATAAAATAATGTTGTAGCTACCGTAACCCAAAAAGTTTTTACTGTGTGAAATCAAAAATTACTGAAATAGCTTTTTTTGCTCGCAAAAAAAATTATTTTTACGCCTGAAATCGAAACTTTTTCATAATACCGAAATAATTTTTATGTTTGAAATTGAAACACCAAAATTCTGATTTCGCAAAAACCTGCCCCTAAAATAAAATCAAAAAAACCAACCGTTGAAAGAATTAAACATCCATAATTTGTTGCTTTATATTGTGTACCAAAACATCGAACTGCAGCTGTAATAAATAATGCATGAGTTGCAGCAAGACAAATAAACATCATTATTAACTAAAAAAACAATATTTTACAATTCTATAAAAATCATAAGAAAAACATACCCATAAAAGATACATATATTTTCCTAATGCTGCAGTTAAAGGCATTGTTAGAAGAAGTGCCGTAGCAAGGCAAGAAGCAGATGATAATGCAACTTGAAAACTTGTTTTATCAGTTAAAAGTCCCCAACCAATTCGTGCTGCTGCATTTGCTATAGTTCCAATGCTAAATGCAATTGCAAGAAACATATCATCTTCAATAAATGTTTCACCAAATGTCTAAAAAGGATTACAGTATATATCTCAAATAAAAGCTTTAAAATACATACCTTATAAAGATTGTAAAACAGATTTCCATAGAATGAACAACAAAATAGTGCAATAAATAACCAATAAAATGTTGAACTTTTTAATACTTCACTTGGTCGAAGGGATATTGGTTGAGGTTTAATTGTATGTAAATCATCATCACTTTCATCTGCTTCAATATCTGCAGAACATGTTATTAATCCGGTTGTATCATCATCATTAATTGAAAGCTTTCGTTTTGCCTAAAATATCTTACATTAAACAACATAAATAAATATAAGAAAAATAGATACAGCAGTTAAAAGCGCAAAAAGAAATGTTATACATTGAAGCTTATAAGCTTGCTGCTGTTTTTGGCTTAAAATATATATATTTAACAACCACCACCACAAAGAAAGCCACAATAATACGGATAAAATACCGTTGCTCGTTTTGGACTATCATCATCATCATCGTCATCAACATTTACAGATAGCTGAGAATAACTATAACCAGAAAATATTTTATCTCTTTTGGAGGTTGCTGCATTATTACTATTTTGCCATCGCGTTCGACGCTTTGATAGCCATGCCATATCCATAATTGCAGTGTCAGAAAAATGTTTTCGAACAAACTACAAAAAAAATTGTTTGCTTTTTTAATAAATTTGGTTTTGCTAGATTTATTAGGTTTTTTAAAGATAAAAAACAAACCTCTGCTGGCGGATCACAAATAAATATAAGTCCAATTGTTTGCATTATAAAATATACTAACGACAGCGTCTTGAATGTATCTGGTACTCGATTGATTAAATGTTCATCAGTAAAATATCTAAAAATTCATTGTTAAACACCATAAAAGACCCATTGTATCTCTAACCCATCAGTACTCGCTGCTTTATTCTCTGGATTAATCATTCGTGTTTGAATTGGTGCAAAGATTGAAGAAGAAAGTCCAAATCCTGCGGCAACAATTCCACTAACAAGTCCAATTTTATCCGGTGCCCAATTAATTACACTTGCAACTGCCACAACATATGCAATACCTTGTCCAAGACCAAACATAAATCCATATGTAATTAAGAATAAACCATACGACATTTTTATTGTAAAATATGATAAAAATACTCCAGATCTAAAAAAAATATACGGTAAAAAAGACAATCAAACAAAATATAAACTTACGCCATTGTATAACATCCAATTGCTGCAGCTAACCTTGGACCCAATTTCATTGATAAAAATCCTCCAATAATCATTGCAAATGGAAAACATCCTTGAAAAGTTGGAATCCACATTAAATGTTCAATTTTTACTTCTGGATCTGTATGATTTCGAAGATATGATGCAAGATATGGTAGCATATTTCCTAAAAAAGAGTAATATTAAAACTACAAAAAGTTTAAAAGTATATTTACCAAAAGTATGATATGTTCCAAGTGATAAATGAATAAGTACAGCACCAAATAACACAAATAATATTCTTGGAAGTGGCCGCAAGCGAACCAGCCAGCTGGCTACCGGATCATTGAATGTTATCATTGTTGATTTTTTATTCTTGCTTCTGTTTTTAAGTTAATATACAAAGGAGAGATCAAGTTAGTAACATCTAAAAAATAACATGTAAATATAAAAATGAAAATGAGCAAAAATTGAACTATAAAAAAAAACACGCGCAAAAAAAACAAAATCGTGAAATACACATTTACAAACACAAATAATCACAAAGCATAATTTCATTAATGAAATTTTTATGAAAAGAGAAAAGAGATGAATAAAAACAAGAAATAATCCAATGTCTCTCTTTAATTAAAGAAGGATAGACACAATCAATACAAGTTTCTCCTTTTCTACAACATCCATTCATCCATTTTTTAAAAAACCTTTCAAAGTCAAAGACGTGTTTTTTTTTCGTTGTTCAAAAATTTATGACAGCGGTCATTTTTTAGATGCAAAAAAAGAAGGAAACCTTCTTCGATTTTTTGATGTCCTTTTAAAAAGAACTCTAAAGCGGACTTTAAAAGAGTAAAGTAAAAAAAAAGCAACAAGTAGTAACGTTTTTGATGAAAAAAAAGGAAAAGCATTTCTTTTTGCCTGCAGCATCGAAAAAAAAAAAGACAGAGAGAAAAATGGGATACACTTGAAAAAAAAGCTAACGTAAGCTTTTTTACTTACGTGCTTTATTTCCCTCTACTTTTTTAAAAAATGGAATGCAATAATGCATCTCAGCTTCTTTTTTTTTAAAAAAAGCAAGCCTTTATTTATTTTGTAATTATTTTCACATAAAAACAATCCTATAAATTTAAAAAAGTTAAATTTTTAAAGCAAAAAAAGCGCGCTTTCGTTCATTTTTTGAGGAAAAGTTGAGTCACTGAAACTTGCTTGAATTTTGATAAACACTTTTTTGCAGACAACATTTTTTTTAAATTCGTCACACGGTTGCTAATCAAAATATTTTTATAGAATATTATATAACATTTTTTAAAAGTGTTTTTTTTGAAAGTTTTAAAAATGAACACTGCATTGATTTAAAAAAAATGTTTAATTTTGTGAAAAAACTGTTTACAAATTTAAAAACTGATAGTAAATTTTTGTAATAAATTTAGAACAAAAACACATTTAAAAAACATAAAATTATCGTTTTTTTAAAGTTTAAATTTCTACAGTATACATCTCTTTCATTTTCTTTTGGCTAAAACAAATCTCCGGCGAAAATAGAATCCATTTTATTCTCAGTTAAAATTAATGAGTGGTAAAACTGCACAAAAAATATGCAAAAATAATAAACATTCAATAATGGATACTTAAATCTTTTGTACATTACTGTATATAGATTTATTATGTTAACAGTATTATTTCTATTGTGTGTTTACTTGTGACTATGCAAATGAAAAGAGTTTAAATTTGTTGTACTAATATTAACAACGGATGCAGTTGTTTTGATTCCGAACATTGTCTTGACTCGTTTCTGATATGGTGTCATAATGATTATTGCAGCTAATGGATTTACAACTGCCGTCCATGCCAGTACAGATGAACAAGCAATAGAAATATAATTATTTTCATATTGAATTCCCATCATAATTATCAAAGCCAGCGCTGGAATATTGCCCACAATAACTGGTCCAATGGCCTAAACAACTTAGCATTACTGTCGTACCCGAAAGTCCTTAACATATTTTTTTTATCACTTCCTTTTTTAAAATTAACTTGAGCAAATTCGTAATTCAAGCAGAATTTATTCCCCCTTGAAAATAACTATTAAAATTTATTTACCTGACAAATAAGTGTCCAATGAAGTTGTTTATTAAGAATTTTACTTTGCTTGAAAGAACTTGCATGACTTTTAAGTCGTCTAGAAATATTGATGCTGAAGAATAATACAAATGAATAACTGACAAAAGTTGTAGGGAATACAAAGCACAAAAGAGCTAGAAGTCGAGCGTCCTAAAATAATTATTTCATTTTTAATAAATTTTAACGCCAGCGGTTATAATGAAATGATAAATAAACTAGTAAGTACTTGTCTTAGGTTAACATAACCAAAAAACTTACAGTTTCTCTTGCAACAAAAACTGGACCGGTCGGAAATTCATCCAACCAAAATTCTGTAAGTGTTGCCGCTTTATATGGTTCATATATTTTTTCATTTGGCGGATAACACCAAATCATTAAAGTAAAAGTAATTATAAAACATAAAAATACCAAAATATAAGAACCAATTAAATGTTTTGTTGTAATTGTTTTATCTCTTAAAAAGTTACACCTTTTTAGAATCCGTAAATGTTTTTAATAAAAACAAACTTGCAAATCGCATAATATCTTATAAAAAATGGAACTGGCGCTGCTTGCATACATACAATAATGGCGGCTGAAAATAAGCTTATGAAAATGCTAGCGTATTCAAATCCAAAATTCCACAACGGACTATCAAGGATATGAAAATATATTTTGTTGATGGAAACGGTGTGCTAAAAATTTGGCAGGGCATATTATTGAGTTGCTTTAGCAAAATTAATTTGTCTCGAATTTACAAATATAAATTAAAAAAAATTTTACACCATTGCAATTTCGACAAAATTATTGGTAAAGAATATCAGAAAACGGTATTTTTATAAAAAAAACTCTGTGATTCTGCATCACAGAGTTTTTTATAATGATTTAACATTTGTCTTTATTGTAGAAACAATATTTTTCGTGGCTCAGGATGCCAAAAAAAACGCGCAAATATTTTCGTAAACAAACTTACATGACCAGTTAATAAAGCCATAAATGCCAAAAACATATCTAAGAAACAATTTTGTAATAAAATACGACTGATATTTTTCATCTTTGATTTATCAACAGTGATAATGAGATAAAGCAATAATAAATTACTTGAAATTCCAAATATTACTGCGGCAAGTTCATTATATCTTGCAAATTTGATAATCCAAGTCATTTTAATTTACAAAAAAATAAAAGAAGTTTTAAAATTTTGAATAAAAATATAACTTCTCACGGAAGTAAAAACTTGTTTTATAGACTTTTTTTATTAGTCTCGAAAATATTAATCAAAATGAAGAACATCATCCAAATTTTTTCAAGTGAAAACATTACATTAATTAAAATCACACTTATGATTCCAGCTATAAGATATTTCTGGCACATATGAATAATATAGTCTGTGCCGTACTTTACTACTGACAAAAAAAAGAAACAGAAAATGAGTTATTATCATATACACTAGACAAAATTTTTTATAAATAAAAAGAACTCATTAGACCTAAATTCAATAATAACAGATTTGAAAACTGAAAAATGCATTGCAAAATTTTTGGCATTGCTGGTTTTTGAAAAATATTTTGTTTTACAGAGACGATAGCGCACGTTCGATTCCCAGCTGAAACACAAAAGTATTTTTGTCTCCAACTGAGCTTATTTTTGGTACATATATATGCTTTCGGCCAGGGATGAAAAATCCGGCCGAAAAGTGCGGCCGGCCGCGTCCGGAAAAATTTCGGCCGGCCTCGATAAATTTTAAAAAAATTTTCTACACTAAAATTTTTTTTCTAACATTCGAAATATAGGGTTTTTCTATGTTATATTAACATATTTAGGAAATTTTAACTAATTTTTCTCCGTTTTTTTCCCTTAAACTACTTTGCGATTTTTTTTGTTTTTTCAAAGGGTACCCCCTTACCGTTATTTTCTGTTAAAATATTGCGGCCGGCCTGCGGCCGAAACCCAACGGCCTCGGCCGGCCGGATTTTTCATCCCTGCTTTCGGCTATGGAGAATCCAAAAATAAAAGCGTTTAAAAAAAGGTTTACAATCGTTTAATGCGAACCAGTGATCGCATGACTGATATCAAAAAAACGTAAAAAAGATGTCCAAAAGTTAGATTTTCGGAATCTCTGTAAAATTTTACATATAATAGGATAAAAAATGAGAGTTAAAAAAATGTTCTAATCTCTACAGTATATCTCACTTGCATTTTCTTTTTGCTAGAAAAAATGAAGGGGAACACTGGCGTCGCACATTGCTGCGCACGTCTCTATCAATAATTTTACCAGACAATTCAAAAATACGCAAGCACGTGCTGAAAAAAGATATAGAATATTAGAGACCAGAAAGTAGCACAAAATAAATGTAATATAGCTTATTATCTTTTTTTATATATCAAAAACAAAAACATATTTAAAAAACATAAAATTATCGTTTTATAACGGGAATATCAAATTCAACACTTGAAAATTCATTTTCTTCTGAAGGAAGTTCAACAGAAATTGTTAAATTTTTTGAAGGTAATGGATTTGGAAATAATGTATTAAATTGAATTAATTGAATTGTTTGCACTTGAACACGTGATGAAATTTTTGCCAATTCACTCCAACCAGGTTTTGGTGCTTTTAAATATTCAACTGTATAAATTGGAGATGATACCTAAAAAAAGAGGTTACTGTAGTACGTAAAAATGGAATCTTATTGTAGATGTAAAAAAATCTAATAAATATGCAACTTGAGTTTTTTTGGTAAAAAAAAAAATTTCATTTCACTCCAAGAATACTTAAATACTCAAGTGTCATAATTTATCATCTTTTTTTTGGCACTTTTCCAGAACTTTATTTTTTAATCTCGAAAAATGCCAACAATTTTTCTCAGTTTTTTATTTTCCCAAGTGTGAAAGCAACAAAGAAATAAAAAACTCCTACCAAAAAAAGAAACACAGACCTTTGGAATATTTTGAAGTACAACAGCTTTAAATGGACATGACGTAATTTTTACACAGGCAGTTTTACTCTTTTGATATTTTTCTAAGCGAACATTTAAATTTTCAATTTTCATTTTACAAACTTTTGAAGATTTTGGTGATTGTTGCTGAAAAAAAAAGCAATTTTATTTTTTCATAACAAAATGCTTGAAAAAAGTAATTTTGAAAGCTTTTTTCTATTGTTATTGAAAAAGTTAAAAATAACAAAAAAATAATAATAACAATTTTTTATTATAAAAAAAAACCAACCTTTGATTGTTCCATTTTTTCCGGTTGTGCCATTTGTATTTCAGAAGCCATTTTTGTTGTTATCGAAGGAGAAAAAAAAAGTTGGTCCACACGAAAAATGTTTATAAAAATTTTTGGAAATGTTTTTTTGTTATAATTTGCATAAAATTTGGTTATTTTTAGAAAATGTAGGTTTTGCTGGGAAAGAGGTTACTGTAAAGTTTACAGTGTAAACAAAAAAAGCTTTGCCATTCAAAATTGTTATCGGAACTCTGACCGACAAATTTATTGAAAAATTTTGTAGATATAAATCCAGGAGTTTATTTTTAATGATTGCTAAAATTACTTTTTATAATCTCATTTTTAGCTTTGGATTTTTTAAATCCAAAAGTGGTATTTTAAGATTCGCAGAAATCCTGCCGTATTTTTTTTTATCATTGTTGAATATTCTTCGATAATAACCGTTTTCTGCCATTTTTGACGTCAGTTTTGACAAAAAAAACTTCCACAAAACTCACGTAAATGATCATTTCCTAGAATTCCCATGCCTTCCATTTCTTTCTGCTTTTTTGCAAAAAAAACGATTTATATTTTTGCCGGAAGTTGTCTTTTAGCTTGTCTCCCTCCATTTTTTGCACACTTTATTTGTTGCATTTCTTAAAAAATGATTATTAAAGCTGTTAAAATTCTGCTCAGATAAATCCATCTTTTTTCTTTCATGAAAAAAAGGGATAAATCCCAGCCCTTTTTTTCTTTCTTTTTTTGAATCTCTGCCCAAATTAAAAAAATAAAGAAAAAAACAGAAGCCATAGATTTTCTCATTGCACACTCGAATGAATCGGTTTTTAAGCTTTTTTTGACTAATCATGTCAAAAAGTTTCTTTCTCTTTAAAAAAACTATTTGGCAGAGCAGTTTTTTGATTGTTTTGTTATTTTTGGCCATATTTTAAAAAATAAAGAATTTTTTTGCTGCTATTTTTTTAACTTTCTTTTTTTTTGAACACATCATACATGCCCTTTTTTCTTCTTCAGAAGACTGACAGAATTCTCAAAAGACATATATCTAAGAAAATGCGCCAATCTCGTTTCTTTTTTTTATATTTTGACACTTCGTTTATAAAAAAAGTTTCATGCCTCTTTAAGCCCCCTTTTTAACATCTTATTTTTATTTGGACGAAGCTTTTTTTTTATGTCATTCCATTTCAAAAAAACATATCTCGGCACCCAATAAAAAAATATAAAAACTGCGAAAATTTTAGTAGTTTGTTTTTTTATTATCATTTTTCTTTATCGAGTGCTCATTTTTAAAAATGTTTATATAAATTTTTAAAAAACTTGTTGAAAGCGTTTTTAGAAACAAATATTACATTTTAAAAAATGTCAAAAAGTCCACGACCTTCAAATCAACCTTTAAATCGACACGATGGAAATGTGGATGTTGAATTATGTCATATTGTGGCATTTGCAACAAAAGCGGATTTAACGGTAAAAAAAGTGGACGATAAAAAAGTTAATGTACATTTTGAAAAGGTAAATTTTAAAAAACTGTTGAATCTTAGAAAAACGTTACTGTACAATGTACTATTGACCAAAATTAATATTTTCCAATTTTAAAAAATAACAAACAAATGATATTAACAGTTTTTTATTATAAAAAAACCAACTTTTAATTGTTCCATTTTAATTTCATCAGACATTTTTGTTGTTTTTCGAAGAAGCAAAAAAAAAGTCCATAAAAATATTTAAAATATTTAAAAAAGTTTTTTCGGCGTTTGCTTTACAGAAAAAATAGGAGAGCTACAAAATCCCTGAAAAAACATTTCTACATTTATTTTTTGAAGATTTGTTAAAAAATCACAATATTCTGGATCACTATAAATTTTCTACCCAAAAAAACACATTTTTTTTAGCCCGGTTGTTTCTGTGGTGCAATGACTTTAACAATGTCCATAAAATTAATTTGTATTCTTGAACTTGCAATTGTTTCAATTTTAATCCTTCAAGCTCCAGATCTTCTTCATCGAACAACCAATAATCACTTTTACGTCACTGATGGCTCATTTGTATTCTTTTCGGTGCCATTATTTTTATTAGAAATGTTTAGTAAGTTCTTTTTTTCTTCTTTAAACATTTTTGCAACATCCAAAAAACATCATTTTTATTTTTCATGCTTCTTTTGCCCTTCGAAAAAGATGAAATAATTTAATAAAATTTTTATTAAATTGGTTTCAAAAAAAACATTTGGTCCTCCATTTTTAAACCATCTCTGTTTACAGTTCTTCTAACATGTTTAATTTCAATTTTAATGTTATTTTATGCAATTATTAAATGCAAAGCCGCATACGTTTTACCACATTTAGCTTGGCAAGTTTTTTATGCATTTATTTCAACAATTATTTGTACATCAATTTTGATATTTGCTTCATTTGGAAAAATTATGTGGCCATCTGCGATCGTTTTTGGTATCTTTGATAGCTTCAAAATAACGGAAATAAAAATTGTTTTTTAGTTATTTTAATTGGAGTTCCTGGAATGCTGGAAGTTTGGTGGTTATTTACTGTTGTCGATTTTTATCGGCAAGTTTTAATTAATGAACGATTAAATATTCGACTTCGAAGAGATTCTCAAGAAGCTTTACGAAATATTTTTGCAAACGGACTTTTAAATTTTCATAAAAATAAATTTCGTAAAGGTTCAAGTATTGCTTAAATTTTGTATATATTTTTCTAGACATTTTTTACGTGTATAATATTACTACAAAGGTAAATAAAATAAACAATTTTATAAAAGTGATAACAAAAAAAACAACGAGTATTTCGCTTTACAACAACAGAAAAATAAAATTTTATCGGCACCTACTAAAATGCGGCAGCGGCAGCGGCAGTCAAAAAAATGTACTAAAATGCGGCAGCGGCAGTCAAATTAACAAAAATTTTCAAACTCACGGAAATGAGGTTTTGAATAGTGCAAAATATCGGATTAGGGATAAAAAAGGATTATTTTAATTTTTTTTCAATTATTCTAATTTTTTTTTAATTATTCTAATTTTTTTAATCCCCTATCCCCCAGCGGGTTCGAACCCGCTTGCTTCCGCACGCTAACCAAAAATTTTAACCACTAAGCTATCAAGTCACTTATTTTTTATGCGCAAAACTGAATGAAAAGAAAACTAACATTTCGAAATCTTTTTTTCTTTGTTTTTTTTGCTTTATTTTTTTTATTCCCTTGGGTTTTTTTGATTATTATTATTAAAAATTAATTTAATATCTTAAAAAACACAAACATCTTGAAAATTATTACTTTTTTATTACTTTTTAATTATTTTCATCCAATAATCGTATTAAATTTATTGATTTGTTGGCATTTTTTAATCTTTTACATTCTTTTTTGCAAAATTTATACATTTTTATAATCAAAATTTTAATGTTAAGGGGATTTTAACATAAAAAATTTTAAAAGAAGAAAAAAAGAAAAAAAGAGAATATGTAAATAGAGTAAGCAAGCATCGAGGATTTGAAGAAGCTCCACCAACTCCTCCAAGATATTGGGATCTCGATGTACCATCTCGTGAAGAACAAATTAAACTTGGTTATGTAATTGAAACTGATTCGCCTCTGTTTAAAACAAAGCATTGATGTATTTGATCTCATTTGTACAAAAAAAATTCTTTTATGCCATTTGTTTTTGTGTATTTTTTGACTTTGCATAAACTTTTATTCACTTTGATTCTTTTTATTGAAGTTTTTTAAAGCGTCTGCAGCGCCTTTGTTACTTTTGATTACCTTTCTTTTTTGTTTTAATATTAACTTTGTCTTTTACAGCATCCAACAAAAAATGAATGTGCCAAATCTTGATAAATTTAAGAAAAGCTATGAAGAACAACTAAAGAAGTATCAAACATTTGAAAAAGAACGTGAAAATATTGTTGTAAATCGTCAACAACTTGAAGCACAATTAACTGAAAATAATTTGGTTAAAACGGTAAACATTTTCTATAATTTTTTTAAATTTTAACGTTTAAAAATTTTAGGAAATGGATCTTCTTGAACCTGGTACAAATATTTTTAAGCTTGTTGGTCCAACTCTTATTAAACAATATCTGGATGAAAGTAAGAATACTGTGAACAAACGCCTTGAATATATCAATGATGACATGTAAGTTGGTTCTTTTAAAATATTTTTGCTAATGTTCATTTTTTTCAGTAATCGTTGTGAATAATCTCTTGATGATGTTACAAAGCTTCTTGCAACCTCTCGGGAAGCTGTTCATAGTGCAGTGAAAGGACTTCAAGCTTTGATTGCAAAAGGAAGCTGAATTTAATGGGGCCATCAAAAAAATTTATTATTACTTGTTTTTGGTTCGTTTCTTTAATAATTTGTGTTTCGTTTCTTTTTTTGATACTCCAAAATATATATATTCTTGTTTTTAAAAAATATAAATTTGTTATTTGCTTTTTGTTTTTGCCTGTGTTTGTTGTATTAAATTTAACATTAAAATTTTGATTATAAAAATGTATAAATTTTGCAAAAAAGAATGTAAAAGATTAAAAAATGCCAACAAATCAATAAATTTAATACGATTATTGGATGAAAATAATTAAAAAGTAATAAAAAAGTAATAATTTTCAAGATGTTTGTGTTTTTTAAGATATTAAATTAATTTTTAATAATAATAATCAAAAAAACCCAAGGGAATAAAAAAAATAAAGCAAAAAAAACAAAGAAAAAAAGATTTCGAAATGTTAGTTTTCTTTTCATTCAGTTTTGCGCATAAAAAATAAGTGACTTGATAGCTTAGTGGTTAAAATTTTTGGTTAGCGTGCGGAAGCAAGCGGGTTCGAACCCGCTGGGGGATAGGGGATTAAAAAAATTAGAATAATTAAAAAAAAATTAGAATAATTGAAAAAAAATTAAAATAATCCTTTTTTATCCCTAATCCGATATTTTGCACTATTCAAAACCTCATTTCCGTGAGTTTGAAAATTTTTGTTAATTTGACTGCCGCTGCCGCATTTTAGTACATTTTTTTGACTGCCGCTGCCGCTGCCGCATTTTAGTAGGTGCCAATTTTATCTTGAAAATAAAAAAGCTTTTTTACGAGTATTGTCATTTATTCAAGCTTAACAATTTAAAAAGAGTTGAAGCTACATTCATAATTATCCAAAAAATACTTAATGAAAACAATAGTCAAAACGTCAAGGATTTGTTTCAAATAATTTTTCAAAAGTTAAATTTTTGACAAGATCTCCTTGAAAGCTCAAGTGGAACAAAGTGTACTCAAACAAAACAAAACAAAAAATGCAAAAGAAGAAAGTGACCGATAAATAAAAGAAAAACAAAAGTCAAAGTCTTGATCTCTCTTTTTTCAGCTGAAACAACAAAAAAACTGAAATCTTTTTTTGCATTTTTTTTTGGATTAAGCTTTAAAAGACAAATCTTTTTTTAGTCAAATCTAAAATTTTTGTCTCTTACTTTTTTTTATTTGAGTTCTCAGACATAAATTTTTTTTTATAAAAAACACATATTTGTCGATTTTGAAAAAAAAGAAGGTGTCTTCCTTCCTATTTTGGATTACCTCTTTTTTTTCTTTGAATTTTGATTAATCCAGTTTAAAAGAGAGGTTCTCGCGATTTATTATTCTTTGCACTTCTTGTCTTTTTTTGGATGAAATTAGAGCCAATTTTTTTCTTCGATTTAAAAAAAACGATTGTAATTTTGATATCCGTTTTTGCTTCACAAATTTTTTAAAGAAATTTTAAGTTTTTTTCAAATGATTGTTGGTTATGGAAGAAATCAAATATATTCTATTTTTTTAATTATTTTTATTGCATTTTTTATGTTTCAAACAAAATGTAACGGGTTTTTAATTGGCGGATGTATTGGACCAAGAAAAGTTTTTGAAAGATATTTAAATTCGGATCAAAAAAAAGAATTATCAAAGATTGTTGAAAATAATTTTGATGGAAGAAATCGGGATCAGGTTTGTTTATTAAAATAGAACTACGGTAGCTACAGTATCATATGTCTTGACACGAAAATAAATACAATTTCAACACTTTTTAGATATTAATTAGAATTTATGTCTATTTACAAAAGCAATTAACCGTTGATCAATGGCAAGCAATCGTTCCAGAAATTGCAGCGTATCAAAAATTAAATATTTCATGTTCACCTTATAGTCAATTATTACCCCCAAAATATTTTAAACCTTTATTGGTAATTTTATCACATAAAAATTTTAACAGTAATAAACTATTTTTTAGAAAGCTGTTCGAAGAGCTATCGAAAATAAAGCAGACCGAAAAAAAATTAAATATTTGGTTGAAGATTATCTTGATCGGGTAACATTTCCTGTTTTAAAAATTCTAAAAAAATATTACTATTTTTAAAGGTGTTGTTTACACAAGAATTTATAAAAGAATATCGAAAAGAGCCACCATTTGGTGAACTAGGATCTATGGTTCCAGGGAAAACAGTTTTACGACCGCAACAAATTCGACCAATGCCAATTGTAAAAATTTCTGCAGCTGCAACAAATCCTCCAAAGCCGCTATTTCCGATTGTAGAATTTTGGTAGGTTAAAAAACATTTTAAAATTTTAATTTTCATCTCTTATTTTTTCAAAAATTTATTTTTTTACTGAATTTCTATATTTTTTTTTCAGGAAAGTTCTTCCACAATCACCAAACAATTTTTATTTCAAAAAAGGATAAATTTTTGAATGAATAAATTAATAAAAACGTTACAAAGAAAACACAAATATGTACAAACAAATTTTTAATAAACTTTTTTTATTGATGTTCAATTAAATTATCCAAAGTTCGAGCATCTTTTTGAACTTCCATAAAATCGTACAATTGGTTTTTATCTGTTATTTCAAGCTTTTGTGGCGGTTTTTTAGTTTTTCGATTTCGAAATGTTACAGTATCAAATCGGCGTGGAACTAGAAAAAAATTTAATTTGTTTTTTAAGTTTTTGTGTTAGAAAATGCTTACTACTTCCGCTAGTTTCACGTTTTCCACGACGAAAAAGTGTTAGCCTTCGATCAAAGTCATTGCTGGCTTCTTGAAAAGCTTGAAATTTTTCAGGTGGTAAAATTTCTTTAACATATTTTTCGACGTGTTGTTTGACTTCAGCTTCAGGGGCTCCAACTCGTCGAGCTTCAATTATTAATTCGTGTAAGACATCCTAGAAAAAATATAGATTGAGATCAGGGATTGAAAATGAGGCCGGCCGGCCTCGGCCGGCCCGGCCCGGCCCGGCCCGGCCCCGGGCCAAGCGGGCCTTAGTAATTCTGGCCCGCGGGCCAGCCGGGCCGCGTTAAGAAGCCCGCGGGCCGGCCCGGCATATTTTTCAAATTTTGTTTTTTGGTAGTTTTTATGTTTGTGGTGTGCGCAGTACGCACTTTTTCTTTTCTCATCACTATGAATCATTGTTATATTAATTCATATTGATGAGAAAAGATGCAAAAAACTATTTTTTGCAAGCTGCAGGTTTCGAAAAATATTCTAAAAAACTTTTAAAAAAACTTGAAATATTTTAGGGCCGGCCCGGGCCGGCCGCGGGCCGGCCGGGCCGAGAAAATTCCGACGACGGGCCGGGCCGGCCGTCGATTTTTAGGCCCCGGGCCGGGCCGGCCGACTTTTTCGGCCCGATTTTCAATCTCAATTTGAGATTGTGGGAAAAAAGAGTTTTTCAAAAATCGATGCAAAAAAAAACTTTTTAACAGCGTTCAAAACTAGCTTTTTCGATTCGAAAAATAACTACATAATGGTTCAATCTTTGAACGAACATATTGAATTAATGCTATTCTTTTGTAACAGAAAAAAGTTGTCACTGTCTCGCAAAAAGTGCTAACCTGTTGATCTTTATTTAAAAATTGAGCAAATGGTGAAGTTGGACATGCACCACGATGCCCAAAAATTGGTGGTGCAGCAATTCCTAAAACAGAAGACAATGATGATGGACCATTTAATTGTTGCTGCTGCTGACCAAAATGCCCAAATGGTTGTGAATTTAATGGCATTAAATATGGGTTTTGATAAGGATTACGATAAAATCCTCCTCCATGCCCTCGATACGGTAATGCCCCAGTTCCAATTGGTGGAGCCATCATTTGCGGAATATTATTAAATCTTCTTGGCATTGCAGCTGATCGAAATTCAGCAGAAGAGGAAAAGCCTCTATTTGGTGTTGCAAAGGTTAAACTTTCAAAAGTAAAATAAAACAAATTTATAAAAATTAGCAGAGCTATCAAAAATGAAGACATTTTTTGAACGACAAAGTTTTTAAACTAAACTAAAAAATGAGATGAACTTTCTTCTTTTGCGGACACTGGTCATCAAAAAATGGAGGGTGTTGTAAACATACAAAAGAAAAAGCAAAAAAGCGACAGTTAAAAAAGCAAACATAAAAAAAGCTTTTAAAAAATTTTTTTATATTTAAACGACTGTTTTTTGAGTAAATAAACGAAAAAAACACACGCACGACATTTGAGGTTTTTAATTTTTACGCAAAAAATCGACCTTTAAAGCTTTTTAAGTCGTGTGTTTAATCGGTAAAAGATATAGCCGATGATGCTGCTGCAATGTGAGATCATCACTTGCAAAAACGATTGTGTAAACATATAAAATATGTTCCCTTAAAGGTCAAAAGTGAACAAGTTTAAGGTTAGAAAGAATATGAATGACGTCATTCAAAACATCTAAAAAACCATATATTCAAATTCGAAGCAAGAGTTTATACAGCAAAAAATATAACATGTATTAACTAAACAATAAACAGGAACTTATCAGTAGCATTTTCATTTACATTATTCATCAGTTGTGTCTTCCTTAAGGTTAAAAGTTTTTTGAACCTTTTGTGGACGAGGAGTTAATGGAGCAATAAAAGTTGGAGGAGCAGAATTTTCTTTTGTTGTTGAAGATGGAAGAGATTTTTGATTCATATTTTGGTCATCATTATTGTTTTCAACTTTTTTACGAAGAAAAATTTTTATACGTCGAACATTTTGCGGTAATTCATCAGATTCAGTTATAACAACACGACTTGAATTCTAAAAAAGTATATATTAAATTAATGTAAGACACTTAAAAAAGCAAGCTTACTCGACAAAGAGTTCTGTAATCATTTTCAGTAATTTCTAATCTTGTAAAACCTGTATCAGATGTTTGGAGATATCGATCAACTCTTTTGAATCCTCGAAGACGATCAAATGGATGTTGCTAAAAAGCAGAATATAAAAATTTTTTTAAAAAAGAAAGCAAATCAAACTTACTGCTCCTCCAAAAGCTGGCTTTTTAGCGAAATCTACAGATTCTTTTCTAGATTTTTCAGAAGCCATATTTATTTACATAAGCATTTAAAAATTAAAAAAGAAGAAAAGTTAGAGTCGAATTTCTAGAAATTCATAAAAACTTTTTGCAAAAAATTTTTTGCTTCTACAAAATAAAAAAGCAAACGACTCTCGAAAAGAATGTTCAACACGATCTAAAACGTTTTTATGTTTAAACATAAATTTAAAGTCTCGTTTTTTCACAGGTTTAGTTTTTTTAAAACCATTTAAATTGTATTTTAAAATTGTTAGAAAAAAATGACAACGACGCTGCGTAAATGGACACCATCCAACCATAATCTTGTCATTTTTTTCTAGTGTCCCATAGAAAATAATAAATATTTAAATATTTTATCATCAAAAATTACAAACATTTAATGTAAATACATAAAATAAATACATAAACACAGTTATTTAAATAAAAATATCAAATTTAAATTTCTTTTGCGGTATCGCAATCACTTTCTTGAAGTTCATCTTCTTCTTCACCCCCAGCAATTTCAGCAAGAAGTTTACGAGCTTCTTGAATTATTTTATCATCATCACAATTCATGCCTTCAGATTTTGAAGTTTTTGATAACCATCCCCGAGCTTCTTTATCATTTCCAAGAGCTTTATAAGTTTTTCCAAGATAAAGCATATTATAAATATTACCAGATATCATTTCTTCAGCTTTTAAAAAATCTTCTAATGCTTCTTAATATGTTGCAGTTGGAGGAGTTCCAAATAATACAGAAGCAACTCCACGTTTAATCAATGAAATGGAAGCAACTTCAAAACGGAATCGGCCACGCATATGATAAAGTTCAAAATCACCTGGCAATTGTTGAATTGCTTCATCGACATATTTTTTAAATTCATGCCCATATTTAATACGTTCTTTATGACCACTTGAATTTTTATAAAGCGAAAATAATATATTTGAAGCCCATCGAAGAACACCATGATCATTTGGAGCTTTTTCATATGCATATGAATATGATCATATCCTATAAAGTTACATATATATTAAGCTTTTGAGGACTGAAAGACAGAGAGATATACCTTCAGAAAGAAAAACACGACGTTTTTGTTCATCTTTGGTTATCATCCAAAGAACATAACATTGTCGACCAATTCTCCAATTACGTTCAATCTCATCTATACTTGAATCATTTTTTATAGAAATTAGTTGTTGATAAGCTGCTGTTTCTGCATTCTTTTTATCGTCATCGAAATTCTAAAAATTTATATCGGATCATTATTGAAAAAAAAATGTTGAAGCAGCCCAAGAAATTTTTCCGATTTCTTTTGATGGCAAATTAATATCCTTCCAGATTTTAATAAACAGGCTTCACACTCGTTCTCAGCTTGCTTTGCCGTTTTATTTTTTTTATAAATAGGTACCACCAAATAAAATCATTTTTTTCCTTTCTTTTGTTCTCAAAACTTCAAAGCAAAAAGCCGCTATTTGCACTAATCTCTTTAGCGCAGTTGGGAAGGGCGAGCACTCGCATGCAAGCCAATAGTGGATCGAGTCCCGCTGAGTGTTAAAAAAATATTTGAGTTAAATAAATTTATGCTTGAGTATAAAAAACATTTTATAGCAATAAAAAAATATTCTTATTCATTAATATTAAAAATTATTATATTGTTTCCATTTTATAAAAATTTTTTAACATGTTACTTGAAACTAAAATTTTTGTGTTTTTTTGTCATTTCTTTTAACTTAAAAGTTTTAAAAAAACGAATTTTTTCATCGTTATTCTTGATCGAAAAAAAGCTTTGTTTTTTTTATAAGTGTAACTAACTTTGTAAAAAAGTGTATTCATTCTTTGAAAAGAAAAGTAAAATACAGCTTCAACTAAATTATGAAGCATTCGAACATGATAATAATCCAAAGAAGATTAATCTTGGTGTTGGAGCATATCGTGATAATCAAGTAAAACTTTTTATCATATAAGTATATATCCTTTAACGTATATCTTTTAGGGTAAATTGTTCAACCTTTTTCTGGGACTGGTGTTTTAAGAATCGGATCGGAATGTTTATCAAAGTGGTATCCAAATAGTAAAATCATTTATCAACCTTCACCAACATGGGGAAATCATGTTCCTTTATTCAAGTAAGCTTTTTTTTGTTGCTGTATCAGCTTTGGATTTTAAAGGTGTTGCTAAAGCACGTGCTAAATCTGGTGTAGTTAAAACTACACTAGAATCCAAAGTTGTTTTTATCATTTTTTAAAGTTTAACAAAATGTATATTGTAGGTTCCATGGTGTTGATGTTAAAAATTATCGATATTATGATAAAGGTACATGTGGATTTTATATAGAAATGTTTCAATAAATTTTTTTATTGCTATAAAATGTTTTTTGTGCTCAAACATAAATTTATTTAACTCAAATATTTTTTTAACACTCAGTGGGACTCGATCCACTATTGGCTTGCATGCGAGTGCTCGCCCTTCCCAACTGCGCTAAAGAGATTAGTGCAAATAGCGGCTTTTTGCTTTGAAGTTTCCCATTTTTTAAATTTTGTCGTAGAAGCGCAATAACTTCTGAAGTATTGAATTTAAAAAAAAACTGATTCAGCCATTAGATTTCGGAGTTTTTAATGTACAGAACCATATAAAAATTTTTTTTACATCTGAAAAAATTTTTTTTTCTTGGTGGTCCCTATTTATAAAAAAATGAATTTTTTGGACATTTTTTTCAAGTTTAAATGTACAATATATTACTAATCCCCATTTCCCCCTATTTTATATTTATTAAATGAAAGACTTACTATTGCGTTATAACCAGGTGCCATTTGAGGTTCAAGAGACTGTCCAGTTTTAAGTTCAGCAAATTCTTCACGAAGTCCATTTACTCCCTTATCAGGTGCACGAGCTGCCTGTTTTTTGACCTGAAAGTTTAATAAACGTTAACTAACATTATATTGTTTCATCTCGCTTACTTCTTCTTTAGCATTTTTTGTACATGTTGCAACAGTAACCTTTTTACCTTCAGCTGTTGGAGGTGCAAGCGTATTTGATGTTGTTGGTTGCATTTTTGATACACCTCCTCCATCTTTTGATGCCCCACTATCTTTTTGTTGTGTTGATACATTTTTCGTTGTTCTTTTGCTAAAATATTTAGTGGTATATAAATATGCTTAATGCTTTAAATAAAAAAATGACTTACCTTTCTGCTTTCTTTTTCATTTTTAATTAACTACTCAATTAGCTAATGGATGTGATGCAATGGATAGTGGAGATAAAGAACGGAAAAGGGATTGCTGTTGCAGCCGTCTTTGAACAATTAAAAAGTTTTTATTTGAGACATATTTTTGAAATTGAATGAAAATTCGTTTTTGAATGTTTGAAATGTAAATTTTTTGAAATCTATTTTTTCTTTGTTGCAATTCGCCAATAACTTTTTTTCTTTGAATTGGTACCCAAATGAATGCAGAATCTTTAATTCAAATGTTTATTTTTTCTACAAAATTTTTAGAATTCAATTACAGATTTGCAGCAAAAACTAGTAATCCAAACATGGAATTGTTTCAACTTTTTTTTGTAGTTTTATTTCTTTTTAAATCTTCAAATTCATCTTTTGTTTTAATGCCAGCTTTTTTAACAAACAGTTTTACACAATCTAAATATGATCCAGGGGATGGAATTGCAATAACAACAATTGCTTTAAACATATACATGTATTATAATTTTTTATGATCAAAAAATTGCAGGATTTTACGTTGTGGATTTTTTCGTAAATTTTTCGTGAAATTATTTTTTCAAAGGTATACTGTAGTTCCAAAAAATATTTCACATGCGTAACTTTGTTGACCTTTTTAGTACTTCGAAAAAAGGTAAAAGTACAACTACAATTGTATCAAACTGAATTTTTTTCATCTAAAAAATTCAAATATTATTATTGGTGAAGAGTTCTCTGGAAGTGGATTCAAATTTGGTGCTGTAATTGGTCTAATTTTAGCAAAAATGGCATAAATTGAAACAATTGACTTGGATTTATTAATTTTTAAATAAAATCTTAAAATGAAAATTGATAAATCGAGATTATAGCAATTTCACCACTTTTTTATCAGATTTTAGTTGTTAAATTATTTATTTAATTTCAATAAATTAACGTTTTTCAATTTTTGTTTTAAATTTTTTTAAAAAACACCTGCATTTAATATTCCTGTGAAAATCGAAAAAAATATTTCCATGATTTTGTTTGTAAAATTTAACTAATTAAAATTTCGTTTTTACAATTTACAGTATCGCTTTTTTTTAAGAAACAGACAAAAATACAATATCAAAAAAGTTTATTAATTACACATAGGCGAGTTATATACATTAGAATACTGAAGTAATAAAAAAAGGCTGTAAAAAATAAGAAAAAAGTGAAGAAAGAAGAATTAAGTATATATCTTTTTTGATGAGAACAATTTAAAAAAGCAATAATAAAAAAAGAGATTACATAACTGAACATCCGCTGACATTTTTTGGATCTCTATCAGTTTGATAAACTTTTTCTTCTTTAACTGCAGGTAAAGATTTTTTACTTTTCTTTGCTTTACTAAAGTCAGGTGTATCGGCTTTGCCAAGGTCAAATGCATCATAAGCCGTTAAAGACCAAGCATCAGATTTCTTTGGATAAATAAATGCTTCAGGTTTTGCAAGTCCAAAAGAAGCATTTTCTTCAAGGGTTGGTAAAGCATCCGGAACAATTTGATGATAAATAAATCCATTTTCACGTTCAGCTTTATCCAAATGCCGTTCAAGAAGTGGTTGAATACGACGAAAGAATAGATGTTTTTCAGGTTTTGCAATCTAAAAAATTATCGTTAAAAAATAAAATTGATGTCATTTTTCATACAAATCCAGGACCACTTGATTTTGCATATTTAACACATATTTCTTGAGCTTCTTTATAACATTTAATTCCTTCTTTACATGAACGAACGGCTTCACCACATTTGTCTTCAGCAAGAAGGGATTCACCAAGATAACAATATGCATATGAAAGATAAAATTTATTCTTTAGTTGTGCATAACAACGCCACTTTTCAAATGTCGATGGATTAAATTTCTCAAGAAGTGAATCTAAAAAGAATAGTATATGTACAAACTTTTTAAATACAGTAATGGTTACCAATTTCTTTATAAATTCGAGCATTTTCTGCTGCCAGTTTTGAAATTAGCGTTGGCGAATGTTGTAATTCAATTGCACGAGCGATTGCAATTTCTTGTGCTTCTGCAACTGATTGATTTAAATATGATTTTATAACATTCATATTAAAATCATTCCCAGGAAAATCATCAAGTCCACAAAGAAAATCTAAAAAAATTACTGTACTTTGTATTTCACGGTGTTAAGCGCAAACCTGTTTTTTCTTTGATAAATTCAAATAATCCAGCAGCCTTTTTTAAACAACAATGAGCAGTTTTAGCTTCAGAATCTTTAACTTCATCTTTTGCAGAAACCCATGCCCCATGTTTCATATACCATAATGCCATATTATAACAAATATTTAAAGCTTCAAACCAGGCATCACTTAATTCTCTAAAAAAACTTATCATTAAAAGATAAAAATGATGTCATATTTTCCTTACATTCCATCCTTTTCAATCATAGAATTTCCCCAAACAATTCGAATTAAATATCGTAATTTACTTTCTTTATCGCCATCTGTTGTAACATCAAAAAGGAATCCATAAAACAATGCTAAATATTGATTGAATTCTGTTTCAACTTGTTCCAAATCACTGCTTGCAGATTCAAGATGCTTCAAAAATTTATCTCTTCGCAAACGTAATTCACTAAAAATTTTTGATAACAAAAAACAAAAGAGAAAAAAAAAAACAAACCCGCAAATTTTTGATGAATGTTCATTTTTTAGTACATGTTTTAAATCAAATTTTGCAAATTCTGTAGCTTTTAAAGGATTTCGATGAAACCAATGTGACATTGTAGCTGTGAAATTAAAAGTTGATAAAAGCACTAAAAAAGGTATTTATATTATACACGACAATCAATGAGTCATAACATATTAGAGCAGCAGCAAAAAAAAATAAAATTCGTCACAAGCAAAGCAGCTTTTGAAATCATTGAACATTTTGGCAAAATATGACACTTTTGCAAATGTTAAATTTTTATTTTTTTCGGTTAACTTTTTTTTGATTGCCTCATTTTAAAAACGTCTGCAAAAATGCTTCGGGCTTCCAGGATTATTTGGATTCAAAAGGATGCTTCATTTAAACATGCAGTAAGAGGCTTCTATCAAAGTGGAATAAAATTTGAAAAGTTTGTAAGTTTTATCTTTCACTAATATGCTTTAAAGTTGTTATCACTACTTCTTACTTTTTTAGCGATCGGTGTTAGGTGATCCAAAAGTTGAAAGTCCATTCAATAATTCCAACAGAGTGTTAAAAGTATGTTATATATTTTTTTATTTGAATGTTAAAGGAATGAATTATTTAGGATGCCCGAATAGATAAAGAATTTCATCAAAGTGTTGTTGATCGTGTAAAACAGGTGAATTTTGATGGAATCTTTTAAAGCTTGTTCTTGGAAGCATTTATATTTGAATTTGGCTATGTTAAAAACTGACATACTTTTTAGGAAATTTCACCAACTCCAGAAGTTCATAAAACTGTTGCTGAAACTGTACTTGGAGTATTTAGCTCCAGACATCGGTAATAGAGATTATAACTCTAACACGTGGATCAAATCTAACCCAAAAAGATATAACTCCCCAAAAATATAATAAAAACCCGTAAAGAAACTTACCAAAGCCAGCAATCAGCAACAGCAATTTCTACCAAACCAATAAAATATCCAATAAAAGTTATTAAATCAAACAACTTTATTAACACAACACAATAAAATAAATACGGAGCAATCCAAAACCGGCATCCATCAGCCGAACAAAATGAATCAACTGATGATTTTATAAAAACTCAACACAACAAAACTAAATAAACGGTTGTTACACGTTTCGCCAAGACCGGCGCTATACATAAATAATGACTTATCTCAACTTGCCCCTTCCCCCTCGAATTATCGTCCCCGATAATTGATTTTGTCGGCGATCACGAGTTTCAGGACCATTAGAATTTCCACGAGCATAGAAGATTCGACGACCATAATACGGCGGCTTTACACGAACTTGATAATTGAAAGGCGGCTTTGAAGACCATTTTCGACGTCGATCATTTGATTGAAAATTTCGATGACTTGCAAACAATTGAGCGTTTGAAGCACGATTTGACGGTTCAGCATGATGTGGAGCATTCTTATTTCTGTCCATAATAACATTGACCCGATTTTTGAATGAGTAACCAAGGTCTTCAATGTATTCACCAAGAGCTCGAACTCCTTCATTTGTAATAATTCCCTGGCCATCAACGAATTGAGTAGTTGAATCTTGACCAAGAGTTGCTTTCATGCACTTGAAGATTTTTAGTTTCACAGCTTCTTTATTTCCAACAAGAGGAGGATTCCATTCGTTGTACCACGACATAAGTTGTTCACTAAGTTTTGCATATCCATAATGGCGAAATATTGGTAGCACGATCACTTCCATATTATTAAATTCACACATTCGATTCACATCATTTAATAAACAATTTACAATACAATCAAATTTACTTTCACGATTAACAATAGAATCAAATTTAACTTCACGACGAAAGAAGATTTCTCCACTGGGGAAATATATCAATCGCTTAACAGCAGTTCCAAATATAGCTTTATAGTGAATGCGATAATCATTCAAAGCTTTTAAACTCCAATGTTTAAGGCCATTTGCCCGAGCAAATTTCTCGGCATTCTTTCCACCAATAACAACAGTTTCGCATCCAAATGGTGTTTTCGGATGGGCTTCAACAGAATTACTAATGTTTTTCTCTTCAGCTTTAACTTCAAATAAACATTTATCCTTTGATTTTATACCAGTCTTTTTATGTTCCATTGCAGTAACATCATGTGTCCCACTTAAATCAGCAGTTTCTGATGTATCCTTTTTGACTTCAATAACTGATGTACTACCAATTCTTGGAGTTTTTACCTTTGAAAACGCTTCTGTACGAGGTGGTATATCTGTAGTTTCTGCATAAACTTTATGACCAACCTGTTCAACACGTGGTGCTTGTTCTTGACTTTCCCAAACAACTCCTAAATGAGCAACATTTACTTCTTTTCTTTTCAAGGAGAAAGTCAAAGCATTAATCCAATTATCATCACCTTGAATAACATTGGTACCAATTAATGCATTTTGCTGTAAACCTTTAACAACAAAAAATTTTGCAAATTTTGTAGGACCTGTTCCCCAAGCAATTGGAATCCTAATACAATTTACTACCATCAACGGATTTCCATCAGCACCAAGAAGTCTTTTATGAACATAACTTTCTTGAGGTAACTGGACAATTGAGCTACCATCTTTATCACGTGCTCGAAGAATATGACCAACTACAGTATCTTTGATCACCGAGGTGCTTGCACCCGAATCCATTAGAACCTTAGTTTTTACACCATCAAGCCATACATCCAATACAGCTTGTTTTCCAAACATTGGTTCACTTTCAACATTATCCGTTTCAACTCCAACATTACCAATTTCAGTAATGCCAGAAACATACAACTTTACATCTTCAAGATCTACAACATTAGAATGTCCAGTTTTCCTTTCTGTACAATCTGTTGCAATATGTCCTTGTTTATTGCAAATGAAGCAACTTCTAACAACTGGTGGATGATAAGAATTTTTCTCATAACCTCCATTACCAGCACGATTTGGATTCCATTCTCGTTGTTGTTGTGATTCACCAAACCCCCGAGGATTTGCTTTTCCATCAACCTTTTCACGACTATCTGATCTCCCTTGATAACTTCCAGCGTTTACATGATTATCTGATCGATTTTTATAAAAGGGCATCTTTGTATTGCTCGAAGTTTTAACCTCAGCTTTATCACCTTTATTTCTGAATACTTGTGAAGATTCAAGACCTAATACAAGCTCTTTTAGTTGATAGTAACTTGCAGTAACATTCGAAAGAACGATACTACGGTAAACAGGATCTGAATCTTCCTCTGTTAACCTAAGCAAGATTTTCTTAAGTTCATTTTCCCGTGCATCAACATCATTACCAAATGCTTCCGTTACACGTAATTCAACCTCATCAAATAAAGATTTATAAAGTTTATTTGGTGGCTTTTTAATCCTATCAAGTTCAGTACGCAAATAAAAAGTTGAAATAGTACCATCAGAGCCCATTGCACCAAGCAATTCACGTTTCATTTGAGGATAAGTTGCTCCTCTTTCTCTTAAATTATCATGATATACTAATAGTTTTGGAAGGTAACTGCCCAAAAAAATTGCTCTATCTTCATCAGTCCAACCTTTGCTTTGCGAACTTGCTTCATATAGATTGAAGAATCTTTCCAGTTCTTTCCTTGATTTACCAGTAAACTTCTCTGGCATGGGCAGCGAAACTCGGCTTTGTGGTACAGTAACCCCATTTGGTAAAAAAGAAGTTAACTGACCTTGAGATGGTTGATTCATCATCGATTTCTGACATCCTGCTTTTCCAATTGATAATTGAGAAGTTGCACGAGATGGTGGTGCTGTTTCTTTGAAATTTTTTTCAATCACTTGTACTCGATCCTGAAATTTCATGTATTTATTAATAAGCTCTTGCACATTATTAAACCCCAAATTTTTAAGCTGTTTACTAATGTTATTGCTTAATCCCGGTTTATGTGCTGCAGCTTGGCTATTCTCCTGGAGTTCAGCAACTTTTGCTTGTGCTGCTTCTTCACGCTCTCGTAAAACTTCAAGTGCCTCTTCTCTCGTTTTAATGCCATCAAAAAGATAATCGATCTGATCAGTCAATACTGTTTGGAGCTCCTCAATTAAATCATCCGAAACAGCAGAACAAGCATTATTTAATACCTTTAATTTCTTATTGGCAACTTCAATAGCTGAACTAAGATTTTGATGAAGTTCTTCAGCTTGAGTAACAATATTACGAGCAACTTGTATTCCATCAGGTTTTGGTTCCCGATTACAATCAAGCTCTTTATCATCTTCTTCCTCATCATCATCCAATGGATCTTGATGTGTAGGATCAGTAATTGTTGGCTGAAATGGGTCTAATCTTGCTTCATCCTCATCTCCAAAAAGATTGCCAATCAAAGCCCATTCAGTATTAGCTTTAACAGCACCTTGATTATCTTTAAACATATGTCCCCCATTTTGTTGTGTATGTGCAACATTTGTTGGACCATCTGTATCTTCAAATTTATTAACCCCATATATATCTGCACAAAGTTGTTGTGTATGTTCAACACCTTTTGGCATACCACCTTTACTATCTGCATAACCATTATCATAATCGCTTTTAATAATCTTTGCACCTGTTGGTTGTATTGTAGGTTTATCTTTATCATATATATCTGCTTTCAATCGGCTGCATATACCTTTATCTCCAATGTAACCATGCTGTTCTTCTAAAAGGTTGGCATGCCTTTTATCGGAATCGTCATGGCGACGGCGCGGGCCCTCCAACTTGGAGTATTTAGCTCCAGACATCGGTAATAGAGATTATAACTCTAACACGTGGATCAAATCTAACCCAAAAAGATATAACTCCCCAAAAATATAATAAAAACCCGTAAAGAAACTTACCAAAGCCAGCAATCAGCAACAGCAATTTCTACCAAACCAATAAAATATCCAATAAAAGTTATTAAATCAAACAACTTTATTAACACAACACAATAAAATAAATACGGAGCAATCCAAAACCGGCATCCATCAGCCGAACAAAATGAATCAACTGATGATTTTATAAAAACTCAACACAACAAAACTAAATAAACGGTTGTTACACGTTTCGCCAAGACCGGCGCTATACATAAATAATGACTTATCTCAACTCTGTAAAACAGGTTCGTTTTTGGCAAAGTTGTTAACCTTTTATACGGTTTGACAGTAACCTTTTCAATTTTGCTCAAGTATAAAATACATAGTGATTGGTTAAACAATTTTAACCAAAGATTTAATAGAATATGATCTTAATTTTATCCAGCATTTCATGTTTTACTTTTTTAGGACATTCCATTAAACAATAAACCTCTTCAAAGTGTTGTTGAATCTGAAACACCTGTAAGTTTCCAACTTCTTATTGTTAAATTGTAGAATCAGACAGAAAATACCATATTATTCTGGATAGTCATTGTTGATTTTTGTCGAAAAACTACAATAACTTAAACTGAATACAGTATATCTGTTTTTAGGGTAACAATGAAACTTCTCCTGATCTTGAAAAGAAACGTATGAAAATGGCAAGAAATACTTATTGGGGATTGCTTTCTGTTGCTGGTGCTACATTAGCTGGATTGGCATGGTTCTGTTTCCATTATGGTAGATCACCACGTGATCTTGAAGGCAATATAATTCCGGATGAATTTTCTGGACAACAATTTGGATTCTTTTATCGAATTTTGAATAGTTTTAAATTATGGCGTGATTATGTTGTTGAACCAAGTAGAGAAGTGCTATTACCTGATCCAATTCCATATCCATATCATCAACCAAAATATACGTTAGTCTTAGAAATGAAAAATATTCTTGTATCACCAGAATGGACCTATAAAACTGGATATCGATTTAAAAAGCGTCCAGCACTTGATTATTTTTTGGATGTTATTGGTTATCCAAATTTTGAAGTTGTTGTTTATACTTCTGAAAGTTCTATGACTGCACCATCTGTTATTGAATCTATGGATCCCAAGGGTAGAATAATGTATAAGTTATACAGAGATACAACGAAATATATGAATGGTCATCATGTCAAGGTTTGTTTAATCGATAATACGGTAAAAAATTACTGTAATAATGATTTTTTAGGATTTAAGCAGACTTAATCGTGATCTCAAAAAAGTTATCTACATCGATTTTGATCCAAAATCTTTTCAACTTAATCCAGAAAATGTACTTCGAGTTCCAAAATGGGAAGGGAATATGGATGATACTGCATTGGTTGATTTAGCAGAACTATTAAAGACCATTTATTTGAGTGATACTGATGATGTTCGACCAACATTACAATATTATAGTCAATTTGATGATCCTGCAAAAGAATTTCGTCGTCGTGCACAATATTTGGCAGAACTAGAAGAAAAGAAGCATCATCAACAGGAAAATCAATCAGGTCTTAAAAAATATGCAGGAAAGCTTTTTGGCTTCAGACGTCATGCATCTGCGTAATTGTTAGATTATTTCATTCTTATTACTAGTTATTACTGTTAGAGGTCTTTACTTTTTAGTCTTTTTTTCTTGTTGTTTTCGTGCATGTTGGGTTATTAAAAATATATTAATAAAAAGCATTGTTTTTATTTATAATCAAAATAAAACCCGTTCTTTGTATAAAAAATATAATCAATTAAAAACCAAAATTAAAATTTTTCCATGGAATTCCTTCTTGTCGCTTTACTTCGAATAAATATAGTCCTTGAATAACCAATGCAATCGAAGCAGCAATAAGATACCTAAAACTTAAAGTAAGGTTATTGTAATATGAACAATATCTTACCAATCATATTTTTGTTTATTTTCATCAAGAGTAAAACTTTGTCGAAGAATATTGCTTTTATTGATTTGAACGGCATCTTCAGGAATTTCGCAGCTTCCATTAACACAAGCATCTTTAATCCAACGTTTTGCAGGACGTAAATCTGATTTTTGTTGTAACACTTTTATAAGTGAATCAAAATCTCCAGGAGTTTCAGTAACTTTATATCGTGGAAATCCATTTTCCCAAAGAACGATAACTGGGGTTGCAGCAATTCCATAATGACTAATTAATCTGAAGTATTTATGCTTATTGAAAGTGTAAAAGGAAAAACATACGTTTCAACATTGTATTCCTTTGCAGACGCATCAACAGCAACGAGAAGCATATTTGGAAAGATTTCACCTGTAATATATAATCTTAATTTTATTAGTTTAACAATATCTAGCTTACCCAATTCTGCAAATCTATCAGCAACTTTTGCACTAAATATACATTGCTTTGAATAAAATAATGACAGCATACACCATGGTCTTCCACAATGATCACGTTCCTTAACAATTTGTAAAAATTCATCAGAGCTAAGAAGATGCAACGAATTGTTTGGAAAATTTCCGACTAAAAACAACAACAATTTAATACCCTCCATAAAACAAACTTACTTGATGTACATGTTAAAGTTGCTTTATAATCTTCATCAAATGGTAACTTTGCCGTACAACAAGTATTTGAAAGATTTGGACATTGCTTTAACGAATAATAAACATATTTATTATATCTTGGACATGTTTCGGTTGAATTTTCTATTCTTTGTAAAGGTTTAAGAATATCTTGTAATAATGTTGAAGAAATTGATGGAATAAATATAAGCAGCAAAAATAGTAATAATTTCATTGTTGTAAAACACTGGTAAAATTTTGTTGAAAAATTATGGAAAATTTTTTATTATTTTTTTGAAGAAAACTTATAAATATTCTTAGCACGAAAATCATAGGTGTGAAAAAAAAGAAAGAAACGGTAATTTAATTTTTAAAAATGGGTGTTGCACCTATTTGTTACACCATTTTTAAAAGATTGACAATACATAGAATCTTTGTTATTACAAATTTTAGAGGGTTTTGCAAGAACTGTATTCTTACTTTTGCATATATTATGGTTCATTTTGTGTCTTTTTCTGTTGGTACAACACTGGTTTTGAAGTATGATCAAAAACTTTTTTATCGAAAAAAAGATGTCGGATGAATAATTTTTTAATACGAGTCTTTTAATATTTCTACATTTTGTTGTCTCGAAAAAGCACTGTTTTTGGATTTTCTTCAGTTTATTTAAAATCAATAATATTGCATCATTCTTATTTTTTTAATATTTTTTCTAAACTCTCACAACAAAACTTTCGAAATATGCTATGAAAATAAGTGTTTATTAATTCAATTTGTAACAAATTTAAATGTAGAGCCATTTTATTAAATTAAGTCTTTGTTTATTTGCCATTATTTTATGTAATAAGTAACAAAACATAGATGTTTTAGATGGAAACAAACGGTGAATTTGTGGTATTCAAAAATAAGCAGCAATGTTTTGCAAATGATAATTTCCAAACAGATAATGGAAATCAATATACAAATCAAAATTTGAACCAAAGCTCCAAACTTCCAATTTTAATTTCTGTCCAATCTTGTAGCAAATCATATAATGATAAAAATTGTGGTAAAAAAAGATGCTGCAATTCCCAAAAACATAAACAAAGAAATCGTATTTTTATGTTGAAGAACGGCTGCAGTAATAAATGTTGATCATACATGAATTGGGGGTAAGTATACTTGGGGGTACGACCGACCGACCTGGAAGATGTCGGTTTTTAAAATTGTGTATGGTAAAAAAAGAAAAAAATTGTCAATTTTTCCCACAAAAAAAAATTTTTTTTATTATTATTATTAAATTTTTCATGTTAAAAACTGCTGTCATATAAATAATACTTAAAAAACATTGCATTACTTTTTATTAAAAATTCTGTATCATGGACAAAAAATTTCATTAAACAAATTTGGATTAATTAAAAGGATTAGGAATAAAAATGCTGAATCGTCGTTCCCGCCGTTTTTGGGTTTCGACATCTTTCACAAAGTTTTCAACAGGGTCATCAGAGTGAATGATATCTTTCTTTTTTCGTCCGATTCCTCTTGCTTGCTGAGCATTAGATTGTAAATGACCAGCGTTGGTCCACTCTGAATAAAAGAAATTAAAATAAGTAATAGTAAATGTTATAAAATAATACCCTCAACAAATTTATAACAAACAAATTGAGTAATTGGAGGACCATGACGACGAATTTTTAAAATGTTATCAATTGTTTCGATTTTGAGGCGACTACGGCAGGAATCAAGGGATTGAGGAGGTTGTGTGAATGCAACATTTGTTAAACCAATCGGAAATTATTACACGTTGGATCTACAGTATCCTTTTCCATATTATGAATTTTCATGGCAGCTTCAACTTTGTTTTCAAAATACGTGACAGCTTGTATGTCAAGCGATGAAGTTTCATGTTGTTTTATTCTAAAGGCTATATCAACTGCTGTTGGAACACCGGTTATTCTTGCGAATGCATTTAAAGATAAAAATTGTTTGCTTGCAACATGTCCTTTGTGAGTGCTAACTCTATCAATTTTGCCGGTGCTGCTGTTTACAACTTCTAACCAAGGATGATAAGATTTCATTTTCATGATGATGTTGTTAGAAGCAATTTTAACACGTTTTAAAATTCTTTCAATTCAGGAATTGCATCCCGAGGTATCAGAATATTTATTTGTTGCTTTGATAATTAAAGCAAGAAATAATAATAATTTTAAACAATGAACCAGTCATTTAACCGGTTCTATTACCTAAAAAAACTATGAACTATTAATATAAAACAACAACGCAGGGGAAAAAAAACGATTCAACATCAAAAATTGTTTGTTTTAAAATTGAAATATAAACAACATCCACATTTTGCAACAAAAAATAAAGAAAGGGTTTAAAATGAAGAATTTCATTTACCCTTTCTTGTATTTGGTCTGAAATTCATTTTTTCAAATAAGTTTTCTTTTCATCATTTATTTATTTGACGGAAAAAAAGAAAAGTGGCCAGTTTTATATTTTCTATTTCTTGTTTTTGGATTAATTTTGTTAGAAGCGATATGTTAATATTAAAAGGATTTTTGTGCTGTATGCTTGTTGGGCATATTTATTCCATTAAACTTGGAAATGTTGGTAAAACGGGCAGATATAGCATGAAGCGATCAGGATATCAACGGATCCCTTCGGAACCACAACTTGTTGAATATAAAAGTGAGTTGGTTCAACTTCATCTTTGGCAACCAGTCGTCGAAATGGTCATCCCGAACAATCTACTTCATCCTCTGCGTCCTTTAAACATGAAGTTAAGCTAGCCAAATTGGTGGAACAGCCACGATTGGGTTTGTCACAGATTTTATATTTGATGATGACAATATGATCCAAAAATTAATTATAAAATTAAAAGATTTTATTGTTCAACAAAATGCGAATCAAACTGAAGGCCATAATCAAAATAATTCAACTGAGCCTAAAATCCCAAATATCTCGCCAAATAGCATAAAAACAAAATAAAGGGAGGAGGTAAAAAAAAAAGCCACCCTAGAAAATAAAAAAACCAATTTATTTTCTTTTTAAATAAAAACCTAAAATCATATATACTTCAAAAACAAAACCAAAAAATTGCAAATAAAAACACATACACAAAAAAGGGAACACGTTAAATATATACTATAAAACTTTTAAAATGGTAAAAAATGGTAAAAATTCAACCCTTACAAATATAAGGACTTTTGAAATTGAAAAACTAGAAAAAATTTAACAGGGGGGACCCTTTTGAATATAAGGAATTAGGCGGCGCGAAGCGCCGCCGAAAAATTTTTTGCAAAAAAAGGTCATTACAGACCAAATTTTTCCCCAAAAAGGTCGTTACAGACCTATACCGATTTTGAAAAATACTTACCCCCCAATTCATGTATGATGTTGATATTAAAAACATTTTGGAATTTAACCAAATAGTTTATTTTTTGTCAGACCAAAAATTTTGTCAGCGAAAAAGATTACAAAAATCTTTTGCGAAGGGAACTGTAGCAACATCTAAATTGCCAAATTCTGAAGTTTTTGATTACTGTAAAGAAAGAAAAGAATTATTATCATCGGATAAATCTTCGGAATGGTTAAAACTTAATAATAATGATGAAGAAAAATCTGCAAAGCAATGGAAGACGAAATACAGCTTTTCAAACACCAATAAAAGCACTTTATCTCTTCGTTAGTTTTCTCTTTGCCCCTTTTAATTGATTTGATAATATTATTATAGATATTTCTGCTTATGAAAAATCAGTTGAAGTTGATACATCTGATTCATTTGGGGGCAAAAATGATATTTCTGGATCAATTAGAAATGAAAAACAGCTCTTTCTCACTTCAAAATTTATTATTCAAGTAATATTTCAAAAGTAACTACATAGCTGTTTATTTATAAAATTAAATCTTACAGAATCCATTTGAATTTCCGAGACAACAAAGTGACAAAGTGCCGCCATCTGAAGTATCTGAATTTAGAGCTTCACAATCTTTATTGAATCCCAATAAAGCATCAAATAATGGTCAAAAAAGTATTCGTCTTGTACAACAACAAGAAGAACAGCCTCAACAAAATTTTGCTATTTTACAACAACAATCTCCACATTATTCTGCCAAGCAAAAGTATGAAGAAGGTGTAACTGATCTTAAAAGAAAGCTCCAAAATTTGGAAGCATTTACTGAAAATCCTATTATTTCTTTTACTGAACTCTGTACTGCATTTCGGTTGGGTTATTTTGAATTTTTGTCATTTTTTAATTGTTCATTTTTAGGTATCAATATGGTATAAATTTGCAATCATTCTATGAGCCAACAGGTACCAGCAGCATTTCACAACTTCTTCGACATTGCAGTGATGTTGCTATTGTTAGCTTTGATGAAGATGCTCACCGATATACTATCAGACTTTCACCATATTCAAATTCCCAAAATGGTGGACCTCAATATAATTGAGCAAAAACTTTTTATCATGATTTATTTCAATCTGTTTTTCACTTTTTAAATGTGTTACAAGTTTTACTTTGTACTGTTTTTTTTGTATCGAAATGTTGATTGATGAATAAAAACTTTTTGTTGTTGAAGTAATTGTGTTACTTTTTTTTAAATTTTTGTTATCTCAAACATTTTTGTTTTTTGTTTAAAAAAGTTTATTTTTTATTAATTATACATGAATGAATATTATAAAAACACGTTGATTATTACTTTTACATTATATCAAAATTAAATGCAATTATTTAATGTACAATTGAAGAAGTTGCCATTTGATTAACGCCACAAACATTTTTGCCACGATAAAGTCGATAATAGCCTTCTTCTCCCCATTTTGGTCCCCAACTATTCTTGATAATCCTAAAAAAATTTTTGTTTTAATAAACACCTTTAAAAATTTTTATAATTACCAGAATGGCTTATCCCCTTCTTGTCCATATCCAACAATTAGAACACCATGATTAAGCATCATTGGTGAACAGAAAATTTTCCAGGGATGACTGATTCCATGCCGATAAAATTGAAGTGGATTTGCATTAATACCTAAAAATTTATTTTTAAAGTTTTTATTTTAAAATTTAATTTTTGGTCTTTTGTGCTTTGATTTTTAGAAACTTTTTATTTTTGCAGAATGCTTTATTTTTTTAAAGTTTAGATTTAATTCAAGAATTTTCTAGAAAAAGTTTTTTTGTGTCACGAGGTGTGCATTTTAACCTTTCACTTTTTTTCACTCAATCAAATCAAACTAACTTCCGTTTAGCAAACAAAATCAAACACTTTATAGTTATAGTTAGCAGCTCAAATGCGCAAGTTTCAAACGTAAAAAAACGCTTAATTCAGCAAAAAAAATTTTTGTGCAAATTTAAGTTAATGTAAACAGATTTTCAAAGAATAGTTTCTTTCTTTTGTTGAGTACTTTGAGGCGTGAAGCACTTAAACTAACAAAAGGTTATAGTATAAAAGCAATAGGAAAAATTCTATTGTTTCAAGGCATCAGTCGACAAAGATCATTTTTCTTCAAAAGTTGTAAGCAAATTTCAAAGATGAAAACTTTCCAAGCTGTTCTTCTTGTTGCACTTCTTATCATTGCATTTTCAAGTTTGCCAGAATCTCAAGCTCAATATTATTATGCTGCAACTGTAAGTTCTTCATTACTATAGGATATTATATATCCAAAATCTTTTTAGTGGCCATATTATTACTATCCATACACCTATGGATATGGTGCATATGGATTATACGGTAAACGTGAAGCTGGCTTTGAACCTCAACAACAACAATTTCAT
The DNA here is from genome assembly GCA_963922195.1 of Panagrolaimus sp. PS1159. Classification (NCBI taxonomy): domain Eukaryota; kingdom Metazoa; phylum Nematoda; class Chromadorea; order Rhabditida; family Panagrolaimidae; genus Panagrolaimus; species Panagrolaimus sp. PS1159. The sequence continues at coordinate 5,775,873 of CAWUHW010000001.1, read as the reverse complement.
CCACGAAGCTTTGGACAACATCAACAATGACATCCCTTCCATCTCCGTTCAAAACTCATGAAATAAAAATTGTTTAACATTTTTAAAACAAATTTCATTTAATTTAATTTAAGTCTTAGAAAATATAGTTTTCTTTTTTTATATAGATAATGTAAATTAAAAATAAATGTAAAAGTAATGAAATAAAATATAATACGGAACTAATTTTTTTAATACAAATATCAAAAAAATTGAAAATAACAAAAAGACGCAATTGCAATTTCTTAAGTTTAATAAATTATTTGCAGCTTTTATGGAAACTAATGAAAAAAGCCTGAAAGAAGTCTTAAAAGAAAAATTTTTTTAGATATTTAATTTAAAAAGTTTCAAGATTTAAAATTTTTAAAAGTTAAAATTTGCACCTTTTTTTTGAAAATTGTTTGGAAAAAATGCTATAATTTTGCGAGAAAAGCTTTTAAATGGAGTAAATGTTTCCGTTTTTGGTTACTGTAATTTTCGTGCTAAGAAATTTTGCTGAGGCATCGAAAATATTGAAAAAATTTACGATAACGAAAATATGTTATATAAAGCTTTGAAAAATTTAAGCTACAAATTTTTATTAAAACTTTTAGATTAAAAGTACAAATTTTTCAAAAGTCTATTTCCGCTTTGACAAATTAGTTAAATTATCGAAATAGTTTGTGTTCTGTTTTTTAAGCTTATAAGTTTTTTTCACATTATAAAAACTTTTAGAAAATAAAATTGTATTTTTGTTAGAAGGTCATGCTGCGTTAATAATTGAGAATCCAATAATTCTGTTTTTTTCCGTTTTGGTAAAAAAAAATTAAATTTGAAAAATCATAAAACACATTTAATACATACAATTTTATTAATGTGTAAATATAAGTATTATTGCTAAAAAGGTTAAAACCAATGCAATAGTAAGAATTTTATAAATTTTTTGCTTTCTCTTTACTACTGCTTCTGCCCCAATGTCATCGACAAAAACATTGGCATTGAACGAGAAAATATAGAATTATTGGGTTCTTTATTTTATTTTAATTAAACTAATGTCATGGTTGGGGTTTTTTCTTCTTCTGCTTATCTTGGTTTTTATAAAATAAGAAAGAAAAATATGTTTTTTGAGACTATAGAAAAAAAGCTTGAGTCTGTTGACATTCTTTTTAATGGATGGAAAAAAATGTGAAACAGAAACTCGACCAAAAATGCAGTTTTTTTCTTCTTTTTTGAGTAATGCACGCTTCTATAGAAGCTTCTAGAACAGACAAGACTTTTTAATAACTCATATAGAATACTAATTCTTGTTTTTAAACTACCAAAGTCTAAAAAGCCTTGAGTTAAAGAAATATGAGCTTTGTCTTGTTTTTGCTAGTTTTAAAGAAAAAAACATGTTTTAATACATTCTTAAAAAAAGTAATTATCGTAACCAATAGTTTCCAGCTATGGGAAAAATGCGTAAAAAAAAGGTGTTTTTTGCCCACAAATTTTTTGTCATAAACTTTGAAGGCTAATTTTATTTTTCCCGAGTTTTCTTAATTCAACGCTTTCAAAAAATTTTTTTAAAACTTATTCAAAAATTTTAAATTTCCGCTACACTTTTTTTAAAAAACTTTTATTTTTTTGGCTACAATATTTTTGTTCATTTCTACCGTATCCACTTTTATTTTATCGGATGTTTGCTTAATTTTGCAAAAATAAGAATGGCGTTGATTCTTTTGTCTTTTTGAACTTTTAAAATGTTTCTTATTACAGATTTTTTTCGAAAAATCACTCCCACTTTAGATTCATCAAAAAAATAAAACATCCGATAAAAATCTGATTTTTAAAAAAAACATATTTTTGCAAAAAAAACTATTTGTTACAAGTCCACTTTAAAAAAGAGAATCAGGATTTGCAAAAAGGAAGCTAACTTTCTTTTGTTTTTGGTGGCCACGATCAGTGAAAAAGAAGAAGGTAAGCAACCACTTAGCCTACGAAAAAAACAACTTTTTTATGATCGGATTTTTCGTTGTTTGGATCTCATTTCAAAATTACTAATTTTTATTTGTCTTTGATCCGCCCTTGCGTTTTCCTGCGCAAGAATCAAAAAGAATCTTGTTATTCCTTTTTCTTCTTCCTCTCCCTACCTCCACTCTCCTCCTTCGCATCATCACGTTTTTTTTGTTGAACTTTTGACATTTTTCCTTCTTTGAAGGAGGCTTTGAATTCCAACCTTTTTTTTATTTTTGGGGTGTTACAAAAATTCATCAGATTTTTTAAAGATTGTGATATTTGCGGGAGTATAAAAAGGGTAGGATCTAAAGTAAAATGGAATCACTTTTTGCTTAAAGTTTGACATGTTCCAAGGGACATGGTTGAACAACTTCCGCTTCTATAATTCTCTTTCTTCTTTTTCGATAATTCTTTTCTTTTTGAGACAATAACTTTCTTAAAAGAATGCCATTAACCTCCCTCGGTTGCCACGTTCTGCCATGCCATTGTTGGAAGGGATGTTAATGGTTGTTCTTTGCTCATGTAAAGAAAAAATTTTTTCTCATTGATAAAATAAAAAATGCCATTGGAGGACATTCTTCTCCAAACTAAAGTGCCGGACATGAATGACGCCAGCAAACAACTTCTTTTATGGCATTTTCAAATGCTTCCTCCTTTTTTCTTGGCATTTTTTGCTTGTTCTTTTTTTCCAACTTTTTACGTTTGCCATTTTGAACCCTCAAAATAAAAAAGTGACGCAAAAACGGAAATCCAAAGCTTCTTTTCTCTTTAAATGCTGCTACAATAAAAACAAAAATAAGAAAAAAAAGATTTTGCCAGATTCCTGTCATTTTTCTGTTTTTCTTTTCTTCTGTTTCAATAAATATATAAAAAAACAATTTTGTTTATTTTCGAAAAAAATTTTTTTTTCTGCGCACTTTTAAATCTCAAAGTTGACTTTGACTATGAGAAAATATTCGTAAACGTTGGACTTAAAACAAAAACAACTTTTGATTTCATTTCACTTTTTTTAATGGGATATATCATATCCCTTTTTTCCTTCCATCCCTTTTCTTAATGAAAGTTTCGTGTTTACATTTCTTTTTGTTTTATACCGCTTTTAAAATTTTTGACAGATAAAAGAAAGTAAAATTTTAGCGAAATTTTTCATTTTTTGAATTCAACTTTTAATTCTCTTTTGTGAAAAAATGCATCATATGAAACGGTCATCACGAGCTCCGACAACTCCATCCGTATCGAGATTTGATTTTTCTGATGCAAAAACAGAACTTCGGACCCGACTTCGATTTCAAAATAAGAAACCCCTCTGCTTGCAATATAATTTAAGCGCCAGTCAAAGAACCAAAAAAGTGATGGAAAGAATGAAGCGACGAAATTGTGGTAAGTGTTTTTACAGTAATTTACGTGGTGGGACAAAAGTTTGATTTTTTTCGCGTTAAGACATTTTTTGCTACTTGGATGAGAACTATCTCAACTAACTTAAGACAAAATTCTATTTTTAAATTTTTTGAACTAATCTTTATCCCTTACAAATTTTCTTTCTTCTTTTCTAATGTCAACATTTTTTTTAGATTCATTTGTAAAAACATTTTTGCCATATTTGGTAACATTATTTTGTACAATTGTTGATTTGCATTATCGAGTTGTTGATTTTCTTGTAAAACCTGTATCAGAACTTGAACCATCAAAAACGACAACATCCCCTTCAACTTCTCCATCACCAACAACAATAACAAAATCATTTGATTTTCCATCAATTTCACCACCATCATCTCCACGACTTGTTCGTCAAGGTTCAACTTCATCGTCTTCAAGTCGAAAAGGAAAATCGTTGAAGAAAACAGATTTTGGAAGAACTGCTCGAATAGAAGCTGTACGAAATAGAATGACAGAATTATATGTAATGCCATAAAAAAACTATCTCAACATTCAACTTTTTACAATCCACAAACAAGAATAGTTTCCAGAATGCTTTTATAAAAGTATCGGAAACCGGGAATTTAAAAAGTATAAATTATTTGAAAAAATTTATATTTAACCGTTGCTTTAAAAAACAAAAAATTTGTGTATATAATTGTTGTTTTTTTCAAATGTGTTTGAAAATTTTTTGTAAAAAGTTGCTGTCTTTCCATTTCACTCTCTCAAAACTCTCATGTAAATATTTAAATAAAAAGACTTCTATTTTTTCTGTAAAAAGCATAAAAAAACATACCAATTGAAATTGGACCATTTTTAAAAAGCCATATTGCCATTTTTCCTTCATCGGTTGGAAGTTGAAGGGAATCATTAATAAAAACGGCAATATCCTTTCGAGCTAAATGGCATGTTTCTTTCTTTCCATCATATGGATAATCTTTTTCAGGTTCGAGTCCACCCATTCGAATTATTTCTCTAAAAAAGAAAATAAAGATGACGAAATTTTTTAATGGATAAAAGATCAAATGTTTAAAATTTTGATGAAAAATTTTTTTGTAGCTTTGATCGAAAAAAAAGTTCAAGTTGATTTTTTGCAAAGTTTTGTTTGTTTCAACAAATCCTTTGCTTGCAAAATTAAAAAGCCGCTTTTAAGCCCAAACAAAAAAATTTGTAGACGAACCGAGTTTGTGTCTAAAGTTTTTTCAAAGTTCAACAAAATTTTGTAAAAACAGACAAAAGTACAATTGAAAAACTTTTGTGATCGCTGAGTGAACGTTGAAATTGAAATTAAAATTAAAAGTAAAAAGGTCAAAAAGGTCACATTAAAAAACATACTTATATGCATTTAATGGTAATCCACCATTACAACCTTGATCAACAACATCACAATCAACTAATTCTTGTTCAGATAATGAAATCAATTTTCCGGTCTTTTTAGCCCATTGTCCTTCAATATTTCCAGTGACAGAAAATGCCCAACTAAAAAAAGAGAGATATATTGAAACATTTCAAAGATTAAAGGGTTATTATTAGGGTTGCCCAAACGGGAAAAAGTTGGGGACATACAATACATTTTTTCTTTCACGTTGAGGGACAGGGCCAGGGACATCTAGTTTCCCCGAAAAAAGTGAAAAAAAAATTTATCAGAAAATAATGGATATACGATATCCCATTAATTCCATATCAAACACGTTTTAACATGTTTTAATTTTTTTAAAAAAGCATTATTTGGAAAATAACCAATTAATAAAAAATATTTCTTTTTTCTAGGACAAGAACCCCCAAAAATCCATTTCGAGGGGGAAGGGCCCTAGTTATTATCCCTTACCATGAACCACATTGTCCTTGATTTTTAACATCTGTAACTAGACCCTTTGTTCGAGAATCATATGATTTTGGGATTTCTTCATCTTCAATTTCTGAAGCACTTAATTGTCGAACCTTGAAAGCAGGCTTTTCCCATTGATATGGAAGATAAATCTAAAATTATTGTTTTTCTCCCACAACAAAAACAAATTTTTTTCAAAAACAAACTTTTTTAAATTCTGTTGGAGTTAAATCCATGAATTCTGTTTCACCATAAATTGCAGTTCCCAATTCTTGTTTTTGAAAAACTTTTGCAGCTCGAATATTTCGTTTATAAATTCTAAATCTTCGAAGAATTTCTTTTTTGCTTTCATATGTTTTTGAATGTCTTTCAATGAAACCAGTAAAAAGATTCCAAGCTCCAAAATCTTTTGGTTTAATATGCTTTGAAATTTTATAAACTTTTTCAGCAGTTTTATCAATGATTTTTGTATCAAGATTATTTTGGAGTTTATGTCTGAAAATGAAAAGAGATGATGAAAATTTTTTTTTGTTGACATTTTGTGATCCTCGTTTTTTGTAAGAAACACTTGAGAGATCTTTGTCAGTGATTCGAAGATCACTTTTGTAATCACTTTTAAAAGTAAAAAATGAATAAAGAAAGAAGTGAACTATGTTGTAAAAGAAAGATGGGCTACAAAAAAGATCAATCGGATCAAATATATCCATTAGGATTAAACAAAAAAATATTAAATAGCTAAAATGCCATGGCATTAATTTTTTAAGATCCAGGAGTAAAAAAATTGAGATGCTTTGGATATAAGATATTTACTTGATCCAGCACTAAATGCCATGACACTTGTGCCAAAACCAAACCCCTAATAAGCTTACTGATGATGATCAACAAGTTTTGTTCGTTGATGAAGGCATCCACGATTAATAAATTCTTGGCTGCTTTCCCATTCTCGTACTAAAACTTCAAAATGGCAAATTTGTGTTGGAGCATCTTCTCGAATGGCACAAAGTCCTAATGCAATTCGTTCTTTATCTTCCTGAAAAAAAAATCAATTAATTTGCAAAAAATTGAAAACGTTTATTTTCAGAAAAATTAGCTGATATTTGATAGTTGCTGTTTTTTTATTCTTTTTTTAGCTTTTGGGAAATAGACCAAATTTGAAAAAATCTTTTTTGACATACCTCTTTATTACATTCGGTTTTTGTTGAAGTAAATTGAAATTTATATCGAATACCATTTACAACTTGTTTATCAGAATCAACAATTTTTCCAAGCTTCCAATAATTTATATCATGACTTTCATAATTAATTCGACGCAATGCTTCTTCAGCTAAATGCTAAAAAGAGAAAAAAAAGACATTTAAAATTTATAGCAAAAATATTTCGAGGAAGCTTTTTAGTGCCAAAAATAGTGTTTCTCAAATTTAAAATGCAATGATTTTCGTTTTCATTTGGGATTTGTTTTATAAAATAACAAACTAATTTCTTTTTGTATTTTTTTCACAAATATCTTTTTTGTCAAAATTTTTATAAAAAAAGTATAATAACAAATTTTTAGAAATTTTTAAAGAATAATACCATAAAAGTTTCTTTCGAAAATATTTTGAGAATTTTTCATTTTTGGGAATTTCAAAAAACTCAAACCTCAAAAAAATCTGTATCACTACTTTCATGAACTTCTGCAGATTCAGGTTCACCAAGAAGTTTACCGTTGCTGAAAGCAGCAAAAGCTACCAGCAACAGCAAAATTATTTTGAGCATTTTTAAAAAGCTGTAAAATTTTTAAAGCTTTTAAATGTAAACAAAAAACGCAACCGATTATTTCAAACAAAAAATATTGCCAAAAAGTGAAAAAAATAGATAAGAATGAAACGAACAAAACTTTAAAGAGGGCTAATTTATGAGCTTAGCAACAGACGAAAAAAAGGTGATAAATCTTCTTTTTCCTAATTTTTTTATCCCTTGCTTTAAAAAAAACTTTGTCATTAAAAAGTTTAAAGAAAATTATTAAAAGATAAATTAAATGGCTGTAATTAAAGATAAAGAAAAAAAACAGAAAAGAGTAATTTTAGTGTTTTAAAAGCTTTTAATTCTTGCAAAAAATAGAAATCTTGATGAAAGTTGAATTCGACTGTTTTTGGAGCGACCTTCAAAAAAAGAAAGTGAAAAGTCCAAGGCCGTTAATTGAAAGTTTTTCTGTCAAAAAAGGGGGATATTCTGGAAGATGGCAAAAAAAGAAGGAAGATAATTACCCGAAAAAACGGCTTTGGCAAGAATTTCAAAGTTTTAATAAGTCTATGATTAGTATAAACTCCGATATTTTTTTTATCCGGCAGATCAAATGCCATGGCATTTAGCCATACCCATTCACACAGTCTCAACAGGAGGTTTGAAAAAATTTCAGAAAAGCGAAAGAAATTCTAGATTTTTATAAAGTCCGATGTTGAAAAAAAAAATGGTAGATTAAATAAAAATCCGATAATCTTTTCTTTTCGAAAAAAAATGCCAACCAAGTAACTACATACAACATAGAGGACAAAAGAGCTCTAAATTTTTTTGAAAAGTAACACCTTTGTTCAAAAAAAGAAATGAACCCTGTTTCTTTTGTCACAAAAAAAGAAGAAAGCAACTGCGTTTTTCGGGTGCCATTTTCTTTCTTTCTTTGCCGTTTTTCGATATATAAAGAAGAGGGTGATGATGACGGGAATTTGAGAGTATAAGTGGAAAAAGGAAGACAAAAGGAACAATAAAAAAACACTGGAGTTTCGAAATGGGGAAAAATCTCTTAAAATGAAAAAACAAGGAAAAAACAAACTGAAATAAGAAAAAAATGAAGCCGTGAAATTTGAAGCTCTCTAATCAAAACAAAAAAAGAGGGTCAACAGCAACTGTTTTTTTTCTGAAGAAAGAAGTTCCTTCGATTAAGATAAAAAGAAAGGGGAAGGGGAAATGGTCAGCTGATGATCATTAAATGCAGTGTTAAAAAAAGTCAGACAGGAACAACAGCAGTATTATCGGTGATTGATGCAAATAAAAAAATTTAGAAAAAAAAGCCAGAAATATTTTTTGTTATTGATCTTTCATTATAGGTTATTTGCATCAGCAGATGTTATTTAATTGAATTCAATCGAATCATCATAAAATTAATTTTGAACTAAGTAACTAAAAAAAGTTGAAAATTCTGTAACTTTTCCATAAAACTGAATAGAAAAAAAATCTTAGTGCCGTAATTTTCTGATTAAAAATGTTCGAAAAAAGCGAATGGTTTAACACATTTTTCATTTTTAAACGTTTTATTTGAAATGGTATGAACTTGACGATCAGGGTTTTTTCTTTTGTTGTTTTGCCTGATTTTCAGGTTTATGACATTTCAAAAAAAACGCTTAAAAATTATAAATACTGTCTGCTCCCTTTAATATCAAAAAAATAAAGGGTAATCAAAAAGTAAAAGAATACTGTAATTTTACAGTTACTTATTTTAAACAAAAAAATAAAACAAAAAACAAGTTTAAAAAATGCCATTTTAGCCGCAAAATTATATCCAAACACAATAAATTTGTTTGTCCCACTCAAAACCCATTAATAGTTTTATTTGTTGAAACAAAAAACAATTAATTAAAAAAATCACTTTCAAAAAATTTTTATTGTTTTTTTTGGTTGCCGAAAAAGAAAAAAAACCAAAGCCTCTGAAGCTCCGGATTTAAGTACCCAAATAAAGACAAACTTCTTCAATGAATAAAAAAGTAGTAGCCGACTTGAAAGTGGCCATCTAAAAAATTTATTTTTTTTCCACTTCTTTCTTTTTCTGTTTTTCTCCCACCGGAATCATTGAAATTCAACAACACCAAAAAAAGAAGGACCTCAAACACGCAAAAAAAGAAAAGTTATAAGAAGCTTCCTTCCGAAAAAACTTTTTGAAGAAGAGTTGTCTTCATTATTGGCACAAAAAAAAGAGAACGAAAGAAATCTTGAAAAACGGCTACAACTTCTTTTTTTTGCAGTCGCTTGAGTGATTGTATTTTTCTCACTTCTTTTTTTTATTCCAAAACCGAAAAAACGAAAGGGAGCCATTTTAATGGCTTTTATTTCAAAAAAGCAGTTATCAAAGATTTTTATTCAAAGATTTATGGCTTCTTTCTTATTGTTTTTTCGGCACAATTTCAAGCTTAATTGGGTCTTTTGAAAAAAAGGATAATGGATTTATTTTTTTCGGGAAACGATCAGGCAATAAATCCATCAATAAAATTGACACATTTTTGTGACAATTTTCGGTGCTTTAAAAAAAGGGTAAAAAATTGTTTGCTACAGTATCCATTATCTTTGCTAGTCAAAGCAACTATCGATCAGTCAAAAATATTTAACGCCCTCTGAAAAAAACACATATGACTCAAGCAAGCGGCACTGCCATCTTCTTTTCTCTTTTTTTATCAGTCATTAAAAAAAACTTTTCGATCAAAAAAAAGTTTTTTCGGTCATTTGTTTAAATCAAGAACGTTTTTTCCGACTAAAACAAAACGACATTTATAAACAATTCATTACACTAAAAAACATTCAATAAAAAGCCATTAAAAAAGTGAAAAAAAAGAAAGAGAGTTAAGGCCTTTTTACAAGGATACAAAATAATACATTTTTTTTGAAATTTAATAAAGTTTCTTTCACTCCATTATTCTTCTTGTAGTTCATTCAAATGAAATTTCTTCAAAATTTTCCCATGGTTTACTCCAAATTTTTGCGGTAACTTCCTAAAAGTAATAAAACATAGTAAAATAAGAATGCAATTGAAAAAACACAAACGAACCTTGTGAGAGTCATTGTCCTTTACTTCACAATTTGCAGCATTAAAGTCAGTGGCAGAAACTTGCTTAAAAAATAATTTTATGTAAATAGAATTAAAAAGAGAAAAAAAAACGTACATTTTTAAGGCAGGTAGATTTTCCAACCTTGAGTTTAATGCGATATTGAACACCTGCAACAACTTGTGATTCAGCACTAATAACTTCAACAGGAATATGATAATACATATCATTTGATTCAGCATTGTATTTCGTTACAACTTTATCAACAAGTGCCTATAAAAATATATGGTATTAATAATAAAAGATATATTATATAATGAAAATATTACATACCTTAACATCTTTGGAATCTTTATCTTGTGGAGTCCAACCGCCAGCCATCATATCAGCTTCAATAAGAGAAACAATGAAGCAAGTCAATAAAAGAATACGAAGAAACATCAACTGAAGAAAAATTCAATAAGTAAAACTGAAAAGTTGGAACAACGTTGAACGAAAGAAGGAAAAAACAGGAAAATCAAAAAACGCGTTGCGCAAAAAAAAATAAACAAAAAACAAGAAAAAAAAGTATCAGTCACCAGTTTTTTTTCGAAGCCACGTAAATAGACACACGAAAGACTAAAATTGGGGAGAAAAAGCATAAAAAAATGTTATTGCTTAAATAGGGTTGGGTTTTAAAAAAAGGATGAAAGAGCACTGTTTTTTGAAAATAAAACTCTCTAGAGAGGGTTGTTGTGGTAAACGAACTGTTTTATAAACGATTAAAGAAAGATATGTTATGCTCAAACATTTTAAAAAAAGGCGTGTTTTTTAATTTTAGAGAGAATCAATCAATTGTTGATTCATCTGCTTCAAATCTAAAAAAATCAAAAATAAACAATAAGAAAAATATATACTCGAGTTCAATAAACGATCGTTAGTCATCAAAAGTGAAAACATCAGAAGTGGTTACCACAAACATTGATACAAGTTCATTAATAAAGAGTTAATAGAGAAAACGTAAAACGTAAACAAAAATTTATAGCTTTTAAAAACATTGAAAACAACAATTTTCTTCGAAGCTTAAAAAATGGATAGAACTTTAAGTCACATTTTGCCAAAAAAAACCAAGGAAATACAAAATATTTCTCAATTTAAAAAGCGGGAGATCTCCAGAAAGATTAATTTCTCCAAGGCATAGATTTACAAACACATCAAATTTTATGTTTATTTAGTGCAATAGAAAATGATGAAATAAATAAGATAACTTAAAATTTTATAACTTTTTTTTTAAAATTCAGCTCAATTTTGCATCTTATTTTGTCTAAAAAAACTTACCGTAAAGGTCCCGAACTCACCCTCGGGTTTTGGCTCGATATATGGCCTAAGTGATAGGTCTAGTATAGAGAAATATTCATGCAAAAAATCAGCTGCGGAATCCTCGTACTTGCAAGTACGAGGATTCCGCAGCTGATTTACGGTTAGAGGCTTATTGAAAAGAAATTAGAATGATGAAACAAAGAGCAAAAAAAATCAGACATTTGCTAGTCTGGAATTTTAAAAAAAGGAGTTAGCGCTGAAATTTATTATGACACTGGAAATTACAAATTTTTTTAACCATTTCCGGCAATTTCTTGGAAAGTTTTGTGTCAAAATAAGGGACTGCTTTTCAAATTACGATTTTTTTTCTAAATAAAATAGTTGCTCGTCTTTGATTGTTTACAATAATTGGTATTTTTTTATAAAATTATTTGTTCAAATATTTTTAAAATCTTATCTCTTCTAATCCTCCCATTTCATGTAATTTCCGTTTTTTGTTAACACCTTTGAGCAAAAAAATATGAATTTTCAGATGGCAACAAAAGATGAGTTCCCGGAAAAATATCTCTTTGATATTTGTTGTGATAGTAATGATACACAATACAATAATCTCAATTTAAATCAAAAATTCCCAAACTCTTCTTCTTATGCATTTTCTGGACATTCAAAAAGCATTTCAACTGAAAAAAGACAACCTTTGAATTGTGGTAATATAAAAACGTTGCAATCTTTGTTTAAGACACTTTATTTTTAAAGATCACTTCTTTATAGCTTTACTATAATTTGACATTTTATGTCTTTTAAAATTTTTTAACTTTTATAAAAACACGAATGGTTTTTTTGTTGTTGTATTTCGAAACAACATTAGTAAAACATATTAAAAAGGACTGCAGCCCCAATAATATTGTTAGATTTTACAAATAATAATACAAAAAGAGATTGCCATTCATTGAATAAAGCAACAACAAAATTGCCATTAAATTTTGGAAAAGGATATTGTAAAGTAGAAGAGGAAAAATGGAAGAAAGGAAAAGTTAAAAATAACAGCAATAGCAGCACTTTATCTCTTCATATCATAGCTTTTGAAAAAATGGTTGAAAAAGGAAAACGGAGTTTTGCTGATTCAATGTCTGTTATTCAAGTAATATATTTGTAATTTTTTATAATTTAATATTGACTATTATTGTTCGCAGAATTCATTTGAATTTCCAAGGCAGCAAGAAAATGATGAAATAAAAGCGTCAGAAGTTTCACAATTTAAAGCAACCCAACGTTTACTTAATCCTAATCAAATGCAACAAAATTTTAGTAAACCATCGGTTGGTTTTTTAAACAGTTACTTCTTGTTTATTTTTCTGTATTTTCTTGCTTAAGTAGGAGAAAATTTTCTTTAATTTAGCTAGTATGGATTCTAATTTAAGGTTACAACCAAAATTTAAGGGAGTGGATATCTCCACCACTTCCAGTAACCCTACTCTGCCTGATCTGTCAGTGCAATAACGTTTTCTTTTTCGCATAGATGCATGCACTGAATGAGGTATTGAGGGCATGGAGGCGGTCGAATTTGTAAATCAATTATATCCTATGGTTTAGGTTTCATTTTGCCAAAAAAATTTAAAAAAAATTGACCATTGCTTTTTTTGCTATTAGTTTTATTCCACCAAAAAAATTTTCGTATCTCATTCTAGTTTTATTTATTACTAATTGCTCTTTTTTATATATTATATTTTTTAAGAATATGTCACAAACGGATAATAATAAAATTGTAACACGATCAAAAGCCCGACAAGGTGGTGGAAGTGATCGAATTGAACCACATCATAAACCAAAGAATCGAGAGCGTAAGCTATTTGTTGTATCTCTTTGTCTTTAGTAATATTTTTATATAAAATTTAGCAAATGGTACAGCATCACAAATGCATTCAAAAGAGCGAAAAGAGGTACGCCTCGGTCCAGAAGCCCAAGTTCCATTAACAGATGTTGAAAATAGTTATATTGGTCCAGATGGATGGGAAACATATTCAATTGATTTGGATGTTATGGTTTGGAATGGTGGAAAGGGGTTAGATGATGAAGAAGTTTATCAATATCTTAAACATGCAGCACATAACCATAAAATTCCAGGAGATAAAGTAAATTTTTGTTTAAGGGTCTTAGAGGTGTATATTATTACATCCATTACTTTAGGCTCTATACATTTTACATTCATGCAATAATGATATTGCTAAAGCAAAGCTTGAACTTTTTGCCCATATTAATCTTGAAGATCAATGGACAACTGATGATGATCGAGTCTTTTGGTATGCATTTCATGCATTTGGCAAAAATTTTGCTAAAATTAAACAACTTGTATGTTTAAAAATCTTACAATTTACATTCGAAGTTTTTTCTTTTAGTTACCACATAAAAAAATGCTTTCAATTGTAAATCATTATTATGCAACGAAAAAGCATCAAAATTATAGATCTGTTTTGAACGATGAAATGGGCAAAAATGCAACATTTGAATTAAGTGATGACGAAGAAACAGAACCCCTTAAACGGGCATTATTTTATATATGTAAAAATTGTGGTGCAAGCGTTAAAAGAACTTATTACGTTAATTTATTGGAAGTTTGCAAAGCATGTAAATTGTATTTCAAGTATGTTTTAAAAATACTTCTACCAAATAAGTATTAGTATTTTAAGAGTTGCAAATGAACATCGTCCAGTAAATCGTCCACGACAATTTGATAAACGTGTAAAATGTCCTCCAGAAATGCTTGAAATTGCATTAAAATTTGAAAAAATGGGACAAGAATCAAGTCGAACATATGATGATGATGAAGATATTGTATGCGTTGATCGACCTGCAAGAACTGTTTGTGATAATCTTATTCAGTAAGATTATGGCTTTTTAAAAATCCTAAAACAGTTTATAAATCTTTAGAGAAGCTCATAAAGAAATTGAATCAAAGAAAGCAAAAGCACATATATTAAGTTCAAAAAATCTTGCAATTGATTATAATGAAATGTGTGATATTAAAAAAGCAACAGAAACATTAGAAAAAATTAGCAATGAAAAAAGTGCTTCTTCCCGGCAACGAAATTCTCATATGTGGTCAGATTTTGAACAAGCTGCTGCATATCATTGTTTGGTTCGATTTAATCTTGATTATGAAGCTGTTGCAGAAGTTATTGGAAATAAAAGTACTGAAATGGTTAAAGCTTTTGCACTTGAAAATTTGGAACAAATTGAAAAAGCAATTGAAAAACAACGTGAATATGAACCTGAAATTAATGTTGAAGAAGAACGTCCAAAGCCACCTCCCGCAGAAATTATTGATATTGATGATTAATTAAATTTTCTCTTTCTGTATTTTGCTTTTGTATAATTTTTCTTTGTTACTGTACAACTTTTTTTGGATAAAAAAAACTTTATAAAAAAATGATTACACGTGTTTTTGGTTGATGCACTTGAGCGATAATAAAAAAAAACAGACAATAATTAAAACATGTTTTACAATAAAAAAGTTGTTATTACTTTACATTTATAAAATTAGGATAATAATAAAAAGAAAAAGAGCAGCTAAAAACGTTGTTGACGATTTAATGGTGGTGATCGGCTTGCTGACGTTGTTTTTGGACGTGTTGAAGATACTGTTGCATTTCTAAAGGTTGGAGGTGAAACAGAACCAGATCGCTGTTCTTCAAAATATTTTTGTATTGCATCAAAAGCAGATGAAAGACGTTGAAGTTGATCTGAGATTGTTTCAGCTGGTTGAGATTCATCTTCTATTTCTTCTTCACTTGGTTGGACAACTCTTTCAAGCAAATTTTCAACCGATTCTGATAGAGTATTTTGATTACAAATTCTAAAAAATTCATTCATAGTTTAATCAATTTAAATATTGTGATGAAACATATAGCCGATAGCTACAGTATATTAAAATATCTTACTTAATAAGTTGAATACTTTTTAAACATTTTTGTGTTAATGCATCAACTTGCTTTTCTAATTCATTTGGGTGTCCCATCATTTCATCATCTTCACCAACATGGGATAAATCATCGTGAGATTTATTACTTCGTTGATCTCTTTGCTAAAGAAATTAAAAGATTATTTATGATGATTACAGTATGAAAAGATAGTCTTACAAGACGTTTAAATGACATTTCAGAAGAGCCAGGATGAAATGATAATGAACGATTTTGTTGAAAAATTTGTTCTCTGAAAATGTTACAGTAAAAAAAACTATAAAAAAAACTATATTTAAAGCAAACTAAAAATAAGAAACCCAAAGAGAGACAACAACACCAAACTAACTATAACCATCAAAAGAAAAAACACAATGATACAACTTTCTGAAAAAATTGACTCACTCTAATGAAGCGGTTTCTTCCACCGGTGACACTATATTTGAGTGTCCGCCAGAAGTTAAATTCAACAAACTGTTAAAAAAGAGAATAAGATATTAGAAAAAATAAGAAAGTAGAAGCTCAAAATTTTATATTTAAAAAAAGGTTAAAATGTTTACCGTTGTTTTAATTGTTGAATTTTTCTTGCTTCTGCAGCAGATTTTCTTGGATCATATTCTTTTCGTCGAAGCCATGCAACCATTTCAGGCGTATCTTTTACGGGTGGTGGAGGGGGAAGTTGCTTTTTAGATGCCGATGAATTATTGGCTAAAGTTGATGGAAGTCCAGCACGGAAAGGTGGTCGTGAACCTGCACTATTTCTTGTTGATGGAGGATTGAATGGTGCTGAAGAAGAAGAAGCAGTTGAAGAAGGACCAGCTCGCATCGAGAATCGGCCACCATCTCCACGTCTAAAATTGAGATAGAAAAGAATAAGAAAAAATATTTAAGAAAATGTTTCAAACACAAAATATTAAAACTAAAATTGAGATGATGCACGTGGTTATGGAATATTTTGCTGGGTTAGATTAAGTGGTAAGTGGAGAAATTAAAGTGCATCGTCTCAATTCATTGACTAATTTGGTAATTAACACAACACAATTTTGTTAAAAGCAAAGTAGAATAATGGACAACACAAAAATATAAATAAATAAATAACTCACGGTTCGCTGCTGTGACATCGACATGGCCTGTGATGAAGACAAATAGTGCAATTAGATCTTTAAAAAACATAAAAAAGTGAATGAAACATAAAAAAGGAAAAAATAACCCTCTCCGATAAAATTAAGCAAAAAGGATTCCCAAAGCATTGGACAAAAAAAAAGGTGATAGGGCAAAAAAAGTGTCAAAACATACCTAAAATTATTTGATGTACTTGGTTGTTGTTGTTGTTGCTTTTGACATGGACGAATTGGTGGTGATGGCTTTGTTGAAGTTGATGGAGTTGTTGGTTCAGAAGTTTTTGTTGCAACTGGTGCATTTGTACGATCACGTAATTGTTGGAGTCTTGTAGCTAAAAGTGATTGACGAGTTTGTGCTGCAGCAGCCGCTGGAGTTGAAACAGACGGTGCAGGTTTTGACTTTAGAACTTGTTGTTGCTGTTGTACAGGTTGTTGCTTTTGTTGTCGAGCTGAAGTTACTGGAGTATCCGAAACAGTTGAAGATGATTCATCATCCGAGCTATCAGAATCAATATATCTATCAAAGTCATTTCGACGACTTCGAGTATCTGAAAAACATGAATTAACATAGGCTGCACTAACAAGTCTCCCTCAAACTTACCAACAACATAAGTTCCAGCTTCACTTAAAGTATCCATATCATCTTTATGAACATGTAAAACATTTAACTCTCCAGTTGGCGCAGAATCTTTAAACCCTTGAATCATTTTATTAAAGAGATAATGCTTTGGATCTTGATGTTCACTTTCACTCATTTCATTGTCTTTTCTTGAAGATGAAGAAGCTGGAACAGATCGTCTTGCCATTCTTCGACTTGTTGGAGCTTGTCTTGCTGCATCTTGCAGGGAGACGGGTTTCTTTGCTGTTTCATTATCAAATGTTACGGTAAATGCAGTTGCAGATGTTTTTGATGGAAGCTTTGGTGGAGTTTTTTCTTTGTCTGCTATAGCATTTTCAACAGGAGCATTAAAATCAAAATCCATTCGAATTGCTTTTTGAATTGATTTTGGTGGTGTTGTTTCTACAGCATCTGGTGGTGTGGAACGACCAAGAACGGCAGAATCTTGTGGAGATTGTTCTTTTCGTTGTGGCAGAGTTGGAGTTTTTTCATCTGGAGATCGATCAATGCTACTTTCATTTGAATGAGTTTCAGCTAAAATTCGTTGTGTTCGAGTTGGCGAAAGTTGTTTAACTTCATCAATTCCAATTCGAGTTGTGGGTTCGGAAGTTCCCCACCAAACAGGACGTTGTCGGTTTGTTATTAACGAATTGTTAAATGGCTGATGATCAACAAGCGATTCACCAGTACCAGATGCAAATCCAGAAGTACATGAAGAAGTTGTACTAAATTTTCCACCAGCTTGTACATTGCTGTTTTGTTGATGAGATGGTGATGAAGGTTCTGTAGTACCACCAATATTTGAAATTGACATATGTGCAAATGATGTTGTATTTGATAATGGTTGATGTTGTTGTTGTTGTTGTGATTGCTGATGTTGATATGGTGGTGCAACCGATGATGGAGCTGGTGATGAGGACATTGAATCACGAGAATTTCTTCGACGATGTTGATATTGTGGTGTTGAAGCATGTTTGGAGGTGGATCCACTACTTCCAGATTCTATTGAATGTCGAGAGCCTTGATTTCGTTGAAAATATTCTGGTTCTTGTTGTCCCGCTCCACATACAGAAACATTTGAAGATGGAGGATGTTCAACAAAATATCCACCATTTCCATAACTTGAATTAAATGGCTGTGGTTGGTGAGGATGAAAGAACATTGCTCGAGGTTGTGTTGGAGATTGTGGGGGCTGTTGTTGATGTTGAGTTGGAATTGGTTGAGCTTGTGTTGATACAATATATCCCTGTGGTTGATGATAATACATTGGTGCAGCTGGAACTAGTGGATAATAAAATTGTGGTTGTGGTGGAGCTGGGAAAAAATATTGTTGTCCAGTATTTGGATCAACTAATACTTGGGGTTGTTGATGATGAAATTGTTGTGGTTGCATTTGTTGTTGATGCATTTGGGGATTTGATAATTCCCTTCTTGCCATTATTGGGGATGACATGGCTACAGTAGCTTGTCCTGGATAATCCATATTATTTCGAGGTGGAGATGAAGCATATATATTATTTGAAGTTGGGGGAATATTTGATGTTGAATCAATTGATTTGGCATAATGCCGTTCAGAATTTAGGGAATCATTTGATTGCATTCTTGTTAATTCAAATGCAGAACGACGATTTTGATAGGCATCTAAAAAATGAGGATGTTGTAATTTTAAGGTTTTTATGTTTGAATGCAAGTTTGCATAATAGTTAAAGAGTTTAAAGTTTTCGAAAAATTTGCATAAAAATTTGTTTTAGTGAAAAGATAGTAATTGGAAAATTACAGTAATCGCTTACAAGAGTTACTATCATTTTTAAACTTGACGCGTTTTTTGGCAAAATCTTTGTAGCCTAATTTTTTATCCCCAAATATTACCATCAACATCTATAACATTGCCATCCATCATTAAAGGCGGATATAAAGCAGCAAAAGAATTTGCAAATCCAAATACCGTAAACATTATTTTTCGTTTTTTATTCAAAATTTAAAAGAAGTGTTTTAAATTCAAAAATCCGTATTTTTTCTTTACTTTTCCATTAAAGTAAAGAAAAATCTTAATTTAATGCCGATTTAAAAAAATAACACAAGAAAAAAGTTTTTTAGAATAAAAAACTTCTTTTTTTTAAAAAGTTTTTTAGAATAAAAAACTTCTTTTTTTGCAGCATTAATTAACTTTTAAAACAGTTTTTTTTCAAATTATCATTCGAGCATAAAAAAGTGGGAGGAGTCTGATTTTTTTTTTGTTATCAAAAAAAAGTTGTGTTTAAAACTACACCACCAAAATTAGAAAGATATCGGGTGTCATTAACTCTTTTTTTAACAAACAATCAAAAGAAGTAATTAACTTCTTTTCTTTATTTTTTTTAACGTCATTAACGGGCATTGAAAAAAAAGTGCAATGATTGATTTTTGATTGAAATAAAAAAAGCAAAGAGTGCAACTTTGATTAACTTTCAAGGTTATTTAAAAAAACAAATTAATTGCTGCGTGTGGCTTTTTTAGAGCACAAATAAAAAAGTCGTTATTTTTTATATTTTTTTTCGGACTGGCAAAAAAATAAAAGTATGGTAAACAATTAATTGTGTCAAAATTTATTTATTTTTTAATTTGTTTTTTACTCCATCAAAAAAAAAGAGCGGCCTTCAAAGTTTTGTAAAAATAAAAAAGTTATGATAGACAGGAAAAAAAGTTTATTTTTAAACTAAAGATTTTTCTTTCAACATAAATAATCGAAACTTTCCATTTCAGCAAATTTGGAGACTTTTCAAAAACGTAAAGAAAAAACTAACCGTAAGAAGGAGGTGATGAAGGTGATACAGCGCGAGGAGAAACGGCAGCAGCAGAAGTATTATTACAGTTGGACCGAGAAAACTGAAAAAAATAGCTAATATTATTTTTGGAACATTGAAACATAAAAATCAATTGATAAGCAAAAATAAAATTTTAGTTAAAACAGAAAAAAACATAAAGCAATAAAAAATTTTAAAAGTAATAATAAAATGTTTTTTGAAAAGTAATGAAATTTGACAGAATCTGATTATTTTATTTTAGTTTTATTGGAAAAAGTTTCTGCAGGGATTTTTATGAATATCAGTTTTTACAAATCTGATTTTTTTAAAGCTTGTAAAAGCAAAGAAAAAAATTGATGCCAATCGGCGAAGCAGCGATTGTCACTATTCTTTGTGCCATTCTCCGAACATTACTAGATCATAAAGTTAGATAATCAACCATTAAACTATCAAAATATGTTTTTATGTTAAAATCACAGAACCAACAACGAAAACTCTTAATGTGCTATTACAACTTCTACCGTAATATGCTTATCAAACAATCAGTGCAAAAAATGACCTACTAAAAATAAACGTGATTCTGCTCTTTTTTTGATTAAAAACTTTTTTTAACGTTCCCATAAAAAACTTTTTCATAAAAAAGTGGACTCTTTTTTTTGAAATAATTAATTGCCCCTGCGGCGATCGAAGAAAAAACCACGATTGTTTCTTTTCCACTTTTTTGTGTATGTGTTTTTTCGCGCAAAAAAGAAGATTTTTATTTTTTACGAGATCAATCAATTTTTTTTTCGATATTTAAAAATGGGGGAAAAATAAAATTAAAAAAATGAGAAGTGAGGAGAGATTTCAGTAATCCCATTTAACCTACTTTTTCGATGATTTTTTTGACCTTGATTTTTGAATGGAAGCAAATCGGAGAGGTAAATTAATTATTAATGACTCATTAAAATTAAAGGGAGGAACTTTTATGACCTTTTTCAAAAAGAAAGATAAAAAAAATGTTTTTGGAGGTAGTTCTATTTTTTGATGGCGTGTTTAACGTTTAAAAGAAGCTAATGGAGAAAAAGGAACGAAAAGTTAAGAAAAAAAGTTTTTCAGATGACAAAATTTGTTTCCCATGTAATTTGTAATCAATCTTTAAAAGAAAACTAATAACAAAGAAAAACATATTATTACAACGTATTTAAGAACGTGAAAGTTGCAGTAGTAAAAAAAGGAGCACACGCAGGAAAAAAAAATATATATAAGTGCCACGCGCAAAGGAAGAAAAAAAGGACGTTTTCATCGTCGTTGGTTTTTTTCTGGTTGCCAACACAGAAGCAAGCCCAGCACCCGAAAAAAGAGAAGAAGAAAAGAGAGTAAATCGATTTAAACATAAGTTGTCGTTGTTGTCCTCGGTAAAAAAAAAGAAAGTGCGCAAAATTGACTGTATTTTTTTTGGGGTCGATGAATGGGAAGCAAAAAAAGATGACTGGAAATTATAAAAAAAAGCAACTTCCTTTCGGACAAATTTTGCATCCATCGATGAATTTTAAAAGAGCAGAAAAAAGAGAGAAAATAATAATTGCAAAAAAATAAATAAAAAGCATACAAAAAATAGACAGTCTTTTGTCAACAACGAAAAATAAAAATCCAATCCAAATAAAAATGCATTTATTGAATCTTTTTTATTTTTTCAAAAAAGAATTTTCTTCAATACTCAAGCATCAATCATGGAAAAAAATTCTTATGATAAATGTGAGAAAAAAAATACTTTGAATGAAAAAAAGTAAATGATGAAACATAAAAAAAAGCAACCCTTTTTTTATTTAACAACAAAAACAACGATAAAAGCTCCAAAATGAATGTTTGCGCCTTGAAAGCTGGGTTCCAAAAAAAGCTGTCAAAAATTCTTTGAACCATAAGAAAAACGGCATCTTGATGCCAAAAATAAAGAAATAAAAGCATGTCTATTGGCATAAAAATATTTATATATTTCTTTCTTTAAAGCCACATGGGAGAAGTTTTTGAATGCTAACTGCAGCAGAGCTACCAAAAAAAAGCATCAAAGAAAGAAGAAAGCGAAGAGAAACAAAACGATTCTTTATTTTTCAATAATGACCAATGGTCGAGAAATTATAGAAAAAGAAAAAGAAAAAGAAAAAAGGGAAAGCGTAGAAAATATTGATTTGAAAAAAATTATATTTCGTCAATGTTTTTTTGTTCCCTTTTTCTAATGAGAACACAGAGTAGAAAAAGAAGAAAAGAGAAAAAAAATGTCCAGTGTCAAATTTGAAAACAATCCCTTTTTTAGAAAAAAAGCTTTTTTAACCAAAAAAATATGAAAATGCTGCCGCACAAAAAAATCTATTTTTTTAGTTAAAAACTTGACAACGATAAAAATGAATAAAAAATTTTCGGACACCTGTGAAGCTTTTTTTCTCAGACAAAAAAAGAAAGAACGGAAATTGAAGCATTTTTTTTTGAACAAACGCAATCGTCTTCGATTTCGGAACAAAGAAATTTTTTTCATCCTTCAAAAAAATGGTTTAAAAAATTTTTTTTAAAAACAAAATTCTTTGTTAATCCTTTTTCTGTTTCTTTCATCCTTAAATGGGAATGACTGAAAAAAGAGAGATGATGATTTCATGAGCAGTTTTTCTCTTCTTCTTTTTTTGGAGGGTCTTTAAAAAAGTGTGCTTTGCTTTTATTTATTATTTTTCAAAGCTTTTTCAAGTTTTGTTCCATCAAGAGCGTGAAATTCAAGGACATTCGAAAAAGTTTTATAATGCTAAAAAATGGATCAAAACATTTTGAGAATTCTAGTTTAAGTTAACAATTTATATTTATTTAGAAATGACTGATACAAGATTTTCTTATTTAGTCAAATTACTGTATAAAACATTCGTGACAAGATCATAGGTACAGTACCCTTTTTATCCCTAAAAACCAACTTTCATACTAACCCAAAAAGTTTTTCATAATGAATGTTAATTAAATGCAAATTATATTCCAACCATAAAAAATCCTATCAAAAATTAAAACAAATCTCTTTTTTCATCTATCATTTTTTTCCAAAATCTTTTCAATTGTAATGTTTTAAAACAGCAATCACGAAAGGAAAAACAAAAAAAAATTTGTTGTTAAATGTATAAATATCAGAAGAGAAAAAAAAATAGAAATAAAATGGCGTAGACAAATAAAATGCAAGAAGAGAAAAACACTATTTTTTTGATGATGCTCATGTTGCCGATGCTGATGTTGATGATGGTTGGTGATGGTGATCGTTCGTAAAAATAGAAAAAAAAGTGGTGATGAAGAAAGTTTGTGAGCAAAAGCGGAAAAACAAAAGAAAGAAAAAATGGACGAAGCTTGTACGAAAATGAAAACGAAGACGAAGGCATTACAAATAAATAAAACAATGAATAAAAATTGCACAGAAAAAAGAAGATAGAAGTTTTTTTAGTTTTTAGTTTCGGCATTTAAAAAGTTAGGACTCTGGGAAAACTCTCGTCAAAAAACATCGAAAAAACTTAAGAAATGAAAAGTTTAAAAGATGAAAGCGGATGTTGAAAATTTTTGATCCCATATTTTTTTGAAAAATCCGGTTAAATAAAAAATACAGAAGTCTTAAATGAAAAAATTTTAAAACATTTTATTAAAATTAAAATACCAAAATCAACCTTTCAAAGCAATTTTACGTGTAAAAACATACCCAATACGTGAACATTGAATTAGAATTCACTTTTTCAGCTTCTCGAGCATTTTGCCAACCATAATAATCTGTTGCAGTTGGAGAAGTCGGAGAATGGGCTAAAGTTGCAGAAGCAGAAACAGCAGCCGTGTCTGATGGAATTGGAATTGAACGTCGACGAGTCATTTAAAGTAGAAAGGCAGCAAAAATAATTACAGCAAATTTTCTTTTATTTTCTGATTGAAGCTAATTTTTATTTTTGTTTTTTTTACAACACTGATTTTTACATAACAGAAAAAGTTTATTTCTATTCTTTTGAAATCAGCGGCAGCAGCAGTGAAAAAATAGGAGGAAAGGAGGAATACAAAAATATTATGTACGTTTCTTTTTCTTGTTTATACAGATCCGAAAAAAAAACTAATCAAAAACTTTAAATTAGAAAATATAATTTTAAAAAGAAAACAAGCACACGATAAAATTAGAAAAAATTAATTACGATCAAAAATCACTTTTCAGTTTTAACACCAATATTTTTTTATGTAAAAAATTAAACTTGATTTGAAAAAGAAAAAAATAGTGTTTTCAGTTGCTCGTTTTTTCGCGCAAAATATCAAAGAAAAAAAAAAGACATTTATTTCTTATTTTTAAATATTGGGGGTTCTATATTTTTGGGTGCTTTGAAAAAATTGTGACAGTATGGAAAAAAAAGAAGACGACAGAAATTGAATAAAAAAAAAACAGAGATCAATCAAAGCTTTGATGAATTTTTTTATAAAAAAAATCGGGGAAGAACAATCACATGAGAGCTTTTTTGATAGGAAAAACACAGAAGAATTAAAAAATGAAAAATTGAAAAAAAATAATAATATTGAAAAATGATATCGAAAATAAAATTTTAATTATGGAAATTAGATGGTAATTCCTATTTTGCGTTTCCCGTTACTATTAACGCCTACTTTAAAAGGTTCAACTGAACAAAAGTATTGTTTAACAGCAAAAAAAAACGATCTATGATGAGAGAAAAAAAATCTAATGGATATCGTCGAACTGTGTGTCTTTTCTTTCTATGTTAAATGCTATTGTAAAAATGAAACAATGCAACACATCTCTTTCCTATCTGACAAAAAACTTTTAAGCTTCCGTGCTAAAAGATAAGTACATTGACATTTTTGTTGACGTTTATTGTCTTTAAAGTTCTTAGCATTAACAAAAAATGAAAAAGTCAAAAAATGATCAGGGAATTCAAAATTTAATAAATTTTTAATTTTGCAATTTTCTTATTTATCGTCAATTTATATCGATCCAATAATAAAAAAATTTGTCAACTTCATAGCTTTTAAAATAAAGAAACATTTTCCAGTTAAATAAAAAAATAAATTTCAAACCAACCATTTTTTGATTTTCTAATAGCTGAGCTTGTTCTCGATGAAAACTTTGTAGGGCAGAATGTTGTCGCTTTTGTTGAAATAAACTTCTTCGTCGTGCAAGTTCAGCTTCTTCATTATTATTATTTCTATTAAAATTAGCAGGCGATTCATCAATGAATGCAGTTGTAAATGGTCGTTGATTTGAAATAAACCCCGCATTTGATGGTTGCCGCCGCCATACAACTTCTTTTATTGGGGAAACAGATTTTTCATGATTTTGATTTTGATTTTGAGGCTGTTGCATTCTTGTTTCAAACATTACATAATCTTTAAAAAGATTTTCAGAAAAGTTAAACAAATTAAAAAATTAAAGTTTGAGTTTAAAAATCGCGTCAACGAGAAAAAAAGGTAATAAATAAATATCGAATAAAAACTCGTTTTTTGACAGTTTTTATTATAAAATTTTTTTCTTCTTAACAGAAAAAAGAAAATAAAGAGCGGTAATTTGTTTTAAAAACTTTTTGTTTCAAACTCAAAGCAAAATAAAAACATATAAAAACGTGATAGAAAAATAAATGGGTTTATAGGGGAAAAAGATGATGATGATCATCATCATTAAAAAATCTTTGCCAATTAATAATTATAATGAACCATAAAAAAGATTTATGGTTTTGAGAAAGCACAAAGTTTATTTTTAAAAAAATACTGTATAAAACAAAAGAGACTAAATTAAAACTGTTTTTGTTTCTGGAGTTTGAAAAAAAATATAAATTAAAAAATACAAAAAATTATTTTTCTTAAAAGTGATCGTTTTCAACCTCGATTTCAAGGTCAAAAAACGGCACTTTTTATAATTTTAATTTTTCCATGACTCATGTTTCTTTTTTAAACTCATTTAAAAAAATTGCCTTTTTTAATTTTATTTTAAAGAACAAAATAGTGAAAAACTGTTAAAAATTACAACAAATTTGGAATTTTTTTGATCCGATAATAAAGCAAAAAAATATTATGATTTTGTAAGATAATTTTGTAATTCTATACAATCCATATCAGCTAAATTTAACGGTTTTTATCATTTCATAGGAAACAGAAAAGAAATAATAACCGACTAATTTCGACGGTCAATTGTTATTTTTATCTCATCAATAACAAATGACCGTATAACTTTTTAAGGTCCATTTAATCTATTTTACGCTAATCTAACCCGAACTTTAAGAGTATTCCTAAATATCTTTGTTCAATGAGAGTAATAATATCTCCATTTGATCTTCTTTTTTTCACCAAAAAAATCTTCTCACTTTTCAAAAAATAAAGAAAACAAATCTTCCGTTTAATTTTTTCTTTGCCGATGTGTTGACAGCTTAATTTTAGTTTTTTTATGTTCCAAAATGAAAAGAAGAAGAAGCTTTTGGTGAAAAAAAGATTTTAAATATGTTTTGTCGTTTTTCAAACGAAAGATTTTTTTGCGATTAGCAAAAAAATAGAAATAAAAGAAAAGCCACAAAAACAAAAATTTGTATATCCGGCGATTTTTTGCTTTTAGCGGTGGTTTATTTTTCACTTTCGATTAAAGAATCATTTTTGAACAAATAATGATCTTTCATAAATTATAACTTGAAAACAAATTTTATTTTTAATAATATTTCGCATTGAAAAAAGTTGATCAGGTTAAAGAAAAAATATCAAAAACGAGATTACAACAAAAGTTTAAAAGGGGTTTAAAAAAAGTACAAAGATAGCGAAAGGGAAATGAAAAAAGTAACAATAATGAAAAAATCGGAAATGTTTAAACTTTATTTTTAACAAAAAAAAGTGAATCATTGCTCGTAAATCGCCAACTTTAAAGTTGTTTAGTTTGTTTTTAAACTTGAAAAAAGTTTACTTTTAACTTTGGCGGTTTTTGGAGGGTTTTATTTTATTTGTTTATGCGTCTTTAAAAAGTTGACAATACATTCCTGTTATTTAGTTGGGACAAATTTAAAGGGTTTTAAAATTTAGCAACAAAGAATTTATTTTTTTCTAAATTTTTTAACATGAAAAAATTACTGTTAAAAAAGCATGGAAACATATTGCTCTTTTTTGGTAAAAATGTGGATTTATTTTATTACATGAAGTAAACACGAAAAAATGAAGAAAAGCCGTTAAACTTGTTCAACAACTTGCCAAAAAAAAGGTGCCACTTTATTTCAGGTAGCCCCAACAACTAAGAACAACAATGCTGCCGCTGTTCCATAAAAACTGAAAGCATGAATCAATGAAAAATGTGCAAAAAAAAGGAACAATAATAATTTAAAAAATGCTTCAATGACCCAAACATTAAAACGAATGTCCAAAACTAAAAATGAAAGTATAAAAACCTATTGTTGCTTTTTTTGAGATGACTCAAATAATATTGAAAAAAAAAAGTTCTTTGAACTTGGAATTTGTTTTTGTGGAATTTGTCTGCCAGAAAAAAGCAGTCAAATTGAAAAGCAACTGTTCTTCCATCAAAATAATTTGTTTTTCATTTCTTTTTTTAAAATGTTAAAAATAAATTTGTTACAAATGTATATTTTTTTAAACTGAATAAACATTTTTGGAAAAAATTAATTTATTACACTTTATTCAAAATCTGAAGGTGCATAAGAAGAAACAGAATCAGTATTTAGAGCTTTTTTTGCAAAAGACTTTCGTTTTACTTTTCCTTCTTTGCTTAGATATTTTGAAGTTGGTGAAAGTCCATTGGAGTTCCTAAAAAATGTAATAATTTAATATAATTTAAAAAAAATCAAAGGATATTTAAAAAAAATTTGAAAAAAAATCAAAAAATGATAACTTCCCTAACGGGGAATCGAACCCCGGCCGCCTGGGTGAAAACCAGAAATCCTAACCACTAGACCATTAGGGAGGCGTAAAGGAACCTAATTTTTTGGACCAAGTTAAAATGCATCAAAAAGAGTCATTTTTTAATTTTTTTAGAGCAAAATGAAATTGATAAATTTTACGTTTTTCGTAAATATGCTATTTTGACCTTGTGTATACTTGAAATCTGAATCTGAATTTTTTTATGCTAATAGCTGTTTTTATACGAGGACTAATAAGCCATTTTTCCGTATAAATATTAGCACCTACTTTGCAAATGATGCTTCTGAAATTGATGAAACACTTTTAACAGATTGGATATCTGAATCTTTTGCTTCTGGAATTTCTTCTTGAATACTTTCCTCCGTTGAAACAGAGCCTTCTCCAAGTGTTGAAGAAGAAGATGACGAAGGTTCACTTTTTGCTTTTTTCAATGTTGAATCCGAGGAAGTACTTGATGAAGATTCTGCGGTTGATGATGTAGTTGTTGAACTTTCTGACGTTTCAGAATCTGATGTTGCTGAGGTTTCCTCTTCTTCGGACGATGTTTTTTCGGAAGAACTACGTTCACTTTTATCCTTTTTATTTATTTTCGATAATGGAATTGCTTTAACGGTTTCTTTATCAGGTTCTTTTATTTCAACATGCTTTGGTCGTTGGTGTTGTGGAGGTGGTGGTGGAACGTAAGATGATGGATCCAAAAAGTTACTTAAAGATTTAACAGATTCTTGTGATGTTTCAGCAAGGGTATAACTTTTTCGTCGAAGTGGTGGTGGTGGAATTGGACTTTGACTATGCAAAGGGCTTGGAAGTTCATCTAATTCACCTTCAGAATTTTGTGAATGAATTGAAGAAAGAATTGATTCTTGTCGAGAAAATGGGGAGGCTCGTTGGGGTTCCAGATTTGTAGGGGTTGATGGACCTGGGGTTTGAGGGTGTTGTTCAGAGATGGAGTGTTGATGTTGATTAGATGTTTGTTGGATATGGATTGGATAAGATAAATCAGGTGATATAATAACTTTTTCTTTTTCAGTTGAGAATTCAAATGATGGATGTCCATGAGGGGTTGTAATGTTTGTTGAAGGTATTACAGTAGATGTTGTTGGCTTTTGTATAGGCTTTGAAGGGGGTTCCAAAAACGCTGCAATATCTGGTTGCTTTTTGGTACCCACTTGTTTCTGGTGCACAGGCTTTGCAATTGCTGTAGCTTTATTTTCAATTTTTGCATTTGTTAATTCTAATATCTCTTTTCTTTCTTCTGCCATTTGATGTAGCCTTTCTCGCATTTGTTCAATTTGTTTTTTTCTAAGATTTGAAAATTGATGTGCAGCATGGATATCCACAGGTTCAGATGGAATCTCTTCAACAACTTTTGGCTTTGTTTCTCGTATCGGTCTTATCCGACTTCCATTTATCCTTGTTGAAAGTTTACAAACCAAAAGCACAATTAGCTTCATTAAAGCTTTTCGTTCTTCAATAATATTTAAAGATTTTGTTAAATTTGTTTGTGTTGAAACTTCTGCCGTTTCTACGGCATTCATAGTCCGAACACTTTTTTGTATCTTTTTTGATGTTTGTATTTTCACATTTGATTTTGAAACGATAGGAGTTTGAGAATGTGAATTTCGAAGTTTTCGAGTTGCTTGAATTCCAATAGATTCTGTTTCAATTTGACGGCCAAGATTTTTAAGCAAATGTCGAGATGAAATAAAATTTATGTTAAAAAGAGTTCTATGAAAAGCATTTCGTAATGGGATTGAAGCTTGTAAGGTTGAGCGATTCTGAAAATGGGGTTTTGGAATTAGTTAAGCTGTAAAAGTTTAAATTTGGCTGCAAAGAAAAATTCTGTCTCAAATAAATGTTTTGTTATGACTTTTCTTCAAAATCAGGCATTCGCTGAAAGAGTTTTTTCAACTCCAATGAATGCATGATTTTCGGGTTCATTCATAAATCTTAAGTTGATCTGGTAAAATAAAAAAAAGTCACTCACCTTTTTATCTTCAAAAGAAATAAATGAAACTTGATTTGAAGCATAACCTTTTTGAAGTTTTAAAACAATCTCAAATCCAAGTTGTTCCTTTTCACAAAAACATATCTTTCCTTTTTTAATACTTGCATCTAAAATTTGCCATTTTTAAAGTTTGGTTAATTTAAATAAATTTAAATAAATTAAACATTTTTACAAGCAATTTGAAAACTCTTACATTTTTGTTCAATTTCAAATATAATAGGTTTTGAATCAATTGAAACAGTTTGTTCACCAAATTTTAGCATAATATTTTCAATTTTTGCACATTCTGGATCGTTAGTTATTCTTTCAATCGATTGAACAACAAATTGTACACAAAAAACATCAAAATTTTCCATTAAAATTATATTGCCGAAAAAATGGGGGTTTTAAAGCCAAAAAAAGAAAGCACAAAAAAAGGAATGAAGAAAACAAAGGTTGCGTGTAGAAAGCATTGGTGGTCATGGAAACCTATATGTAAATGTAAAAACAATCTTTCTTAAAAAAAAGAAAGGAAAATATCATGTTTTAAACAAGTAAGCCAAAATAATAAGCACAAAAGGAAGCTTTATTTTTTTTGAAATTTTAAAAAAAAGAAGCACAGAATTAATTTTTTTAACAAAATTTTTTTTTCAAAATTTGAATATCATTGTGACTATCAACTGCTAGCATAAACATGAGTATCATTATAAACACCTTTGCATTTGTAATCACATAAAGTTTTTTTGCAATTGTTTTTCCTTTTAATAAATTAATCATCCATTTCTCTTTTTTTATTAAGCGAAATTTTTGCGTTATTTTTCGCTGACACAAAAATTTGTTAATTGTTAACCGTTTTTAGCAAAAAAATAAAATCAATCGTATTTAATATGGAACTTCCTCGTCGGGCAAAACGAATAATATAGCCTCCTCCTTTAAAATTATTAGCTTTGTATTGTTTTTTAAATTGTTTTATATTGTAATATTTTATTATAAAATAAAGGATAATTACCGTAACATTTTGCCATTTAAATGACCATATTTTGGACCTAATAGAAATGAATATTATGGATTTGGTATTGATAATCCAGTCATTCAAGTGCTTTTTTTAATCATGGTAATCATTTAGTCCAACTAATAGTTCTTGTGAAAATGCCAAAAACCTGATTCATAAACTTGTATGATTTTTTTTATTCAAAAGTTCTAATTTATCCATTCCTTAATGACAAAAATATGTCTTTAAATCTGATGAAAAATATCCGGAATCAAAAAAATTACAGTATATTATACAATATAAAATCTTTATTCAAATGAATCACATAAAAAAAGCTTCAGTAAAAATGAAACCCGTATTACAACACATAAAAAACCAAAAACATAAAGTGATATATTAAAGATCAAGATATTTACGACATCCAGGTCGTCGACATTCACATCGAATTCTTGGTTGTAAAGGATCATATTCGAAATTGTAGTCAATTGTCAGCTCTTCACCAGCTTCGATATGCCGCTTTGCATGAAAGAAAATTTTCTTTTGACCATCAACATCATGTTGCTTTGAGTATACATTTGGACGACAGGAATGGTTGATGTATCGAGCATTGTTTCCAAATTTTGTAGCATCAATAACAAGATCATTTGAAGCAGTAAAGAAGTAGATAGAAGTTATTCCTTCTTCTCTGTATTGCTTTTCATATCTATCAGCTTCTGTTTGATGGATGAGAGTACCAACATATTCAATAAGGCATGCATTTTTAGGGATAGATTTGATAGCAAATATGCCACGTCCGTGGATGCTAGATCTTGCCAACTTTAATAAATGTTCACACTAAAAAATAAATTATTTGAAAGCGTAAAATCAATAAATCTTACAGTCATAACGAGCTTTACACCATTTATTCTTGCTTCATTTCGTCGAGATCGCAATTCAATTTCCATTCTTTTTGCATCAGCAACATCCTAAAAATTCGTTAAAAAAATTTATATATTAAAATGACAAACATACTTCAGCAGTAATTTCAGAACATGGTACACCAGTAAGATCGATTTCAGCTTCTTTAAGTATTTCAAAAGCTTCTTGCGTAGCTTTTTTTCTTGCTGCAGAAAATGCTTTACAATTTGGGCAAACCCATTTTCCTTTAGGAATCTTTGTTAAATTAACACATTCACAATGATACCATTCAATATCGCAACGTATTCGATCACATTTAACCATTTCACCACCAAGTTGCTGAAATAATAATGCAATAATATGGATATATAAAAAATAATTCTTACCTTTCTGCAGGTACAATATTCATAATCATCCAAAGCAGTAATTTCTAAAGCCCTTTCTTGTTTTTCGATTTCTTCGTTATACTTTGCTAAAGCAAGATCTTCATCTCTACATGTGTCACAACAAAAGAAAGGAACAGGAAGGACTTTAATTCCAGCACATGAGAAATGAACCCATTCATAAGGACAATTCGGTCCAAAACAATATGCAAGTGAATCCCTTTTATCCTGAAACATAAATTATAGATTATAAAAGTAAATTTAAAAAACATACTTTTCCACATTTGCAAGAATGTCTTTTACGTTTCAGAGCTTTTCTTTTTTGTGCAGCTTCTTCAGTTTCATCAGAAACAAGTCCATTAGATTCATTTTGTTTAACAGTTTTTGGCATTTCTTCGGTTTCAGTAGAAGCAAGTTCACCACCAGGTTCAAGTCCTTCCATTGTAGCAACTTGTGCCATTTCTTCAGTTTCATCAGAAACAAGTCCATCATATTCATTCACTTTAATAATTTTCGCCATTTCTTCAGTTTCAGCAAAAGCAAGTTCACCATCAGGTTCAAGTCCTTCCATTGCAGCAACTTGTGCCATTTCTTCAGTTTCATCAGAAACAAGTCCATCAGATTCATTCTCTTTAACAGTTTTTGACATTTCTTCAGTTTCAGTAGAAGCAAGTTCACCACCAGGTTCAAGTCCTTCTCGTTTAGCAATTTGGTTAGCCATGTTTAAAGAAACTGAAAATATATATATATAATGTTTAATAAATACATGTTAAAACGAAACGAATTGATTCAAAGAACCGCGAGAAATATATTGCAAAGGATATTAAAGGGAAATAAAAGGGTCAGAAAGGACAACAAACAAGAATGATACTTGTGTTAAAAATCAGTGAAAAAGTTATAAGATTATGACGGAAATGATGAAGACGAAAAGATGCAACAACCTTTTACCATTTCTGGTTGAAATTACAATTTGAAAAAAAAGTCAAACAAAAAAATCGTTGATTAAGACTTCTGTTTCTGACGTTTTATAAATTATGTAAGACGTCTTACATGTTTTATAAAGCGATATAAAAAATGTTTACGGAAATGTAATCTTTTAAGTTAAAAAATTTTCACCAATAAATGTTTTTTTATTGAAGAAATCGAAGAAGAATAAAAAATTCACTATGGTTCTCTTCCCTTATTTTTTTCTAAAAAATCTGAGATTTGATGAAAAAAAATATTCGCGTCGAGAGTTTTGGTTGTTTGGTTTTGGTAAACGTTTTATTTCTCCCTTCAAAAAAATGCACACTCAACAAATTCAAAAAGGAAAGCAGAGAGCAAAAGAGACACTCTTTCTCTCTTGCTGTCCAAAACTCTCGACGCGAATTTTTTTTTCATCAAATCTCAGATTTTTTAGAAAAAATAACCATAGTGAATTGCTTGAAAAAATTTGAAAATGTAAGTTTGCGCTTCGAGATGCTCAGTAACACAAAAAGGAAGAAAAAAGAGTAAAAAAGGAAAAAAAAGCGAAGGGGATTTTTGGTATCAACCGCAAATTTGGGTGAACGTAGAAAAAATAATTATTTTTATCTCCGGTGAAAAAAATAACTTATAATAAAAAGTGTGATAACTATACATTGAAAAATAAAAGAGAAAACGAAGAAAATAAAAAGTGTGATAACTATTCAATTTTTTGAAATGTGTGATAATTCCATTATAATTTTTTATTTAATTTCAAATTTTCAATTTCAATTATTTTATTTATTTACAAATTACAAATCTAATCTGCTCTGAAAATACTGTGCAGTAATTTAAACAAATTTGATTCTGAAAATTTGCATGTTTT
This sequence comes from Panagrolaimus sp. PS1159, assembly GCA_963922195.1. Classification (NCBI taxonomy): domain Eukaryota; kingdom Metazoa; phylum Nematoda; class Chromadorea; order Rhabditida; family Panagrolaimidae; genus Panagrolaimus; species Panagrolaimus sp. PS1159. The sequence continues at coordinate 5,742,099 of CAWUHW010000001.1, read as the reverse complement.
GCTAGAAATTTCTTTTTCTTCGATTTCCAAAAAAGCAGGCCTAAATTCCTTTTTTTTAAATACAGTAATGAATAACCTAAAGAAAAGAAAATGCTTTTGACTTTTTCACATTCTGTGTGTTAGATTTTTGCAGGATTTTCACATTGAATACAGTAAATAAAAAACTAAATCTTAATGTATGTTTTATGAATTATCGAAATTGTAATAAAAAATTAAATATTTAGAATCTTTTTTCTATCTAAAAAATATTAAATATTGATTTATTTACGTAAAAAATAATATCAAAAATTCAAAACATAATGTTTAATTATTTTGCAACTGAAGAAAAGATCGCCGCAGTTTTGTCATTGACGTATTTTTAAGACGTAGCAAAAAAAGCTTTCATCGTTTTTTTAAAAATTTTGTTACAAATGAATTAATTTTTTCGTGAAATGTGATTTATAATCATTTAATTAAGTAAATATCGAACAGATATTTCAACAATTGGAATAAATCTTGATACAACAAAATTTTGTGCAAGTTTAATTGAAAAAAATGGTCCAATATTAGCACCTTTATTGAATTTGGATCACTTTTGGTACAAAAAATTTCAAAAAAATGATGATTTTAATCCCAAAATTTTGTAAAAAGTTTTTACTATTTAGTATTTGTGAGTTTTTATTTAAAATTTTGCCATTTACAATGGAAATGTTATTTTTGGTTCATTTAATAAATATTGAAAAAAAACTTTAGAGTTAATTTTAAAGTTTTTCTGTCAACATTAACAACAATAGTTTAGTTTTGATGATAAAAAATTTTTTTGAATGTACATATGATAATAAAATAGTAAACAGTACAGTAACACTTTTGAATACAGTAATACTTAAACAAGCTTAAAATGGTTTCAAATTTTTATGTTTTATGTTTTTACCACGGAATGAAAATAATATAAAACCCCTCAAATTTTAATTTTAAGCATTTTTAAACTCCAAATTTTTATTGCTTGCATTTTATCCGTTCACGTCATTTCACTTTTTATCTTTTCCCCTCCTCAATTCAATAAAAACCCTTTCTTTTTCCTCCCTCATAAGAGACATACATACATATCATTACATTTAAGTATTTATAAAAAAAATGTAAAACAGCCTAAAACTATGGGTTTTAAAAAAAATGACATCACTGTTGCTTTTTTCTTTTTTTGGGTTCCAATAAAAGAAAAGCTTACTCGAGTTTTGTTTCCATTTTTGGAAAAATGCCAAGAAAAGATGCATGGGATTAAAGAAAGGGCTTAAAAACGATAAACTAATTATTTCTATTACTTCCTTTTTTGAATTCTTAAAAAATGACTACAAGCATGGAATCATTTTTTCAAAAAATATGTCAAATTTTGTGTTCTATTTTATGCTTTTTTAACACAAAATGTTAAAAGACAATAAATTAATTAAAATCTAGAAACTGAAAAAATTGACTCTATCCGGATATTTTTTGTAATTGTTAGTATAAATTTTGAAAATGGAAATATGAACATTTTTGCAATTTTTGTTACAAATTATAAATTCAAAAAATGGAAAATTAAAACTTTCATCAATCAAAAATTGTCCTTTTATTATAAAAGTTTTATATATTTCGGAGGATTATTTTTGGAGATTTCTCTTTGAAAATCAAAAGTTTAAATGTTTAACGTTTTTAGAAAAATTCAAAGCACATTTATAGTTTCAAAAAATTGAATTCAAAAAAAGGAATTTCACCGTTTTCACGTGAAATCCACATATATCCATGACATTTGATCTTTAAGATAAATGTTAAAAGATAATGAAAATTTGAGTAAAAATGAAACTTCAACTGTTGTTTTCGTATTTTAAAAATTTGACGATTCCATGAATATTATTTATATAAAAATAATGAAAAATCAAATGTGTTTTAATATTTGAGAAATTTGTGAAAAGCGTCACAAAATCTGGCATATTCGGATTTGGATAAAGAAAGAATGAGATAAGCTATTTACTTATTGTTTTGTATTTAATGGAACGTCAGTGAGTAAGTATGCTTATGACTCGGTGGATTTTATTGTACAACAAATTTACGGTAAATTTGTTATTTATTTACCGAAGATTTTGCATTTTTTTTTTGTAAAACTTTGTCTCAAGTAGAATACTTTCGTCAAAAAAAATGTTGAATATTTTTTAAGTTAAAAATAAGCATAATTTTGCCTTTATTTGTTTGTTTCAATCGAGCTACAAAATCTGATAAAATTTCACATCTATTTTTGGTTATTTACAAACAAACAAAACTGATCCCTGTTTTTTTGATGCTTTAATATTTTCTTGTAAAATTTTGATCAAATTTTTTGCTTCTTTGTCTAAAAATGTTTGCCCACACAAAAAATGTGTTGCAAAATATTTTGTAAAATTTACAAAAATTTAGCAACAAAAATATTTTTATTTATTATTTAAAAATAGAACCCTTAAAAATAAGATTTTTAAAGCACTACATTTTTTTGTATGCGTCAGTAATTTTTTTTTATGTCAGTCACGAAAAAAAAAGATTTTTGAACACAATTTTTTCATTAATTAAATGCTTTAGCACAAAAATTTGTTTCACGTGGTTTCTTTTCTTTTCTTCGTTCGAATCGAGGAACCACATTTAATGATGATTAAATGTTTTTGTGGTGGTGGTAAATGACGAAAATGATAGAAAAATTGAGTGAGTCAAACTTGATCGAATTCTTTTTCATCTCTCACAAAAAAATAACTTATGATGCTGTTTTTTTAATCAAAGTTTTTTCTCTCTCATTTTTGAAAGTTGCATTCCAATGATTTATTTTTTTACGTTCGAAAAATAGAATCGAAAAAAGAAAAAAATTTTTGTTAATGAGTCAAATGAGAACGTTGATGAATGTTTATTTGATTGCCAAAAGCGGAAATAATTTGAATCAGAAAATGTGAATGTAAAACATTAATGTTCAACTGCAAAAGGCAAAAGGCAATTTTGTTATTTGATATTACACGTATACGTGCACTTACAAAACTTTGACTTTAATTTGCAAAAAAGGAATTAAAAATGATTACAATTAAACACAAAAAGTTTGTTAAAATGCAATAAAAATTTTTTTCATTTCGATAAGGGTAAAAAATTTATAACATATATATTTTATGTGGGAAAAATTTATTTTTATAACAAAAAATACCATTAATTTGTATCAAAAAAGATAGAATTTGTTACAAAAAAATCTAATAACTTTCTTTTTTGAAAAAAGCTTTAATACTTTAAAAATATATTCTATTTATTTTTTATGCTCCTTTTAATTTTCAAAATTTAAATCAAGAACTATAAATCATTTGCTTGTGTTTTTTTTGTTTGTACTTTCTTTCGTACTTTGTTTCTGTACAATATTTGTTGTATCTTTAATTCTTCCCAGGAATGATTGGCTTCAAACTCCGAACTTCCACTTATACTTTTTTGTGTTTGTCCCTTATAATTTTGTATGTGATTAAATGTGTTTCCTTTTTTTTACAAGACTCTTGAATCTTGAATCAAAAGTCCAATATTAAAGCTCAAAAAACCAACTAAAATTTCATTTTTAAAAATTGAAATTTCAAAAAATGTTTTTAAAATAGAAAACAAAAATAATTTATTAATTAATAAACAAGGAAACACTTTTTTTTGAAGGGAACAAAAATCATTTGATTTTTATTGCAGCAAAAATTGTTTATATTTGCGTTACGCATTTTTTGAAACCTTTTTTAATGGCCAAAAATTATTTATTTGGTTTATAACGTTTTTTTTAAAAAGACATTTTTTTTATCGAAAAAATCAAGTATTGCATTTTATTAAAAGATGATGAAAGACAGTTTTAAAACCCAAATTTTTATTTTTAAAATAAAAGAAATCCTTCAAAAAAGACAGTCTTTTTTTGAAAGTCTCCCTCAATTTTCGGGCAGCCCGCCAAATTTCTTTTTCTTTGCAAAAAATGAGTCGACCTCCGGCCTTTCATTTCTTCGTTCCAGCTACCGACTGGCGCAAAGTATTCGCGCCTTTTTTCTCCTCCCGTTCTTTTTTTTCCTTTTTCTTGGGTCATTTCCAACAAATAAAAAAACCGAATTAGAAAAAAAAAACAATCATTTAGTTAAAAGTGGGAAAAGAAATGAGTTTTTTCGAGAGAGAGAGAAAATGAGAAACGAAGTTGCCTGGCACGGCGCCAAGATTTTAATTTACATTCCTTCTCTTTCTTTTTCAGCTGATCGAGGTCAAAGGGTTTCCGTTCCCTTTTTTCTCTCTCTCTTCTTCGTTCCTGGCACTGCAATCATTCGCTCGCGCGTTCGTTTTTCGCTCTGACTCTTGCGCACGTTGGTCAGTTTTAAACTGCAAAAAATGAATCTTTTTTTGACCCAAAAGTGTACCATTCTCTCTCTTCCTCTCTCGAAAGCCGATCGGATCATCATTCTTCAATCGCTACTCATTTGTTCGCTCGCTCGCTTTTGCCAAATAACAAATATACTAAAAAAAGACAAGAGTGAAACATCATAAAAGAGAAAAAAGAAAGAAAGCAAAGAAAAAAGAGAAAGGATTAAATGGGCCACATTAAATATATGAGCCTCCGACTATTATTAGTCGAAAGTATTATATTTATGCAAATTTTTCTACTATTGAATATACCTGTTTCTTTTTTTTCTGTTTGATTTATGCTAGAAAATCTAGTAAATAATTACTCATAAATTTGTAATTCCTTAATTAATATTTTTAATAAACTGCCATTTTCTTGCCAAGTGATTTTCTTGGCAAGAAAATAGCATTCTTTTGCAATGAACTTTCGAGCCAAGAAATTTTGGTATATAAGATAGCCCCCTTTTAAGCAAATATTAGCTTTAATTAAAGCACTTTTTTCAATTTTTAATTAAAAGGTTTTTCAAAAATAAAAATGAGAAGCACATTTTTGGAATGGAATTTAAAGAATTTATAGTAGTACCAAAAAAGCAGAAGCAACAGAGTTACTATTTTTGCGCAAACAAAAACGTCGCGTGCTTTTTTTTTTCTTTATCTCCTTCTTTTTCCCTCAAGAAGCACGCGCGAAAAAATCTTGTTTTAAACTAGTTTTTTTTTAAATTAAAGAGATTTGTCAATTTTTGCTTCTTTTCTGCTTTTAAAAAATTCACATATTTTCTTTTTTTATAATTATTACTAATTTTAAACCCCTCAAAAAATTTTTTTAAAACAAAAAACCCATTTCCAATTGATGAGTATTTGAACAGACGTTTTTTTTTCTCTCTATTTCCGTCTAAATTTTGGTGATTGTTTTTTTCATTCATTCAAAAGAAAGAAGTTTGCATGGAATGCAGCCTAAAAAACTGGCTGCTTCTATTTCCTTCCTTCCTTCCTACATTCTTTTCAATCGGTACAAAGCCGCGCCACGGTACGACCTTTTTTTTCTCTTTCTGTTTTTTTTGGCATGAAAAAAAGAAGGAATGCGCAAGTCGGGTCCATTTGAAAAAATCTCTTTAAAAATGGCGATAGAAAAACATATGATGATTTATACAATTCGAATGAATAATTGCTTTTTGTTTAAAAAAACAATAGTAATATTGAGCGGGTCTTTTTTTTAGAAAACACTGTTAGCTTTTTTGAAAGAGAAGATGACAAATGATTAATACAAATTGCGCAAAAAATGTCGTGAAAAATGTTGCAAAAAAATTTGATTTTTTGATCGAAAGAAAAAATGTACAAATCAAAAACAATGCTCTTTAAAATTTTCGTGTTTGAAAAAAAAGTAGCAAAAAATTGTTTATATCGCTGATATTAATACAAGATTGAAAGAAAAATGTTACTATCAATGAAAGTAACAACGTATTGAGGATTACTGTTAGTAACATAAAATATCGTAGGCTACTTATTACTATCAGTTAATAATAAACTTTTTAATTACTTTATGAACAATCATCTTGAAACACAAAAATTTTGTCTTTAAAATATTACTGTTTTAAAAATTGACCCCTAAAATTTTTTTGCAAGTTTTTTTATTGCTCTCTTTTTTTTCTTCCACTCAGACAACAACGAACGTCAAAACTTCTTTTTATTTCTGTCTGATTCTTTTTATAAACATTTTTTCTCTCTTCTTTTTTTCGAAACTGGATCCCAAGAACGCTCCATTTGCCTCTTCGATCTTTGGCTCAACGCCATTTTTCCTCTCCCTCTTTTTCTTCTGTCTGGATTTTTTTCCACTCTCGTTTTTCTTTAAAAATTTTGATCCCTGTCATTTTTTTTCTTACAAAAAAAAATAAATGTGCAAATTTTCGCGCCTCTTTTTTTTCGAATAAAAAAACCCTCAATGGTTTTTTCAAAGTTGCGCAAGCAAGAAAAAAGAAGAAAAGAAAAGTGCTTGCATGTACTCGATTCGGTTCCGACTGGTGCCAGGTTGCGCGAAGAAAGAAAGAAAGAAAAAAATGTATCCACCGGTGGCAGTCATTCGACAGCTGAGAAATATGCTGGCCTGCGCGATTCCCTTTCTTTCATCTGTCATGTTTCGATTATAGTTTAAAGTCGTTTTTTGTTGAACATAAAAAGTGTATGATAATAAAAACAACATGAAAAAAAGACATTACCTGAGAAAATTGATGTCTTTCAAAAGTGTCTGTTGCACTTTTACGTTTCTTTTAAAGGCCTAAGTTTTTTTTAGGCAATTGTAATTTGGCAAAAATGACAAAAAATAAAAAAATGTTTTAAGTAACAAAAGTTCATAATTCAATGAAACACCAAAATTCTTTAAAACTAAAATAGTAATAAACAAAATAAATATCAGAACACTTTCCTTTTTTTTGGAACAACGATCAAAACATTACAAATTCAAAAACAAAACAGGTTCAAACTTTTTAAGTACCAAAATTTTGTTAATCAAACAAAAGTTCCTTTTTCTTTAAATAACTTTTATTTCCTTGAAATAAAAAAGTAAAAAACACATGATTGAATTCTTTTTAAAAAAAGTGTTTATTAATTGGCAGTATTTAGTGTACTTTGAATTAAGTTTTATAAAATAAAAAATTTCATTTAAATTTTTTGCTTTTTGTTTTGTGTTAGAAATTCAAATTTAAAATCTTTGTACGAAGTTTGCTATTTTTATTATTATTATTTTATAGCTCTTTATATGGGAATATTTTTTATAACATAAAAAAAAGTAATAAAAGTTTAATCAAAATTTGTAATTATAGAATTGTATTTTATTACCCCTTTTTTGTAGTGTACATTTTCTTCGAATTGAAAGAAATTTTTTTTGTTAGACAAAAAAAACGGAAATTAAAAAAAACAGCTATTTCTTTTTATTTTCTAGTTTGTATGTTAATTTGAGTTTACATAGAATTGATAGGTTTTATATTTATCACAAATTTAGCACAAAATCTTAAAATAAAACTACTACAAAATGTTTTTTTCCTATATTTTAGCCTTTTGAATTGTATGGTTTCATATTAAACCAGAAAAAAGTTGTACTTTGTCAAAGTGCAACTGAACGCAAAAGCTCTAAAACAATCGCCATAAGACCACCAATGAACCTGCAAATATCAAGTTTTTTGTTGCTCTTCAATTGATAGTGAATTAAAAATCAGTTTTTTTATTGATGCTAAAAAATACTTTCATCGAAAATCAGAGATATTTTGTTCAAAAAACACTCAACAAAAAAATTTATTACTTTTTTTTAAACTTTAAATAAATTTCTGCAAAAATTAGTATTAATCAATTTTGATAGAAATTCGATTTTCTATTTTCTGTTCTTTTTGTTTTCAAAAAAACGGATATTTTTTGTTTCCGGTGCTGAACTGATTGATACAGATAAAAAAGAGAGATGCTGTTCAAAATCCTTTTTTTTTTCAAAAAGTCGTAAATTTTGTTTCTTTTCTTTCCTTTTCATTTTTTATCGGCTGCTACTTTACTACCGCATTCCATGACTTTGATTTTTTGTGATTGCAAAAATGAATCCTGCCTAAATTTTATAAACCAATAAAGAAAATTTTTTTTAAAATGAATTAGGGTAAAACAAGTTGTTTTTTTTTCTACTGCTATTAAGGAAGTTGAATTTTTTATTTGTGTCAATTATAAAAAAGTATTAAGGAAATGAAATTTGAATGCCGTTCTTTGAAGAAAGGAAAAAATTGTAGTATGTAAAAACAAGAGCAGCTGATAAAATTTTTTGTTAAAAGTCTTTGAACGTTCATTCTTTGGTTGTTTTTTTTTCATGAGTAATAACAGGAATGAAAAAGAGAAAGAGAGCTTAAAGCATTTAGAAAATGATTATACGGAAGTTCCTTACTGAAAGACTTTCTTTTCTGTAGTAGTACATGGAACATTGCCATTTTTTCCCACATTTTTTAATGATGTGGTTGAATAATTCCAAAAACTACAAATAATAATAATTTGAATAAATAATAATATAATTGCTTTAAGCTGGAAAAAGTCTTTAACATATTTTTTTTCTTCAGCTAAAATGAAAGTAATAATAAAAACTGACTCAGTTTTATTTCCTTTTAACTCAAATTCTAAGAATGAAATAAAAAAGTTAGAATTATAGTCGTTTTTAGAATTTTTCAATTTCTTCCAAAAACATGACAATTTTATGTTTTAATATTTTTTCTTGTAATAAATTCTTTTATGCATAACATTTTTTGGCAGCCAAAAAAAGGCTTCTTCCAAAATTTCACGTTTCCCTCATTTTTAATTTCTAGCAGGAAAAAAAATTCCAGGAAGTTGTTTTTAGTGATGAAAGAAAGAGTCATTAGACTTCCATTTATTTCATGATTTTGACCCTCCCAGACTTTGTTGATATTTATTCATTTTTGCTTTTTGTTGCTTTAAAAAAATTTTACTGCAAAAAAAAAAGTGTAAAAGAAAACAAAACAGTCTTCTTTTTGTTGACTGTCTTTTTTGTGTTCCCTCTCTTCTTTTTTTTGCTAAGGTTTCAAAAATGGCAATTTTTTTTTCGAGAAAAACAACAAAAAAATTCAATTTCTCCGAGAAAAAACTCAGACACACATAAAAATAAAATTAGAAATGCAAAGGCAATGGAAAGAGAGAAAAAAATGTCTGAAAGTGCCCTGGCACTAAGCCAATAATAAAAAAAAGTAGGACCCCCTGAGGATGAAATCTCTTTTTTTTATATTGATAAAAGGGATAGTCATTGAAAGGAAGAAATAACTAAGCATATGCCGTTCACGTGAAGGAAAAGAAAAATGCCATGACACATTTTTTTTCTTTGAATGCCTTTCAACAACAATAATCCCTTTTTACCAGCCTTCGTGCCATAGAAAAAAAGCATATAGGTGATCTCTGTATATATATGCCATCGCTGTTATTGCCTTCCATGGGTCATAGGTTATTTCCAAAAAGGGTACATAAAATTCTTTTTCACGTTCTCTATTTTTTCTACTTAACTTTGTTGCTTTTCTTCTCTTTTTTGTTTACAATAAACAACAACAAAATCTTTAAACCTCAAAAAAAAGAAATTTCATTACATTTTGTCGCCTCTTTTCTTTTTTTGCAGAAACACGCAAAAAAGCCCAAAGTTCAGCATCTCTTTTTTTATTACTTTCATTCTTTTTTTAATGAATCAAAGGACGGATTTTTTTGAAACTTTTTTTCTTCCAGAGAATTTTGCGGTAAACAAGGAAGTTTATCAATGATTCACGTTTTTGATTTTCTATCGCCTGCTTTTTTTCCGATTGAAACAAGATGAAGCAGCAGAGCATCGGTGGCAGCACATATGTTTATTTATTAGTCATTCTTTTTCTCTTTTCTTTTAAAACAATTAAAACAATAACATGTTTAATCTTAAGATTAAAGTAGGCATAAGATTTCTTTAAAGATGAATATTAATTACAGGAAACATTTTACTTATTAATTACTTTAATGACATTTTTGACGCAATCTGTGTTTTTTATTTTATAAATGTAAAAAAAATTATTTCCCCTCCAAGACCCCTTGGCTCTCAATTTTTCAAAAAACTTTTTAATTTTTTCTTTTAAAACTTTTTTAATAAAAATTTCGTGTGAAACTATACAATTTTAAAACAATTTTTTGTCTAAAATTGTAGCCTTAAAAAAACGGCGGCAAATGCTTTTTAAAAATGCATTTGCCGCCGATTTTTTATGATCTTGAATTTTTTTTCCTGTCTCAGACCCAGGGGCAAAGACTATCCTATGTCTGTATATTTTTAAAAAGAAAAATTTTTTTGATTTTAAAAATGATAAAAAAAACACTTTGAATTTTCCCTTTTTTAAAAGACATAAAAACACAAAAAAAATGTGTAACATTTGAAATTTTATATTTTAAAAATACATTTAATAAAAAAGAGATCATTATAAGAGCAATGAAAAAAAAGGAATTATAGTTATTATTACTGATATTAATCCTCACACATATCCAACATATAAAAAAACTAACTGGAAGGCAATAAATATCTATGAGTAACAAATCTGTTTTTATTAATTACTTTTTTAACAGCTTTTTTGATTAAAAAAAAGTGTGGGGAAAAAACGAGTTCTTTTTTGTCACAGCTGCAATTGATCCCGATTAGAAAAAACGAAAGCGCGTGATTTTCGTGTTAAGAGAAAAAAAAGATCATCTGTGGTTGAGAAATGAACTATTTTTTTATGAGTTTGAATGTTTTTGATTTTGAGTGTTTTGAGGTTAATAGCTTAAAACTCATAAAACAGGTCAAAGATTTGTTACATGTGTTTGTTATCATTTCTTTGAAGCACTTAACATTTTTATGGTTTTTGAAGGTTTCTTGATTGACGTTTTTTTTTATTATCATTGAGACCCTTTTTTGCTTCCCCCGGATTGAGACACAAAGACAAATCAATTTTGCAGCTGTATTTTATTAAACTTATTTTAAACAACCACTTTTTCCCATCTAAAAAATATAATAATTATTATTCTTGATGTATTAAATTAAAAAAATGTGTCTGCGTTTTCTTGTTTGATCATAGCTTTTTCCTTCCTTCATGTTTTAACAATAAAAAAAAATAAAAAAAGCAAGCGTGGGAGAAAAAAATGATTATTCTATCCATCTCTTTGCTTTTTATGTTTATTCAACATTCAACCTCCACAAACATTGCTATTTTTTTTATTATTATTCCAAATCCCCCGATTTTAACAGCTTCAAAGTCAAAATGTTCTACTCTTTAAGTGTCAAACACCCCCAAAACAAATTTGTCTTTACACGAAAACTTTTATTTGTTTGACACAGATTTTCGCTTTGAGACAAAAATCACAAAAAAGCTTTCAGTCATTTTTTGTTCAAAACTTTTTTGATGCAAATAAAATTACTTTTTTTGCAAAAAAAAATTTATTAAAATTGAAGCAGACAAAAGTCAAAACGACATAACAACATATGACATTTTTGTCAGCTGTCCAAAAATATAAAAAAATTTTTTGCTGCATAATTTTACTTTTTAAAAAAAATTTGCACCTAAAGACATTAAAATTACTTTTTTTAAAAAAAGGTTACTAAAAACAGCTGTCGTCTCTTTTTTCTCTAAATATCCTTAAAAAACGTTACTTTAAAAAAAAGAGAGATTCCCTCAAAATTCTTTACTACTTTTTATTTTCGGTGCCAAGTAAATAACACACTTTAGTCACTTAAAAAAAGTTTTTTTAAGCCAAAAAAATTTTTTTTTGTTGCTGACGTAATTGACGTGGAATGACGAGGATGGCGATGGTGAAGCGCTTGACAAAAAAAGCTGCGAAATTTTTTCACTCGTCTTTTTTTGTGTATTTTAGTCTGCTTTCTTTCTTTTCGATGACCCCCGTCTTTGGGAATTTTATGAAGTTAGTTAAAAGTTTTTTGAGTCTTAAAAGTGTCTTTTCTACGCTCAAAAAAGAGAGAAGCCTTTTTTAACGTCAATTCGAATTTTGAAATCTTGTCTAGTCTAAGAATAAAATTTTGAGAAAGAAAAAAATTGGGAAGTTTGCCAATATTTTTGCAAGAAAAGTTTTGCTTTGTCATTTTGGCGTTCTGTCACCAAATGCCTGACTTTGGCGTTTCGCCACTGAATGCTAAAAGTGTTTGACAAATGCCTGACACCCAATGTTTTGATGATTCTCTTTTTTTGCATCGTCATTTTTTTTACAAAATATGTTTCGCAAATGAGCTTTATTTGTTTATTTTTATGTTAAAAAATGGAATGTGCAAAAAAAAGTTGAGTCAGCATTCAAAAAGAAAGCGAACATCTTAGGACGATTGCCAAATAGAAAAAAAGAAAATGAGTCATTTTATATATTTTTTGTCAAGTGTTTACTTGATTTTGGGTGTGTTGGTTATATGCCACCTCCGTTTTTGGAAAAAACTTTTTCAGTCCCAAAATGAGGAAGGGATTATATATTTTTTTAAGTACATGAAAAAAATTTATTCTCCCATCATTGCAAATTGTAAATATTCATAATAAAAAAAGAGAGAGTAACAAAACAAAGCACTTTTTTACGATTAAGTTTTTCCACAGCGATCGCTATCTTTTGACTGATTTGTACTTTTAAAGAGGCTCTTTTTGTCTATCGATATTTTGAAATTTGCATTTTTATTATTGGCTGCTTCTTTTAGGTTCGAGTCTAGACAAAACAGACGGAACACTTTTTCTCTTATTTTTTGTCTGCCAAAAAAACATTTAAATAATATATTATTGCCCTTTGTTGTTTTTGTCTGATCTGCCAAATGGGAAACAGGGAAGGCGAAAGAAGAAAGACACTGTCTGCGCAAAATAAAAAAAAAAAACATCCTAAAGGGCAATCAAAAAAAAGACGAAAGACAAAAAAGGAGACTGCCATTTTAGTTTGATTTCCTGTCTGCGTTGATCTAATGTTTTGAGAAAACTTTTTTCGCTTTAATCAAAGGCAAAAAAAACGATTATGAATTATTTTGATGGCATTTTTTAAGAAAGAATTTGGCATTTTTACACTTTTAAGTAAAAATGCCAAATTCTTTTTTAAAAAACCGTCAAAAAATGTGAATAGCAAGATTTATCTCTTACCTTTTTTTGTTTCTGTCGGCGGCGTTTCAAAAAACGCTCAAAACTATTTAAAAGTTTTAATGATTGAAAAAGAAAAATGACTGGAAAAAATTTTTGCAAAAAAATTATTGCGTCTAGCTATGATTATATTTTTTATTATCGCTGCTTTTTAGCAGAAACAGACGGCGCCGTCTCAAGGAGAAAAAAGTTTTAATTGCCAATCAGTCAAAATTTCATTGTTTCTCCCTGTCTTTTCAAAAGAAAGAAAAAACACTGATATTAAAATTTTTGAATAGACTTTAATCTGTTTTCTTTGTTTCTTTCTTTCTTTTGAATGGGGGATGAATAAAAAATTATTACTGCCCGCACACATGCTTTTTTAGTTGCTTAGAATCAAAGGCTTTGAATGAAAAAACATTGAAAAGGAATGCTTTTGTTTTTTCACGTGGAATTCTTTATTTTATAATCCTTGAAACTTTTTTAAAAAGAACTTTCTCTGCATATATTTTTTTGCGTTGTTTCAGCTGTAGTCGTTTTTCTGTAATAATAAAAAATGCAAGAAAAAAAATCGCTTATGTTGTTTTTTTTTCTATTGTTTTAAAGCTGCTGCTTGTTTCAAAGCTAGATTTTTTTTTAAATTCAAACAAAGTAAAGAGAAAGAGAGAAATCACATGACATTTATAATATTTTGTTAGTTAGCTGCTGCTGCTGCAGTTGTTACTACTATTATTTTCCGTGAGCCTCTCTATGAACGCCCTCGTTAAGTTTCAAGACACAAAAAAAAAGAGAATAAGAATAGAAAAAATAATTAGTGGTAAAAGAAAGTGAGTGATGATTAAGAACTATGAAAAAGTTATTTAAAGAAATTACTATCATTCCATCAGCTGTGAGGGTTCAATGGAAGAAATAGAAAAATTTGTCAGCATTTTTTTTTATTTCTTCCGGGGAAAATTTTTTATATTTCAAATGAATTGGCGACATATGGGTGGCAGCAAGAATAGAATAAAATCAGCTGGCGCCGTGATAACAATTTTTTTTCATAATCATGCTTGCTTTCCTTTTTTGATTACTCTTTCTTGACGTAAGCTGGCGATTGATTGTTGTTACCTTTTTTAGGTTCACATTTTTTTTACTGACGCCAATGCTTCAATATTGTCGCCACTGCTATCATTAAATTAAAAATTTTTACTCGATATTTTTCTTGCAAAAAAATACGTAGTCAACTTTGAGTCTTTAATTACACATGATTTCTTATTACTTTATAAAAAAAATATAATTTACCAAAACATAACAAAAAACATGACTTGATAAAAAACAACAAAAAATTTATTAAATTGTTTTTAGAACCTTTAAAAAACAATTTATAAAACATTTTATTTGTACTTTAAAACATTAAAAAAATTTAACAATTTTGATCTTTTATTTTCTCAATTAATCCCTTCCCTTTTTTTACTCATGCCGTAGGAAGAAATTTTTTTTGCCAACAAAATTTTTTATGTTAAAAAGGAAACCTCAAAAAGAAGCCCCTTCGTTTTTTCTGCCTTTTCACGTGGACTACAAAGTCTCGTCTATCACTTTTTTTGTTGAAGTCGCGTCACAAAAAGAAGGAAAGGAAGGAATTAAAGAGAAAAAAATGAGAGAAAAAAAGAGAGATCATATGATTTATGTTTGTAGACCCCCCTCTCTCTTTTCACTAAATACTCGCCTAAATACCTTTTTTTATTACTTCCGTGAAAAAACAATGCATTGAGTTTTTTTACAGTAATAATTTTTTTTATTAACTTAACAAAAAAGTCACATTTTTATAATTTATCACTTTCACATGTGTTTTCCCAATGGAAAATGGAATCACCCGCTATCCCCTTTGGACTATAAATGATGATCATAAGAAAGTACAAATAAGTGTCAGTCACAAAATAGATCGATGAACAACTTCGATTTCTCATCCCCTATCAAAAGTAGTTCGTACCCATGTATTTCACGAGTCCCGATCTTTTAAAGAAAACATCAAAAAATAATTGTTCCTTAAATTCAGTTTCCTTTTTTTTTGAGTTGTTTATTATAAATCTTAAAAATAGAAATAGTTTCATTAAATTCACATACATATATTTTGTGTCTGATCTTTTTGTTCTTACTTCTTTTTACTCTTCGTTTTTCTTGCCAGCTGATAACATTGTTGTTTTTTGTGTCCACGAATCAAAAGAGTTTCAACAAAAAGAGAGTGATCTCTTTCTTTCTCGCGCTTGGCCGAATCTCTGAACTGTTGTTTTTTTTGTTTTCTTTTTTTTTCAAGACCACGCGAGCACGTCCTGAAAAAAAAGAGTTTTTTGGCTTCTTTTTTTTCCATAGTTGCAGAAACTACGTTTCATCGAATCTGATGTTTTTTGATGTAAATAAACAATGAATGTTTTCCTTTTTGCTGATCTTTCTTTCTTTGTCATCGTCACAAATTTTTCAAGTTCGTCAGAAATTTAAGTCAGAATCTTAAATTTTTATTCTAAAATTGGATTTATTTAATAAAAATTAACACCTGTTATTTGAGTCTGTTTTTTTAAGTATTTGCGCGAGTGTGAATTTACCCATGTTATTAGCTCATATCTATTCATTAAGTAATCCGTTGCTGCTGCTGCGGCTGCCACCCACTTGTCTCTTTTCTTAGTATTATTTTTTTATGTAGCAAAGTTCAAAGAAAAAGCTGCCGACATCAGAATGACCTAATAACTCTTTTTTTTCTAAAAAAAAACAAGGGCATTTGGGAATGACGTTTAAAACAAAGAAATTTAAAAAGGAAGGTACTTTTTGAACTTATAAACAAATATAATTAAACTTAATAGAAAATATTAAATGTTTTATTTGTTTTTAAAACACAAAGTTTTTATAAATTTTTTTCACGTGAATAAAATGTTTGGTGGTTTAAAGTAGCAACCTTTCCCCTTTTTAAATTCCTTCTTCTGTTTTATGTATTGCTTTTTTGCTTGCTTTTCTTGAAAGAATTTAAAAACAAAAAAGTATTTTTTGTAAAAAACAGAATTCCAAAATAAAACTGAATCCGCTTCAAACTTTATGTTTTTTTTTGCCCCAAAGAAAGTCCAGTTTTAATAAAAAAAATTTGGAGTTTTACTGCTTTTTTTATATCTATTTTGGACGCTTTTTTCTTGGGTGCATATTAGGTCAATGTTGCTTTTATGCTTTCAGAAACTTAAGTACCCCACAAAAAATGTGTAATGCTTTCTTTTTTTGTTGAATTCATTTTTTCTTTTTTCCCGGAAGTTACGAAGCTCTTTTTTGGCTAGGCCCCAGAAGCCTGAAGAAGCTTAGGCTTTCAAGGAAGACATATAGGAAGAATCAGATGAAAACATAAAAAAAAAAGAAGGGAAAACCCTCATTTTTTTTTCTTCCTTCTTTCGTTGCTGCCACGCGGGTGGGGCCGATGCTTGGTCTCTTTTTTTTCTCTCGTGTTTGTCGGGCAAGCCGCCAAAGTATCATCAAAGGAGGCAGGCAGCAGCAGTCGCCAGCCGCCAGCCGGTAGTGCTCCGCCTGTCTGTTATGAAAAAAAAGGAGGGCGGAGCTTTTAAATTTTCACGATTTTCGTATAAAAGGACCCTGTGAAAGTTTGATCAGATTCGATGCCTTTACATTTCTTTCTTTCTTCTTTCTTTTTTTTTACTTTTGCGCATTTAACTCTAATTTCTTTTTTTTCAAAAGATGATTTCCGTGCCAATGAAAGATTATAAATTTCGAGATTGAACTTTTAGTTTCATAATTCGTGATTAAACATATTTTTATCTGAAATACCTTTACTAAAGATTTGTTTCTTTTATAGAAATATAACTACTTTTAATTCCCAACTTATTACAACTTTTGAAAAAATGTTTATCGTTTCAAAACCTAACCTTTTGCCATCATTTGCTGGACTTTCTGCAATGATGAAAATTGATGGCTGTGAAGCAATTGCATCATCAACAGCAGCATTGGATTATTTTGAAGATGAACTTCGAGGTGGAGATTATTCAGATGAAATTGATATTATTGCAAAACTTTCTTCATCACCTATCAATTCTCGTTCACCATCTGGTTCATCATCATGTGGTGGATTAAAGCGTACAGTTTCAACCATTCAAGCTGGCACTTCTATCACTTCTACTACTACTGCTGATTCAGCATGCTCACATTCAACACCAAATCATAAATGTATTGTTGAAGCAAGACAAATTGAAATTGATGTTGCTTCTTTAACATCAGATGATTTTTGGCTTTGCATTTCTTCACCAAATGGTGAATCATCTGGAAAAATGCGTTTTGAAAAATATGGCAAAACTCAACGATTCTCTCCACGTGCAGATGGATGTGGACATGGCTTCTGGATTATTGAAATCTTTGTCAGAAATTCTGATGGAAAAACGTAAGCTTGCATCATTCTTTTATAAAATAGATCTTAACTGGAATTCTTTTTTTAGTTTTACAAAAAAATCTGAAACCAAAGAATATCTTGATGGAGTTGGCTCACTTTTCTTTACAGTAAATGAAAATTATAATTTAAAATTGGCTTCACAAGAATTTCTTCGTCTTCCATCAGCATGTAATAGCTGTACATCACAAATTAAAAAACCAGAAAAATCTTCAGCTGGTGGACTTATTCGTTCTGCAAAATTTTGGTAAACTTCAACTTCAACTTCAATTCTCTATATTTTATTATTAATTATCAAATGTGCTCAAATATATGTGTATCCCGACGACATTCTTCTTCTCTCAAAAATATTTATTTATATATAACTTTTTTTAATGCTCAAATCTATTATTACCACATAAAAGACTTTTCAAACAGTCTTCTGAAAAATCAAAATTTTTTCATTTTTCTTTTGCTCATCTTTCATTTCATTCTCTTTTCAATTGTATACGTTTACTTTTATTTAACACCACAAACTCGAAGCCCATGGTATTCTTTTTATCATTTCTTTTTTGGTTGTATCTCTTGCAACGAAAATGTCGATAAAAGATGAAACATCCGCTCTTTCATAACACTTTTATTCATTCACTGATTTTTTTGTAAATATTCTTTTTACTTTTGCAATAATCAAATTATTCATTATTTTTTCTTTGCTCAATTGTTTTTTTTCTAAAAAAATGTATATTATTTTTTAAGCCTTCCATTCCAAAACTATTATATTATTCTAATTTTCTGAGCTTTAAAGCTTCTAAAGCTAAAATTTCCAATCATATTTTTTTGGGTCTTTTTTATCTTTCATTTTTTGTTTTAAAGCTTTAAAACTCTTGTTTTTTCAAAGAAAAAATGAAAAAAGCTTTAATTCAAAAAAGAAGTGGTTCTTTCTTTAAAACAATTTTTAAAATTGATTAAAGTTTTTATAATTATTACTACTTGTATATATTGTGATTTTTTCTGAATTGTATAACTCTTTTTTTTTGGCACATTTGCGGTTTTTATTTATATTGTTTTTTTATTTTGTGTTTGAAAATTTTTATATACAAAAAATTTTGAAAAATAAAAAATATTAAAATTAACTTTGATTTCATTTTTTTGCATTAAAAAACAAATTTTTTGCAAATCAAAAATTAGTCTATGAAATATTATAAAAAAAATCACAAAAAGAAGAAAAAGTATGACAGGAAACTTCTTTCCTTCTTCTACTTCGAACTGCCTCTGCTTCAAGCGATCAAACATCGACGTTCCGTTTTTTTCATTGGTGACGGCTCCTAACATGTATGAGAAGGGAAAAAACAAGAAAGGGGTTTCTTGGAATTTTTATTCAAACATAAAAAACTAGAAACAAAATAAGTCATTTGAAAAGAGCGAAGAAAGAGAACCTCGCATCTGGCAAAATTTGAACGGAAAGCAGAAACTTTTTGACGAGAGATTCATGAAAAAAGAAGAAGAGAATTCCACGCGTGTCACGCGCGCTCCTTTTTAAACGACCACGCGCATGTGAAAAGCTTTTTTTGTTTGTGTTGTTGTGTGATGTCTGTTCTCTTTTCTTTTCCTTAGAAAGTCACTCATTCTAGCACTCTATATATTTCTTGTTTACTTGTTTTTTTACGTTTAAAAAAGAATTTTAGTTTGCTTTCTTCCTTTTATTTTTGTTGCAAAAAATGAAAGTGTTTCCTTTTTTGGAGAAAAAAAAAAGCAGCAGACACTCGGCATTTTCGAAATAGAAATGGAAAAGGTTTCAAAGATTATTTCATGGTCATTTATATGAACAGTAGGATAAAACTGGTCTCTCTCTTTCTATCAGTTTCATCAAATAAAATTTAATTTTTAAAAGATGAAAAAATATTTTAAATACTTTCATTGTTTTCTATTTTTTGTTTATTATTTACTTTTTTGATATAGTTCTTTTTCAATGATAATTTTTTTGATCCTTTATTTTTTCTTCTTCTGATTAAAACCACAAATTACTTCTTCTTTTCTTCTTTTTTGGTGATTAAAATTTCGTTTACCTTTCATTTAAACGTGAAAAAAGCTCATGAAAAAAAAACAACAAATAAAGAAAAAAGGAAAGGCAGTGTTCTCCAAAAGAATTGTTGTTTATAAAAAAGTAATAAATAAATAAAATTATTTTATATTTACAATCTTTGAGATTCAATATTTTCACGAAAACAAAAGAAAACAAATTTGATGCAAAAAAAAGTTAAAGAATCAAAAATTTGTGGGAGAAATTGGAAATGAGTAATTTTGGGAAAACTTAAAAAATGTTCTGTGGGAAATTTTTAAAAAGTGTAAATTTTTTTGTGGAATAGGAAGTTTGTTTTTTGACGGTGGATTAAAGGTTTTTTTGAATTTGTTGAAATATGGACGTTTGCGTGAGTGAACTTTGAAACGGGAAATAAAATTTTGGTTTGAATTTCAAAGACAAATTGTTACAAATTTTTTCAAAATAAATTGCAAATTTTATTTAAAAACTGTAAAACTTCCAAATTCATTGTAAAAATTTTTAATTAAATTCAAACGCTTTAAAAAATTTTAATTCTTTTTTAATTTTCAAAACTTTTTTCATTTCTGTAGTTTTCGAAATTTTGCACTTCAAAAAAGTCCACATGTTTTTCAGACTTAAAAAAACAATTTTTTTTGCAACAATATTTTGTCATCTTTTTATTATTCTATTTTTGAGTTTTAAACATTTCTTTACAAAAATATTTCAAAATTATTGCACAACATTGAGACTACGTATTTTTTGGGATTGGCTGGAGTTCAATTCTTTTTTCTTTATCTGAAAAAAAGAGTTCAGAAAACTTTTTTTCTTTATAAAAAGTATTTCAAAATAAAAAAACAACAGAGATCTCTGTCCGTTGGCTTTTGCACCCTTATTTTTTATTTTGTTTATTTTCTTGCAAAAGCTCTCTTTCTTTCTTTGACTCATTTTTAAGGGGAGACATGAAATAAAAAAAAAGAAGAAGAAGAAATGCAGATCTTTAAGGAAGAAGAAATTTTGATGACTCATAAGCATAAAACCATCACATATTTTTTTCCATAAAAATGTGTGATTTTTTTCTACAAAAATGAGTAATTTACGGAGGAGGCGATTGCGGCCACCGCCCTATGATTGTTTTCTTTTCCTTTATAAGAATCATTGTCCTTTAAAATTTTTTTTGTTAAAGATGACTTTTTTATGGAATAAATTTATCGTCACTTTTTTGATGCATTAAAATTTACAAAAAAAATTTTTGTGGGAAAATTCGAAGCGGAGGCGAATTTTTCTAATTTAAAATTAAAGAAAAGAAAAAAACCTGCAAAAAAATAAATTTTTGTGCCTTTTTTGTGTGAAACAATTTTTTTGTTTTTTTTGAGTGCAAAAATAATAAAATTGTTGGTTACTTGGTTAAAAAACACATGAATAGAAACATATGATATTATTTATTGTTTTAGCAGAAAAAAATAATAAATTTGTTTTGAAGAAAAGCTTATTTTAAAAAATTTTTAAAATTTATTGAACAGCAAAAAAAAAGAAAAACATATGAGCAAAGTAAATATTTTAAAGTAATTATTATGTTTTTGTTATTTGAACAATTTTTTTACAGTAGTATCAAATTTTAAAATAAATATTCTTCTTTGGCACACGTTTGAAACACATTTTTGTTAGCACACATTTAAACACAAATAATTGGCCTTGCAACGAAAGGTTATGTCATTTTTTGTTTGCATTGTTTAATAATCTTTTAATTGCTGTAATTTAACAACTTAATCAGACTTTTATAAAAAATTTTAAAAACTGACGTATTCAAATTTTTTAAATGAAAAAAGTATACATCATTTTGAGTCAAAAATACCCGCATCATTTATATTCTGCCAAAACAGGTCATTTTTTGCCATTGTTTTGAAACAAAAGTTTTGTCACATTTTTTTATTAAAAGCTAATGTTTTTTGCTCTGCTAATATGGACTAAAACAAAAGAGAAAAAAAGGAAAAGTACAAACGTCAGAATTTAAAAGGAAAGGGAAAAAATTTGGTAAATACTTCCAAAAAATTTTTAATAGATAATAAATGAATGAATGACATAAGCAAATATTATTTTTTTGTTGTTGTTATTCCAGAATTGTGATGCATATTTTGTTATTAAACATTTCATTCATCTTTTTGATCTTTCAAATGTTTGCATTTAAACAGGTTTAAAAAAATTTTATTACAAAAAAGTACATTTTCATTTTTATTTGTATTTGTATCGTTTTGCACTTTTTTATATTTTTTTCTGATCAAAAACCGCAAAAACATAGAAAATTCAGGATTGCGTTTTATTTGTTTTTAAATCGAAGCTTAATCGCATTGAATCTCTTTTAACATTCCTTCCATTTTTATGCTTTTTCATTGCCAAATAAAAATCAAATACATATGTTTCACGTGAAAAAATTTTTTTAAAAGCGGCAAACAAAAAAACAAAATTTTTTTTAAATGGAACAAAAAAATCATAAATCGTAATTAAACAATAAAAAAAATATAATATTATTTGTTTGACGTCAAAAGTCAGTCATTGAAATTCTAATAAAAAAATTCTTTGAAAGAAATTTGATCAGCGAAAAAAAAAATGTGTTTTTTATTATGAGGTTTTTTATGAGGGACTTTTTTATTTAATATTTGAAAAAAAATTTCAATTCAAATTTTTCACGTTTCTCACGTTTGCAAATTTTTTGGCATTCAGAAGACTTTCTTTCAATTTTTTTTTGCAACAGCTGCAAAAAAGTCAAATAAAAGAGCAAAATACAATTTTTTTTATCATTTTTAAGTGGCTTTTGAAAATGTTAAGCTTTTTCACGTGTGTCACTTTTTGCAGCTACTTTCTCTTTTTTGATATCAATTAAAATGTGTGCAAATATTAGTCTTATGGGAATCTTAATTCTTTGTGTTCTTTAAAAAAAAAAGTCATCATCGTCTTTCGAATCAGCTGATGAAAGACTGGGAAAATGAAAATGAAGAGAGCAAAAGAGAACAGTCACGTTAAATGTAAAAAGTGTAAGGATCAAACAAGCAAGAATACAATCTTATAAAAAAAGAGTGAAAAAAATCAGTTGCAACAAAATTTTTTGTCTTTGGTTCTTTTTTTCAAACAATAAATAATCATATGTCTTTGTTTCTGCTTTTTCAGTGATTTTTAAAAAGTGCCCACAGGGACGATAGTACAAAAATTAGTAAATTTGATTGCACTGTTTTTCTCAGAAAAAAATAAATGTTCTATGAAACTCTTTTCATTTTCTTGTAAATTCATAAATGTTCAAAACAATTCATTTCTGGCATTGGCACAAACAGCGTTCAACACATTTAAAAGAGAAAAAGAGAATTTCATGGAAAAAATAAAAAAAAACATGTGAAAGTGCATTCAAAAAACAACAACTAAATTTTAATTAAATTTTAAGAAAAGAGTTAAAAAAAGTGAATTGAAAGGAAATGAATCAACTTTTAAAAGTTTTTTTAAGGGATGTGAAAAATGTTTTGATAACCAATATTACATGTTTAATGTCATTAATACCTAAATGTGATATTATAAAATAATACTATTAAAATATGATTAAACATTGATTGTTTAAAAATTTAGGATAGCTTTTAATTTTTTTATAAGCTTCTTTAAACTTTTTGCATTGTCTGGTTCTTTTAAAATGCCACAATATCAGTTTAATAAAGTCTGTACCTTAAATATGAGATTATTTATTGAAATGTTCACTGAAAGATTTATAAATCATACAAAATTAATTTCATCATTATAAGCTCATTATTATTTGTTCATTGAAATAATATGTGATATTTACAGTTTTTTAACTGATAATAACTACACTAGAAAAATACATGTATGATTTGGCTTCAAAAAGTGTAACAAAATATCGACTTTTTAAAATTTTTACAAAAATGTTTTAAAATAAAAATTATTTTTAATTTATTCAATTTTGATTTCTAGTTTGATTTTTTAACGACAAAAAAATTGTTCAAAGTTTAATTACTTTTTTCTTAAAATTTTTATGACTGTCTGTTTTTTTTTATTGCTGAATTTGCACTTTTTTGAACTATTTTTTTATGTTTTTTTCAGAAAATTTATCAAATGTTGAATAACTGCTTTAAATATCAATTGTACTTTTTCATGTTTGTTTTTTATGGACATAATTGGAAAGTCAAAGAAATCGAACACCGAAAATATATTTTATCAATCAATCTTTTTTGTTAACGGTTTTCTTCTTTCTTGAAAATTGTTTACTTTTTTTGTGATTTTTTTTGGTCATGCTAATTTATTTTTAGAAACTCAGAAAAAAACAACAAAAGTAAAACATACGAAAAAAAGACCTATGAACTTTTATTTCCTATTGTTTTTTATACTTTTAAAACGAAGTTTAAAGAAATTGAGTTGAAAGGAATGTGATCTTTATCCATTCTCCATAAAAAGGAACAACAAACTGTTTGTTTCATCTTTTTTTGCAGGTGAAAAATGTCAAAAAATTGTAATCGCTTAAGGCTACTTTGGCAATGAAATTGCTATGCCATGGCAAAAATCTTTTTTTGCAGAAAAACAATTTTTTTGTTGCTTCTTTTTGCAGCTGCTGCTTTGAGACGTAAATAAGCTTTTTCTTCTATAAGCTTTCTTTTTTGATGCGCAAAAAATGTAAATAAACAAAAATAAATGTAATAAAATATTTTTAAAAAAAGTCTTCAAACATCGAAAAATTTTCCCACAGACAGAAAAAAAAACACATTTGTAAGCGATCTTTAAAAATGTTTCTTTTTCACTGTTTCTTTTGTGCAGACAAAAACTAATCTTTTGTGCAAAAACAACTTTTGTATTTTTTCTTGTCTGTCTCGAATCGAGTCGAAAGTCTTTATTTTTAAAAATAAGATTTTTGTCTCTTTTTTTGTTATTATTTTTGGTTATTTTAAAAAAGGAGCCAAAAACGCGATTCTTTTTTTTTGATGGGAATGCCGCCAGCAAAAAGCAGCGAAAAACAGAAAAGCAAAAAATTGTCAAACAAAAATAAGACAAGAAAAAAAAGAAAAAGATCAGCAAAAAAATTTTATTGAAAAACAACAAAAATAATAAGCAAAAAAATTATATTTTTGTGTCTGAATTTTGAAATACATTTTTGGCTTCGTTATTTTTGTATACAGTTTTTTGTCTAAAACATTTTCGGACATTTTTTGATTCTCTGGGAAAAGGGACCATCTTAAAAAATGAAAAGCTAAAAGCTTTGTAAAGTCCAAATAACTGTAAATATCTTTAAATGACCGAAATGTGGGCATTTATAAAGATTATAAAAAGACGAAACCCTTTAATACTGTAGACAAAATATCAAACATTAATTGAAAGTAATAAATAAGTAGTAATATTGGAAAACAAATGTTACAAAATTTGTGAAATGAAGCTATTTCCAGAAGAAATCAGCTGGGAAGATGCAGCTACAAATTGTCTTTTTTAAGGTCAACAGAGATTTTACAAAAATACAATGTGTAAAAATATATTTTTACACATTGTATTTTTGTAATCACAAGCACAACAGAAGGTCAGTTTTGAAATGGAACAGTACAGTAAAAAGTTTTTTTCTTCATAAATATGGAGTAAATCTTTTTATAAAACTCGTTTTAAATACTATAATAATATAACTTATTTTATAAATTTTATTAAAATGCAATTTTTAATGGTTTTACAATTTTGTTAAAAAATATTTTTTGAATTTTAAGACTTAAAGTGTTTTATACGATTGTTCAGTTTAAAAAAAAGAACCGAAATAAGTTCTGAACTACAGCCAAAAGACGAGTATGATTTTTATTGGTATCCAAAATACAAATATTATATCCTGTATCCCTATCAACAAATGCTGTGACAAAAGTTGCCTCATATCGATATGGTTTTACTTTTGGAAATTTTAAAACAAAATGTTGTACATTGAAATTATGATTTTGCTACATTTTCTATCGTTGATAAATTGATTCGGCAATTTCAAAATGGTTAAATCCAACAAATTTTGACGAAAATGGAAAACAATTAAAACGACTTGATGAATATATGCAAAGCTGTTAATCAATTTTTGCCTCACAAGGGAACCGTTTGACATGTGAATTCGCTTTTGAAACGGGGTCTTTTTTAGAATACTCCCCTGGTATTCAAACGTATTTTCCCAAATTATGAGCGGCCCCTTCCCCGAAAAAGTTTTTTTACCTAATCGACTATACTACTATATTATACGTTATCGTGTGCTACTTATACCAGTTAATCACTTGTTTTTTTTGGATTTTACGCTTTCTAGTTAATCTATAATTAGTTATGTTGTAAAAGAATTCTTTTTGTAACTTTCTGAATCATTAAAGAGCTGCAAAAATCAAAAAAATAAGTGATTAATTGGTATAAGTAGTATACGATAACGTATACTATAGTATTACAATCGATTAGGGAAAAAAATACTTTCGGGGCAGGGGCCGCTCATAATTTGGGAAAATACGTTTGAATACCAGGGGAGTATTTTAAAATAGACCCCGTTTCAAAAGCGAATTCACATGTCAAACGGTTTCCTTGTTATTTAATGTTATGTTGTAAAAGAAAATTTTTATAAAGATTTTACGCATTTAAAATTTTTCCGATTAAGCTTATACTTTTTGTCTCAAAATCAATCTAGCCATGCAAAATCCGATGAAAGCATACAGGAGCGTTTAAATCATGTTCAAAATTATTCGAAAATTCCGTGGAGGGGGTAACATTCGCTATAATTTGGTATGACATCAGGCATTACGGCTATCATGATTTTAAACATATTTGTTAGGACATTTCATGTTGAAAACTTTACAATTCATTTCTATAAAAAAAACCACTTTTGCAAATACATCAACTTTCCACTGTTTTAACATTATTAAATCAGAAATCACATAGTAAAAGAATTATGTTGTTTGAATTCAACACTTTGACATCTTTGAAAATAGCATTTTTACTTTAAACAATTTTCATTGAAACAGAATTAAAACATTTTTTGTTGTTTTTTTATTGCATTTTAGAATTCTTTTTTTCTTATCTTTCAAATATCTGGTTAGCACTGATGGAATAAAAAAAGCATTTAAGAAAAAAAGAAGTTCGAAAAGACTAAAAGTTTTTAAACAAAAAAAATATTGAAAATCGGTGTTTCTGTTTTGCTGCTTTTTTTCAAATGTGTAATTTCGGACTTTGTTCTGAATGTTTTTAAAAAAGATTTGAAACAAAATAATATTAAATAATAATAATGTTTGTTAGACATCAAGTTTTTTTTGTAAAAATTCTTTCTTCTGTTTAAATAAAGCTCAAACATAAACGCAAAATTAAAATGCTTTGGAAAATAATTACTATTATAACAAAAAAAAGATTGCATTTTGTTTAACAAAAATTTCAACTTTAGTATTATTCTCATATAATAACAAATTATGCAACATACATTTTATGTGAAATAATAAAAAAAGCTTCTTCTGTATTTTTTAACAAATTTAGCAGAAACAAATATATTATTGTTGTAGAAATATGTGTTTTGCCTCCACTAAAAATTTACAAATGTTTCTGAGAACAAAAGTCAGTTAAAAATAGCTGACTAGTATTTTTGGTATATCGGATATCATATTTTTATTGTTCTTTTAAAAACGGATTAAATATGCAAAATATTTTTTTTGTTTGTTTGTTCCACATGGTGGAAATATGCAATAATATTAAACATTTGGAACTATTTTTTTTGTGTTTTTTTAAAAAATATAAGGAAGTTCTTAATAAACTTTTAAGTTAATTTTTTAAGAAACATTTCGAAACTCTTTCATGAGAATTTTAACAATTATTTAAGCAGTTTTACATTTTAAATTAGGAAAATCTTTTTAAAACAATCTCTTCTTTTTTGCATATTTTTACTTTTACAAAGTTTTTTTGCCGTTACTTTTTTTTCTGTGCCTTTTCTTTTTTCTGCCAAACACAAAAAACTTTGATGTCAAAAGCCAAACTTCTCTTTTCTCTTTTTTTCCCAGTACTTATCCAACGAACCGAAAAAACGTCAGAATATAATCAGCCATCTAAAAAAAGTTGGACAAAAATTTGACGTGTTTTTTCCTGTAAAAATTCTTTTTGGACATTAAAAAAATATTAGAAACTTTTCTTTTTTTGATTTTTTATTTTTGCACGCTTTATTATAATTTATGTTTTTTAGTTTATAAGGTTTTTGATGTTTAAAAAAGAAATTAGTTTTTGCTAAAATTAAAAATGAAAAGTGTGAACGTCTCTTTTATTTATCACAGAAGCTTGAGAGAAAAAAATTGTTGATGTTTTGATTGGTTTTAAAACAAAAATTAATATTTATTGCTTCTAAGAAATGTGCAAAAACATAAAAGAGTTCAAAAACGTTGTTTTGGATTAATTTTTTAATTTGCATGCATGAATAAACTTTTAAAAGTCTTAGGCAAAAAGGTTGCTATTTTAAACATTTTTAAAATCTTTGATTCGTAATTTTCGATGATAATTGTTGTTTCATTATGGCAAATAAAACTCTGAAATGTTGCTTTTCTCTACCATGATTAAACTTCACTTAAAATTTTTTTGGCACCAACTTTGAAGCATTGAAATTAATCTTGAAACTTAATCCTTTTGTGATACCAAAGTTAAGCTATTTCTTGAAATAACAAAAGTTTGTTAAAACATTTTAAATTTGAAAACAAATTTCAAAAACGTTCCTTTTCAAACATATCTCAGATTTTTTCATTCGAATTTTGCGAAATCTTTCCAAGAAATACCCATCGTTTTTTTTGTTTTTGTTGTTCTTTTAAAATGCTTCAGGCAAGAAAGATTGAACCGTAAAAAATGCAACTTTTGTCGTTTTCCTTTATTTTGTCTCTCTTTGCTTTTTGTTGACTTCCAAAAAGAAAACACTTTTAATCATCCAAATAAAATTGCAAAATAAAATAAAACAAAAAAATAAGGATGTGTAAAAAATGTCATTTAAATAAAGTCCTCAAAAAAGTTTATACGGAAAAGAGAGTTCTATTTTAAGGAGTTTCATAACAAAACTACTCATCATTGGCACTTTTTTCTCTCTATTTTTTTCCTTAAAATCAAATTTATTTTGTTTTTTTTTCAAAAAATAGTAGTAAACTTTTAAATTAAAATGAAGCATAGTCCTTCAAAAAATAGTACAATTTTAAACTATTTTGTTTTTGGTGTTTATGCAAAAACAAGACTTTTATCACCGGCCGACAAAATTTAAAAAACGATTTTCGTTAAAAATAGAAAAAAAATTTTCCATTCGGGAACCTTTTTTAAGATGTGGTTATTTTGACTAAACTTTAAAACTTTTTTTGAGCATTTGTAGGTAAGATAACGGCATTTTTAGATTTCAGAATCGTTTTTAACGACCTCGAAAATGGGTGGGCGCCAGCTTTTTTGATAAAAATGCGTTTAGCCGATTTTCGAAAATTCATGTTGGAGTAAAAGATGGGAGACTCAGCTATTATTGCCTTATATATTGCTAAAAAGCATTAATAAGCAAGCTAATATCTAAATCTAGCTAAAAAATGAGCCAAAACATGTGTATTTTGTCTCAAAATTGAATGTGGTTGAAAATCTTGAATGTTGGAGAAGCAGACGATCAAAATATCAAACATCGAGCAGGTAAGTTTCTTCTTTCTTTTTAATCATCTATTAATACTTTAATCTTTTAGATATTGCTCAAGGATGCTTTTCTAATACTTATTACAAATATATTGGACAAATTTTACATATTTTACTATATAAGGCGCCGTCAATCATATGATATTATCATGGATCTTGGGGTATATATACTTTGAGCCTTTTGGTTCAAAAATTCGCCATTCGATGATAATCCAGATGACTGAACAAGTTAAATACTATCATCTGCTATGAAAATAACACAATAAGTTATTCAATCGCACCAAGGATATATGTTTTTTTACAAAAAAGGATTGCAGCATATATACCCCAAGATCCATGATATAGTAAAATATGTAAAATTTGTCCAATATATTTGTAATAAGTATTAGAAAAGCATCCTTGAGCAATATCTAAAAGATTAAAGTATTAATAGATGATTAAAAAGAAAGAAGAAACTTACCTGCTCGATGTTTGATATTTTGATCTTCTGCTTCTCCAACATTCAAGATTTTCAACCACATTCAATTTTGAGACAAAATACACATGTTTTGGCTCATTTTTTAGCTAGATTTAGATATTAGCTTGCTTATTAATGCTTTTTAGCAATATATAAGGCAATAATAGCTGAGTCTCCCATCTTTTACTCCAACATGAATTTTCGAAAATCGGCTAAACGCATTTTTATCAAAAAAGCTGGCGCCCACCCATTTTCGAGGTCGTTAAAAACGATTCTGAAATCTAAAAATGCCGTTATCTTACCTACAAATGCTCAAAAAAAGTTTTAAAGTTTTAAAGCTTCACCAAAGTGTTCCCGAGCGGAAAAAAAATTTTTTGTTTTTAATGAAAATCGTTTTTTAAAATTTGTCGGCCGGTGTTTATTTATTGTTTTTTTTGAATTTTTTTGCAATTTTTGGAGAGATTAAACAATTAAAGAAGACTGTTGGTGATGATAATTTGCAAAGTGAACAATTTTAGATTAAAAGTAGCTTCTAATAAAAGTTTGTGGAAATCTTTGTATCATATTTATAGAGAAATTTAAAGCTGAGTTTATTGTATTTTCTGTCGATTGTTTTATTTCGTATAAGTATTATTTCGATACATTTGCAAAAGAGCTCAAGAGTTTTCGAAAAAAGATTTATTTTCAAATACTTGGCATATTTCGAAATCTGATTAGATTTGCCAAGATAAATTTTGTAGGTACACAAAAATTAATTTGGGAAATTACAAAACTTTCGGGTTTGAGATTTCATAATATGTCTAAAATTTAAAATATTACAGCACAAAATTTCTCTTTCGACAGTAATGTTTTTAGGAATATAATTTGTTTTCATTTTTTAAGGATCAAAAAGTTCATATTATCTAAGTGACTTCTTTTTTTCTCATGATTATGTTTAGTATTTGTTTCCTCAATAAAACTTTTTTAAAATTTCAATTTTGTTTTTCTTATTTAAATAAGCTACAGTAACTTCTTTAACTTATTATCCACTTATCGTCCACGTTCTTTTTCGCTCTCCCCCCTTTCGATTACCAAATATAGCTCAAATTTCTTCTGTTAACTAGCTTATTTAACAAAAACTTGTTAAATTGTTTTTATTTTTTTTACCATCTTTAAAAGTTCATCCTTAAAAAAAGAGACGTAGAAAAAAAACATGTCAAATGACTGACTTCTTTAAAAAGACTTTGTTTTTCGTTAAGTAAAAAACTAACAAAAGTGACTAACTTTCAAATAATTAAAACTTTCTTTTTTCTTAACTTTAAAATACATAAATAAAACACTTTATTTATTTGACCAAATTTCAATACGAAAAAAGTTCACTGAGCAAAATAAAAAAAATATATATGTGTTTAATTTCCGGTTGGTCTCTTTTGCCAAAAATTGAAAAATTTAAATACTTTTTTGGCTTTTTTTTTTCCAGTAAAATAGTTTTTTTGCGAAATATTTTTATTCGATGGCGAAAATTTTTTTGGAAAAAAGTTGATTATTTTTAATTTGCGTAAAATTTAATTCATGTCATGTAATGTTATGTATGTTTTTTGAAACCTTGAAATCAAGAATCAAGCCTTCTGGGGATAGAGATTTTAAGTGGATTTTAAAAGGCTTTTTTAAAGATGTTTTTTGTAAGGAGAAACGAATGACTCTAAATTGTTTGAAAGGGGGGAATTTATTCCCATGAGAGTTTTAAATTGAATGTTTTTATGTTCGTGTAATGACTTTTGGAGGAACAAATTTAATAATAAAAATCTTAAGATTTTCAGCTATCTTTAGTTTTGCATAGTTTTGTTTGGTAGATACATAAATATTATCAAATATGAAATTTTTCATTTTTGATCTTTTTGTTACATTTTATTTAGAAGACTTTTTGACTAGTGATATTTTTGTCTTAATTTTTAATCAAACTGACAAAAACAAATAACTCTCGATTTTCGGTTTGTTAAGTATCATACTGAATGGATATTGTAACTCAAAAATTTCATTAAAGTTTTGATTTTTTTAGTTTTATCAATTTCATTTCATTAATGATTAATTCATGACTTTTCGCCTTTTTTACTTTCGATGAATTCATTTTTCTCATTCTAAAAAAAGTAAGCTAAGTTTAGAACAATGAAATGAACATTTTTTGCCATTTTTTATTGCTTCAAAAAGGTCAAAAATCATTTTAAACCTTTCCGTTCAGCCTTCAGACACCACTTCAAAAATTTATTTCTTAGTCAGAAAATCGTAAAATGTTCAAAGTTCCGTTGTTTATTTTCACTATTTTTTGTAAAAAAAACATTTTTTAAAGAAATGCCTAAAAACAGATTACGATAAAACTCACCTCTCTAAAATATATGTTTATTTATTTTTGTTTCTTTAAAAAACATTTTTGACATTTTTGATTAAACGTGACAAATGTTTAAATATATGTGTAATAAAAATGACCAAAAATCTAATCTTCTTTCTTTTTTACCCTCATAAATTTGGATGATGACATTTGACCACTTCACTTTTTTTCTGAGTTATAACTCCTTTTTCGTTAAAATTCAAGAATCCATGAAGGAACAAATTTTTTGCCTAAAGTGTTTCCCAGAAAAGTGATTTAAGTTTGTATGTTTTTACTCTTCTCTATTTTTTCTGTCTGGCAGTTAGAACTTTTGCATTAATAAATAATTGAATTCAAATTACAAATTTACACATCATATTTTTTAAACTTGAATAATGTTACTTTTTGTGGGGGTCTCAACGCGAAAATTTTTCAACCGTAATTTTTTTATAACATTTTGTTTGTATTTTTGTTAAAATTTTTTATTTGTTTAACAAATTACATAAAAAATAGACTACATGCTTTTTTTTTCAACAAAAAGCAACAATTAATTCTCTGTCAAAAATTGCCTCCCCTGTTGTTTTCCCTTTTTTTTCCTAAACTTTTTTAGCTAAAAAATTATGTCAAAAATTTTTCTTTCAAATTATTGACCAAAAAAATTCGTACATTTTTTGCCGTTTTTTAATATTAAAAAACTGTGCCTTTTCAAAATATGTATTTTTTTGTTTCAACATTTTTTATAATATTTATATTTGTTAAAATTTATTCGTCCATGACTTCCTGATTATTATTACTTTTCGTTTTTTTTCATTTCGCTTATTTTCATCCCACCTTTTTTTTCGTTATTAACGTTTTTTTTGTTCGTTGAAACATCTCTTTTTTTGATTCTGTAAAAAAACAGAAACAAAAATTTTACGCAAATTTAGTTTTCGCTTGATTTTCAGCTTTTTCGAAAAATAGAGATTTCATTAGAATTGAGAATCCATGTAGCCCATTTTCCTTGTTCCTTTAATTTATCAACTCTAGATATTTAAATTTTTATGAGATAAAAAGATTTATGGCGTGTGTGTGTGTGAAAAAATGAAATTTTATCCCTTCACAAAGATTTTGATTAAAATTTGCGTGAGAGAATTTTTTTGAACATTTTTGTTTGAAATTATTTTTTACGTCAAACAAATTTCACTTGTTTTAAGTACAATATTTGTTTTAGTTTATCTCTTTACAACAATAGGATTGTATGTTAGTTAACCCGTGAAGGGTCGGAAGGTACTTGAAAAAAAAGGATAAGTTTTGTTGTAAAATCGCTGAAGAAAAAAAAAGCATGTGATTTTGAAAAACTTGAATGAAAATTTGCTTTGGAAAAAATCCAAAAAATATTTTTTCCAACATTTTACTTTTATTTAATTTTTACCTACAGTATCCATAGATTATTTAACATGCGTTAAAAAAAGTGATAATAATTTAAAAAAATTTTCTTGAAAAGCTTCTGCATTTTTCAAATGAAGAAGTCTCTCGAAATTACTTTATATTCAATGAGAAGTTTAATATTTTGTTTTAATTTTGTCATATAACACGAAAAAAACAAAAACTATTTTGAAAGTTTCATTTCCAAAAAATGATCATCATAAATTGGAAATTTCTGACACTTATAGGCGCTTTGTAGTACACTTATTGAGCAAAAGCGCCTATAAGTGCCAGAAATTTCCAATTTTTGATGATCATTTTTTGGAAATGAAACTTTCAAAATAGTTTTTGTTTTTCTCGTGTTATATTTTCTAAATTCTTAAAGAACTCTATCGTAATCTATGTTTTTATGTTTTTCCTCTTAGAAAAAAAATATTGCAACAAAAATTAATTTGCTTGTAAATAATTATATTTTTGCATTTAAATTATTTGCTTGCAAAAATAAGAAAGTTTAAACAAACCAAAAACAAAAAACAAACTTTTTTCTTAAAGATTATGAATAATTCATAATTTTTTCTAATCCCCTTTGGGGGGCCCCTGCTTTTTTTGAACAAAGTTTATAAAACTAAACTATCAATCTTATATATAAACAAAAAAAATGTCTTACAAATGGCGTTCGTTTTTTGTCAGGCGTTTTTTGCTGTCATTTGAATAATCTGATAAATGTACCATTGTTTGTCTTCATCATCTTTATTTTATCTCTTTTCTTCTTTCTTTGTTCTTCCTTGTTCGTGTCATTTTTTGTGTTCGTTTTTTGCTTTCTAAAATTGTGTGAAAAAAAGAATTGGTTTAAACTTTTAAAAAATGGAAATATTTTGGTTTTACATATTTAGAAAATTAGATTTTAGGATGTTTGTTTGAAATGATATTATTTTTGAAGAAAATTTTGGGGTATTTTTAAGGATTACAAAAAACAAGAAAATTTGCAACAAAACAGATTTTCGAAATGTTTGATTTTTTTAAAAAAGAGCTTTTTTTCAAATTTTGGGTTAAAAGTTATTTCATGATTTATTTTTTTTAAAACTTGTTCGTCCTTTAAAATCGTTAAACTTCCAAATCTCATTATTACTAAAACTGAACTCAAAATAATCGTGCTAAAACACACGTCTTCTTCTTTTTTTAGGCTACTTTTCTGTCTGCCGTCATTTCAAAAAGTTTTTCCTCTAATTTTTGTAGCAAAAAAAAACTCGGAGACAATTTCCGTTTTTTTTGCATGCCGATTAAAAGAAGAAAAAAACAACTCCACTCTACCGTGTACCTTTATTTTTTCTTTTTATTTTAAATATTTAAACAAAAAAGAATATGTTTTTCCAGTTCATTGAATAATTATTAAAGAATAAAAAAATTGCTTTAATACAAAAAAATGAAGAAGAAGAATTTGGAGTACGGAAGTTTGTCTGAAGCCTCTTCGTCGTTTTTTTTGTAAAATGCAGCTTCCACAAAAAAATAAATGTTTGACTAAAAATGCCTTTCAATAATTTTTAGGTTGGAAAAATTTTTTTGGTACATTGCTTTTTTTCACGTTTGAAAAATGTTGGTTTTGGTTTTAAAAAATATTTTCGTTCAAAGACTTTTTTTTTTGAATATTATTTTTATTTTGAATGTTATTTTTGTTTTGAAACGATTTCTGAGAAACTAAATTTCTTCAAATTGCAACAGATTTTTGTAAAAAATTATGTATTAAAATTTTTTTCTCATCATTTTCTCACATTTCATTCAATGAATTTAGTTAAATTTTTCGGGATGCGTAAAAATCGTGGAAAAAAAACGTCAACTCTCATTAATTTTTTAACACATTTGAAACGCAGCAAAAATTGAATCCGGGGGCAAAAAAGGCTATACTAAATCCTTAAACTTTAGTATCTAAAAATGAAGATCCTATTTCGAGAGACATTTATACTCTTTTTTTGGGATGTGTCAATTTTCGATTCTGTTTTTTCTTCAAAAAATAGATTCCAAAAATGAAGGATGTTTTTCAAACACTTATGAATATTTTTTTGTTGTTGTTGTGAAAAAACAAGTGCCAAAACATTAACATTAAAAAAGGGCACTATATTATTGTTTTGGTATTTCTCGACTACTTTTTTTGGTGGCATCATTTATGACTTTTTAGGAATTTATAAATTTTTTTAATACATAAAACATTAGATCTTCTCACTTTTTTTTTTTGATATTCTCTATGTTTTTCATTTTAAAAGTTAGAAATCAAAGATGATTTATTTGCGTGTTATGAAATAGGGACCAAAAAACTAACTTTAAAATCTTTTGGGATAACTATCTTTGTATCCGCTTTTTCAATTAAAAATAATAATTGAAATAATGTAATTTTAGTCAAAAGTATGGTATTTGTATTAAAAATAAACTTCAAAAATTTTCATCGCATGTCTTTGCTTTTGTCTAATTAAAGATAGTAACTGCAAAAATACGATATCATATCTTTTGGGATTACTATCCACATAAGCTATGTTTTTATTATTATTTTTGCTAAAATTTTTCTATTTCAGGAAACTTGAATTAAAGGTCAGTAAATAATTTTTTTAGGAAGTAAAATACTTTTTTATTACAAATTTTTGAGATTCATTGGACTTTTGAGTTTCCGGTGTATAATTCAAATTCGAGTAAAAAACTCAAAAGTTTTCTGTAAAAGATTTTTTACGCAACTTTCTGTCATAATTATATGGTAAAAACAAGCTATAATAAAAATTTCTATGTTTCAATTTTAATTATTTGCTTCGAATCCCCATTTTTTTAAATGTATACTACGACATTAAAAAAATCCGTGGGAAAATAACAGATAAAAAATTATAAGTTTTTTTGTTGTTTCTAAGAATTTTTGCCATTTACTTTTTCTTCCTTGTTTTTGAATTTAAGAAAAAAAATTTATTTGCAACTTTTCAATTATTATTTATTAAAAATGTGTTTTTTATCGCCCACAAAAAAAAATTTATCCAAAAGTGTTTAGAACTTTTTTCTAACTGTTTCAATTTTTGTTATGTGTTTTAAAACCACTTAAAAATGGTAGTTAAATATAGGAATTTAATAGCTTTTCGAAATGATTGCATACATGAAATCCAAAGGGGGGAGGGCGGCTGTTGTTCGGCTATTATATATCCTTTACAAAGAGAGCAGGAGATTGAGAAGGTTAATCAATTCTATCGTTAAACATTCATTTTTTGAACTGCCACATGATTAAAGACTGTTAATTGATTTCGGAAATATTTAAAAAAGAGTTTTTACGATCCCCTTTCAGCAAAATGAGGTTTAAATTTTACACAGATTTTTTTTACTGCTTCTTTCTTTTTTTGCAAAGTATTTGTTTTTTTTAATTGCTGGAAGGCAAAATTTTTTTTTACTTGCTCTCCCTTTTTTGCAAACAAAACCATTTTTTTGAAACAAAAAAAAGTTTTGCATTTTTTATTACTCTTATTTTTTCCTTGGAGATGACGAACTTTTTTTGAAGTTGAATTTTGGCCTTTAAAAAGAAATGGAAAAACAGGCATTTTTTGATATTTACTTTTTTTGAGTGCAGAGAAGGGCATTTTGAAGAAAAAAGTTTTTGGGCACAAAAATATGTACATGACAATGGCATTAGCTGCTGTTACTTTTGCCGTAAAAGGTGCCATTAAAATTTGTGCCAAATGGTATACGTTTAAATCCTTCAGTTTATGCCAATGAAATGCTCTATAAACGTTCAAAAATTTTTGTTTAAACTTCTACGTATGTATTTCCGTTTGTATATAAAAACTGAGTCTTCCAACGAACGTCTGTTGTTTCCCTTTAAGACTCAAAATGTTCAAAAATCAATTAATTTCCATCAAACTTTTTTGTTTTTTTCATTTTCAATTATTTTTGACAACTTTTTTATTCTTCAAGAAAAAGCTGCTGATCTCTGTTTATCGCAAAAAATTTTTTTGATTGGCAGGGTTAGCCTTTTTATTTGTTGTTATGAATCTGTGAGGTGTTTAAAAAAACTAAAATGAAAAAACGTATAAAGTTTACGCTTTGTTATTTTTCTCTTCCTTTCGAAGCTTTAATCTATTCAGTGGTATTTTTTTATTGTTTGTTGGGGATTTTTTTGAATGTTACTTTGACAAAAAAAAGAAAGTGCCAAAAAACCTCCTCTTCTGTTTTTTGAAATATACATATAAAAAGCATTTTTTTTTAAAACATCATTTACGGAAGTAAATACCACTGCCGTAAAAAAAGCAGAGGGAGATTGAAATTTCAATTAGGGCGAATTGGATTGCTTTTTTTTGTGGTTTTTTTTCCATTTTCGATGTTTTATTTTTTGACCTCTTTGGTTCTGTTTTTGGGTAATTTAGTTAATTGTTGGGGGGAGGCTTGGATATTATTTTGTTTTAGGGTTTTGTAAAATGACGATATGTCTATTTTTTGGCATTTTAAATCTTTTTTTGCGACTTTTTTTAAATATATTTAACAGTTTTCAAAGGTTTTTTTTTACTTTTGTTGGAAGTTTACCGAAGACAACAACTGTAATAGTCCCAAATGGAATTATTTTTAAAGTTTTTTTTTTAAAATTTTACTGTTTTAAGTGCATTTTAGCAGTAATTAGTTTTCTAAAATTAAATACTGGTAAATTTAGCTTTTTTGGATTTTTAGTATAACTTTTTTGATGTTTCCCTTTGAGACCATTAAAATTTGATTTTTACTCAAACCTAAAATATGTAGTTTAAAACACATTTTTTTCTTTTTCTAAAAGTTTTTTTCGAAGTTGATTACGGAAGTTTTAACAAAAAGTTTCACACAAAAAAAAGAACTTTTTTAAAATAGTTAAATTTTGATGAAAAGCTGCCAACTAACTATTAACTTTTTCGTAGACAACTTTTCTTTTTTCATTTTATTTTTCTTTTCTTCCCATTTTAAACAAATGTTTTTTCTATGAAAAAGCCACATGCGTCCCCCGAAAAAAAATGAAAAAGAATAAACGCATCCGTGAAAAAATTGTCAAATTTTTTTCGTCGCTTTTCGAACCAGAAAAAAGGTGCCGTTTAAAAGGTCCCCAAAGGGCATCAAATGCATTAACATTTAACCTTGCGTAACACCTGTTTTTAACTCTTTTGCTTTTCATTTGCCAGCCAACAAAAAAACAATATTTTTTTTTTATTTAATGTTTTATTATGTAATTTTTATGTATTCTTTTGTTTGAAGGGATGGGATTGTTAATGGATAAAAAGAATTGCCATCGTTGTTCAATGTGGATGTTATAAAAAAAAACATCAAAAGGTAACAACAGCATCCGACAAGAAATGTAAAATAGAATAATGAAGTTGCTTTAGCAAAAAAAGAAGAAGATGAAGCATAAAAAAAGGTGTGAAATATGACTGCTTTCAATTTTTTGTCGTCATATTTTTTTGAAGTTCATTTTTTTCGAAACTTTTTTTGCCATTTTTTGTTAAAAAACGGATGTTTCATTTAAAAATGGGATTCAAAAGAAAATTACGGTAACAATCAAAGTAGCAACCGATAATAAATGTGCCTAATTAAAACATCAAAAAATTTTTTAACTTTTGTTTCTTTTCGGATTTTTCATTTTTCTGGTTCAAAGTTTTGTAATTCTTATTTCTATTTTTCATAAAAAATGTGGTGTAAAATGTCAATGTCATTCTAAAAAGCTTTTATAGCATTTAATTACTTTTTAAAAATAAAAAACAACAATATTTTTATACTTTTAATTCAATTTTTGTAAGCTATATTTATTCACTCCTTCCGAAAACGTTAATTCTTACGTACTTTTTTTATTAGATTTTCGTTTTCACATTTGATTTTAAGATATTTTTTGCAAGTTTTAATGACCTTGTTTTTTTTACTCAATTTGTTTATACGATTTTTTAAAGTTTAAAAAAACTTTTTAATTTTTCCAAACAATTTATTACCATATTCCCTTTCCTCTTTTTTGTTCAAAAACCAAATATTCTTCCAAAGATTCAAAATTTCTACAACTATTTTTTTTCCATGTTTTTCTTTTTAATTAGCTGTTTTTGTTTCTCCGGAAAAACCATGCTTTTGAAGAAAAAGTAATAGGAAATTTGCTTCCATAACAAACTTTTTTTTTCTTTAATAATTGTTTCTTGTTCAACAAAGATTTTTCTTTGAAAAAACAGAGTTGAATCTCAAGTGTCATTGGTGCTTCGAAAAAAAAAATATCTTCTCAAATTTCAGCAAAAAATAGAAGCGTTAAAAAGTTTTAGTTATTTTTATTATTTGCAACTTTTGTGTGAAAATAAAAAAATAAAGTTTTTTTTGCAAATTTCTTGCGCAAGCTTTCTTAAAAAAAATTTTTTTCACGTGGTTTTTATTTGACTTTTAAAGTTTTTAACGAGTGATTGACGTGACGTGATAATGTTCTTTTTGATAAAAAAAATTTTTGAACTTGATTTAAACACATCCATTTTTAGCTCAACAAAACCAACCTTTTTCCGGATAAGACTCAAATCCAAATCTCATCTCTCTCAAATGCCCCCATCAAATTTATCTTCAGTATGCCTAACCGAGGCACAAATGCGAATGCATGGAACAGAATTTGAAAAATATCTTCAACGATATCTTTTTCCATGTTTAGCAATTTTTGGAATTCTTGGAAATGCCCTAAATTTAACGGTACTTTTGAATCGTCGAATGAGATCTCGAGCAAATACATTTTTGGCAACTTTGGCAATCGCAGATGTAATATTTTTATCACTGTTACTTCCGAATGCCCTTGCAAATTATCCAATTTTTACATTTAATTATTATTTTCGATGGTTTTATCTTCATACAAAAGTTCATCTTTTATCTTTTGCAAATTGGTCATCAGCGGTAGCGATTTGGTAAAAAAAAAGAAATTTTCGAGTTGGGACAATTTTTACCAAAATTAATATTCTTGTAGGTGTGTAATTGCAGTTTGTGCAGATCGACTTATTGGTATCCGACATCCATTGTACATTCGATCACATGTTGCTGGATATAAAATAAAGCTTTTAATTGCAACAATCGTGTTAGGACCTGGAATATTTACTGCATATCAACATGTCGCATATAAATGTTTAGTTCGATCTTACTGTAATGGATCACAGCTGTATTCACGGTGTTTACCAGTTAATCAACCGTAAGCATATTTTTTGGCATTTTAACATTTAATAAAAGTTTTTTTAGACGATGGTTTGGAAATCAATCAAATCCCTATTCTGTCTCCTTTCAACAATTTATTGATATCAGCATTTTATTAAATGTTGTTTTACTTATTATTTGTCCAATCATTTTATTGACTGCTTTAAATATGCTTCTACTTTGCGCTTTAAGACAACGTTCACATAATTTGTTGTTAAAGGGTGATGACATGACAAAGTAAGTACTTATTTCATCATTGTTATGAAATCTCACCACTAAAATTCATTTTTAGGCCATGTGTTGATGCTTTAAAACATCACAAAACTGAACAACGTGTTACTTTAACCGTTGCTTTAATTGTTACAATGTTTACTGTAACAAATGGTCCCAGCGCGATTATACATCTTCTTCAAACAGTTTACGGTTCACAACATGAAAATTGGTACAATATTACACTATTTTGTAGTGCGCTAGT
The DNA here is from genome assembly GCA_963922195.1 of Panagrolaimus sp. PS1159. Lineage (NCBI taxonomy): Eukaryota > Metazoa > Nematoda > Chromadorea > Rhabditida > Panagrolaimidae > Panagrolaimus > Panagrolaimus sp. PS1159. Next base: position 5,701,211 of record CAWUHW010000001.1, on the reverse strand, counting down.
TATTTTTGGAAAAGCTTCAAATTTTATACTATTTTGTCTTTGCTCAAAACATTTTCGTTCACGTCTCTTTTCTTTGGCACAAAAAAAAGTTCATGAAAAATTAGGTATGTTTTTAATTTCGATTTCAATGCAATTTTTTTTTGCAAAAATGAAGGAATACCATTTCCTAATTTTTCTTTTATCTTTTTTAGAGTCACTATCAATAAATATTTTAGATCGTCGACGTTCCTCATATAATATGACCCGAAAGCTATCATATATTCAAACTCCATCCCGAAAAGAAACCCCATCCTCAAGGCCTGCAGTTATTTCAAGGGCTTCAGAACAATCTCTGTTTTAACTTCAGATATTTTTGTAATTTTTGATATTTTTTATACCTCAAAACTTTATCTATGTTTTTTATTTGCAATGAAATTCCCTTGATCTCTCTTTCATGTTCTTTCATGTTTGTAAAATACTTTTTTATTGATATAAAAGATATAACATATTTAAAAAAGTGATAAAAATAAAATGATAAAAAATAAAAGGCAGGAATGATAAAACGGCAAAAAATTATCCATAAGGAATTTTAAGAAGAAAATTAAAAACAAAAAAATACGAAATTTTTTAAAAAGCAGTTTGAAAAAAATTTTCAGTGAAAACCGATAGATTTCTGAAATCCCTTCCAGAAATAAAAAAATGAAAGCGTAAGTATAAAATGAAAATAAGCAGTAATAAATTTTAAAAATGTGTTTTAATTGTATAAATTCGATTATCTTTATCTTCTTCCAATAATTCTGGAGCTTCAATTGTTTCCTGCTTTCGTCTACAAAAATGATGGAAATCTATTACTATTTTTGCCATACATTTTTTATTCAAATTTTTTTACCTTGGTTCACGTTTTGATGATGCTGAAGGTTTATCAATGTGATATGTGCCATGTGGACTAGATTTTGATTTTCGATGATGTTTATGTCCATGATGTTGTTGATGGTGGTGGTGGTGATGTTTTTTCTTTTTGTGTTTTTTATCATCTGATGATGAGCTTGAGCTGCTACTGCTACTACTTGAAGATGAAGAAGATGATGAGGATGAAGAAGAGGAAGATGATGCAGAAGTGCCTGAACGGCTGAAAGCAAAAAGAAACTTGTAATAATATTGGGAGCCTCTGTAGAATCTTAAGGCCCAAAAATAGTTTTTTATTTTAAACAAGTTTTTAAACTTACTCTTTAATTGAAACAGGCTTTGGTGGTGGAGCTGGTAATGGATCTGGATCGACGTAAGGAAGTGGAGTAGTTGCAAGGGATTTAAGTTTTTCAACATTTGTATCAAATAAATGTGCAGGAGTTTCGATCAAAGGTTCCATTTGAATTGGATGTTCAGTTTGAACTTCAGCATCAGAGTATCGGGAAACACCACCCCGTGGATGGGGTTTTGGTTTTGGAGATGTTTCAGTACTTTGTTGTGGAGATACTGATTTTGAGCGGGGTGGTGGTGCAGAATGTGTAATTGGTGCAATATGGAGAAGTGGAGGAGTAGTTTGTCGTGGATCAGGAGATGGAGTTGTTGGAGGGGTGACTGCAGGGGATTGTTGGTGCTTTGGTGGTGTTGAAGGTGGAATTGGGGATTGAATTGGTGCAACAAATTTTGGAGTTGTTGCACGTGGGGATGGTGTAACTTTGGATTGAATTGGTGCATAGAGTGGATGTTTAACAAGTTCAAATTCAGTATATGAAAGTCCCAAATGCTGTGGTTGTTCAATTGGTGGATAATCATATCGATGTGATTTTTCAACAGAATGTGTTGATCGAATTGAATGAATTGAATGAACAGATTTGTCGCTATCAGATTTTTTTCGAGGTGGTGGTGGTGCAGTTGCTTGTGTAAGATATGAATAAATTGGTGCTTCTTGAATTGGATTTGGTTCAAGAATTTGTGATTGTTGAGTTGGAGATGCTCGTGAACTTTCAACTGGTGCAGCTGGTGCAGGTCTTTTGAGAATTGATGGAGAATATGGTGGATAAGCAGAATGTTGGTTTTGATCAAAATCAGATTCAGATGAATCTGCTTTGGAGACAGTTGAAGATGGTTGAAGTGCGGCAGATTTTGGTGAATACTAAAATTTGTAGAAGATTGATTTTTTTAAGAACATGTAAAAAGCTTTTTTACTCTTTGTGGAAGTGTCCCACTTGGAGAACTTATTGCAGAACGGGAACGCTTTTCTGTTGGAGATTCATATCTTCGTGGGGTTGTTGTTCGTTGAGCGGTTAATGGCCGAGATGGTAAATCCAATGTTGGATACATGACATCCCATTCATTTGGATCTGTATGAGATTTTGGGGAATGGCGGTGTTTTGCATTTTCAAAATCAAATGTCGAAATTGTTTCAATCGATTGCGGCTTTGAACGTTGCTTAAATCGTCGGGGTTTTTGTGGAGCTGTATCAAGCTCTGAATCACTTGAAGCTGAAGTTACAGATGTTTCACTGGTTGGAGCTTTTGCATGTTGGGGTTGATGTTGAATTTGATCTGCTAAAGTTGGAGTTGAACTATACATTTTCTTTTTTGCTTCATCTTTTTGTCTTCTTTTTCCTGGCTTTCCATTTCCGCTTCCAACTCCTCCACCTTCTTCAAGTTGATCATAAGATTTTGTTAATCCAGAATTTGTTGCTAATGTTAAATTTATTGGTGAATCTGGCATAATCATTGGTGGATTATCCCAATATTCTTCCCATTCATTTCTTGGACGAAATGATATTGGCACATAATTGTGCAGCGCTAATGTATCATCTTTTGTATAAGGCAATGGAGCAGGAATTTGAAGGCAGGTTAAAGAAGCAGATAATAATCGAACAATTGAATATAATTCTTTGATTGAATTTACACACAACCAAATTATATATGGTTTTGGTTGCTTTTTTATAAGCTTTTCGGTTGAAATTGCCAAATAACATGATGGATGAATTTTTATATCATCATTTTTTGTTTCTGGGCAACTTCCAAATGTTACAGTTGTTGTACCAAATCTCATTCTTTCAGCAATTTGTGCAACAATTATCCTGCAAAAAAAATAAAAAAGTGTACATTTAAAATTAATCAACTAAAATTTAAAAAAATTGATTGCATTGAATTAATATTTTTGTACGAATTTATTTTAGCAGCAATATAGGTTTGTAAAGTACTGTGCAAAAATATTTTTAAAACACATTCAAAAAAAGAAGTTTACGAAAATTTGCAAAATTTTTCGAAAGTTTTTGAAAGAAGTTTATTGTTTTGTTCAAAAAAGAAACAATAGAGCACGAAAAAAGCGTTGTGGGAAAGCGCGCGTACCAATTCCGCTTTTGCGAGTAAATAAAAGTTTTTGCTTCAATAAAAAAGGAACAGTAGCTTCTCCATTTTTAACTTCACTCTCTTTTGTTTTTGCCAAATATTTTATCGATCGCGTTTCACTTTTTAGATATTCTTATAAAATCCCTTACTTATCTTCCACCATTTTCTTTGCTGTATGATCTTTAAAAATTAGAATAGCTGGACCATCTTGTTCATGAGCCAAAATTAGCCAACATTCTGCAAATTTTCCTTTTCCCAGGCATCGCTGCACAGTCGTTTGTTTAAGAATTACCATTATTCTTATAGTTCTAGAAAAAAAAACTATTATTAATTAGATATATTTTATTTAACTTTAAGCAAGTAACTATTTTTCATATATATTCTATAAGCATGAGCATTAGAATCACAGCGCACCAAAATGACTTCTCATCCCAACTTAAGACTACTATTAAAATTGAATTTTTTTCATTCCTTTTCAAATTTTCTTTTTTCTCATGCTTAAGTTTTTTTTATGACTAAACAATAAAGTCCCCCCATCCCCTTTTTTTCCTCGGGTCTATCAAACAAATAAAATTTGAATTGCAAAAAAAGGTGAGGCATACAAAAAACAAATAATGCTTCATAGATGCCATATATATTATATTATTTTTTATACAAAAAGCTATAAGTCACGCCTTAGGGTTTTTTTCTTTGCTTCATTTTTTGTAACGTGAAAAAAGTCTTAGAAGTTGTAAAAAAAATACAACTAAAAAAAGTTTATTGCTATTTTTTTGTCTGGAATTTTTCTTTTTTGATTTGCAAATAAAAGCCTTTTCACTTTTTTTTGAAACATGAATACTAATAGGAATTTTTATCAAAAAATTCCCTTTTATCAAATTTTAATAGCAATAAAAATATTTTGTTTACATTTTAAAAGTTGAGTTCTTTTTTTGCTGTTTTACTTTCACAGCGCAACAAAAAACGAGAGGAAAGGGAAGAAAGAAAAAATTACATGTCAGACCCCTTCCACATTTTGAGGCCGATAGAACGGGGCAGGATGGCCGAGTGGTTAAGGCGCTAGTTTTAGGCACTAGTCCCTTCGGGGGCGTGGGTTCGAATCCCACTCTTGTCAAAAATTTTTTATTTTAAATTACAAATTACCATTATGAGGTTCCTTTTTACCGAAGAGAAAGAATGGCTAAATGGTATATGATTTTTTATAACAACAAAAATACGTAAAATACAAAATTTTATAATTTAACACTTTCGCATTTTTTGACTGAAACCATCATCAAAAAAACCTGCTAAAGATTATTAATTTAGTAAAAAACTTCAGGTATACAAAAAAACAACAAAATAGTTTAAAATATTGAAAAACGTAAATTATATCCTCCCAATTTTTTGAACAAAAAAGACGGACACTTTTTTTCAAGGCAAACGAAAAATCGTTTTCTTTGACATTTGCATTTTAACATTTGTTTTGATCTTTTTTCACATATGCCTTTTCTTTTCTTATTATTTTTGCCAAAGAAGAAAGAAAGATTCTTTGGCAAAAATTTAACTTTAAACAAGAAAAAAACTTATTGAAAAACAAAATAAAAAGGATATTTTGTTTTTAAAAAGGCAGATGTGTGTTGCTTTCAGTTGTTTGTAAACAAAAAAAAACGATTTTTGTCTGTCTTAAATTTTATAGAAAATCATTTGTAGGCACCATTAAAGCCAAAATTCAAAAATAGTGTGACAAATTCAATGTTATCGATTTAAGTTAATAATAACTTTGTTCAACTTTATATTTTTTTCAAGCAAAAATGACTTAAAATATAACATTACAAAAGAATTATAAAACCTAAAATTACCTAAACCATAACACAAAATTTTTAACAAAATTTATTTTGAAGGATGAAGTTTTTCAATGACATTGTCAAAATGTCCTTCTTCGAGCCATGCTTCAATTTTATCCATAAATTCTTGAAAAACTCCAAAGGAAAAAACATTTCGTTGAGACATTAAAACATTTTCAAACATATTTTTGAGATGTGCTTTTGGAGTTCCATTTTTGACAGCACTGAAAAATACATCGTCGATAAAAGCATGAAGTGAAGCAGGTGAAAGTTGAAGATTTGTTGTAAATGTCGTTAAAGCATCAATAATAACTTGAATGGCTTTTGTAGAATAATATGTTCTTGCAACACTAAGGATATCTCGATTTACAAAAAGTACATCAGTTTTAATTTTTAATATTTTTGGCAGAATTCTGTTATTTTTGCATACATAATTTGCTAAAAGTGGAATACTTGAGTTTGTATTAATGTGTCAAAAAACTTACGTGCTGACCAATATATCCGCTTTTGATTATTATTTAACTGAACAAATACTGGTAATGGCCATAATTTTTCATTTGTGCCATTTTGAACATTTTGTGTAATTAAAAAAGTGCCATTCAAATAATCCACATTTAAACTTGGATGCCCTTCTTGATTTAACCATAAATTCATAAATTTTGTAACATTAAATGATTCAGAACACCAATCTTTCAATTCTGTTTCATCAACGGCATTTTGAATTTCATCGAGCAATTGTTGATAATTTGCATTTGAAAATTGATATTTTTGAATATAACTTTGCAAAGCTTTTTGTAATATTTCTGGTGAAATTACTCCTTCCAATTGCCGAATTACAGCTCCACCCATCATATATGTAATACCTAAATTAAAATTTTTTAAGATGTTTTTTATGCAAAATTTTACCATCGAAGCTGCCATTTTTGGTTATAATCGGATGATCATGTTTATCGTCGTTATCTTGGATAATGAATGAATTTTCTTTAGCAAATGTAGCATCCTGAAAGTTATAATTTTCAATTTTCTAATTTTTTTAAAGAATCGAAAAATGTGTAAAAAATAATTTTTTGCGAACGTTTTTTTTTCATTTGTCTTTCATTTTTTAGCACTTTTTTACGTTGGCTCAGTGGTCTAGTGGTATGATTCTCGCTTTGGGTGCGAGAGGCCCCGGTTTCGATCACCGGCTGAGCCCAAATTTTTTTCAACAAATTTTTTGTTTGAAGCTTTTTAATTAATTTAATTAAATATTTTTTATACGCGGCACCTGCTAAAATGCGGTAGCGGTAGGCAAATCAACCAAAATTTTCAATGACGCTTTGAAAATTTTGGTTGATTTGCCTACCGCTACCTCATTTTAGCAGGTGCCATTACATGCCCGAACGCATGTGAATTAAACGTACCATTAAATCTTTTTCTTTTGGATATGCCAAGGCCATAGCTTTATTTTCAAAAAAGTCAGCAAAGCCTTCATGGAGAAATATATCACCCCACCATTTATTTGTTACAATATCACCAAACCAATGATGTGATAATTCATGGCAGATTACATTTGTCATTAACATCCAAGAATATAATTGATTCTGGGTATTATTATTATTAGGATCTAATAAAAGAAAATTTCCGCTGTAAACAATAAGGCCAAAATTTTCCATTGCGCCAACAAACAAAGGGACTGCTAAGTGATCTAAAAAATTAAAACTTTTTAAATATTCATTAATAAAAAAATTTTACCAATCTTCTTTAAAGGTAATTGATAATTTGTATATTTTGTCATGGCATCTGTACATCTGATAGCACTTTTAAGTGCTGCTTCAAGTTGTCCTTTTCCTGAACGATATGACCAAATTCGTGTCTAAAATACCAAAAAACATTTTAATATTTGTAAAATAAAAATATAACCAAAATCCCATCTGAGGTAAAGCCTTGAACACCAACTAAATCACCAATTCCAATTGCCAACAAATAAGTGGACATAATTTCAGTTTTTTCAAAGATAACAGCTTCATATCCATTACTTAAACATTTTGTTTTAGTAAACTGTTATAAAATGGTATTAGTACGTACCCCACATCAATAGTCGAAACATTCATTGTATTTGATAATGCAACCCATGACTTTGGTTTATAAATCATTATTTCAAATGTTGCTTTATAATCGGGTTCATCAAAGCATGGAAAAAGAAGCCTTGCACCAGTTGTTTCAAATTGTGTTACATAAACGGCTTCACCTGAAGCATTCTTAGGATCTGTAGATTTATAGAATCCAAATCCTATATCATCACCAATTGCCCCAGAATACATAAATTGAACTAATACAATTTCGTTATACTCTAATTCCCGTTCGACTTCAATTGAAATTGTTTCATTTTCGGGTGTAATTAAAAGGTCAATAGTTTTTGTTTGATTTTCAGATGAAAAAACGATAATGTCTTTGTAGGCAGGAAGAACTAAATTTTTGGCATTCAAAACAATTTTTGAAGTTGGTTTTAATACAGTAAAATTGATAAAAATATAACCATCAAAAGTTTGATCTTTCTCTAAAATTTTAATATGATTTTGTTTGCAAAGCTTTGACAACAGTGTTGTTCCGGAGTCGGAGGCAGAGTCGGAGTCACGGTGGTGGAGTTGACTCCAAGTGGAATTTAAAAAAAAAGAAAAATGTGCTTTTTTCCGTAATAGTTTTCGTTTTAAAAAATTTTTAAAAACTAGAAGTTTTTTTCACCATTATTTTTTGCGATTAAAATAACTTTTTTGAAGATATAAAACAGTTTTTAAACCTTAAAAAAAGAAGAAAACAAGCATCAAAAAATCAATCCCACGTGCTTTTGAAAAAAAATTTTACTAATGGAGCCGATCCTTTGACTCCGACTCCGGAGTCATCGATGGAGTCATTTTCAAATTCGAAATCACAACACTGCTTTCGACAATAATGGTTACAAACCTGGATCAATTGTAACACCCGGTGCGTTAAAATATGGCTGAAGGATGAGTGAATAAGAAATTGGCTTTAAATCTCCTGGTAATCTTCGAATATTATTATCTGAAAGGCCAGCATTACTGAAGCAGAACACTCCACACAATAGAAGAAAAAGAAAATAACAATTCATTATTACACATTTTTTAATTATTTTAAATCATATTTATATGCTTCAATTTTGTTATAGAACTATTGTATTCTATAAAACTCCAAATAGCGTTTGAAACAATTAATTTTTGAATGCTTTGGTTTTTGATTTTCGTATTTTTTTGTATTTATTGTTAAAAATTTTTTTTACCGCGTTTTTACAATAAAGATTTATATCAATTAATAACGTAAATGAATGAAAAGGTTTTTATTGAATTATCAATATTATATCAAAATGCAAAAAAAATTAAAAACATATTAAAGGTTGTTATAAACATCAAGGATTCCAGCACTTTTTTGATGATTAAAAATTTCATTGTAATCACCCATTTTCCAAATTTGATCATGGAAAGTTTTGAGAGAAACAGGAGAAATTTGAAGATTTTTATTTGAAATTAATGCGTTGTAAATTGCATTTACAGCTGAGAGAGAATATTCCATTTTTGCAATGGAAAGTAAATCATGATTTATAAAAACTTCAGATGTTTGAAGAATTTCTGTTGCTGGAAGTTTTCTTCCGTCTTGGCAAACATATCCGGCTAAAATGGAAAGGAAGCATATGTTAGCACTGATTTTGTGGACCAGCCAGTTTTGTGGACCGTTTAACTAAAAGATAAGATAACTCGAAAACAAATTTGTATATGAAGTTGAAGTTTTGATATTCGGAATCTACAGCTTCTATTTAGTCTGTTAACTATTTATCAGTGTTTTTGGAAATGCTGTTATGGTATTTGTAGGAATTTCAAGTAGACACTACTTTTAATTATATTGTTACAACAGAATCATGGTTCAGGAAACTTTTTTTCTCTTATAATTGAACTTGAACATCTTTTGACACGGGTGTTTTTTAATTCAACGTAGTTACAAAAAAATCCGGATATAATGATTCCCTGATTTTATAAAAATAAGTTTAAAGAGATGGTTTAATACATTTTTCATTTTTAACATTTATGTATCAAATCATTTTCTCCCTTTAAACTTAGACACGGCCTTTAAATAAACTTACGAGCCAACCAAACCATATCATTTTTACCATTTTCATATTGAACAAAAACTGGCAAAGGCCATGGTGAATTTCCATTAAAAACTTTTTGAGTAATTAAAAATCTACCATTGACATAATCCGTTAAAAGTTCTGGAATATTTTTTTGATTTAACCATAAATCCATAAATTTCGAAACATTCAAAGCTTCACCGCACCAATCTTTCAAATTTGTTTCATCAACAGATTCTTGAACTTTGTGAATAAAATTTGCTGTATTTGCATTTGAATATGCAAAAGTTTTAATATAATTTTGTATTGATTTTTGAAAAACTTTTGGAGAAATTACTGCTTCCAATTGACGTAAAACTGCTCCACCTTTGTTATATGTGTATTCTAAAGTGTTGTTATTTGATAATAATATAATATTGTATTTAGAAACTTACTATCAAAATCTCCATCTTTTGTTACAATTGGATGTTCCTCCAAATGATCTCCAAAAATAATCTGTTGTAATGTAATATCAGCAACTTTAAGATCCTAAAAATATCAAAATTACCGAAACATTTTTTTTTTCAGTGGGAAATCAAAATACCGAAATATCACAATTATTTTTATGTTCGAAATCGAAATTACGATTTCGGTATTTTCGTCTTTTCGAAATCAAAATTTCGATATTTGCTGAAACTTACAATTATATCTTTTTCATTTGGATATGCTTTTGCTAATGCAAAAGTTTCAAAATAATTTGCAAGCCCTTCATGAAGCCATGAATCACCCCACCATTTATTTGTAACAAGATTTCCAAACCATTGATGGGCCATTTCATGACAAATTGTTCCAGCTACTTTATACCATTGTTGAAAGCCATATTTGTTGGCATAATTAATTTCTTCTTTATCATCCAATAAAAGCATTCGTTGATCATAAATTATAAGGCCAGAATTTTCCATTGCAAACATTTGTTTTTCGGGGATTGACAAATGATCTGTAAATTTTAATGTTTGTTGGTGAATTACAATTTGCATTACGAACAAAATTTTTCATTTAACTTGGCATTCACTAAAGAAAGTTTTTTGAAGCTCCAATGAATGCCTGATTTTTGGGTTAAGTTATAAAAAAAGTTAAATTTTTTTCATTCTCCCTTTAACAAAATTTCTAAAAAAATTACCCATTTTTTGAATTTTTAATGGAAAATTTGTGTAATTTGTTAAAACATCTGTACATTTAATTGCAGCATCAAGTGCAGATTTTAGTTGTCCTTCTCCTGCACGGAATGTCCAAATTCGAGTCTAAACGTGTTTAAATTTTACCAAATATTTTTGGACTTTAAGAACCCCTACCAAAATTCCATCAGCAGTTTTTCCTTCAATTTTAACAAAATCTCCAATTGCAAATGCAACCAAATATGTTGAAATCTTTTTAAATTCTTCAAAAACAACATAATCATATCCATCTCTAAATTTTTAAAATGCACAAAATTGTTAAAAAAAAAAAGAATTACCCAAAATCAGCAGTTTTTATTTCCATTTCATTTGATAATGCAATCCATGATTTTGGTTTAACAATCACAATTTTAAAGTTTGCTTTAAAATCCGGTTCATCAAAGCATGGAAAAATAGCCCTTGCACCCTTTGTTTCAGACATTGTTGCATAAACAATATTTTCATTTCCAAACAAAGTTTTATGAAAAGATTTGTAAAATCCACGTTCAGTATTAATCCCAATTTTACCAGAATATTCAATCGCTAATAAAATTTTTTCATTTTGCACAATTTCTCTTTCTAATTTTAATGAAATTGTTTCGTTTTCAGGGGATAAAATTATATCAACAATTTTTATGTATCCACTTTGACTTTCATTTAAGCCTTTTTTCATGCCCCATAAATTAATTTTCTCAAATTTCAATTGATGATAATTTAAAACAATGACAGAAGTTGTTCGAATAACATTTATAGAGATTTGAATTTTTCCATCAAATGTTTGATCTTTTTCTATAACAAGTCAAAATTAAATTTTTAAAGTAAGGTAAAGCCCCCCGAAACCTCGTGGATATGAAACTCCTGGAGCAGCAAAATATGGATGAAAAAATAATTCATAAGCCATCGGTTTCAAATCTCCTGGCAGCATTCGTACATTTCCACTTGTAAAACTTGGACTTCCATTTATCAATGTCAATGAATTTTTCAAAAAAGCCTTTTTCGATTTTAATCTAAATTTTTGTGGCTTTCCATTTGTTTCGTCAAAACAAAAAAGAACAAGAAAAATAAGAAACCAAAACGCTTTCATATTTGATTCTGTCGGAAGCAAAATTAAATGAACTTTTTACGGAATTTTAAAGATGTTTTTATATCAAACATTGGAAGCCTGAAATTAATCATTTCATCGATGAAACAAATGATGATATTTTGTTTTAATGCATTTTTTTTTTAAATGAATAATAAACGGTTTCTTAAATCATGACTATTTTTAAAATTGAAGCAAACGTTTTTTATAAACAAAAAACACAAAAATCAAATATAAAAAATGAAGAATCCAAAGGTTACTCTAAAAAGAACAAAAATTCTTAACACATTCAAACATTAAAATCGTCCATTAGTTTTATTTCCATTGCAAATGCAAATTCGTTTCTCAATATTAGGATTTTCCATAACAGCATTAATTGTGGATTGATTATGAGGGCAAAGATTTTGGGATAAAACAATCGCTTCAAGACATAAATGAAAATATTCATCTTTTAATTCTTTATTAGTTTTTTGAATTAAATTTCGTTCTGCATTTTGAATGGATTTTGACATTTCCTGTTTTTCAGCCCAAATCCAATTATTTCTCCATTTTGCCCATTTTCTTTCTTCTTTTGTATATTCTGATGGACGACCTCGTTTTCCTTCGGGATTTTTTAGCCATGAACATTCTGAGAAATCTGGCTTAATTCCTGTAAAAAATATTATTAAAAAAAATAGGGTAAAACATTTTATTAACTTTTTTCTTTTCTGCGACAGCTTCAGAATAACAATTGTCAACAAGATTCAGAAGGCTGAATTCAGAAGTTGGGCTTTGACTTGATGAAAAAGAAGAAGTATTCCATGCATTTCCATTTGATGATGAAGATGAATAAAATGTATGTGCATCAGGTGAAACACTATTTTGATAATTTCCATAATTTTCATTAAAATATCCATTCGAATTTGGAACATAGCTTTTCCAACTCATTTTTTTACAGCAGCGAATTTCGTTTTTTTCAAATTTAAGTTAAAAACTCCGTTGAAAAAAGTATAAAATTGTTAAAAGTCATTTTTGAATCACTTTTATATGCGCTTTTGCCAAAACTTTGCGATTTAATGAGTCTCGGATTCTGGCAGATTTCCTTCAATGATTCTCTGAGGCGCAGCCATCCCATTTTTTCTGTCAACATAAAATACTGACTGCTTTTTTTGAGTCATTCTGTTTTGCACACCTCTTTTTCTCTCTTTCTTTTCTTTTTTTTGTTTGATTGCAAATAGAAATAATTTTGGTTCGTTTTTTGGACTTGAAAAATTATTTATCAATGAAAAACACTAAATGTTTTTCATTGATTTTTTGTTTTGCAAAAAATGATAAAAGTTGAAGGGTTTAAAGCTTCGATTTGAAGACTTTCTTGTTATTAAAATAGAAAATGGTAAATTCTATAAAAGATACAATGTCATACAATTTATTATATTTTCTATGATTAAATGTTTCTTAACGTTTACACTTTATTGCAAAGATTTTTTATGTGTTTAAAAAATCAGTAAATATAATAAAATGCCGATAAAAATTATAGCAAGTAATATGGCAAGTATTGGGTTGTCTTTTAATTTAGAAAAAACATATTTTACATTTTTTTGATTTTTTGATCTCTGTTGTACAGGTGTGGTAGGCTTATTCCGTGATGGCATTTTGTTATGTTCAAGCATATATTTTTGAAGATTTCGTAAATCTCTACGTTTTTCATAATCAATTCCGTAACAATCGATATCAGGTGGAACAAAGTTTAAAGAATCTTGATTTAAAAGTTTATCGATTAATGTTGATATTTGATTTTTATAAGCTTGAGAAACGGAATAATAAATGTGAATAGACGCTTTAAATTGTCCATTAATTTCCTAAAAACTATGTTTATTGTTTGTTTAAACAATTACTTGCTTTTTTACATACATTCAGGTAGTCAACATAATCTTCAACATTAAAGTTTTCAGGAGTATTATATAAAATGAATTCTTTAATTTTTTGCAAATGTGGAATTTTGATAAAATTCTTGGTCGTTTCTGATGTAATACATTTTGTTCCTGTCCCAAAGGTGCCAAAATATGTTTTTAGAGTACATTTTATTTTAGAAAGATAATCATTATATACAGCGCTGTATACAGCAAAGCTATTGCAAAACTTACATATCTAATTTAGTCAAATTTGGCATAAATTCTAAAACTGTCTCAAAGGGAATTTCAATATGTCCTTTTTCATCAGTAACAAAAACTTCTCGTAAAATACATTCTTCAACATTTTGAGAAAATATTTTAAATTCATTTAATGATAATTTTTGTTTGCGTAATTCTAAAAATTTAACATCACATCGATAAATTTTTGGTATTAGCAAAGATGCAGCATTCGGTGAATGGTTTGATTCAATATACAATTTATTCAATATCCATAATTTTTCATTCAATTTAAGAATATCAAATCCATTTTCACCAAATTTTGGATTTGGGTATGTTTTAATTTTTGACGCCCGTGGATGCTTGAAAAACCATTTTGTTGAATTTACATGAATCATTTGTTGAACCATTAAAAATGCCTTTTTTGCATAAAAATATTTGCAGGATTCAAGTAATTTTTGATAAGAATTTGAATATTTTGTTGGGTTTAAAATAATATAATTAATTAACGGATTTGGAAGTGAAAAATCTTGAATAATTTTCGTTTTCCAAAAATTTTCATAATTTAATGATTTTGCTGGAGGATAATAAAAATTATAAAATTTATTTCGCATTTTTAAAGCTAGAGAAAATAGAAAAGTGGTACTTTTTTGGAAGACGAAAAAACTGCAAAAACTTCGTTGGACAATATAAATGCGAGACAAAAAGAGAGGTCAAATCACTTTGGACACAAAAAGAAAAATCAATGTTCTTGGAAGATGACAAGGGTGTGCCATTAAATGAATGCCATCATATTCATTTTCATATGGCACGCACAACCTTCTCTGAAGCATAAAAAATATCACTGCAAAATTTTTTTTATAGGCATAGTTGTGTTTGGGGCTTATTACGCATAAAAAATGTGTCAGACATTGCAACCCTTTTTATTGCCAAGTTTGCAAAATGATGACCTTCGCCGTAGCACAGAATGCAAGGGTAATCTGATGAGGAGATAAATGATAGTAAATGTGCGGAGTTTCAGCAATTTGCATAATTTTTACTTTCGTTCCCAAATTTATCAATGATATCAACAAGAAATTTGATTCAAATTACGTGATTCACCTTGTAATCTTTAAAAATGCTGCTTTCCATTTCACCTATTCAATTACTGTATCCCTTATTACAATTAGTTTTTCGTTCAATGCTCTTTTTAGATGATGCAACTTGAAGTCTTACAAACAAATTAGAAATCAGATAATTAGCTGTACTTTTTTTACGAAATATGAACGATTATTCATTAAATTAAACACATGAAATATAAAGTACATTCTATTCTAATAAAACGCTTTTTACTTTCGTTGTTTTTTTCATTATCAGTTAATATCACATAGCTGAATGACTTCTTGTTTATAGCTTCGAACACATTAAATGTGTATCATCGTTATTTGATGTGTAATGTAGCCAAAAATTTTTTAAAATATGTACATAAACTTCTGTTTCAGACTTTTTACTTTAATCATTACAAATGCATTCTATTACTAGAAACTTTTAGATTTGTTTGTTAAATCAACAATTATTGCACAAATGAAAGAATTCTTGCTTAATGACAAGACATAGCGGAATTTTTTATAGCTAAAATGAAAATAGAAATGGAGTCAAAAGAAATTCTTCTATTACGTAACATCTGGACAGCCCCATTTTCCATTTCTATTTTCAAAAAATTCCGTTGCGAAGAAGATAAAATTGAAAAAAGTTTTTTGATGCGTAATGAATCTGAGATATATAAAATAAAATTTTTTCTCGACTGTTTTTTTATATTACCTCAAATTATTTACTCTGACAGAATTGTTGAAAATTACCTTTGTTTAATATTTTTATTAGCTTAAAAAAACAAAGGCTTATCAAAAATTGTAGCCATTTCTTTGTCAAAAATAATTAAAAACAAAAACTTCCTCTTTTTTGAAAAACAGGGAAGTCACGATTAATAAAAATTAACACCTGAAAGAATAAACATCCTTCTTTCGAAAATATCGTAAAAATCTAACACAATTTTAGATTTGTTAAAAATGGCATTAAATGTTTATTATACAATCGCTGAAATATTATTTCCAATATTTCATTTATCGGTTGTAATTTTAATGTTTGCAAAACGGAATACAACTTTTAAAGGGCCTTTTTATAATACTTTTCGAATTGTAATTGTTGCAGATTTTTCTAATTTTCTTTATGTAAGATTTTGAATGGTTTTAACATTTTCTAAAAATTTTAAATTTAAGATTTGCCAATTTAATTTTGGACCAACAATTCCAGCTTTAATTCCACTTTTTCGTGAAAGTACATTTTTTGGTTCAATAATGATTTCAATATTTTCATATAATCTGTTTTTAATATATTTTGGACATACAATTATGGCATTAAATCGATTCACAATTATTTGGTTTCCATTAAAATATCAAAATATTTGGAAAAAACATTGGTATATTTATTTGATAATTATTTTACCATTTTTAAATCAATGTTGGAGAATTCATCAACCAGCAAGATATCAATTTGTCACAGAAACAACTGTAAAATTGTCTTATGTCGATCCTATTTTTGCGTCATTCTTTTTCATACATACTTCAATCATTTTTATTACTTTTACATTTTTTGCTGCAATTTTAAATGCATTTTCATTTATTAAATTTTGTCTTTATAAAAATAGTACATTGAATGTCAATGAAAAAAATTTGCTGTGTAAGTTTTTCAAAAAAAATTAAAGTTTAAAATGGATGTTTTTTTAGTTGTTTCAATGATAACTTTTATTGTTCAATTGCTTCGTTCAGTTTATACTGTACAATTGGCATTTTTTTCAGAATATACAGATTTAAGCGTTTCTTTAAGTCAAATTGCGCCATTTATTAATGACATATTCGGTTTATCTGGGACAATTTCATTGTTATTATTAAGGTAATGCGCCTTTTAATATTATTCTAAAACAAATAAAATGTTTTAGTAAAAAGACTCGAAGAGAATATTTATTATTTTATTTTCCGTGTCTTCGGGATTTCAAAATTTTTACATCAACAAATTCCAAAATTCTTGCCAATCCTGTAAATGTTATTACAACAACAATTCCAATTCCGATAACTTAATTTTTTCCTTATTACCTACAACAGCACAGAAGAATTTTTAATTGTTGGCTGCAACCTTAAGGATAAGGAAGTTATAAGCGCAATTATGTTGCGAAATAGTATTTTCAGCATTAAAATGTGACAACAAAAAGTACATTTGTAATTCAAGCGTGTTTAAATTATTTTTTAGAATAAATTACTAATTTTTAAGACGACTACACGAACACAAACGTGATTTTGAAAAAAAAAACAAAATGTAATTTTCAAAAAAGTACTGTATTAAAAACCGAGTTCTTTATTTTAATTGTTAATTGAGTTTGACGTTTTCGTCGATAATTAATTAAACTTTAGCTGTACTAATGCCTGTAGTAATGTTATTATTTAGTTTGTAGACATGTACCAAGCATGTATAAAAAAGTAAAATTTTAAATTATAATTTTAAAAAAATTTATTGGACACAGTTTACATAATCAAATTTCTATAACAAACAAATTTACAAAAAAAGCGTATTTTATTTCAAAAATGTTAATTAGTTTTATTTCCATTGCAAATGCAAATTCGTTTCTCAATATTTGGATTTTCCATAACAGCATTAATTGTGGATTGATTATGAGGGCAAAGATTTTGGGATAAAACAATCGCTTCAAGACATAATTGAAAATATTCATCTTTTAATTCTTTATTAGTTTTTTGAATTAAATTTCTTTCTGCATTTTGAATGGATTTTGACATTTCCTGTTTTTCAGCCCAAATCCAATTATTTCTCCATTTTGCCCATTTTCTTTCTTCTTTTGTATATTCTGATGGACGACCTCGTTTTCCTTCGGGATTTTTTAGCCACGAACATTCTGAGAAATCTGGCTTAATTCCTATAAATTGGTTTTTATTGTGAATGAAAATTAATTTGAATGTTATTACCTTTTTCCTTTTCTGCGACAGCTTCAGAATGACAATTATCAACAAGATTCAGAAGGCTGAATTCAGAAGTTGGGCTTTGACTTAATGAAAAAGAAGAAGTATTCCATGCATTTCCATTTGATGATGGAGTTGAATAAAATGTATGTGCATCAGGTGAAACACTATTTTGATAATTTCCATAATTTTCATTAAAATATCCATTCGAATTTGGAACATAGCTTTTCCAACTCATTTTTTACAGCACCGAATTTCGTTTTTTTCAAATTTAAGTTAAAAACTCCGTTGAAAAAAGTATAAAATTGTTAAAAGTCATTTTTGAATCACTTTTATATGCGTTTTTGCCAAAACTTTGCGATTTAATGAGTCTCGGATTCTGGCAGATTTCCTTCAATGATTCTCTGAGGCGCAGCCATCCCATTTTTTTCTGTCAACATAAAATTGAAAGAGAGAGATGCTGCTTGATTTTTTTCCTGTGATACGCATTTGTTCATTGCTTTCTTTTTTTGTTTGATTGCAAATAGAAATTATTTTGGTTGTTTTTTGGACTTGAAAAAAGTGTGTTTATCAAAAAAAAAGTGATACATGTATTTTTATTGATTTTTGTTTTTAAAAAAATTTTAAATAACTTTTATGTATATTTGTTACAAAAGGCTTCTGAGAGAGAACAAATAATTAAATTTTTATTAAAATTATAAAAAAGCATGTTTTTGTGGAATCCAAGGTTAATTGCTTTACAACAATTTATTAAATGAACAATGATAACAATAATGTAATAATATGTATATTTAATTAATATAGAATTTTTAAAAATTAATGAGAGATACTACAAAAGATAATGTTGTTAAAAATACAAAATCATAAAAAAGTTAAAGAAGTAAAAAATGATAAAAATTATTAAACAAAAATCAATGAACAATCACCAAGATCCTTGTCGATATTCTTGTCCGTCTTCTTCTCTGAAAAATTAATACCCTCTTTTAAAACTGCCACAATCAAAAGCAAAAGCTATAAAAAAAACCAACACAATGTTAATAATACAAAAGGAATATACAAATATGTATATATTTTTTAGAAGCTTTCAGAACGATGCTCTCGCCACGCTGTGCTGCAAATACACACTTTTGTCGGTTGTACTAAAATAAATGTATAAGCAAATCAGCAGCAGATTTTTGAACTGAGATTAAAAGAAAGAGTTTAATGTTAAAGTATAGCTTTAAGGAGGTAGACGATTTGATACATGTTTCATTTAACGTATATTTTTCAAAATGACATGAATTGGTGTTCTTTTGCCTAATTTTCAGGTTTATGGCATTTCGAAAAAAAACGTTAAAGATGAAAAATTTATCAAATCATGTGTTTCCTTTAATAACAAAAAAGTTGAAAGCAAAGGAAGGAAAAATTGATAATTTTGTATTAGCAGATAAAAAATGTGATGACAAAATAAAGTTTTATTTTATTATTAATTATGTAAAAGTTAGAAAAATTGAAAATTAAGCGTTAATAAATTCAAAGCAAAGAAAACCCGTGAAAATAGAAAAAAGCATTTTAAAAAATATAAAAGTTAAAAAAGCAGCAAATAATCTTTTGCAAATAATTTACTTGTCTTTTCTCATAAAAACAATAATTGCATCAATGATAAACAAAACAGCAGCTAGGAAATAGAATGCCTAAAAATGTTTATTTTCAGCTATCTTTTCAAATTATGCAAATTAGGAAAACTTACGGCTGCAGCGGCCCAACCTTTAACAACAAAACCAGTTTCACAACCGGGAATTCCGGCACATCCAGAAAAAGTTCCACCACCAATTTGTCGAATAAAAAGTGGCATATGATCAAAGCCTGTCGCATACCAAGTTTCAAAGCCACCAAATATCAAAAATGCAATTATACATATTACAATTACAATTAATTGCTAAAAAATATGATAATTTTGTTTAAAACTAAATTTCAAAAGATGATGATGATGCAATCCATGAATTATTTAAAAAATTGCTTACTGTAAATGTTAAATTTCTTCCATTTCCAAAATATACACAACTAAAAATTAATGGTGGAATAACAAATATTACTGATAAAATGATAATTGCAAGTTGTCCCCAAACACTAAAAAATGCTTTAACATTAAAAAATATGAAAATTTTAATAAAGGATTTACTTTTGTCCACGAAGTTGAAAATGTAAGGCACTATTCCATCGATCAATATTCATTGGAAAAAGGGTATTTGAGGGAGGGCAAATTTCTCGGCTTGTTTGTTGTCCATTTATTTCACGCCAAAAGCATACTCCCGGAGCAGTCATTACAAGGATCATTGCAACAATAATTAAAATCTAAAATTTTATTTTAATGTTTCTGTGTTTAACTTTTTTTGTACGAAATTCCCACTTTTAAAAAATATTAATAGCTAAACAAGAAAATCAGGTTCATTGCGAAATTCATTGAAGTTTTAAACAACTTCTGTACGGAATGCCTGATTTTCTTGTTCAAAAAAAGTTTTTTTTTAAAAACAAATCTTTTCTATTTTGAAAAAATATAAAGTTTTTAAAAAAATTTTGCTAAAATTTTTTTGTTAAACTATTTTGCTTTAAAAATAATGCTTTTAAAAAGAGCTAAATTGGGTTACATTCAAAAATTTCTAAAAACATATTTTTCGACTCCTAAAATTGGAAACATTTTTTAGACCCTAAAAGGCAGCATTGAATGAATTGAATGGTACTAAAATTTTTTTGACCAAAACAAATACCCTAATTTAGTTCGCTTTTAAAAAGTATTAAAAATCTTACCAAAATGAATAGCCTTAAACCCAATGAAATTCCATTTAAAAATCTTCCGGATGCCATTTCTCTTTCTGATGGAGGTGGAGGTAAAGAAGTTCCTCGAATAGTTACGTGTCTTGGAGATGGTAAATTTGTTACTGGAACTGTTGTAGATTCAATGGGTCTTCGACGATAATTACTTGTTACAATTGGAGTTAGCGATTCTTCGTGTTCAAATCTTTGTGGTGGAAGAAATTGTGCTTCACGTTTTCCGTTGGTACTATAATTTGAAGTATTTGAACGATAATTTGGAGATGTTTCTTGTGCTTCAAATCTTTGTGTTGGATAATATATTTCACGTTTAACTGTAACGTTTGGATTATTTGGACGAGTTGTTGTAGTTATATAAGAATCGTTGTGAGAGTTGTTGTTGTTGACCCGAGTACTGTAGGTATCAGTATTATTGTTTAAACGATTATTGCTATAAGATGGTGGAGAATATTCAATTTCGTTTGAATCACCAGAATTATTATTATTATAATTGTTATTAACAATTATTGAACGAAAATATGCAGAACGTTCTTCTTGAGCTCGACGAGGGGAAGCTTGATTCCGACGAATTTCTTCAAAATGAAATGAATTATCGTTTCGTCGATCAAGTACAACCGCCTTTTCAAAGGAAGATTCCCGAAATGTTTCGTCTTCAATTGGAGGATTCACTGCTGCAATATATTAGCTTTTCTTTGAACTTTCGACGACAATTGAAAGCAGTCGACGACGTCCAATGAAGCGTTGAAAAAGGGAATAAAAGTATGTATTGAAGTTTGAAAGGTGAAAAAAATGGCAGTGAAGTAAAAAAGGTTGGCAGTAAAACTTTGTTCAACAATAGAATTCAGACAGCAGCTATGTTTTTATAAATGCCAAAAAAAACTAAAAAAAATGGGTCAATCATAAAAAAATTGCTAAAAGTTTTAAAAAATGCCAAAAAAAAGAAACAAACTTGGATATAAAAAAAATATGATGAAAGCTGCTTTTCAAGAAGAATTTAAAGAACTTCGTCAAAGTTGCGGCTTTTAAAAAAAAAAGATGATGATGGTCAGTCAATTTTTAGCTTGTTTTGGATGAAAGCCAAAAAGAAAGCAAAACTTTTAACTTTTTATTCTTTGTTGCTAAAAAAAGAAAATAAAATGAATGTTATTGTTTGAATTTTTTTCAAAAGCAAAAAACGGCAACAATTAAAATGTGTAAAAAATGTTTGCAAAGTTTTTTTTTGGAGGAAAAAGAACACGCAAAAAAGTAATAACAAAAAACGAATTTCCTGAAACCTCTTCGTTTTTGGCGAATACGAATAAATTCATGATTCGTTTAATAAAATTAAAAAAGTTTTAGTTTTGTTGATTCTTTGATTCATCAATTGCTTCCGAATCACAGGAAAAAAGTGGTTTTTAAAGTTTAAAAAAGCGAAAAAAACTTTCTGCTTGGCGCTACCGTAAAGCTTTTTTTTAAAAAAAATGATTTATTTAAAACTAGTTTTCTAATAATACAATCGCCTAAAAAGATTAAATGCTTAAAAATTGTATTATAAAACTTGTTAAAATCCTAAAAATAATAAAATCCATAAACGGCAATTTTTACAACTAGCATTCGCCAACTTTTCTGAACAATAAAATTTTACAAAAATGGAAAAATAATTTAGTGAAACCATAGGCTACTGTAACCCTAAACAAGAAACAATAAAGCTTTTTGTCAATGTTGAACGTTAAAATATTTCAACTCAAAAACGTTCCCCATCTTCAGTAAAAAAGTAAAATAAAACTCATGAAACAGAAACAACAAAAAACTTTTAAATGATTTTTTTTCAAACGCCCGGTAAACCCCTAAAATAGAGTACACATTTTCAAGAATTATTATTATTATTTCCTGACACTGTATACAAAAACTATAACAAAAAAAAGAGAAAACAAAAAATGACGCTGAAATAAAAAAGAGGAGATGAGATCACGCAAAAACGAGTATATAGATCATCGCTTGAGCGAGCTGTTACATGCATTTGGAAGTAGAAGTAGTGATGTATTATTTTATTGCCTGTCGTTGTCAAGATCAACCGGATATTTTATTTTTATTTATTTGTTACTGTGTGTGTGCTGAGTCGATTATATCTCTACTTACATGGTTGTATAAAAAAAATTCTCTTTTTTTATTGTTGTTTCAGTGAAGGGAGATCATAATCATTCATCCTCTTCCATTTCTAAAAAAAAGAGGTTACGCTTGAATGATGCAAAATCCTATTCTTTCCATCATCGTCATCGTGTCTCCCATATTTGTTATTTTTTTATTTTTAAAAAATAGTAAAAGTTTCACAAAAAAAAGTTTTATTCCTGTTAAAATGAAACAAAAGAAATCGAGAAATGAAAAACTCGATTTATTTACGGCTTAAAAAACAGAAGGATTTATGAAAGATTTTTAAGTTTTAAAGCTGATTTGATAGTTTTTATTGTTGTTGGACAAGTTTGAATTAGATTTTTTGGAAAAAATTACAAAACTTGTTCCAATTTTTTATTTGAAAAAAATTGTCGAAAATATTACAAAATTTTCAACAACTTTTGTAATATGGATTCCATATTATGGAAGCAATTACAGTAACCAATAAAAAAAGTTACAGTATTTAAATGAGAAAATGCTAAATTGTAGAAAAATGCATTCAATATATATATATAAACTCTTTGTAAAAAAAAGCTTTCAAAAGGTAAATAAAATTTTATTTTCTTTGTAAGCGAGATTTATAAATTTACTAATTACAAGAAAAAAAGTAAAATCTCTTCCAAAACTTCAATGCAAAGTATTAAAAAAACGAGGAAATTTTAAACAAAGCTTTAGAAAGCAAAAACTTTTTTAAAACTTTGAGCATTTAAAATATTGCAAAAATGTATAAATGAAGAAACGCAATACTGTAGGCAAAAATATAAGGAAAGATGCCACACACATAAAAGCAAAAATAAGTTAGGTTGAGCATTATGCAATTTTTTATTATTCAAGAGTTTGAAGAGACATTAATTGTTTGAGCACTTTATTTTGTGATGTTTCACGAATTTCACCGGCAAGAAACATTTCATCAACAACAGTATAAACCTAAAACATTGTTAAATAAAATAAACAATAAAGAATACTAATGCAATATAAAGCTCAAATCTGCTGATGCTAGAGATATGACTAATCACATTTCACAAATCTTAAAAATTCTTACCTTATAAAAGTTAAATACTAAATCAAGTTCACAAACATTATGAAAATATTCATTTAGCACTTCAACAAAGTTATGAATTGCTTCAAGATAATATAAGTTATTATCCATAATATCAACACAAATACAAAAATATAATCCGGCATATCGGCGATATACAATCTTGAAATTTCGAAACTGAAACAAACATTAATTATTTAACAACAACAAAAGCAAAGTAAAAACTTACTTCAACAAAATTTGTATGTTTTGCATCTCGAACAGTTACAACTGCATGAACTTCTTCAATAAGCTTTTGTTTTTCATCGTCATCAAAATGCATATACCATTTTGCAAGCCGTGTTTTTCCAGCTCTATTTTGAATTAATATAAATCGAATCATTGCTACAAATTATTTGGTGATGAATTAATAAATAATAATAGTTTAAAGTTGATGAATAAACAGAAAATTGAAGTTTTTTTTGCAGTCGTTAAAATTCGATTCGAACAAATTCAATATATTATTTTTCGTGGTGAGAATTTTGTCTTTGATGCAGGACGTGTTTTTTTAAAAAAATAATTAGCTCTAATTTTGTGCAATTTTAAAGTCATTTTTATGTATTTATTTTTTACCAAATTGATATAATACAACAGAAGATGACAAAGATGAACAAAACAAGAAAAAATGTTATTCGTGTAAACAAAATATATTTTCTATTTTGTGTAAAAAATTTTTGTTATTTTCTCAAATAGCTTTAATTCAGTTTATTCTCTCTCCTATTTTTTTCATTACATAATTACAATTAAAACGTTTTTAAAATATCAATTACAATTTCCTTATCCATTGAATCAAAGCCTGGGGTTGCAGCGATATGTTGCAAATTTGGTCGAATAAATGCATAAAGTCTTGTACAAAATTCTTTATCCGAATACTTTAATCCAACTAATAATCTTTCACATGCATTCTCAAATGACATTGTATCAATTAAAAGCTGAAGAGAATATTTCTAAAAATTAAAGGAAGATAAATTTTTAGAAAATATTACAAATGATTTTTAGAATTAGGGGATATATGAAATCCAATTATGTAAAACTTACAATAAAACTGTTCATTTGATATTTTTGTGCGATCGTATATAAATCAGTTTCAATCTTTTTAGAATTTTTTACTTTATCCGTTTCACAAAATTCAATCATTTTTTCAACAATTTCTGCTTTAAAATCTGGAATTCGAACTCGATTTTCGATTGCTTCTTTCATATTCGATGCAAACATTGCTTTGAAGACTGGCGATCGAGCGCACATAATTGCTTTATTTGCCTAAAAAAGAGATTAGATGTTTTTTAAACGGAGCGAACAATTTGATATATTTTTCTTTTGAACCTTTTTTCAAAATGGCATGAACCTAATGATCAGAGTCCTTTTCTATGTTTTTTTTGTCAGATTTTCAGGTTCTTGCCATTTTGGAAAAAAACATTAAAATGTAAAATGTGTCAAATTGTTCGCTTCCATTTTAAAGAAGACAAACTCGAAATTCTTTTAAGTCACATTCAATAACAAATTCCAAATCTTTATCATTTCGAAGATCATCAATTAATTTTGGGATAGTTCGTGTAAAATGAAATGATTTATCAGATTCAAATGAAAAATTTCCTTCACAATAAATTACACCCGCTTCAACGCTTTGTGCTTCAGCTTCATTTCGGCTTATATGAGCTAGAAAAAAAATAGAAGGGAATTCAGCCAAAGCTTTTCGTCGAAAAAATCTCTTACCACTTCCATTCTTAAAAACTCCACCTCCATCAATTCTAAATAAACAACCGTGTTTAACAATTTTAAATTGAATGTCATGCATTCGTAGCGAAACTGGATTACAAACATATAACTTTGGACTTTCTAAAGTAATACCTATAAACTTTGAATTTTAAAACATTTTTTACATGTTAAAGCAAAGAACCTCGTTGCCATAAATCACTTTTTAAAAAATCTTCAATTACCCATTGTACAAATACCATAAAATGATTGTTCTAAAACATAGATATTATTACAGGATACAGAAATCTGCATAAAGAAAACATACTTCTTGTTTTGCAGAAATAACAGTAATTTTTGACATTTTTTAAAAAAATTGATTTAAAAAAGATTTTTACAAAAATAAATGATGATTTGTCTTTTTTGAGAAAGGAAGGAAATACTCGAGTAAAAAAAAAAGTGAGACGTCAAAAAACTTAAGTAAGCTTTAAATCCATATCCCTTTGTCTTAGACTGTTTGCTGCTGCTCTTCTTTAAAGAAAAAGAAAACAGTGAACACATTTTTTTGTGAATGAGAAATTAAAAAACAAACAAATGAAAGATTTTTTAAAGTTTGTATTTATTTATAAAATGAGGGGGAGATTTGCAAATTATTTATAGCTGTTTTCTTTGATAACTTTGTTTTTATCCATTTTTAGGATAAATATTTTTTCTTCCGTTTATTTCTCTACTAAATTTGTTTTAAAAGTACAAAAAAAGTAGGTGAGTTTTCTGTCATACAATATTGATATACTGTAATTTATTTAAATATTACTTAAAAAAATTGAAAATTACAAAAGGCATTATTATTTTTAAAAAACATATGATTTTTATAAACATTATTATTATAAATTGCAAATAAAATTTTCAAAATTTTATGATGGAACTGATAAATGATGATTTCCACTACTATTTATACTTACAACTTTGGTAGTTTTTCCAAAGACTTTTAACCAAAATTCTTGAAAATCTTCTCTGACAAATTTGCAAATTATTAAAAGTGCAATAGGATTTACTAAACACGATAAATCAATAACATAATCGGCTGAACGATTTGCAAGAAGTAGCAAATTTGGAAGATTATAAGAATTTGCAAAAATTACAGTACCATAATAACCTCCAACCAATAGCTCAAAAAATAAGGTTACTGTTGCATGCCCCAATAAATACATTTCTCGTTTTATTGCAATTCCATTGTGACTAATTTGTTTCAAAAGATGTCGATACCGTGCTATTGTAATAAATGTTAGAATAAATGAAAAAAATGACGATGAAAGAACAATTGTTGGACCTGCGATTGATTGGTACTGAAATAAATTTGAATTTTTAACTTTTTTACCCGGAAAGATTAATGTGATAAAGTTTATGAAAAAAAAACACTTATTATTAAGATTCAAACCCATAACATACTTGTCCAAAGCCTCTACCAATTGAGCCATGCAAACGCAAAAAATTAAAAAACTAATTTTTTTAATTTATTAAACTTACACTTTTAACCCATATTTCATTATAAAACGCAAAGATAACTCCAGGTCCCAAATCCAGGTATACCATTGTTCCAGCAAATCTTGGGCTGACAAGCAAAAGCGGAAAAATTGGTAAAAACCAAATTAAACGATTTCCAAGTTTTCCAATTTTTGTTTTTCCATTTTTCATTAAAAAGAATGAAACCCAAACACGATTGATTGCAATTGCAAAATGATAAATTGCTTGTGAATATAAACAATATCCAGAAATTAGAAAACAAATTGTAATATAAAGTGTATGAGATTGAAGCCATGGATGTAAAATTTCATATTGGGTAAATCTTGACATAAAATTACTATTTATCATATTTGCCATATCCGCAAATGAAATGATTATGTAAAATAAATAAAATGGCGAAGTATAAGTTTTATTTTTTCGATATCGTTGTGTTACAATGAATGATGTAACAAAGAAATGAAGGATTAAAGCAAAAAATACAAAAGTCCAGTAAAAATAGAAAAATATTGGAACAGCCGTATTTTATTGCAAATGTGTTTTTATGTTTTATCAAAATTTTGTAAAAGCAAAATTAGTTACTTTTAGCAAAAAAACGTTTTTAAGTATTAGTTTTTGGCTGTAATTTTATGTTTTATGTATGTAATTTTTGTGTGTGTTTTAAAAACAAATAAACAATTTTAAAAAGCTAAATTTGAAGAGATAAATAAATACATTCTGAAAAAGTATGTAATTAAAAGTGTGATTAATTACAGTATTTAATATTCAAATTTGTTTGTAGCTAACAGCGTGGGCGATTTTGTTGATGTATTTTCATCGTATTTTTTTACAGTTAAAAAAAGTAATAAAATATAAATATAATTTACTGTGATAGAAAAGCCTATATTTGAATAATGACAAAATTAATCTTATTTAATATTTTATCTAAATGTAATAAGGAAACAGTTTGTGAAATTATAAAAATAAAATGTTTCCTTAATTAAAATTTGTAATAAAAGCATATTAAACTCAAAAGGTTGCGTTATGTAATAACAAAAACAATATCAACTTTTAACAAAATTTACCAAAAACATATTTATAGAAGAAATTTACATGTCGCATATATTTCAATTTTATGGATTTAACGAAATGGAATAGTTAGGGATTATTGTTGTTACAAAAGAATATGATTCAACGGTGATTTTACATTATAAAATGTTAATATATTTATACGGAAAGAAAAAAGAGCAGAAAAAAATGAAAAAGAAGCGATTCATCATTTCTGAGGAAACCTTTTAAATATAAATCATAAAATTGTAATGTTGGAAGAATGCCACGATTATTTCAAATGTTTAAATGTTGAAACTACTAACAAAAAATAATATTTCATTTTAACGTGTTTTTTTTCGTAATGTTTTCTTGCGTCGCCTTGACGATCGAGCAAAAGAACAATAGATAACCCTGATTGTCAGGTTTATGGATTTTGAAAAACATGAAAAATATACCATAGCCTCCCTTAACACGAGAATTTCAAGGAAAAGGAATTTTGTAAAAATATCTTTTTAATAGTAGTTTTTTTTGATAAAATTCATTTTTTGAGTTTTGTAAAAATTAATAATTTCAAAAACACATAAAACTTGAATTTATTTTTTTTTCAGAAAAGGATAAAAAATAGATATTACAAATAATTATTTCTTTTCTAAAACCGGATATACGGATTGCGTGTTTTACGTAATATCCAAAATGAAAAATAACTGGATATATTATTACTTTTTTCTGTCTTTTTTTCATTATAGGTTCTATTTTTTTTACTCAAAATTGTTGTTATTTTTGTTTTCTACTTCAAATTCCAAAGAAAAAAATTCACCGGTTCGTCTTATTTTTTTAAGTAAAAAAGTGGAGTAAAAACTGCTGCCAAAAAAAAGTAAAAACAGGTTTCATCTTTTTTCCAAGAGTCACGAATCATGGAAGGCTCTTTCCTCTATGACCTCGCGCGTGGTCTTTGAAACTTACTTTTTTTATGTTTCCGAAAAAAAACTAAAAGAGTGATTTTAATAACCCTGTTTTTTTATGTTGAAGCGTTTTTTTTTCTATTTCAGGTAAACAAGATTTTTTTTAGTTTTTGACATTCTTTTTTAAAAATATGGTTGCATCTTCTGCACTTGGATATGGATTTGTTGGGATTACAGTTGTTGCGACATTATTTACCCTAATTTCATTTTTTACACCATCTTGGAGAACTTCAGGTGATTATGGACTTGGTGCAGGTGGGGTTGGTGGAATAAATAATGGTTTTGTTGGTAATGGTGGATACAATGATTATGGCATTAAATTTGGTATAGTTACATACAGCTGTGGAACATATGGAAATTCATTTGCATATCAAAATTGTTATGCTCAATGGAATGTTAGTTTTATTTAAAATATAATAGAAAATTCAATTTTTGGCATGGCATTTAAAAATTGTTTATACATTTTTTAATGTAAATTTTTCTATGGCATACATTAATTTTCGAAAAGTTTTTTTACCCTATCTTGAAACAGCATCAAAACATTTTTGCTAAAAACTAGTGGAAAAAGTGATTCAGTTAGCGTTCAACAGTCACTAAACTTAAAAATTTGATAGCAATTGTTTGGTTTAAAATGATTCAAAAATATTCTAAAAAATTCTCGGAAATTTTAGACTATTCTCCCACCTCCGATATTGGAGTTGGTGGAGTTAGATCCTCTGATTAGTTCCAAAAATAAACTTGTTTGAAAATGGGAAAGCATAAAATATTTTAACTTTCATCATTTTAGGCTCGAAGTGAATGGTTTATTGTTTTGTTAATGATTGTTGCAATATTATTTCAAATTGCTGCCCTTTTAAGTGCATGTATTATCCCACAAGCAACACCAAAATATTATTTTGCAACACCAATTTTAGCAACAATTAGCACCGTTTTTCTTTTATTGGCTATTGTAATTTATGCAATTAAAAGTAATTACAATTATTTGGGATCAAGTAATGGCATTGGAATTGGTGGAGGAGTTATTAATCCTGCAATTGGAGTTGGTGGAGTTGGAATCTCAGATTATTATTATCATTATGGTTACTCATTTTGGTTAGCAATTTTATCTTTCGTTCTTATGTTTATTGCGACAATTGTTGGATTTCTGGCTTCTAAAGTTTATCGAGATGAAGCAATTCGATATTATAATGGCCGACCAAATCCTGCTGCAGCAACATATTAACCTCCATTTTTTATTTTGTTTTTTCAAAAATGCTTTTTGGAACAAAATTTTTTTATTGTAAATTTTATGTATAAACGTTTTTTGTTCATTTTTTTTGGAAATAAATTTTTAACTTTTTTAATCTTTTGTGATTAAAAGCTTTTGAAACATATGACAACAAAAAATGCATCACTGATTTTTGATAAAAGTGAAAACCTTTATAATTCAAAAAAATGGAGGTTAAAAATGTCCCACGTCCAAAAAAATGTAAAACTTCCTTTTCCATGTGTTTGTTTTTATTTTTTCCTATTTTTGACGATGAATAAAAATAACATTTTTAAATAAAAGTGTTGCGTAAAAATTTTTTTCACTAATCTGGTTTTTTGCAAATAAATGAAAGTTAAATTCAATGTTTTTAATTAGCAACAGTTTTTTCTGATGAATGCAAAAAATTTAGCTAATCAGAGTTTGATGGTTTTTAAAAATGTTTAAGAATTTTTGTTTATGTTTTATTATAGAAAGCACAAAATTATTCAAACATGCAAAATCATGATTTAAACAATTGGGAAGCTAGCTCGTGTTGCAATTCCACAATGATTATTTTTATTCCTTGCCATTAAAATATATCCTTTATCACCCCAATCTTCACCCCAACTATTTTTAACAATCCAATAATCACCAAATTTTGGATGAGTTCCATATCCAACAGCTAAAACTCCGTGATCCAAAGCTTCTGAGGTATTTCCACAATTGGTTCAAAATAAACTCCAGATTTATACATTTGAAAGCTATCATGTCCAGCATCAATGGCAACAGCAATTGGGCCTTGTGTTGCAATGGCACATTTAAGAGCTTCTTCATCCCCAGATGGAAGGGCAAAATATCCAGTTTCATTACTTCCAAGTGTACCATTTTTAAAACGGCATTTACCTTGTCGAAATTCATATGGATAACTTTTTTCTGAATCAATCCCATGATTTTCATCAATATATTGAAATGCCTAAATATAAAGTTGTAATTTTTCGTCGAAGTATAAAAACATGCATTATTAATTTCGCCACCATTACAACCTAGATTACCAAACGGAGCAGAACAATCAATTAAATTTTGTTCACTTAATGATACCAAATTTCCTGTAGCACGTTTATGTTGACCTTCTAAAGATGCAATAGCAGAAAAAGCCCAACATGAACCTATAAACATTAAACTTTTTTTTACATTTCAGTTTTAAATTGGAGCTACTCTGGTAGCATTAAATAATTCTGACTTAAATTTTCAAAAAAGAGCTATGACAAAAGTACTTACCACATTGTCCTTGATCTTTGACATCTGTGACATAATCCTTTTCTCGCCAATCTACAGCTTTTGGAATAAAAGAATTCAACGGTTTAAGCCATTTAGAAGATGATGATGTTTTGGCATTTAAATTAGATCGATAACCATTTAATTTCTTGTATTCTGATTTTGGAAGATCCATGAGATGATTCATTCCAAGTTCAAATGTTACTTCACCTTTTTTAAAAGCGGCATTGTGCTTTTTAATGACTTCATTGGCATGAAAAAACGAAAGTAAATGCCGAATTTCTTTATCTTTTACCAAAAATTTTTTATCTAAAAATTATAATGAATGGGCATTTGTTCCATTTTAACTTACTGTATTTCATATTATAAGATACCCAAGCTTTATAATCTCCATTGATAAGCGTTTGTTTATCGCTTGGTGTGAGTTTTATCTTTAAAGTTGATGCTGTTGCTAAAGACACAAAGAAAATAAACAAAAAATTTAAAATATTCCTCCAATTCATTCCTAAAAAAAACTTTTTATATAGCAGTTGAAAAAAGAACGATAGAAGAATGAACAATAAAAAACAATGGCAATGATTGAAATCTTTCTGTTTTAAACAAATACTCAATATTTGTGCACTTTTGCGAAAAATATAAGTATGTAGTTCCACTTATAGTCAGTTTCTGTTTTTTTGTTGAGGACAAACAATTGTTGGGCAACGAAAACTGTATCGTCTTGTCCCCCTTAATCTTAAAAATGCATTTCTGTGACAACAAAAGATGAAGAAAAAGTATTTTTTATTTTTTATGAAAACATTGAATCAAACTTTTCAAGATTATAAAAAGAGATGATTATGTTTTATTTATAAAATCTTGAAATTAAAAAACAATCTGATATTTAAATCCTTAAATAGCTTGTAAAACGCATTTTTGAACAAACATTTGACGTTGTTTCTTGTTTTTTAGTTGTAAAAAGCAGCCGCTTTTTTGGGATCAAAGGTTCCGAAAATTTTTTGTTTCACCTGTTCTTGGAAAAATTAACGAACCCAGAAAAAAAAATTTAAAAACATTATACTTTTTAATTTATTGCATTTCATTTAAAGCTGTAAAGTATTCATTAGAGTTGTATAAATGTCTTTAAAAGAGGGTGAATATTGTTTTGGATATCCAAATGTCTCTGATAAATCATGCTGCTCTGATTATATATCTTTTTGTCGAGAAGTTAAAACTCCAATGGATTATCCAAATTTTTGTATTGATCGAAATAATTTTGGACAATATCAGTCGGTTTTGGAAGAAACGTTGGCCATTTTGGATATTATTTTATCAGTTCTGATTCTTTTAATTTCAATTTTTGGAAAAATTGAAGGAACTTTTAAATGGTGCATTGGAAATATTGCAATTTTTCATCTTTTTTATCCTATTTTTACACATTTTTTGCTTGGATATTGGTTATATACTTTTGTTTCCACAAATTATAAAATATGGGGTTGGAGTCGTGGTGCTGCAAATGTTGTGACTAATGGAGTTTTAAGTAATAATTATTTAGCAAGCTATTTCTTTTCCACATATTTGTTTTCTAAAAAAACATTTTCAGCATTGGGAACTCAAGGTATTTCAACATCAATCGCTGCATCGCTTCCTTTGGCCATTAATCGATATCTTTTGACACATCAATCAAAGACTTACGGAATTTTCTTTGGAAATAAAAAAAGAATTGTTTTTTGGTTATTTATGTATGATTTATTGACATTTGGAACATTTTTTACAGTATATATGTGCTCACAATTATCCAATTGGGACATCATTGGTAAATTCCCATCGATTTACTACAATGTTATTACCGTTTCTGCTGTAATAATCTCTGATTTATTTAGTTTTATTTTAATGGGATTTGTTTTGTATCATATTTATTCTTCACTTGCTCTTGTAAAACAATTGGATCAAAAAAAGCTTATTCAAGAAAGAAAACGTATTGCATGGATAATCGTTTTTCAAACTTTTATCAATTGTATTTTATCTTTGTCTCGAATCGTTGGATTTTTTAATGTTTCTCAAAGTTTCGCAGAATTACCTGTTTTGGAATGTTTTGGGACAATTCCAATGTTTTATGGCGTTTTTTCGTATGTAATTCAAGAATTTTTTGTTTGTCTTGATGGCATACTTTATATCTTTTTTTTAACACCATATCGGTTAGAGCTATTTAGATTTATTAAATGGGTTTTAAGGTTAAACAAAACACATAAGGTCACAATTATTTCTCAAACACCAGTAAATTCTACCAATAAAACAAAATAAATTTTTTTAAATTCAAAGATCTTGTAATTATTGTTTTTCAATTTTTTATTTCTTCATTTTTGGAATTAATTTTGTGATTTGTTTACCTTTGTCTTTTTTTCTGTCGTCGAAAAAATGGGCGATTAATCGATTTTGAGATATCATTAAATAAAAAATTACAACTGTTTTTTAAATCAATCTAATTTTTTTACAAATTTAAACCAATAAGGTTTAGAAATCATTTTATCTATCCCCCATATGGTTCAAAATCGTATATGATAGATTTGAGAACCGCTTTTTTAAAACTCAATCGGTATTAAAACTTCTTTTCTTTCAACCTTCTTTCAACCTGTAAAAATTCTGATTTCTTTTCAAACTGTAAAAGATGTTATCCAAATATGTTTTCAAGTAATTTCTAAAATAAATTCAAAAAAATTTTGGTTGAAAGTTAGATGGAATCATTGGATTGAAGAAGAAATTGCATTACAACTTTAAATATTTCATCGATTTTTTAAAAAAAATTTATTGCAAAAGTGTATTGAAACAATTATAACTTCCGGATAATGTAATTTTTGAACTCTTGTAATATGCTTTTATTTGATTTAATGTCATATGTTTTCCTTTTCCTATAAAAAGTAAAAATTGAAAAACAATGTAATTGCATTTACAAAAAATAAAATAAAAAAAGTTTTTTGTTGTTTTTGAATGGCACGGTTCATTTTTATAAGAAACTATTAATTTTGTTTTCATTTGTTTTGAACAGGGTTTCACAGAGATTAAAAAAATATTTGCAAAATAAAATAAAAACAAGTCGGAAAAAAACAGCTATTTTTTTGCAAATTTGTTTGTAAGCGTTTTATTATTTAAAGATACCCGAGAAACGTCATTTTCATTTTTATTTATTTTTCTAAATAACACAAAACTTATTTTGGAATAATTACAATTATTACGTATTTTTCATTTTTGTATTACTTTTTTTACATCTTTTTTGAATACTTTTTTAAATACAAAAAAGTTTGTAAAAATTTATTCCAAAATTTGTATCCAAAAATCATGTGTTATATTTTTTTAAACTTAAAAAAACGTGCCTTTTGTTTTTTTGTAATTTTCTGTGTGCGAAAATTCTCAAACTTTTTTTTCAAAACTTTTAAAACAATTATGGTTCAATTGTGCAAAATCTAAACTTTCTCCCTTTTTTGTATTCTTTCACGTATATTTTTTGATAATTAAAAAAATGAAGTAAAGCATAAAATTGGAGGGAAAAAAAGGTTTGCAAAAAATAGTGTTGCTGTTTTATAAAAAATTATCTCATGACCTGAAAATAGGCGTTTTTGAATTTGCAAAAATATTAAAAAGCGTGAAAAAAAATATTTAAAACTTTAGTTTTTGTTTCATAATAATATTTTGCTTATAACTCAACCTGAAAATTAGGCACATTTATTGAAGGAGTTTTTGTTTTCTCTAAAGTTTCAAAAAACTTCACTCCGATAAATCCCTGATTTTCAGGTTTATAAGAAATTTAAAGGGAGTGGATGGTTTGATACATTTTTCATTTTTAATCTTTTTTTGAAATGGCATAAACCTGAAAATCAGGCAAAAGAACAATAGAAAAAGACCCTGATTTTCAGGTTTATGCCATTTCGAAAAAATTTTTTTAAATTGAAAAATGAAACTTTCCACCGCCTTTAATAATCATTTATCTTTTAAAATATGCTTTAAGATTTTTTAATAACTTTATAATTTGTAAACCATAAATATACTTTTTTTAATTAAAACAATAAAAATTTTAAGTTTAAATCCGATATCAAAAATGTTATGGCACTATTCCCGTTGCATTGAATATCTTGGATTTTTATGGATTGGCATTACTGTTCCATTTCAAATAATTCTTCTTCTTTCAATTCTTCGAAGATTTAATTATTTTAAAATCAACAAATCTTTTTATCTTTTTTATGTAATTAATACTTTTATGGATTTAATAAATCTTTTTTGTGTTTGTTTTGGAATGCTTTTTCCAGCATGGGGATTTTTTATTATGGCATATGTAAATATTGGTGCAAATTTGGGTAAATCTTTTTTTGGCATTTTTTTAATCTTTTGAGATTACTTTTTTAGGAAAATGGTTATTAATTGCATCATTTTGGAGTCGAATGAGTCAAGGAATTGCATGTTTAATTATTGCTGTAAATCGATGCTCAGCTATTTTATATCCATTAAAATATGAAAAAGTAATTTTTATCAATTTGTGTCAATGATAAAATAAATATTATTTTTTAGATTTGGAATAAAACGCTAATTTCGATTGCAATTTTTGTTCAAATTTTTGCAGGTGCTCCTTTTGCGGCAATTGCAGGAAATAAGGAATATCTTTGGTATGTAAATATTAGTACTGCAGTTGAATATAATATTAAATTGGATGATTTGGTTATTGAACAAAATCATTTATATTGGGATCAAATTCAAACACTTAAAGTAATTTGGAGGAATTCGAGTGACAGGATTTTTATTTTTGTTGTTGGATTTGTTGTTGAAACAAGTTGTTGCGTTTTATTAATTGTTACTTATTGTATTATGGGCGGAGTACTTTGGTATCGAAATGTTCGTTTTTTTGATAACATTTTTTTGTTGTCTAAAAGGGGGGATATAGGATGTCGTAAATCTAGGACATGGAAGAAAATAAAATTTTAAAAATGATGATTTCAAAAATAATAACTAAACCTAAAATCAGAAATTTTTTGGAGCAAGTATTTTTCGTTACATTTTTGTATCACCGACAAAAAATTCCTGATTTTTAGGTTTAATTATTATTTTTGAAATCATACTTTTTTAATATTTCAACTTCTTTAAGAAAAAAATGTTTCATTCCGTTTTTCATTTTACTATTACCCCCATTTCATTTAAATTACTTAAAAAACTGCCATTTTAGAAAAAAGCCCGAAATGCCATTAACAGTTTTTACACCCCAAATACAACTCAACGAACAAAAATTAATCAACAATTATTTAAAATGGCTGCTTGGGTTTGCACAATTGAAATTTTGTTTACACTTTTCTTGGCAATTATTGTTACTGTATGTTTTTTTAATACTAAAAAAATCAAATTTAGCTAAATAAATTTTAGATTCCAATTCATCCAAATCTTTTTTATGCCCTTTACAATACTGTTTCAATCTTATATTCAACTTTAAATCCATATATCCTAATTTTTTGTAGTCAATATACTCGAAATTTACTCCTTGAAACACTTTTTGAAATTAAAAATATTTTTTCACGTGTTTCAAATGCTGCTTCATCATCTATGGCAGCAGCAGCAATTGCAGTAATGCCGTCACAAAATCAAATCAAACAAAATCTCAGAGGAAATGAAACAAGAGCAGCCAAAAATAAAAGCGGAAGTATAATTACAATTACGACTTTTTAAGCGTTAAATTTTTCTATAAAGGATATGTAAGTATTTTGTTTATTTACTTTATTTACTTTTAAAGGACCCTTTCTTTTGTTTGTAAATAAAAATATAAAATGTGTATAGAATTGCTCTTTAAAGGGGGGGGGGGGGATTTTAACTAAAAATATGGTTAACGAATGACCTTTTTTGATATTTAAAATAATTGTTTAATTAATTTCAAGAAAATTTTTTATAAAATGTTTTAATTGATTCATATTGCGTTTACATTATTTCGATGTGGTTTTGCAATTACAGTAATGAAAATTAAGAGCAAAACACAAATTTGCAAATTGCAAAAAAAGGGTTTTAAATTGCAAAGAAATTCGCTGTTAATTTTAGCCACTTTTTTAAATTTATTTTTGCAAATGTTGCAAAGAAAATGAGGTTGCATTGCTTTTGGTAGATGAATATTTGAATAAAAAAATTTAAATTCCATTATTGGTTAAAAGGTCGAATTTTAATGGATAAATATATTTTTTTAACATCGTCCTACAATTTGAATGTCAGCCTTTGTTTTTTAAACGTTAAAAATAATATGTTGTTTGGGAATGACTCAAATCACGGAAATTTGACAGTAAAAGAATAAAATTAAAAATTCATATCCAATGTAAAAGGGAAAGTTCCAAAATCAGAAATTGTCATCATCGCTTTTTTGAAAAAAATAAGAATAAAAGGAAGTCGATTTCTTTTTATCACTTTCTTTAATGTCGCAGTGGTCGTCGAGTGGCAGCCAGCGCTCATGCCTCATTTTGCAGACATTTTGAGTGAAGAAGGATCGAAGTGGAAATTATGCAATTTGCATAATGCAAATTTATTGCTTTTATTGTTCATTTATTGACATTGAAACAAAAATCATTCAAAGAAAAGAAGTGTTTTGCTGGTTGGTTGCTGTTTGTTGACTGCTGGAAGAAGAAATGATTATCTCCAAAGAAACTTATGATAAATGTTGTCCATCGTATAAAGAAGGAATTGATATGCTTGAAAATTATCTTGGTGCTATTCAACATTCCAATGATAATGCTGCAGAAAAGTTTACACATCTTGTTTCTGCAGTTTTTGATTTTTCACTATTTTGTTTTTTTACTCCATCAGAATATTGGAATTTTATTATGCAAAAATTAGAGTAAGTTTTGTTATAGTCATTGATTTCCATTCATACATTTCAATGTTGTTCTTTTTAGTAAAGATGTACATATTAATCATGTTAAAGTATGGAAAACTTATTGCCGTAATATTGCAAAAGGGGCATTATTGAATTTATGTTACAATAGCGAATGGAGTGCAATAAAATACAAGGTAAGCGATATATTGCTTTAATTTAATATGCAACATAACTTTTTTATAGGTTCAAGATGAGGGTAGTACATCTGTACATTATTTCAATGCATATGATGATAAACATCTTAAATTGCTCAATTTCCAAAATGATTCCTTCCACGTAAGTTTTTTTTTCACTTTTTCATAAATAATAAATTCTTTTTTCAGTTGGAAAACGTAAACTTCCTAATCGTGGTTTTGTATTAACATTTCTTCGAAATTTAATTCCAGCTGGTACACCTGAATTTCGTCCATATGTTGTAACTCAACAGGATCTTGAATATCCACATAATCGTCTTCAAGAATGTATGCAAGAATATGAAAAAAAATCATGTATGTTTTTTTTTCATTTTGCTATATTTTTTATGTTCTTTAAGTTTTTACTCCATCTGCAAAAATTACAAAACAATATCAAAAAATGAAACCATTATATCGTAAAATTAAATCTGTTGAAGATAATGTTGAAGAATAGTTTTATGTTTTACTTGAAGTTAATGATGTTTCATTTGTTATGCATAATGTCGAATGTCGTCTTGAAAAAAATTTATTCAATATTAAATTATGGAAACTTTATATTTCATTTTTGGAAGAACATGGAGAATATCCCCGATTACTTGATGTTTCACATTTATATTGCCGATTCTTTATGGATGATAAAGAAATGATGGAAAAACATAAAAAACGAATGGAAAGATATGGAATTTCTGGTTATTCATTATATGCATTTCCACAAGTAATACATTATGTGGAAATGATGAATTTTATGAAAATTTTGTAGTGATTGTGAAATTGATATGTGTATTGTATTTTATGAATTGATGTTATTGAATAATAAAATAATACTGAATTTATGTTTTATCTCTGATAAAAATTGAGATATGATTTGAGGTAACACCAAAATTAAACAATACACATGTAACGAACTTTGAAAAACTTTATGATGCAGTAATGATTTTCTCAAAAAATAAATTTAAACATTTTCCCTTTTTGAGCAATAAAAGTTTTTTAAATTTAAAAATGTGAACGATATTAAAGAATTTTTTCGAACAGTTTAACGGAAGAAAAAATGGTTTTTGAAGCTTTGCATTTAGGAAAATTTAGGAAATTCAGCTTTTAATTCTTTCTTTCATTAAAATGGTTTTGTTAAAATTAATAAGTTTTTTTTTTCTAATCTGTGGCACTAAACAAAATTTAAAAATGTCAAAATTAGAACCAAGCTTGCAATGATTTCATTTCCAAAAAATGTGTGTTTCGATGTCAAATTTCTTTTACTTCCATTTGAATTTAGAAATGAATGACTTAAAAAATGTGGTGGTTTTCTGCCACCTTCTTTTTTTTGGCCATTTCAATAAAAGAAAAAGTCATTCGAAGATGGAGATTTTTTTCCATCATTTATGCGGGGTTAAATTGAAATATATACTTACAATTTTATTTCTTTAATTATTTTTGTTTCTTTAAAAAGTAACTATTTTTTCTGCTTTTTTTATGTTTTTTCGGCGCTGTTTTTTAAAGGAAAAAAGATGAATCAAACTAATTGAAATACTTTTGAAGTTTTATAAAATTTTGTTTCAATTTTTGTTTATCAATATTATTTTTGCGGTGGCTGAATTATTTAAATCTATCTGAAAAAATATTATTACTTTTTTCCCCTACCAAAATCTGAGACAATTAATAAATATCCTGAAGGCATATATGTATCACGAGGAAAAAAAAAGAGAGATTTGTAAATTAAAAAATGTCGGAGGATGGAATCTCTTTCATTTTTTCTCATTTGTTTGATTAGTGTGCAAAAAAGAAAGGGAATTACGTAATTCCATTTTTTTCGTTTTTTCATCTTTGAGAATTGAAAACTAATATTTATCTAAGCAGCAAAAAAATATAAAATGCTCTCCGTTAAAGTAGAGATTGCCATGGCACTTTTTTATTTTTTATTTTTTCGTTTTTCATATTTTTGTTATTTAGTTTTTTGAGATTCATAGTTTTAATTTTCTTCAAACTTTTTCGGAAAAAAACAGAATTCTTTTTTCTTTCGAAAAGAAATCTGTATTCCCGTGTTTTTTTTTTCTTTTTTTTTGCCAGCAACTTCCAACAAGTTTTTTTTCTTAAGGTTAAACCTGAAAATCAGGCATTAATTTTAATTCGATTTTTGTTACTTTTTTAGGGCTTAATCGGACAAATACAGCTCTTTCAACCTGATTTTTAAATTTCAAAAAATTTGCTTAGATTTTCCTTTTAAAGGAAGCGGATGGTTGGATACATTTTAGATTTTTAGATTTTTTTCGAGATGGTATGTACACGAAAATCAGGCAACAAAGTGTTAGGGAAACAAAACTGATCGTCAAGTTCATGCTGTTTCGAAAAAAAAACGTTAAAAATGAAAAATATATCGATGCTTCCGCTACCTTTAATTACGAATCTCTCGAAAGACAATAATGATTAATTAAAAGAGTAACAAAGATGTCCATTTTTTTTTGAATATCTTTTTCTAGTTCTTTTTTGTTTTCTGTTATTATAAACC
Organism: Panagrolaimus sp. PS1159; assembly: GCA_963922195.1. Lineage (NCBI taxonomy): Eukaryota > Metazoa > Nematoda > Chromadorea > Rhabditida > Panagrolaimidae > Panagrolaimus > Panagrolaimus sp. PS1159. The sequence continues at coordinate 5,660,295 of CAWUHW010000001.1, read as the reverse complement.
ATAAAATATGCAAATTAATGTCATATTATACCCGATTAAAAAAATGAACCTTATTTCATTCACGTGAAAGACTTGAAAAACAATACAGATATTTCCGTTTTTCTTTTTTATCAAAAAAAAATAGACTTAAAAATACACCTAACAAAAAAAGAGCTCAAAAAGAAATAGTGTGGGCACCCCAAAAAAGAGCCGGCACCAAACCATAAAACAAACCTTGTAACTTTAGAAGTCGGGGAGCAACCACCAAAAAAAGTAAATAAATAAAAATGTATTATAATTCAATTGTGAAACGACTTTTCTCTTTGGCATAGCAAACAACATTTTTCTGGGCGAAAAAATGATGCCTAAAAAACATTAGGAAAAAAGGTAACCATATTTTTCTTTTGTTTCATTCATTCATTTTTTGCCGTTTTAGTCCCTATTTTATGCCATTTTGAAAGGTGCCAAAACAATAGAAACAATGAGCTTATAAAAATAATGCTTAAAAACACATTGTTTTCTGCAGTGTATGTTTTGTATTTTGGTTGTGTCTTCTTCTTCTTTTTTTCTTTCAAAATTTTCATTGTTACAAAAAAAAGTTTGAAAAAGAAACCACTTCAAAAAAACTTTGAATGGACAAAAAAAATAAAAAGCGTAGGCCAAAATGCAAATGCATGGAAATAAAAAAAAATGTTGATCTTTTTTCTAAATTTAAACACACCTCATAAAAATTTATGTATGCGTGCACTTTTTTTATAAAGACTTTTTTTTAAAGTATTGACATATTTTTTGAACTGTTTAATCAGCGATATTTTTTTTTACTTTGCAATATTTTTTTAAGCCGGAAAGGGACGAGAAAGAATTTTTTATTGGTCATTGATATAAACTTTAAATAAAGGATTGACCTTAAAAAAATTTTTCGAGTTTTTCTTTCCAAAAATTTTTTTACTGTAATTTTAGTTTTGAGACAGAAATAAATGCATTTATAGGTTGACATATATTTTTTTTGAGTTTCTTATTAAAAATGCATTGTTTGAATAATCAATGATTCAATACAAACGCGTTTTTTTACGGTTTTTAAACATGTTTTTTCCAATATTGAACACTTTTTTTCTGTTCTTAAGCCCTTTTTTGCTTTATATCTTTTGACGCAAATTTTTTTGCAAAAATTAACACCTTGAAAAATTTGTTCAGGATATCCCTTTTTTATTCGAGTAAATACCCCTTTTTTTAAATGTCGTCATTCCGGTTCATTTTTGTTTTTTTTTTCGAAAAAATGTTACGTTTGCTTTTTTATCTCATTTTTCATTAAACATAAAAAAAATAGTTTCGATTTAATGTTTTTACCTTTATTTTTTTAGCGACCTATCAAAGAAAGAAGAAGGAAGTAAATGAATTCATTTAAAACAATATTAATAATAAACGTCATTTTTTATTAAAATATGCTTGAAATTTCTCGATTAATTGATTTTATATTTTTTGGTATTTTTTGTTTAACACTTCCACTTCAGATTCTTGTAATTATTTCAATTTTACGAAAATTTAATAATTTTAAATTAAATAAATCATTCTTTTTATTTTTTGTTGTAAATACTTTTATTGATATTTTAAGTGGGATATGTTTGGTTTTATCAATAATGTTTCCAGCATGGGGTTTAGCAGTTGATTGGTATTTGATAGCTGGATGTAATTTTGGTAAGTTATATTGAAAATGGAATTTTATATATCCAATTTTTTAAAATGGGATTTTATATATCCGGTTTTAACATTACAATTGGCTAATCTATTTTACAATTATATAATGTTGCTTTTCAAAAAAATTTTTACGGATTTCATATATCCCTTTTTGAGATATCTCGGATAAATTTCATAAATCCCTTTTTTTAAGGTAAATATCTTTTGATGATATTACTTTGGGCTCGAGTATCTCAGGGATTTACATGTTTACTTGTAGCCATTAATCGATGTTCAGCTGTTTTATATCCATTGGATTATGAAACTGTAAGCTATTTTTTTATCAAAAAAATTTGTTATAAATTTTTATAGATTTGGAGTACACCAATAATAATTATATGTGTATTTTTACAAATATTTGCTGGTTCCCCATTAGCAATTTTGTTATATCAACAAGATCTTCATTGGAAATTGAATGAAGAATATGCAACAAATCCAACAATTAATTATAGTAATATTTTTATTGCCAAAGAACCACAGGTATGTGTTTGTCTTACAACAAATATTTTAGATACCATAGAAAATGAAGAAAAGAAATACTGTATTTCGAAATTTTGTAAATAAATTTCAAAAAATAATTTCTACTTTTTAGGCATTAAAACTTGTTTTTAAAGAAGAAAAAGCAAAATTTTTGGTATTTGGTTGCGGATTTATTATACAATGTATTTTTTGTATTTTACTTTTAATCTGTTATTTTTATATGATTTATATCTATCGATCTGTAAGCTTTAAACGAAATAAAAATATTAAAATATTGTTCTTTTTTAGAGAAGAACAACATTTCATGCATTTTTTACATCAGCTACAGTAAGACAACGCCGGATAATTAATCATCAATTATTTAAAATGGCTGTTTGCGTTTGTACAATTGAAATATGTTTTACAATTTTTAGTGCGGTTATTACAACTGTAAGTTTTGAAGAGGGTGTTATTGTGTACAAAGTATTTAAAAATTTTTAAAAACCCTGTTTTTTTTCAAAATAGTATGAACCTGAAAATCAGGCAAAAGTACACTAGTACACTTCCTTGATTGTCAGGTTCTTTCAAAAAAATGTTTAAATGAAAAATGTATCAAACCGTCCGCCTTCTTTAATCAAAATTTTCTTTCCGAGACCCAAACTTTCGTGTCAAAACAGAGTAACCTAATTTCGTCATTCATTTAAAGGTATGCTCAAAATGTATAACCCCAAATGTATTTTATGCAATTTGGAATTCTCTTTCAATAATTTATTCATGTTGTGGACCATATGTTTTATTACTTTGCAGTGGATATTCTCGACATCTTGTAAAAGATTGCATTGAAGATTTACAAAGATTCATCTTTCATCGAAGAAAATCATTTGAAAAAGGAAAATTTAAAATTTATGGTTTATCAAATAATATTAATTTACGAAAGAATGATTCGACACCACTAAATAATAATTATCCAACTTCTGGATAAAAAAATAAGAAAAAAGAAAGAATTTACTTTTTACGGGTTTTTTAAATATTTTTTGATTGACATTTTTCTTAAAAGGTTTTTTTTTGTATGAAATGCAGTATCAAGATCTCTCAAAAATTCAATAAATTATTTTCATTCCATGCTTCTATTTTTTGACACATCTCATTTCTTTTCCGTTTTTATTTATCAATGATAAACATTTTTTGGCGCCGACAACATTAAACTCAGGAATGATAAAGATTTTTTTCTAACAAAATAGTTAAAAATGACTAAAGTTTACAGTATTCTAAAAAATTTTTAAAAAGAATAGTCAAACACACGTTCACCATTTTTCCGCTAAAAATCAGTTTTTGCGATAATTTTAAGGTAAAAAAATATATGCCAAAGTGTTTTTAATAAATGACCCTAAGACAAGAATTCTTTGGCATTTGAAATTGACGAAAATATGCTGCAAAAAAAGTCACTTTCAAATGCCAAAAAACACTTATCTCGGGCCATTTGTTAAAAATACTTTAGCATATATTTTTTCTACCTTAAAATTATCGCAGAAACCTATTTTGGTGAAAAACAACGAAAACATGTCTGACATTTCCTTTATAAATTCAAAAAAATGCAATTTAAAAACTTGGAAACCAAAAATCATCCACGTTTTATCACTCCAGACGAAAAAAACATACACTTATTTAAAACATTTGTTTTAATGGATTTTTTAAAATAAAAAATCCAATAAAAAAACATGAGAAAAAAAATCTGTAAAAAAACGTGTAAAAATTTTTTTTGCTTTGCATTTCTCCGCCTACGAAAACGGAAAAATATGTTAAAGAGAAGAACGGCGGCTTTCGTCTAGATTTTTTTAAAAAGAGAGAAAAAAGCATCCGTTAAAAGAAAAATGCAGCCGTTGAAAGTTTTTTATTGTTTCACCTTTTTATTTTTGCAGGTGCATTGCTTTATTTTGCCGTTCCGTTTTCTTTCCTTTTTTTGCAGTTCGCGTTTCAATGTTTAAAGATGGAATATAAATTCCGCATTGATTTAAATCTAATGTAAATAAGAAAGAATGTGCCAGCGAAAAATAAAAGGTTTTTGTGTTATTAAAAAATGAATAAATTTGCCATTGAATTTTGTTGAAATAAATATTTTTAACAAAAAAAATTTTTCATTGCTTGTTCGAATTTTTTCTTGACACGACTCAAACTTCATTTATTTTCATTGAAAATTTTTAAATGCGCATTACCCAAAAAAAGAGAAAGGTTAATTTTTCACGTAAAAAAACGTGCACCTTTTTTGATATCTCTCACACATTTCAAATGAAAGAGAGGCAGAAGAAAAAACTACTCTTACCAGCTGCTCTTGACTTTTTTGACACTGCCATCTTCCATACAAAGTCTGTTGTTTTTTTGATTGACGGTCCATTCTCTTTTTTTTCAACACCACCAACATCATTTTTTGAGACGTGGAGTTGTTCACTTTCTTCTTTCCTTCTTATTATTTTCCATGTCTCCGCCTTCTCTCCTTTCTCTTTCCTCTTTTTTTTTGGTCCTCCTGCGCGTCTTAGTCTCAATTCCATTGGTGTTGTCCTCATTTTATAAACAAAACATTAGACATAGCATTTATATTTGAGGCAAACAAGAGGGAAAAAAAGGAAGGCGTTCATTGACTGATTCATTGATTTATTTTTTTGTATTTAATCGTGACAGCTCTTGTTTTGTACAATTACATTTTTGTATATATAAATTTTAGACGCTTCATTATTGCTCACCATCAACGAATTAAGCGATGGCATCTCAGTTTGATTTGGTAACGTTCATTGATGATCATCTATGGATAATCATTTGTATTGGTGCTTCAATATTTCTTTATATTACATATTTTCTTTTCAAAATGACTGTTAATAAATTGGAATTAAATGATGTATGTTTTTCTTTAATTAACTGTTAAAAAGTTGAAATCAAGAGTTTTTAGAATTTTCCAAAAGAAAAGCTGCAGTTCCTTGCTAAACTTGATAAGAAGGAAAAGAAGGCTCCACAAAAAGCTTTAAAGAAGAAAGGAAAAAATGTTGGTTTACTTTTTTTTAAAATACATGTTAAAATAAAAAGTTTTAGAAGAAAAATGTGCTTGGAAAGGTTACCGATGAACAAAATGGCGAAAATGGTGATGATTCTGCAAGTACAACTACAACAACAGTTTCTGAATCGGTTGATTTAAACAAAGAAGCTGGTCGTAAATCTTCACCTGCAAATGATGTTAAACAAAAGACTGTTCCTGAAAGTCAGAATAAGCAAAAACCTGCTAAACAAGTTGAAAAGAAATTTTCACCTGCTGTTGAACGTAAACAAAAACCTGCTCCTGAAGTTGAAAAGAAATCTTCACCTACTGTTGAACGTAAACAAAAGCCTGCTCCTGAAGTTGAAAGTAAGGCTGCATTGAATAAAGAATCTGAACGAAAGCCTTCACCTGTTCCGGAAGTTGAAAATAAGCTTGCTTCTGAAGTTGAAAGCAAACCAAAAGCTGCTCCTGAAGTCGAAACTAAGAATAACAAGAAGAAGAATAAGGGTAAAAAGGCTGAAACAGAAAAGGTTTGTTTTGAAGCATAAAAAACAAATTCACGAATGATATTTTAGAAGGAAAATACTCCTCCTCAATCAATCGAAGAACCTTCCAAAGTTCATGAATTTATTGAAAAGCATCATGTTCATCTTGAAGAAGCTGGATTGCAACAAGCTGCTGCTCCTTCACAAGAAAAAAGTCGCAAGAAACGAGGTAACTTAACTTTTGCTTTAATCTTTTTATCATAAGTGCGCGATAAGTAATCCATATTAATATAGTTTTTGCTAACTTAACTATGTTTTTACTATACTTTTTCAAGGTCATTTTTGTTAGTTTTTTAAAGTGACAAATTACAAAACGCGACTCTCCTTTCAAGGCTATTTTGGTAGTGAAAAATTTGGCAGCATACTTTTATGAGCGTACCACAAAAATATTTGATTATAAAAAAAGCAAACGGAAGTTTAAATGACACAAAGTTTTGATTGATTGCTGCAGGCGAAAAAACAATTAAGAGAGAAAAGAATGCAAAGAATTTTATTAAAGCTTTAAGATTTTTTTAAACCGCATTTTAATTGCTTTGAATGGCCAAATAAGCAATTTTTATAAATGAATCATTTTCAGATGCACAAGAACCAGAAGATGATAATGCTGTGAAAAATTTGCAAAACAAGTTACGTGATAATGAAAAGAAGATTCAAAATAAAGATAGCGAAATTAGCAAACTTAAAGCTGAATTAATTAAAGTTCAAAAAGAAGCTGCTGAAAATCAATCACAATCTGTTTCATTTGCTCAACAATTAAAAATTACTCAAGAAGCTTTACATGATGCATGTCAACCAAAATCAAATCCAGAATTTGAAAAACTTGGCAAAGAAAATTTTGACTTGAAAGCTCGTCTTCAAGCTGCTTCTCAACATGCTAAAGAAGTTGAAACCCTTAAAGCACAACTTGCTGAAGCTCGAAAGCCTAACCCAGAATTTGAAAAACTCCGTAAAGAACAAGTTGATTTGAAAAATCGTCTCCAAGCTGCTTCTGAACAAACCAAGCAAGTCGAAACCCTTAAAGCTCAACTTGCTGAAGCTCGTCAACCTAAACGAAATGATGAACTTGAGAAGCTTCGTAAAGAAAATTTTGATTTAAAAGCTCGTCTTCAAACCGCTTCTGACCATGCAAAGCAAGTTGAATCTCTTAAAGCTCAACTTGAAGAAGTAAAGAATGCTCCATCTCAGCATGCTGTTGATCCTGCTCTTCAAAAACATGTTGCAGAACTTGAAGAAAAATTGAAACATGCTGAAAAGAATTCTGCAGAAACTGATCAAATTGTTCAAACTTTGAAAAATGAAAATAAACATCTTCATGATCGTGAACAACAAATTTCTGCAGAACTTGATGCTTTGAATCGCGAAATTGATCAACTTCAAAATATTCGTATTGAAAAAGAAAATATTGTTCAACAAGCTTCAAATAATACTGAAGAATTGAATAAGCTCAAACGTGAAATTGATGAACTCGAAAAAAAGAATGAACAGTATAATGGCTCAATTACTAAATTAAATATTGAACTTAAAAAAGCTTGTACTGAAACGATTGAACATAAAAAGGAACGAGATGAAATGTCAGTTTCTTCTTTTACTTTGAAATATTTTTTAATTATTACATTTTTAGGAAAAAGAAGGTTGAATCTTTGATTGCTGAAAAGGAAGAACTTTCTAAACTTGTTGATATTAATGAAAAGAAGATTGTTGATTTTACCGATTATTATAATGAAACATCTTCCAAAATTCGTGAATTGCAAAATACAATGAATTCAATGGAATTGGAAAAGAAGTAAGCATTCTTGAAAAGTTTTTATGTTTTATATGCCAGTTTTTAGTGATCTTAAAGTGCAACTTAGTGAAGAACGTGAACGCGTTGAAGAACTTGAACAATCAAATGCTGTAAAAGCAACTGGCAATGATAGCGGTAAAGTTAGAGAGCTAGAAGCTGAAGTTGAAAAACTTACTCAAAAGAAGAATGTATGTTTAAATACATATTTTTTTACAGCGGATAACATTATTTTTTAGGAATTGTATGAACTTACAATGAATCTTGGAGAAAAGGTTAGAACTGCAGAAAGTCAAGCTGAGAAAGTTTTGAAAGACTATGGAAAGGTTAATGGAGAAAGCTTTGAAAAGGCTGCTGAAGTCATTGCAAAATCTCTTAAAACTTTAAATGTTAAATTCTCAGAAGTAATTCCAAAAACTCATGATGAATTTAATGAATGGGCTCAAGGATTACCTGAAGCACTTAAAAAGCTAATGAATGTTGAAAAGCCTGCTGCAGTAACTACTGTAGAAAAATCAACTGCAGTAAAATCCTCCCCATCACGTGATAATGATGAGATTAAGAAACTGAAAGAAGATGTTAAACGGTATGAACATTCTATTGATCTTTTGGTAAGGATTTTAAATTTCATAGCAATGATTTTAATACTTGATAATTTTTAGGTTAATCAATTGCATGCTATTGAAGCTGCATATGCTGAACGGGAAGCTGAATTAAAAGCAGAAATAAATGCTCTTGAACAGGCATGTTATGTTTTTGTGTGATGCAGGGGATATGCTGTAATTTTTAGACTGAAAGAAGCTAAAACTTTTAATCGTGTTTGTCGTCGTTATTCTCATCGTTCAATACGTGGTCAAAATGTACGAGTATCCCATTTGTGCTGTTCTACATTAATTATAATTTTTAACTTATTGTTGTATAAAAAAAGTATCTTTGTATTTCGTAATAGTATAATATGTAATGTTTTTAAAATATATAATAAAGAACTAATTTAATTTTAAACATTATTGAAAGCATTGTAATCAAAAAGTGTACAGTATATTTTACATCATGCCTTTTGGTGTTGTGTTCTTTATTGACAATCATCTCGTTGATTTTCAACTGTTGAAAAGGCTTTTTTTGAGGTAATATTCTTTTTAGATCTTTTGGTAGCAGTTATTTTATTTATGAACAAATTAATAGGAAGAAATCTTTGCCGTAATATTTATTATTATGCTTCATTCAATACGAGTACTTTTTTATATAACCGTACCCAAAGCTTTCATACATCGACACATTTATTAAAAAGAAATAGAACCAGAAGTAAACATATTGATCCAATTGTTGTAAAACATGTTAAATCAAAGAAAGAAACAGTTGAATTGTATGAAAATATGACAATTATTGAAATTGCAACAGCCTTTGGACAAAGTATTGATGAAATTTCTGATTCTTTGATTGAATTAAATGAATCAAATATGAAATATTTGGATGGAAATACACGTAAGCTTCATCATTTTTAAATTAACTTATACAAGGTTAATATTTTAGCATTGGATAAAGCTTTAATTTTGGATATTTGTTCATTGTATAATGTAAAACCGAGATTTGTTTTTCGTCCAAATGAATCAAAACTTTTGGAAAATATGTCTGAAGAAAGGGATGTTTTTCCACAGTAAGTTTTTTTTTCTGTAGGATTTTATGTAAACATTGTTTTGATTTTAGGCCTCCAGCACCAGATTCAGAATGTATAAGAAGGGCACCAGTTGTAACAATTATGGGACATGTTGATCATGGAAAAACTACATTACTTGATTCCCTTAGAAATTCATCAATTGTTCAAAGTGAATTTGGTGGAATTACGCAACACGTTGGAGCATTTTCTGGTATTTCGTTTATTTTATCTCTTTTTTATTAATATATTTTATTTAGTTCAGTTACAAGGTAGTAAGAAAAAAGTTACATTTCTTGATACTCCTGGACATGCAGCATTTAAAGCAATGCGTGAAAGAGGCGCAAAAGCAACCGATATTGTTGTTCTTGTTGTTGCTGCAGATGATGGAGTTAATGAACAAACGATTGAATCAATCAAGTAATTTCTTTTACTGTATTTTAAATTTACAACTCGTTCTTTTTAAGATATGCAAGAGAAGCAAATGTTCCAATTGTTGTTGCAATAAATAAATGTGATAAACCAAATGCAGATCCAGCAAAAACTCGTCGAGATTTAATGCAACATGATATTGTTGTTGAAGATATGGGTGGTGATGTACAAGTTGTTGAAATTAGTGCACTTTATGGAACAAATATTAATGCTTTACAAGTAAATTTTTTAAAAATAATGTTTATTTTTGATTACTGTAGTTCTTTTTTAGGAAGCCTTACTTTTACAAGCAGAATTAATGGATTTAAAAGCTACTTCAAAAGGACTTGCTGAAGGTGTTGTTATTGAAGCTACAACTTCACAAGGTAGGCTTTTTAATCATTTAAATATTATTAATTTTATTTTTTAAGGAATTGGAAAAGTTTGTACAATGATTGTTCAGCGTGGAATTGTTAAACGTGGTACTGTATTTGTTGCTGGTGAAGCATGGGGAAGAGTTCGTTCAATGACAGATGAACATTTAAAAACTCTAAAAGAAGCTGGTCCAAGTACACCTGTTCGAATTTCTGGCATGTTTTGATTTTAAAACAATATTATTCTTTTTTTACCAACGTATTATGTTTTTTAGGTTGGAGAGATGAACTTCCCTCACCTGGAGAAAAAATTCTTGAAGTTGAATCAGAAGAAAAAGCACAAGATGTTATTGAATATCGAAAAATGCGAGCAATGGAACGTAAAGCAGAATTAGAAAAGGATATAATTGATTCAAAACGACAAGCAGATCGAGAACAATATATGGAAAATAGGAAAAAGTTATTAGATCGTGGAATTCGATATGGTTCAACTTATCATTTAATTGAAAGAAAAGAAGAAAGAAAGAATGGTCCAAAAGAAAAAGAAGAAGAGAATGCAGCAGTTTTAAAATTAATGATTCGATCAGATGTTGATGGAACTTTGGAAGCATTATTAAATGTTTTTGATGATTATTCATCTGAATTATGTGATTTACAAATTGTTGATTTTGGTGTTGGACCACCAACAGAAAATCAGATTGAAATTGCTGCTGAAACTGGAACACTAATTTATTGCTTTAATACTTCAATTCCAGCACCAATTCGAGTTTTGGCAGGTTCAAAGGGTGTTGAAATTGAACAACATAATGTAATTTATCGATTTGTTGAATCTGTTAAAAATCGATTATCTGCAAAAATTCCACCAAAAATTCAACTTAAACAAATTGGTGAAGGTCATGTTTTAAAAGAATTTATGGTTTCTGGAAGTGGTCGAAAGAAGCAACCAATTGCTGGATGTTTGGTTGATTGGGGAATATTTAATAAGTATGCCTTTATTTTTTTGATTACTGTGATATCATAATTTATTTTTTTAGGAATGCAACATTTCGAATTATACGTGGAACAGAAGTTATTTTTGAAGGACCTGTAGAATCATTAAAATGTGAAAATCAATTTGTTAATGAAGCAAAAACTAAAATGGAAGTTGGAATTGCTCTTGATGATAAAACAATTCGTTTCAAAGAAGATGATACAATTGAAGTGTTGGAAAAAGAAATTATTCCACAAGAAATAAATTGGAATCCAAAAGGATTTTAATCTTAATAGGTTGTTTTGTTATTATTATTATTTTTTTTAGTTATTTTAGTTAGGAATATTGTGTAGTTTATTTGTCATGTGCTATGCGAATAAAATTTGCACTTTTTATCACAAATGTTTATTTCTAATAATCTTTAATCACGCCATTAATGACCAAAATATTTTTAAATTTTTTCGGAAAAAAAGTAAAACAACTCAGCACAAAACGTTTGTTGCTTGTTCAGGACAAAAAGAAGCAAAAATAAAACTTTTGATAACAAGCCAAGCATGATTTCATTTTGAAATGGGTGCACTGCAACGACAGTATGCCCGTACACAATCAACTGGCGTATTAAATGTCTCTTTAGGTTTTTACGATTAACTTTATTTTTCTAAATTCTTTGAGAAAGTTAAAAAACTTGACTCAACTTCAACTTGATTCCTGCAAAAAATTTTTTGTTAAAATTTTTATCAGAGTTATAAAAATAAAAATTTGCTGTTGACTTTGAACAAAAATTATGCAAATTAAAATATTTGAATGTTTTCAACATTTATTAAAAATGATATATCTGTTGAAAAAAATCAAAATCGAATTATTTCTTGTTGAATTTTGAATTGAAGAAAATACACGCCTGCACCTCTTTTATTTTTTTTACAAAAAATGCGTTTCATCTTTGTTTTGGTTTTGTTCTGCATTTTGGCTGTTTCAAATGTTTTTTCGGTATGTTTCTTTCTTTTACATAATTTCGTAATAAATTAATTTAGGCTGATGCAACAGTTGATCCATTGAATGGTGTATTTATTCCATATAAAATGAGTTTAACCGTTCCTGTTCGTTCTGTTATTTATTCATTGGATGGAAGAGAACTTGAAAAACTTATTCAAAATCATTTAAGTGTAAGTTAATGTTTTTTGGAATTATGTAATAGCGACTTTGGAAAGCATTTAAAATATATACGTAATTTTTGTATCGCTTATGTAAAATTTTGTAGGCACATCCGATTTCTCCAGCTGAATCATCTGCAAATACTTCCGCCGCATCTGTCAATCCTGCACCTGTAACTGAAGCTTCTCCACAACCTCCACAAAATAATCAAAGTCAAGCTCCACAACTTTCTCCTCAAACTGAAGGTCCTCAACCTCGAACTGAAGAACCTGTACAACAGTCTCCAGCACCTCGTCGTAAACGACGTGAAAGTAAGTTTTTTTATCTTTAAAAATAACATTTTACAACAAAAATTCATTTTTAGTTAATATCGAAAACGTAAATGAATCAAAATATGCAAATAATCCAGAATTGCAAGAAATTCTCCGAAAAGCAAAAGAAGAAATTCAAGAAACTTTGTCAAAATCTGGAAACGAAAACCTTAAAGCATATTATTTGCATGGAACTCTTACTGCAACTCCTTTAATTTAAGCTCTTTTATTATTTTTTATTTAAAAATAATTTGCAAATATAATTTAAAAATAAATTTTGAATTTAAAATAAAAAGAATCTTTTTTTAACATTCAATTGAATCTTCTTCTGATGGAGTTTTTGTTGATGATGATCTTGATGGGGAAGCAGATGGGGATTTAATATTTGTTAAAGTATCATATGCCATTCGTAAAACAACTGGATCAATATTCATATTTTTTACAAGCGCCCATGAAGATGAACAAAAATTGCATTGTTCAACCAAAGATTCAAGCTTTTTATGGCTTGCTTTTATTTGGGCATGCTCCCTTCGAAGATCATTTAATTGTTGTTCGACTTCAACAAATTTTGATTTCATCTTTAAAAAAAGAGGATTAGCAAAGAAATTGTTATGGAGTTTTGGAATTTTAGATTATATGGACCCAAAGGGGAAGTAGATTGCGTGCAACCTGCAGCAAAAAAGCCACTCTTTTTAAAAAAATAAAAGAGTGGCTTTTTTGCTGCAGGTTGCACGTAATCTACTTTCTTTTTTTCTCTGAATGGGGCAGCCGTGAGATTTTCTCATTGATTGGATATAAAAGTTTCAGCGCTCTTAAACTTTTTCTTATAAATGACTCTGAAAATCAGGAATTCAATGAAGATGTTTGTTTTACTTTTTGCAGCTTCAGCTAACCCCTGATTTTCAGGATCATTCATACAAAGAATTTTATAAACACTCCTTTTTTAAATAAAAAATACCTACATTTTCTCTATAAGCTCTTGCATACATTCGTTTAGCAACAGTTTTAAGATCTTCATTTTCACTAATTTCTTCTTTTCTTGGACGCCCTCGACGTCGTTCAGAATGTTTTGAACGTTTATTTGGAGGAGGTTCAGATAAAAATTCTGGAACATCCTCCAATCTTTTTCTTGATGAAATTAATTGTTCATGTAAAAAGTCCATTCCCGAAGAAGAATCCATAAAAGATAAATTTGAAATTGAAAGGGGTGAATTTTGAAAATTTGGTGCCACCCGTTTTTCTGCAGATGATAAAATTCTTAGCGTTTCACTTCGTGGTGAAATTTCTTCTCCATCTGAATCTTCATCCTCTTCTCCATCATCAATAAATAGTTCATTCGTTGATGGAGATTCTGATGCTTCAGCCGAATCCAAATTTGTTGGCCTTAATGCAAAATCTAAGCCATTTAAGGCATCACATAATTTTTCATCTTCTTCATTCATTCCCAAATCATCTGGACGTTCATTTAATTCTATTTTATTTTCTTTTGAAGATGATGATAAAGGCTCTCTTGAAACTGCACGCACTGCAACAGCCGCCATAGTCTTTGATAACTAAGACAGTAAAAAGTCATTCGCAAATTCATCGTTTTTATGGCAAAGATTTTGTTATCTTTTTTGAAACGGAAAATAAACTGTGCATCTTCAATTTTAGTAAAAAGGGAGGGGCGTTAACAAAAAAGTAAATGCCGGACGCACTACAGTAGTCTTTCGAGAAATTTCTTTTTTTAATCATTTGTAAAAAAAGAAAGTTCAATTTGAAATTCTTTCAAAATAGTTACTTTCGAAAAACAACTATTTAGAAAATTTGTCGTGTGATTTTTTTGTACCTGATAAGCTATAAATGATTCACAACTTTAAAAAAAACTCATCATTTTTGTCAATTCTGACAAAAAAGCTAAAGTATTATTTTTTTTTCTAAAAATAATTACTTTATTTTAAATAAATAATAAAACCCATTTTAGCAGACTTTGCAGTTGTTTGCATTTTTTGTAAATTTTGTGCCTTTTTTAAAAAGTTTTTTTTAATATTATAAAATATGTATTTTAAATTATTGAAAACTATTTAACAAAAAACATAATGGCACACCTCAATCCCTCCTATATCATACATAAAACTAGTATAAAAATCACACTTTTTGGGAAAATTTCGACAAAATTTTTTCTTAAGTGACCATATTTTTTAAAAGTTAACCCGCCTTTGCCTTCAACTTCTTTAAAGAATAAAAAAGATAAGCCACTTAAAGCGATGTGTATTAAAAGCATTTCTATCGCAGTTAAATTTTAGCATGCTTTTAAATAATTTTTTTGTCAAATTTTTTTACGTTCGATGCTTTGGAGGCCGTGTTTGCGTCCAAACAGTGACTCTAACAAATTTGAAGCAAAATTAACCATTTTCATTTTCGAGTCTTCCTTTTTTTCTCTCTCTTTTTCAATTTTTACTGGAGCTGTTAGATAGATAACAGCAATAATTCTTTTACTGTTTACATTTATTTTCTGCGCTAAAAATTAATGAGGCAAATGACACGAAGAAAATGAAAAAAATGTTTTTGGCTTTTTTTTTTTGAAGAAAACCATTTTGTTTACATTTTTCTAATCATTAACAAAAAGTGCATGAATAAAAAAATTATTATGAAAAAGTTTTTTTGTTTATTTTACCCTAAAAATAGATGAAAGTTACTTATTTTAGAAATATATATTTTTCATAAAAATCTTTGTAAATACAAAAAATTTACAGTAACAAAAAATGAAATAAAAAATATTTATTTTTGAAACATTTACAACTTTCAGTCATTTGACAGATACTCTTCGATTTATTGACAAAAAAAAAGATAAAATTTAAAATTGCATCAAAGAACAACGTTTATTATAACTATAGTTCTCAAAATTATATGAATTACTGTAGACATAATTCGACAAAAAGAATATGTTTTTAAAATAATAAATTTGCAAATATCACGAACTTTTTTTGATTCCATGAAATTTCTGGAGGCTTTTGAAATTACATAAAAATACAAAAAAATTAAAAGCATTTGAATTATCCCAGAAACTACAAACTTTTTTGTAACAATTTTTCCACACTCATTTCTTGAAGAATATATAAAAGCCAAACCTTCCTCTAGCATGGGAACATTTTATTTACTTAAAACAGCTTTGCAAATTCTTCCATGTCATCGTCTATTTTTTCTCAATCTACAGTAATCGATATAATTTTGGGAACTATAGTTATAATTGTTAGTTTACTTTCGCTATCTTTTTATCTTCAAATTTTAAAAGTAAGTAAAAAATTATTTTAATTGTTTTCACATTTTCAACGGATTACTGTAATCTCTAAATTTCCAGATTTTTTATACCCAAAAAACTCGTTTTGGCACAAATGCTTATCGTTTAATGTTTCAAATGGGTTTAACTGATTGCTTACAATTATTTTTTCATACATTCGGCGGAATTTTTTCAATTGCAAATTCAACTTTTAACGACACTTTTAATAAAGTTTGTTTATTCATTTTCTTTTAAAATTATAAAACAGATAAAAAAAATTTTAATCGAGCAATGGCACTAAAGCTGTGTTTGTTTTGTGCAAAATACAAAAACAAAAAATTTGTTTTTGTCAAAAAACATAGACAGAAAAATAAATGATAAGAAAAAATTGCTTTGTTTGTTTTTTTCGGTTTCCTAAAATGGCAATTCAGCATTTTATGAAAAAGAATACAGTATGCCAAAAAGATTAGTGTTTAATTTTTAAAACTGAACAATTTTGATTTAAAAACAAAAAAATAATTTTTGGCATTTAAGTTTTAAAGTTGATATTTTTTCTTTTTAACGTTTTTTTCCTAATGGCATGAACCTGAAAATCAAGCAAAAGAACAATAAGAAAAGACCGTGATAAATAGGTACAAACCATTTCGAAAAAACTGTTATAAATGTAAAATGTTTCCGACTGCCTTTATCCAAAAAATGGATTTAACAAATCTTTAAATCCAAATTATTAATTTACAGATATGTGGCGGATTTTTAAATTCTGGTTGGATTGTATCAATCTTTTTTACCCTTTTACTTGCATTTAATCGATTTTCAACCCTTTGCTTCCGACATAAAACTATACTCTTCGAAAATTTATTTCTTTTTAATGTAATTAATTTTTTATACTTGCAAATTTTTTTATCTGTAGTCTAATTTCTCACTTTAGACACAAATATTTATTTCCTGGTTGTATTTTGGAATATATTTTGTAATTTATATGACCACATATTGTAGTGTTTTATATGATCCGATAAATCTTTCATGGGGTTACGATAATTCAGAATGGTCGAGAATTATTGAAAAAATTGAATTTTATGCAACTTTGATTCAACTCAGTCTTACAGGAATTTTATATTTATTTATTATTTTTTGGCTTTTAACTACGGTAATTTTTTGTTTTAAAAAAATTTAATGTTAAAATTTTTTTGTAGAAACAATATGCCGAAAATGTCAGCAGAGAATACAAACAAGAATTTAAGGTTTTAATTCAAGTAAGTTCTTTCAGGACTTTCCCACGGATGGCTGATTCAAATGGATTTTAATACCGAACAGTTTTTTTTAAAAAGCACAAAGAAATCTTTTGCCCTTATAAGCATTTTATGTTTGATCTAATAAAAAACTGAACTCTAAATTTTGAGAATTCTTTCCTAAAAACTTCTTATCAGTTACCTTGTTTCAAATTGAAAATAAGGATCATGACTTTTGATTTTTTGTTCATTTGAAATTCATGAAAAGCCTCCGCATTGTTTTTTATGGGAAAATTTCGAGAAAAACATTTTCAAAGATTATAGTTTATGTTTAACAAAAAAAAACTTTTACAAATAAGCAGAAAATGTGAACACAAATTTTTTTTTCAGTTTTAATAAAAAAAAGGGAAATTTGCCTGAATTTTCAATTTCAACCAAAAGAAGATTTTTTTTAGGGTAAATCTTTTGGATTTGGAGATTGAGCAAATCCGAAAACAGAATTTTCAATGAAATAATCAATAAAAACATTCAAAAATGAAAAACTATTTTAGGCAATTGTTATAAGTGGATATACAGGTTTTTGTTTAATCATGTGGCACACCTACAGTAATTTTTTGCCTGATTCACGTTATTCAACTTTTGCCTGTAATCTTATTTGGATTATAAATGGTTCAATTAATCCATTTTTGTATATTTTAATGAATAAGTTAGTTTTTACTAAGATAAGTTTCTTCGCATCAAAAGTTTTGTGCTTATATAAAATTAAAAAATAATTTCCTGTTCCACACCTTTTTAATTTGATATTTTTTATTATTGCTAACAATAAAAAATATCACAAAAAAATTATTATTTTATTACTAATAATAATTTTTTTAGAAGTATCCGACAAGCTTTAATGGAAAATTTCTTTTTATCAAAAGAACAAAAAACAATTAGCATTCGAGAAAGTCGAACAAATTTGAAAAGTGTTGTAAGCGTTGCTCCGATTGTTTCTTAAAAATATTTTATTAGAAAATGAATAATTTTTTTATTAGTTATTGTATTCTTTGTTAAGAGCAATGATCAAATACAAGTTTATTTAATCACACAAAATGATAAAAAAATGAAAGTACAAAAAGCACTTTAAAAAAGTCTTGCCGGTTTTTAACAATGAAAGAACAAAGAAAAATTCCTGATAAAGCTTTTTTTATTGTAAAAGGGTTTTTTAAACAATAAGGGGTTTTTAGAAAAAAGATTAAATCACAAAAAAATTTTAAAAACTTCGAAAATCAATTAAGCTTTCCCAAGCATTTTTTTGAAGATAAGGCTCGGAGCAGGTTGACGCAGTTTAATTTGGGTGGGGTGTCAAAATTAATTTCAAAATGATATGTTAAATCATACATTTTTGTAAGAAATTTCGATTAAAGGAACAAATTTTGTTTAGAAAAAGCTTTTTTTTTTACTGAATTCAAAATCTGCAAATTTTTTGAATTTTAAAATTAGTTTGACTATCAATTTTAATCAAAAAAAACTTAATCTGCAACACCCATTTTTAATTTTAAAAATTAAAATATCGGAAATAAAAAGCCACACCGAAAAAAAGGAGTCACATAAATGTTTAAAAAATTTTGCTTAAATTTTTATTGATAAAAAAATAATTGAATGAGTCATTTTAAAAACATAATCTAAAATTATTGTTTATTTTTGAACTGTCAAATTTACTGATTTCTAAAAAAAGTGATGATAAGTCATGCACAAATTTTAATTTGTCATCATCCAGAAAAAAGTGCAATATTATTTCTTTTGAACAGGGATCGTATATATTTTTTAATTATGACGCCATTTAAATTTTTCACAAGTTTAGTGAAAAATATTACAAAATATTATATCGGTTTCATTTTTAAAATTGAACATTTGGAAAATTCAAATCTAAGATCATATATCTAATTAAAAATACTACTCAACACTTTAGATTTGTTGAGATTTATGGGACAAATATTTATAGATTTTTACTGAAATATATGGATGTTTGTATCCAATATTTGAATCTTTTTTAACATACCAAAACTTTGCATTTTTGCAAAAAAATGTAGCCTGAATGTGAAAAAGGTAAAAAACAGAATGAAAAAACTGGACAACAAACTTTGAAAAAATTGTATTATCCTATTCTTTGCAGTATAAATGTATTAATGTTGTTGCTATGGAAAAATCTTTTTAAAATAAATTGAAACATTTTTTCATGCCACCACTTAATCCCATGTTTTGTATTATTTTTATTGTTTCATCCCTCTATAAAATATACAAATTGATTACACATTTCTGTTTTATAATAAACATTTCGATTTTTGATCTAACAGAAAGATTCCTTTTAATTCTTTTAATTTTCGAAACTATTACGTTTTTTCACATATAAATCTATTTTTTGAGATACGCTTGATTTATATTTTAATTCAATTTCAAAATCTAAAACCCAACTCACTTTTATTTAAATCAACAAAAAAAGTTATTTCAAAAATTAAAACATTGCTTTTTTGCTTTTATTGTGTTCCATTTCTTGTTGTTTTTTTGGCTTTTTAAACAAAGGTTTTATTTTGTTTGACACTCCTTTAAAAAACTTATTGCAAGAAAAATGGTGGCTGGCTTTAATCAAAGCCAGTTTTAAATGGCAGTCTAAAAAATGAAACAATCATAAAAATAAACTCACATTTTGTTGTTTCTCTTTTTTGCATCTTTGCATTCGTTTTTTTGAATACCATTAAACAAATCTTAAATTTAAAAATAATATTTTAACTTTGAAATAAACTGCTTTTTAGAGTAATGGTTGAAGTTGAAGCAATTAATGTTGTTAAGAAACGACAATATTATCCAAAGCCGTGGTGGTTTTACAAACAAAAACGTCAACAAAGTTTGTTTTACTTTTTTTATAACATAAATTTGCTTTAAACATTGTTAATTTTCTTTAGAAAAGCTCGAACAGCAAAATTTGCCAGATAGCATTGTTACAACTAAAAGCAAAAAAGAAAAACCTTCTGCAAAAAATCATCAGCAATCGGGTAATAATTTAATTTTTTTTAAACAAGTGTTTCTAAATTATGCAATGGTGTTTCAGCTCCTGTAAAACAATCATTAAATTCTTCTAAAAAACCTAACTTTCCTTTAAATGCTCCAAAAAAGATGTTTTACTTTATCGAGATGATGCCGATATTAATGTTACTGATGTTAAAGATCATATAGCTTTACGGTGCAAGTAAGTAGCTTTGAAAAAACTGATCCACACATATTTTGAAAAATTTAGTGATTGGAAACAAATGAATTTTGATAAAAGATTATTGGCAAACATGAAAAATTGTGGATTTATATGGCCTCGAAAAGTTCAAGAAGCTGTAATCCCTTATATTATTGAAGGTTTTTTAAAATTGTTTTTTTACTTGTTTTGAGCTTCCCTTTTAGGCTATGATATTAAATGTCAAAGTGAAACAGGAACTGCAAAAACGGCTGCATATTTAATTCCAATAATTGATAATTTAATAAAAGAAAAAGCAAAAAATGGATTATCCAATGAAGGACCAATTTGTGTTATTCTTGCTCCAACTCGAGAAATCGTTGAACAAATTTTTCAAGATGCTCAAAAACTTACTTATCGTAAATTTTAGAGCAAATTATCTTTTTGGTTTTCAACTTAAGCTTTTTTTAGGGACTGATATCAGTGTTGCAAAAGCATATGGTGAAATTCGAATGAAGGATAATTTGAATCAATTAACAAAAGGATGTAATATTCTTTGTGCATGCATTGGACGCCTTTTAAATCTCATAAAACATGATCATGAAGAATTTGATGACCTTTTTTGCTTGATATGAAATATCTTGTAATTGATGAAGCAGATTATTTTTAACAGGACCTGAAACACAAGATATTGTTACATTTTTGGATCATGAAAGACTTCCACCGGTACACATGAATGTAACAATAATTTTGAGCAGAATATAAATTTTAGGTCAATCAACGTCAAAATCTTTATTTTAGTCCAACGTTACGAACATAAAAATTGGATTTACTTGCAGATAAATACAGCAATGTTAAAAATATGGTTTTACTTACATCTTCATTAGAATGTAATCAACGAATTAAATTTTTTGTTGAAGATGTTCATTTTGCTAAAGACAAACCAAAATTATTACAAAAATGTATTAAAAATATTATAGCTGAGAATGAAGGGAAATGTCCACGAATTATGGTTTTTGTTAATACAAAAGTATGTTTTTGTAATTATTTTATGCAAATTCTTATGTGTTTCTTTTTTTAGAAAACTGCTGATAAAGTTGCCGATGATTTGAAATATGCTAATTTCCCTGCAACTGTAATACATTCAGATTTTAGCCAACAACGCCGTGATAAAACAATGGCCGAATTTAGAAAAGAGTCTTCAAACTGCAGAATTTTGGTTTCTGTAAATGTTGTTGGACGTGGAATTGATGTTGAAGAAATGGATTACGTTAGTTTCAAAAAATAACTATATTGTGATTACTCCTTTTATTTCAGGTTATTAATTACGAAATTCCAAACTCGCATGATTCAAAATATCGTTTTATTCAACGTTGTGGAAGAACCGGACGAACCCGTCCTGGCATAGCTTTAACATTTTATTGTAAAGCAAATGATAAAGATATGGCTTCGGCTATCGCAAGTGTCTTAAAAAATGCACAACAACTTCCAAAAATTTTTGAGAAACAAGTTTTAACCGAAGGAATTGAAGAATCCTTGGAGCAACTTTCTATCAATAAAAAAGATAATAATAAACGGAAAACTTGAGATTGTAAGATAATCAACTGTAATAACTTTTTATTTATTTTTAATTTTTTGATAAGTATGTAATAAAACAATGTTTATAAGTTTAAAGATTTATTAATTTTTTGAAAAAACAAAATAACAAAAAACACAAATTTTTTGAAGGCATAAAATTTTTTAAAGAAACCAAATTATGTAAAGAAATTTTGATGATCACTGAAGAAAATATTTGCAGTAATATATATTGCATATTATTTACAGATAATTATTATTAAAATATTAATAAAAGGATTTAACGTCCAAAAAGATGAAGAACAATTGAATCTTGCCATGTTGAACGGGTTCCACCATTGAAAGCTGGATCAGATAAGCCATATCCGCTATTATAATATTGTGGGGCACTTTCAGAATATTGAATAAAAATAATAGAGGCAAGGAGAAGAAAAACGCACATTCGAATGGAAAACATTTTTTTAAATTTAAAAACAATGAAAGAAAATAAAACTTTTTTGATTTTTGACTGATTTTGTTTGAACAATTTTCAAATATTTATACTCACTTAATTTGTTCAAACCTTCTTTTTAAAGTTCAAACGATCCGCCTTTTTTAATTAAAAGGTTTTAAAAAAACTTCAATAACAAAAAAACACAAAACAATTAAATGACTTTTTTTGTAATATAGAAAAATTTCGAAAATACTTGAAAAAAAAATGCGTAAAAGATCAAAAACAAAACTGTTTTCTTCCCATTTTTTCCCTTCCAATTAATCATCATTGCCAGACGATTCTATTGTTTTTAATTAATTTTACACCCAAAAAAAAAGAACTTTTGTACCAATTTGTGATCAATAAAATAAAATCTTAAAAAATCAAATGTGTAAATTTTGTCTGTAATAATTTAAATCTTTTTTACTTCCGTTTTCTTGTTTTTTTTATTACTAAAACCACATATTTCAAAATATTGAACTTTTTAAAATCGTAAATATTGTGGTATTTTTTTTACTAATTTGTTCCAAAAATTTTGTTTTTTTTATTTTTTGGAAAAAAAACAAAAAAATTAACTCTGTTTTTTTGATGACAAATTTTAATGGAATTGGTTATTTTTTACAAGATTTATTGTAGGAAAAAATCTATTATACATCACAAAAAATCTACCAAAAAGAGCCTTCCTTTCCAGAGGTATAGTTTACTACACCTCTGGAAAGGAAGGCTCTTTTTGGTAGTTTTTTTGTGATGTATAAGATCATTTTTTTTTAACAAGGAAAGGTGATGTTATTTAAAAATTATATGTTTTGTTTTTTTCAAATTTTAATTAATGGCTTAAAACTGTGTTTTTGATATTTTTTCGATATATTTTTTTACCCAATTTTTACCACCATAAAATGACAAAAAGTTTTTCTAATATTTAAAATTTAAAAAAATACAGTGTGAAACTATAATTTTTATACTTTGAATCGCATAAGCTTCTTATCAGCTTAAGCATTCTAGTTTTTTTATAAGACTTTTTTTACGTCAAAAACGCATTTAACGACTGCCATTAAAACAAAAGAATATTATCTAATTTTTACCTTTAAACTCTGTTTTTTTAGCAAAAAAAATTCTTCAGATTTCTATTTATTTGATAAAAGATTTTTTGCAAAAAAAATTCTGCAAATTTTAACAATCCTGTTTTTAATTTTGATTTTTATCAATTTCTTTTTTCTTTGCTGATCTTTTAATCAATTTTTATGACTTTAAAAAAATAGGGAACATTGCAAAAAAAGTAAAGCAGAAATAATAATTTAAAATTTGTTAAAAGCATTGGAAATAGATTTTTAACGTCCTGGAAAGAAAAGCTGTTGTTGGATACCATTTTGTGCAAATTGTGGATTAAAAGTTGGAAATTGTGGAGGATTAAACATTTGATTAAAAGCTGGAAAAGATGGGGAAGAAAATGTTGGAGGTTGTTGAAGTCGGGCTTGTGCGGCTGAAAGATCTAAAGCTTGTGAAATCATTGGATCTGCGTATAATGGACGATGAAATTGTTGAAGTTGAGATTGATCAACCGTTGGAAAATGTTCTCGACCTCGAGCTAATAGGGTTGACTGATCCAATCCAGGAATACCCATTTGAACACTTTTTTCCCAGGCTATAGAAGAAGGTTACTGTAATTTGTCTTAACGCGAATTTCGTAAACTTACTACTTTCACCTTTTCCATCTCCATGCGAATATCCATTATAATATAAATAATTTGCACCAGAGCTTGAACTTGGAAAATAATTATAATATGGATATTTTTGATGAATTTGTGCTGGGGTCATTCTTGCGGCAATCATTGATGAAAGGCCACTTTGTTGTTGTCCCAAAACGAACAAATTTAAACATGCACCCAAAATTATAATTAAACGCAACAACATTTTTTAGTTTGATACAATGTAAAATTTTTTTGCAAAAATGAAAGTTTTTTTACACTTTTATCTCATCTTTTTTTCGTGACATATTTTTTTAAAACAAGAATTTATTCAAGATTTATTATGTTTCTTTAAAAAGCAGGATTCATACTGGACTTTATTTAATTGGCTTAAATTTACAAGTTTATTTTTTATCCATTTTATCCATTTTAATTTTGAAGAATTAATTATGATTTATGATTGATAAGGAAAAACCACGAAAAAAATGTTTATTATTGTTTTAAATAAAATCTATTTTTAGAAACGTTATTTTTGGTTTCGTGTTTTAAATTTTGTTTTGTTTGTTGAACGTTTATAATTGTTTTTATTGAATGTTTTTGTTAAGTTTTTTTATGTTTTTTTGGGTTTCTACCTAACAATACAATTTTTTAATGTTGTTGTTTATATACAAGTTTTTTTAAAACTCGATGACGAATTTCTGCTACCAACTTTTTTTTCACTATTTTTTGAAAATTTCCAAATCTTACTTTTTTTCCCCCCCAAGCTTTAATCCCAAATTTATTGGAATTGAAATATCCGCAGATAAAGGCTTGATTTCTTTTTCTTTTTTCATCGTCGAAAATTTCTGTTCTTTTTCTAATTAAATTAATTCTGCAAAAAAATTGTTTGCGCCAATTTTTAACCGAGTTTTACTTGTTTTTCTCCTAATTTTTTTTTCGTCAAAAAATATATTTTCATTGTTTTTCATTAATTGTTTTTCTCGTTTTTCAGAATCAGATTTTGTTAAAGTTATTGGTTTAATTAATATTGTAAAGAAAAAATTATGATCACCGAAAAAAAGAAAGATAGACACAAGAAATTTTAAACTTTACAATATTTTAACAATAAAAAAAGGAGGAGAAAATGATTGATATTCGAAGAGAACTATATAAATGAACGAACTTTAATAAGAATCAATGTTAATAATCATGATGATGGACTTTGGGTAATAAAATAAAAAGACTGAAAATTTTATATTAAAATTTGATAATAAAAAACGGGCAATCAAATTTTCAAATTTACATTAAAATTACACTTTGTTTAAAATTTACAATTTTTTGACCCTCTTAAGTCAAATATTCAAGAAAAATATTTTTAAATGCCAAAGTTAAAGCTTTAACAACATTCTTATAAAAATAATTCGAAAAATATTGCAATTTTGTTTATGAAATGAAATTGGGTTTTGCGAAAAACAGAACCTTTTACAATTTTAATTACACAAGAAAAAATTTGCCTTTTAATTTTTTTCCTCTTTTTTTCTTAATTTTTTTGCATTCTTTAAAGGTTACTCTTTCGAACTTTTGTCTTTTAAAAATGAATCAAACAAAAAACATTTTCAAATTTGCTTCTTAAAACTTTTACTTATTTTTTTAAAATCTCACGTAAGATGTTTAAAACATTGTGAATTGATAAATAAATATTTTGTAGTTTCAATCTTTCGCTTTTTTTTATAATTTTTTACGAAGTTTTTTCTTCTCGTTTTCCCTTTTTGCAGTGCGCATTCAGAGCAAGAAAAAAGTTCGCACCCTGTTTTATAAACAATGGTACTTGGGATCTTTTGTATAGTAACCCTTAGGTTATATTATTAAAACATAAGTAAACCCTCCAAGAAACTCTTATAATATTTTTTGATTACGCTATTGCAAACAGAAGAAAATCTCATTTTTTGGCTCCAAATAACAAATTATTAAATATATATATATTATTCAAAGTTTTTTGAACTAAGTTATAAAAATGTCTGATAATTTTCTTTCCCATGGGTTGCAACGGTTATTATTAACTAGAGATTTTATTCCCAAAAAAGATACTCAACAAGTAAATTTTATAAATATTTACACATGTAAAAACAAAAATTTTAGGAAGAATTTCTTCAAAAATATCCAGAATTTGATAGAAGAGGAATTTTAATTGCAATTATTGATTATGGAATTGAATTGATGTAATCCTTGATGGACTACAAAAAACAACTGATGGAAAACCAAAAATTATTGATTTTTTTGATTTTTCTGGTGCTTCAGATATTGATACAAGTCTTTTTAAAATAAATTCTTTTTATTTTCGAAACTATTATGTTTTCTCACATATAAATTTATTTTTTGAGATGCGCTTGATTTATATTTTAATTCAATTTCAAAATCAAAAACCAAACTAATTTTTATTTAAGAGACGGTCTACTAATGAAAGAAGAATTCGTTTTATAAAATTATGCTGCTTGAATGGCAAAATATCAAAAAGTTTCTGATGATTTACAAAGATATCAACAAGAATTTATGGCTCTACTGGGAATGCTGCAATTATTCGATTCCTTACACAATGTGGAAATTAAATTAAATTTGAATGAAATTAAAAATTTTTTTTGCCGTTGTTTTTTTCTCCTAATACTAAAATAAATTACCTTTTAAAAAATCTAAGAATAAAAACAACGTGTTTATATTTTTAGTTTTTTAAAGATGTATCTGCATTTGAGAAGATAGACTAATTATTGACATTTGTTTTGATGGCAGAAAGAAAAGATAAACAATTATAAGTTTTTTCCCTTTCTTGATTGATTTAGATCTTTGTTTTTGTGCCGATTTTTAGAAGTTAGAATATTCTAGACGGAGGGCGGAATTTTTTTTGGTTCTCTTGTGTCCATTTTTGGGAGTATAAAAAGAGCCAAGAAAAATGGTTATTTTTGAGTTTGATACAATTTACATTTTAAAAAGTGACCAATTTTCCTGTTCTCTCCGTTAGTGGCAAAAAATCATCAAAGGTGTGCCCCCTGAAATGAATTATGCCCCTCCGAAAAAAATGTTGCTGATGTCCTTGCGCTTCTTCATTCAAATTTACCCTTGAATTGTTTAGAAAATTTAAAATCAGACAGTTTTAGATATTTTTTTGCCAATAAAAATGCTTTCTCGCCTTATCTACACCTTTATGGTTTTGGCATTCGTTGTTTGTATGATCCTTAATAGCCCACTGGGTGCCATGGCAGAAACATTCAAAAAATGCGAAGAAGGATGCGCTGATAATCAACTTTGCCATGGTGGATATTGTGTAAGTTTTTATCTTTTGTATAAATAAAAAGAAGCGCAAAAAAAGAGTTTAGTAAAATAACGTCTTTGAGGAAATTTATGACTATTTACTTAATAGCGTATCCAAAAACCTCATTTTTAGGTTGACACTCGTCCTGGACAAAAAATTTCTGGATTTACTGGAGCTGGAAGCGATTAATTCTTTTCCACTTTTTTTCAATCCATAAAAAATGGATTTAAATATGTAATTTGAAAATATTTTCATGTATTTTTGTATGTTTGTAATATTTAACAAAGTAAAGTTTTTGCAAAGTACAAAAGAGATAACATATACAGACAAGTTTACGGGGCAAAATTCCGGCAAGAATCTGATGCGGAACAAGAGAAATCAAAAATTTCGGAAGGGGCAAATTCTCATTGTACACGACTTCAAGTTTTTCTAAGTTTTTGTGCAAAAGCGTTGAAGCTTTTGCACAAAATTTTTTTTTGAAGTCGAGAGCAATGAAAAAGCGACTGCATAATGCAATCACAGAAAAACAAAAAAAATGAATTTAAAACAATTTTTTATGAAATTCGATTGTAAAAAGAATTTTGAATTTCATCCAATTGGTGCAACACATGAATGGACAATTAATATTCAATGAATGGAAAAAAGTTTTTGAAATTTGTATTTATCAAAAACTGTATACCAAAAATGACTTTGTTTTTAAAACAAATTTGAAAGTTTCATTTTCAAAATAACAAAAACATCTTGGAAATTTCTAAAACTGTTTGACATTCTTATGTTAACAACCACTTTTAAGAATACAGATTTTTTAATGTAAATATAGTTTTAACGCTCATTAAAAATCACATTTGCGTTTCTATTGTTATTTAATAAATAATTAAAACTTGTTAAGCCTCTCTCAAAGTTTGGATTTCGAAACATGCCAAATATCAAAAGTGGATACAAAATTTTTATATTAACGAGGGTTGAAAGAGAATAGTATATACTATATAACTGATTACCGTAAAAGGGCAAAATGCTGTGGGTAAGGGTAAGCCAAATTACATTCGGCTTTTGAATTTTAAATCTTTTGAAACAAAATTCCAAACCATTAAAAACAGGTGTCTTAAAAATTATTTAAAAAGCTGTTTCAAATTTGAAATTCAACCTGTTTGAAACATTCATTTTTGAAGTTCAAAAATAACTTGTTTTATTGTACATAAAAAATCAACAGCAAACAATAATAAATTGAGATCATTCAAAACAAATATTTTTAAGATTTTTGGCTTGCATTTTCTGGTTCTGGCGTATCACTTCTGCTATTCTTTTTCTCATCACTTTTTGTTCCCTTTTGTGCCTTTGTTTCAAGCAATCTCTTTTGTCGAGCTTCCAAATCTTCTACAAAAAAAGAAAAAAAATTAGTGAAAAAATGGAAACGAAACAAACCTTTAAATTCTGCACAAACCATTGCAAGATTCAAACCAAGAGGATATAAAAGTTCTTTTCGTGCTTCAAGCTAAAAAATAAATTTTAATGTAAAAAAATCAAAAACGAAAAGCATACCTTTTCATTGAGTAAAATTTCACGTTCTTCAAGATCTTTTTCTTGTACACGAATTTCATTTATTACTCTGCAAATTAATAATTACCGAAATACTTTATAAAATTCGATACCCTTGACTTTCTTCTCTTGATGGAAGTTGTGTAATAATTTGTGCCAAAGCTTCCCGCTTTTCTTTATTAATTCTTTCAGCATTAATTTCTCTCCATTTTTGTTGTAATGCAATTAAGTCTGCACGCTTTTGATTAATTAACTTATCTAAAATCCATTATTATTAAATTTTTAATAAAATTAAAAATTTTATACCCATTTCTTTATTCTGTTCATCATATTCTTTTGCATCTTCTTCGAAAGCATCATACATTTGGATTTGTTTTTGAAATGCTATTTCTGCATGATTCATAAATACTTCTGTTTTTTTACAAAGTCTAAAAAGATATTAAATTTTTAAAAGAAATTCATTACAAAAAAATGAAACTAACGTTTTACTAATTTTTTGATTTGGTAAATTCCATGTTAAATTTCGTAAAATTGTTAATCGTCGATCATGTGAATTTGCATTTCCATCAACAACAAATTTTTTTAATTCATGACTTGACATTTTTCTTACTACTGTATCTAAAACTAAAATTACAGTAACCCAAAATACAAAAATTACAATTTTCAAATATTTAAAAGTTTTAAAAACCTTTTTGTAAAACTTCAAAAACAACAAATAATTAAATAAATATTTTATTTGAAAAAAATGAATAAACAAACAAAAATTTTTTCGAATCAATTAATAAAAAAGAAAACATAATTACAAAAAAGATAGATACCAGTTCGTTGATATATAAAAAAAGAGAGAGAAGCTTATTTTTTTGCTTTAGGCAAATTTGGCAAAAAATAATTAAAACGCGCAAAACTATAATAAAATCTTTGAAAAATTTTCACAAATAAATTATTTAATGACAAATATTTTAAAAACAGATAAAGAAAAAAAACACCCGGATAAAGATGAAGATAAAGTAAATCCATTTTTTTGATAAAACTATTTCTAATTATTTCCATCAAAATATTGAAGTCTTCTACGACGAATTGTTTCTTGATGTTCAAAATCTTCTGGTGAAATATCACTTGGTGAACCATCTTCTTCTTGAGTATTTGATTCAGCTGGTATCGATGGTGCAGTATTAATATGGCCATTTGGTTGTTGTGAAATTGTTGAAGCAGATGCAGTTGAAGAAGTTGGAGGAAGAACTGTTGTTGTATCAATATTTTGTTCTGGAACTTGTGGAGTCGTTGAAGTAGCTGCACTTGGAGCTGACGAAGATGGAGGTGGTGGTTGCTGCTCAAGGACTCTGAAATTAATTAAAATAAAATCAATATTAATTCGTAAAACAAACATACCCAGAAGCATTTGAAATACTTAAATATTGTTGAAATTGTAAAACAGCAGCATCAAGAAGAACTGAAATATTGCTCAATGCTTGAAGTCTTGCTTCAATTGCACTTCGTTGAGTTCCTTCCATTTGTGAAATTTCTTCATCTGATAATCCAGCAAATACAGGAGGTTGTGGAAATGGATATGGTGATGCACCATTCAAAGGTGGCATTGGAAGCATACCAGGAAATGGAAGAGGTGGCATTGGCATTGTTGTTGGAAATGTTCCTGCAGCAGCATTAGCTTGATTTTCAGGTTGATTTTGTTGTTGTTGTTGAGGTTGCATAATAGGGCCTTGTGGTGGACCAAATGCAAAATTATGTGCCATAAATGGAAATACTTGTGGTGGAGGGGCTTGTTGTTGCTGTTGACCATTTTGAGCTTGTGCATTTCTTTGTTGCTGTTGTAATTGTCCAAGAATTTGAGCAAAAAGCGGTGGAATTTGTTGACCATTTTGTTGTTGCTGTTGTTGCATCATATTATTTACTACAACTTGTTGCTGTTGATTTCCATTTTGTCCTGGTACAATATTTGGTCTTCTTTGAGCTGCAAAAACAAAAATAATGATTGTACAATAATGAATAGCAAAAAACAAACCTAAGATATCAGTTCTACAAGTTGGACAAGTTTGTTGGCGTTGAAACCAACTTCGAAGACAATTTGGATGAAAGATATGATTACATGGAAGTTTTTTGGCTCCACTTTCAACAGTCATTTCTTCACGACAAATAATACATGTTGCATCACCTTGAATCAATTCATCTGCAGATGCTAATGGGAATAAATGATTCATAGCATGTACAGCTCGACGAGATTGTATAACATCATTTAAAGCTTTTTGGAAGGATCGAATTGTTAAATAAAATTGTCGAATTGCAAATAATGGGAAAGTATGAATCTTCATCATAATAATAAAGAATGCAAAATAAAGCAAACATCGAAGAAAATCTAAAAACAAATTTTAAAAATTACGGTAATGAAAGATGTTCAAAAACTTACTGATAAAAAGTTCAGCGTAAAGCATATAAACAGCTTTATTTTCCCATGGATGATTTTGTTGAAGATCATGTGTATGTAAGAGATATTTAATAATAATATGAAATACCATTGTCATTAAAACAGCATACTGTAATATAAAATTTAGAACAATTATAATAGTGTTAAAAAAACAAACCTCAAAACCAAAAACAATTTGTGCAGATGCGCCTTTATTCATTGTGTAAAAATAAGCGGATGAAATAAAATGGGAATTAATTGCAGATAATAAAGCAGAAATTCCCAAAATTCTTGCATGAAATGTTAAAGTTATTAAAGGACTTCGTTCCATATAATCAACGCGATCTTCTGCTAACCAATGAAAAGCTTTAACAAAGAATAATATCACAAATTGTATAACAAATTTCGGAGAGAAATCATCTCGAAAAACTGCAAATGCTAAACATGTTTCCATTACAGCATGCCATACTCGATCTAAAATATTTTTTTGTTTCTTAGTTTTCTTTATATAAAAAAAGTACCTGTAGCATGTTCTACTTCTGCTGCACGAAGTGTACCAAAAAAGATATATCGAATAAGTGTAAACGCAAGATATGCAAGAACTCCGCCTTGTGCATAAACAACCTAAAAAATTGATATTAAAAACGTGTAAACTTACAAAAAGCGCTTACCGCCATTGAAACATTATTCTTTGTAATATATACAACCGCAGGATAAAATTGTTTCTTCAATACCAACGCATTTGTAATTGTTAAAGTTGTACATACAAAACTTGTTACAACTAATAACGGTAATGTAATCCTCGCTGCCATTTCTGTGATAAACATTGTAAAAAAAAACAAAGTTTAATAATTCAAATAAATAAAATGGCAAAAAAACCAATTTCAAACAAACACAAAAAATGCAATATAAAGTTTCTATTCTTTTTTTTACATAAAAAAATTACAAAAACACAAATAAAAATCTGTCAATAAATTACATTTTTACATTTTCCCTTTTTTACCCCCCAAAAATGATTAGATATATATTGTTTCTTCCCCCAAATTAATTTTCTCTCGGACAAGTGATTCAAATCCAAACCGGCTTCTTTCTTTTTGATGCAAAAACATTAGTAACATTCGTTTTAAGCCATAAAAACAATAAAAAATACGATGAAAGCCATTAAAACTCCAAAAACTTTGATAATTAACCAACGATTTTTTGAAATATTATTAAAATATTTTAGCAATTCTGTATGAGCGGCTTCAACATTCATTGAAGTGGCTTCAACATTTGAATCAATTCTTGTAATCATTTCACCTTGTTCTTGTACAAGATGTGCCAACTGTGAAAAGATTTGTCCAAGTTGGGTAATACTTGATTCAATATTTTCCATTGCTCCTAATCGATCACGATAATATGAATCAGTATTATCAAGAAGTGGAGACTAAAAATAAAGGATACTGTATGATTGTATAGTGTACAGTATAAGCTTACTTGTTCTTGCATTTGATCCATTTCTAGCACAAAATTTGTGCCACCATTTTCATTGCTTCGTGTTGCAGATGCATCATCATTAAATAAGACATTACTACGAGATTTTGGCATACTTGACGGTACTGGTTCAGCAGCAGCATATTTTTCACGTTTACCTTTCTTTGCTTTTAAATTCTATAAAAATTCCTTTCACTTTAGAAGTTATAAGTTAAAAATTTACCAGTGTTCTTAAATCTAATACACTTTTAAAGTTTTGTCCCACTGCTGCAAGCTTTGATTGTAAACCAACAACTACCAACTTTGAATGATTATTTACTTGATTTGAAGAATGTTGCTGCTTAACAATATTATTTAATTCATCAATTTGATTATTTAATCCTTTAATATCTTCTTGAACATCTTTTGATAATCTTTCAATTTCAATTGTATTATCTTCAAATAGCGATTTCTTTTTTGCCAATTCTGTTAACTTTTCCATTTTTGCACATGTAATTGAAAGATATCGACTAATTCGTCTAAAAATATTTTTAATGTAGAGTAAAAAAGTATACTGTAGGATACTTACTTTGACCTCGCATTGAATTCTTTTGATGATTGAAGAAGATTAGTTTTTTCTTCACGATTATGAACTCGACCATTTGCCAAAATTTTCATCTAAAATATATAAATTATTTTTTGAAAATAATAAATAAGCGAATATGCAAACCTCATAAGATTTACAGATAGTTTTAAATTCAGCTGTTCGATCTCTGTACGGCATTTCGATAACTTGAAATGGATCAAATGTATCTTCTTCAAATGTTGTTATTCCTGCAACAGTTGGTTCAGGAGTTTGTTCACGTGGAGCAGTAAAAGCGTATTGATCGGCGAAAGACTAAAAAAAATCCAGAAATAAAAGAAAGAAAGAATCAAAAAAAGAAGCACGGAAAAAGATTAAAATCAAAAAAATGCAGAGAAGAAAAAAGTGAAAGTTTTTTTGCATTTCTAAAAAAAATTTATATATACTGACTTGTGCGGTATTCCAAAATTGTGTTGCCGGTGCAGCGATATACTGTGAAAAGCCAGCCAATTGATCAGATGAAGGTAAAAATCCAAGGGATCGTTGAGCTGTTGGTTGTTGGGTCTTTTTATTATCTTCTAAATTGTTTTGTATTGAATTTGTTGTATCAATAATTGTTTGATCAGAATTAAAATTATTTGTTGGTTGATGTCGGCGTCGTGCTCTATGATTTTCCAAATCGTACATTCACTAATACTTTTAAGCTTTCGATAAACGAAAGATTTCCTAAAAGAAAACATTTAATAAAACATCGGATATAAAATTAAAAATACCATAAAAAAGCAGAAAAATGTTAGTAAATATATGTTATTTATAATTTTTAAAACCCACACAAAAGAATAACAAAATTTGTTTTTTTTTATTACAGCCAAAACCAAAGACACGTTGGCTTAAAAATTCCATCAACAAAAAAACCACAAAAGTTTTAAAACGAAATTATGTTTTTCGCGTTCAATGAAACGCGTGCGCACTTTTTTAACGAACACGGAACATAAAAAAAAGCTGACGTCAACAGTTTTGCTGGTTCTTATTAATAATCCCTTTTTTAAATATTATTATTATAACTTTTTAGACATGTCTCGATTTGGGTTATTGTTGTTGTTAGCTTTATGTGGGTGTATAAGCGCACACCAAAGCCCATCTTTCCCTGGAGCCAATGCTCAACAGCCGCCTCAAGCACATCATCAAGGTTGAATTTTTTAACCTAAATGTTATTATTATTGATAATTTTCAGGACATGCACAACAAGCACAGCAACATCAACCTCCACCTGCACATCCAAATACTCCACCAGTTCAACAACAACAATTTGGTGGCGATGCTGCAAAAGACGATCAGTAAGTTTTTTTTTGTTTATACAGTAACTTAATTTTTTTTAGGCATATTAAAGAACATTTAGAAGGAAAAGTTGATCAAACAGCAAGTATGACACCAGAACAATTACAATTCCATTATTTTAATATGCATGATTTGGATAGAAATGGTCGCTTAGATGGCGTTGAATTGATTAAAGCTATTACACATTTTCATCAAGGCATTGTTTTTATTTAATCACGATCTTTAAAAACAATTTTTATTTTAGAGAATCCTGGACCACAACATCAAAATCCTCCAGGTCAACCTCCTCCACTTCCAAGTGAACTTGAATTGGAACAAATGATTGATTCAATTCTTCGTGAAGATGATTATAATGGTGATGGATTTATTGATTATGGAGAATTCTTACGTGCTCAACGTGCAAGAGAAGATGCAGCACGTGCACATCAAGCTCAAATGCAAGCTGGTGCTGCAGGTGGTGGTCAACCACATCAAACTCTATAATTACAGTAGTGAAAGAAAAATAATTTAATCCTGCCATGACTTTCGCTTCACTTCAAACATTCTCTTTCTTCTTCTTTGGTCCAAAATACAATGAATATCAGTCAATTGGGTGCTTTTTTCTTCTTCTTTTATTTTGTTATATCTTGTCTATGTTTTTCATATATTTCCACAGTATTCAAAGCATAATGATTCTTGTTTTTTTTAAATTTAATATTCCCTAACAAACAAGCATTTTTAACGTGAGAGATTTTTTATGCATTGAAAAAACATTTTTCGCATTGCCTTTAATTATTTATTGTTTACAAATTTTTATATCATTTTAACTCTGTGATAGTCTTTTTAAAAAATAGTAATTTATTATTACTGTAAAAGGGTTGTGGTGAAAATTGTTAAATTATTTTTTAATAAAATTTTAATTACAAATTTTTGTCGGAGATATAACTTACAGTATACTTTCAGTTCAAAAAAAGAAAACGTAGATTGCAAAAAATGGAAACAACGTAATATTTGCACAAACTTTGCTCCTTTATTGAAGAGGAAGCAGTGAGTGATAAGAGAGGAAAAACTGGTCTCTTGTTTGAAAGCTCTTTTTTGGCCTACATTGCCACGTCACATTTGTATTTAAATTTTAATAATTTTAGATCTTCCAATCTCAATTAGGATACGATGAAGACCATAATAATCATAATCACCATCTGCCTTTTTGGATTAACTTTGGGTAATCTTTAATCCTTGGAATTTAATTCTTACCGTATTTCAGGCTTACAAATGCGTCAATTTGGAGATACTAATGAAGTTCATGATAAAGAGTAATAACAATTAAACTAACTACTATTACTTGAGATTTTTAGACATCTCAAGCAACATCTTGAAAACAAAATTGATGTCGAAAATGCTGAACTAAATCCTGAACAAGAAAGATTCCATTACTTTTCAATGCACGATCTCAATCAAGATGGAGTCATCGATGGCATAGAACTAATTAAATTAAGTTTTTTACTCTTTTCTGTTTGTAAAAATCAAAACTCGAGCATTAATATTTGTAAAACATTTAATATAATAACAACAAATAGCAACCAACACGGTCAGAAAAATATAAAATGTTGAAACACATTAAAAGAAGAATCCCAAGATTTTGCCTCCCAAATGCTTTCGGCGAGCTTCTTCATGATCCATAATTCCACCAGATGTAGTCATGACAATATAACCAAATTGACGAGATGGCAATAAGCTGGTAGTATGCTTTTCAAGTTCTTTAAGTTGAATATCGAAGCGAGGACTGACAACAGCACATTTGTTGATACGACCAGTAAGATTGATAACAATTTTGTTGGCACGATGATCATCAACAATTTCAAATTCTCCAATGTAACCTAAAAAGAGATATATTTATAAAACAAAATAATAAACAAGATTAAATCTTACCATGCTTCATCATTACAGTCAAGAATCGAACAATAACTTTGGAAGATGGGCGGATAATAACTTGACGTTTACCGCGTTTTTCAGCATTGTTGATAGTTTTTAAAGCATCAGACAATACGCTCATACGAACCATGTTTGAGAGATGACGGGATTCAAGTCAAAAAGCCTAAAATACAGAATATCATTAAAATGGGCAAACATTAATATAAAAAATATTTTTTCAGGCAGCCACGCATACACACGAAGACACAAAATTTACAATGTCTGATGAAGATTTGGAAAAGCTCATTGACTCCGTTTTAAGCGACGTTGACGCAAATGGAGATGGAATGATCTCATATCACGAATACTCCGTTAAACAAAGTACTTAAAATTAATAAAATTGTTAAATAAATAGTTAAATAAAGTTTAAAAATGGTAAAAAAAAGTGTAAAAAGAGGAAAAACAGGAAAAAGAGAACGCAAAATCTCACAGTAGGGACAAAAGAGAGCAGTCTCGGCACGAAAGTTTATAAGCGGGAATTTTGAATTTGCAGAAAAGAGAGACTTGATTTTTACAAAATTCAGTGTAATATTTTTTTTTGTAAATGCTAAAGTCTATTAAATCTATTAGTCAAATTATGTCTGTTGTGCCGTATGAATTAGTAGATATTGGAGCAAATTTGGGACATCCTTCCTATAAAAAAGATTTAGATGATGTACTAGAAAGAGCTAAAAAAGCAGGTGGAAAAAAGGTTTTTTATAATTGGTTAATAACAAAAGCGATACTTTAGGCTTATCCAAGATTATGATAACTGGAACATCAGAAGAATTAAGTAAAGAAGCTGAAAAATTAGTATCAAAATATCCTGGCTTTTTATATTTTACTGCTGGCGTACATCCTCATGATGCAAAAGATTTTAAGCCTACAACTTTGGAAACCCTTCGAACTTTAGCATCTAATCCACAATGTGTTGCTGTTGGAGAATGTGGTCTTGATTTTAATAGAAATTTTTCTCCTCAAGATGTTCAAAAAGAAGTATTTGAAAAGCAGGTTGCCCTTGCTGTAGAATTACAAAAGCCATTGTTTATCCATGAAAGAGAAGCATTCGAAGATATGTTTGCAATTTTGGGGAAACATGAAGATTTACCAAAAGTTGTAATTCATTGTTTTACTGGAGCAGCGGAAGAAGCAAGAAAATACATTGAAAAAGGTTATTATATTGGATTAACAGGTAATTATTATTCCCTTAAAATTGGTAATAATATTTTATGTTTAGGATTTTTATGGAAGGATAAATCAGAAGATGGAGTAAAATATGCTTTGAAAAATAATATTATCTCATTGGAAAGGCTCTTGCTTGAAACAGATGCGCCATATATGTATCCAAAAGTAAATGATAAGAAAATCCCAGTAGAAA
The DNA here is from genome assembly GCA_963922195.1 of Panagrolaimus sp. PS1159. NCBI lineage: Eukaryota > Metazoa > Nematoda > Chromadorea > Rhabditida > Panagrolaimidae > Panagrolaimus > Panagrolaimus sp. PS1159. The sequence goes on along the minus strand of CAWUHW010000001.1, from coordinate 5,622,564 downwards.
TAAGAAATTCTTTAACACTTGAAGCATTGGAACTCCATAAACATTCATCATTTAATAGAAATGAACCATGTTCTTTGGCAGCTATTTGTGAATTAATTGCTGGTTATATGAATGTTGAACCAAAACTTGTCGCTGAAAAGACAACTGCAAATGCAAAACTAATTTATGGACTTGATTGAAAAAAATAATAATTTCGTTTCTGTTTTATAATAAATTTTTTAATAATTTATGATAATTTACCATTTCTTGAAACTTATGTTTTATACATATTTCTATACTTTTTTTTTATAGTTGTGGATTTATTTTTTCAGATTTTTTATGCTGAAAAAGTTTTCGTATAATTAATGTATTACTTTCAGATTTAAAAATGTCTACCGAACTTTTCAATGACTTTCATCGACTTGAAGTTTTCAAGCTTGGAAATTTTGTTTTAAAATCCGGATTACCTTCCCCAATTTACATCGATCTTCGAGCCCTTATCTCTGATCCAAAACTTCTTAAACATACCTGCCATGAAATGACAGATTTAATTAATAAAAAAGAGATTGATTACGATTACATTGTTGGAGTTCCATATGCTGCATTGCCAATGGCTACGGTACTAATTAAAATTTTTTTAATACAAAATTATTTCATTCTTTCTTTAGCTCATTTCTTCAAATCTTGAAGCTCCAATGTTAATTAAACGAAAGGAAGCAAAAGCTTATGGTACCAAAAAGCTTATTGAAGGCTCCTATGAAACAGGGAAAAAATGTTTGATCATAGAAGATGTTGTAACTTCTGGAGCAAGCATTCTTGAAACTGTTGAAGCCCTTAAACTTGAAGGTTTAATTTGTGAAGATGTTATTTGTGCATTAAATCGTGAACAAGGTGGTGTTGAACGATTAGAAAAAGAAGGAATTCGACTTCATAGTCTTGTTTCAATGACAGAAATTTTAAATTATTTGGTATCTAGTGATACAATTTCTGCAGATCGACGAATTGAAATTGAAGCAATGTTAAAAAATACTTCACTTGCAAATTCTCCAACTAAATCAAATGGAGCAACCAAAACAAATGGAACAACATCGACAACTGATTTATGGAATTTGGAAACACGTAAACCCCTTCTTGAATGTAATCCCTTGAATGCAATGGTTCTTAAATATATGACATTAAAAAAGACAAATCTTTGTGTTGCTGTTGATGAAACAAGTAAAGAAAAGATTCTTCAAACAATTCGATCTATTGGTGGTTTTGTTTGTGCAATTAAACTTCATGCTGATATTATTGATGATTTTGATCAATCTTTTATTGATGAATTAACAACTTTATCAAAGCAACATCAATTTGTTATTTTTGCAGATCGAAAACTTGCTGATACTGGAAATACTGTAGAATTACAACTTACACATGGAAGCCTTCATATTGCTGATTGGGCAAATCTTGTTACCGTACATTCTGTTCCAGGACCTTCAATTCTTCAATCAGTTGGAAATATTATTAAACAAAATAAAGCTCTTAAAGGATCACTTTTAATTGCTTCTTTATCTTCAAAGGGTGCCTTAACTGATGTTGAATATTCAAAAAGTATGAAGTTTATATTAAGATTTTCCTCTAATTTGCTTTTTTTCAGAATCACTTGAAATGGCAAATGATGCAAAAAATGTTGTCAGTGGTTTTATTTGTCAAAAGCGCCCTTCTGATAATCCTGAATTCCTTTATTGGACTCCTGGAGTAAATGAATCAAAATCCACTGATGGATTAGGGCAACAATGGCGTTCAATTGAAGATGCAATTAAACATGATGGAAATGACATTATTATCGTTGGACGAGCAATTACTCAATCACAAAATCCTGTTGAAGTTGCTCGAGATTATGCTTCCCGCGCTTTTGAATTATGGAAATCTCGTTAATTCATTGTCTTTCCTTCATTTTTTCTTATTTGGTTGATTTTGACATTATACTTGTTTTTTTGTCAATAAATATTTGGGTATTCTAAAGTTTGACCGAAGTGTCCAACATCAAATTTTGTAAAATGTCTAAAAAATTACAGTTTTGCAATTTCACAAACATTTCAAAAAACAAAAAGTGATAATTTTATTGGCCTTTAAAAGAATTCATTTGAAAAACTTATGACAATAAAATTTCAGTATTATAATAAATAATGGTGATTAAATTTAATTAAAAGCACAAAAATTCTCTTTTTATTACTTTTAAAAAAAACACATTTTAAAAAAATTATGTAAACGCAGAATTGTAAAAAACGTCTCCATTTGAATAGTTGAAATTTAAAAACCTTTTTTAATTCATAAAGTTTGGGAGTAAAAATTATTTTATGGTCTAAGAATTTGAATAGGTCTAACAAATATTTTTACAAAAAATATTACGGCTTTATCAAAAACATTTTTTCCAAATCTCTAAATTTTAAGTTTCGTAAAGGTTAACTTTTTTTGCTTAAATTCAAGCATCAAAATTTGCATCCCGTTGGTAAATTCAACATTTCATATTCAACGTTAATAATGTTTGAATGTTTAAATCTGATTGCTGAATACGATACAAAAATCTAAAATTTTAGTCTTTGCACTCCTTTTTTATGTCTTTTTTAAATATTTTATGTATAAACTTTTTGGAATACTGTAGTAGAAAAAAGAATCACATTTTTTGAATTCAGAAAAGTATTTCCATTTAAAAAAATTAAAAATGCTACAATTATTTTCTTTTACCGTGTCTTGTTTTTTTAAAAATATTTCACAAAAACAAGGCCACAAAATTAAGTATTACCTTTGAAAATTTATTTTGTCCATTTGCACCTGGAAATAAAATAAATAAATGTAATTTAACAACAATTTTAATAGTGAAAGTTTAATGCGAAAATAAATAAATAAATAAAAAAAGACTTTGCACAGTTAAGTGCCGCCTTTGAATAAATTTAATAGATATTTAGATGAAATAAGATTTTTTGACTAAAACGTAAAGATTAAGTTTTATGACTTTTTTTTCAAAAATGTGGAAAGCAAAAAAATTTTTAAAAAACAATTTTTTTGATATTTAAAAATCACTCAATTTAGATTTTATGAAAAAAATAAACTATAATTATTTAAAAGTTTTTTAGGGCTGTAATTTGGTAGGCGTGGAAAGAAAATGCTTTGACCGCTGGTTTTTTTGCAAAACCTAAAAACATTTTTTTATAAAATTTATATGACCGTTGATTCAACTTACTGCTGTTAATTGAAGCCTGAAAAAAAATTACGGCATTTTAAAAAGTTTTTTTATATTTTTTTACTTCTTAGGACCATAAATATACTGTAATCTATATTTATTAAATTTTGATATTTACAATTTTTCTTCATAAAAAATGGTAAATCCATCATTCCCGTATATAATTTTTGGATATTGGTTATCAGTATTTTTGTTACAAGTTCCAACATTTTTTCCACTTTCTTATGCAATGTTTAAAAAGCGGAATCAACTTGCATTTCCATTTATATTATATTTATTCACAATTTTAATGGAATCATTTTCAACAATTGTTTCAACACTTTATACACTTATTTATTGGAGACCTGGTAAATGACAAACATAAAACACAAAAATTAAAAATATGTTTTTTTATCTATCAGATTACAACAGAAAAATCATACAGTATGTGTCACAAGATTGTGAAAAGAATTTTATCCATTGATTATCGAATACCGTATCCGAAATTCATAAAAAGTATTGTAATTTTTAAAAAAAAAATTTCAGAAAACGTTAATAAAAAACACTTTATTACTGTAAATGTTGTAAATTTTCTAGATAGTGGTGGATATGAACCAATTGCAGTATTTGGAGTTGGATTTGTTTCATATTCATTTGTAACAGTTACATCTGCGGCAGTATTCTTTTTATTATTGCATAGAATTTTTGCAGTTTGTTTATTCAATTCAAAAAATTATGATAAAGCTTTCAATTGCACTTCCATCATTGTTGTTGCAATCATGATAATTTCAAATTCGACATATGTAATTACAAAATTTCTTGAATTTTTTCCAAAATTGGGCATGTTTCTTTAATATTGTCTTTAAATAAGTTCCAGTGTCCTTAAATCAGGTTCATGAGTATTGCAATGAAATTTTTTTTATGTTCAACAAAATATTTTTTTAAGGTCCAACAACAAAATGTTGGATAATCCATTGTACATGGGGTGAAAGCGGTTCAGCCTTTCATATTTGGTCTCGAATGATTTTTGGTTTTGCAAATGTTTTTCTTGGTATTATTTTTTTAATAGTTTTAAAGAAATCTCCTGCAAATTTACCTTCAAAAAGGGTTGGTTTTCAAATTTAAAAAATATTAAACAATTTTAAAATATTTTTTTTGAAGGCAAATCGATTAACGCTAATTACAATTGCATCAGAATTAATTTTAAGCTTCTTTCCAACTGCTGTTGATATCCTTATTTCAAATGTAAGTTTAATTTTACATTGTTCTAAAATTTAGAATCTAAACATTGTTCCGTTTAAAAAATTTTTTTTTAGTGTTTCGGAATTTACATGGTTCAAACAATTGGACCTTTGGAATGTTTGACGTGAGCCATCGATGCATTTGTTGTTTCAACAATTTATTCAAAATTCTTTTTAAAAGCTCAAAGAATTGCAGCAAAAATAAATAGTAATAATTTAATGCATTAAAAAATTTTTATTTTTGTGTTTGTAATTTTTTAACAAATGACCACTTTTGAAAGGTCAGAGAATCTTTTTTTAAATAAGAGAAAGTTGCTGTATTAGAAGTAACAATTATCTCTAACGTATTTTCGGTTGAAAAGAAAATTTTGCAATTTTTCGAAATATAATTTTTTAAATGTTAATTTTTTTAAGATATTTGCGTATTTTAATTTCTCATGGATCGAAAATTTTTAAAGTCAAATTTTTTTTGAGAAAAAAAATTTTGAGTTCAAAAAATTAAATAAAATTCTGTTATCCTAGAGTGTACTTACTTTTCAAATATTGTATGACTTGTTTAATTTTGTTGAAATATGTAATAAACACCTGAAATTACCGCTTTTACAACCTTAATGGATGATCATCAACCAAAAAAAATCATATCTAAAAACAATAGTATAGTTTTTTGATTACATACATTTGCTCAAAATATGCTCCACTTTTTTCTACAAACAACACTAGGAAAAAAAATGATAAAAATTTGTTAGTATTGGTTTTTGATAAAAAGAGAAAAAAGCAGTTCATTTTGGACTTTTAAAGTTTTATCATTCACTAGTTTAATTTAAATTTAATTTTTTGTCACACATTTTGCAGCAGTTTTGAAATTTAAAAAATGGAAACTTTTACATTTAGTGTTATAATTATTTTAATAAGTTTTTTGATTTATATTATTGGGTAATATTTTGAATTTAAAACAGTTTTGGTGAAAAAAGTGATTTTAGGCAAAGAATAAAAATGTTGAGATTAAGAAAGAAGCTTGGATTTGATGGACCACCAATTGGATTTCCGCAATTTTTTATTGGACATATTTATGATTTAATACGGCATATTTCAACGGTTCGTTTTTTTGTAGTAATTTTTAAAAGCGGTAATTTGCATTAGTTGTTGAAACAGAAATTTCGAAAATCGAAATTTTGGTATTTCTGTTATAAAAATATCATTTTTAAAAAATTTTTATTTAGCTATTTATGAATTTTTTTTAGAATGGCCCTTCTTCAATGCCTTGCTTCATTCTTAATTGGCGAAAAAAGTACGGCGACGTTTTTGGGTAAATTTTTTTTTGCAAAATCCATAAAAACATAAATAATTTTTAAAGATTTTATTTTGGATATCATTTAAGTGTAAATATTTATGATCCAGAAATGATTAAAGAAATTTTTATAAAACAATTTTCATGCTTTGTTAATCGAGAGGTAATTAAAATTGAATTTGTTAAAATATATTAATTTAAAATTTTTCCAGTGTACCCCATTTACCCAAGGATATCCAATGGGTGAAAGTTTATTACAAGTGGATAAAAAAGGTCCAAATGGATATGGTTGGAAGGAAATCCGTTCAATTGCATCCCCAACTTTTACAACAGGAAAAATGAAAATGGTATTTTGATTTTTTGAGGATACTTTTTAATATAAAATGTTTTTTTAGATGCATGATACAATTCACGAAAGAGTTTTAGCTTTTACTGAAGTTTTAAAAAGCAAAAGTAAAGAAAATGATTGCATAAATATTTATGAGTAAGAAATTGTCTCGTTTTTGGTTTTTAAAAATTTGAATATTTTTTGACACCCAAAATTTCGAAATCGAAATTATTTTGGTTTTGTAATTTTTTAGAATCGAAATTTATCTTCAATTTCGGCCAAAGCATCGGTCTAAATTTGGAAATCGAAATTTGGAAAGATCGAATTTTAAATTAATAAATTTACAAACATTTTAGTGAATTACAAGCTTTAACATTGGATATAATAGGAAGAACGGCATTCGGAATTCAAGCGGATTCATTGCACAATAAAAAAGATGAATTTTATGTAAATGCAAGAAATTTTTTTAACGCTTTTACAATAGAAAAATCTCCAGGGCTTTGGCTTTCACGTTTGTTTTTTATTTCAAAAAACAAATTTAAAAATATTTTTTTAGGTTTATTTCCAATTCTTGGAAATCTTCGATACTTTTCAGATATTCATAAATATAATATGATTTTAGCTCGAAATTTAAATTCTGTCGTTGAATATCGAATAAAACATTTTGAAGAGTTTAAGAAGATTGATTTAATTCAACTTTTACTTCAACAAGATAAAATTCGACAAGAAAGAGAAAATGTAAGATATTATTTTGTAATTTTTACAAAGTTGGATTACATTAATATTTTTTAGAAGCCTCCAATGCATATTGATACAATTGTATCAAATTGTCATGGATTTTTACTTGCCGGTTATGAAACAACTTCAACGGCATTAACCTATGCATCATGGTTACTTGCAAAACATCCAGAAATTCAACAGCGATTATTTGAAGAAATTGAAGATACTTTAGGCGATAAAGAAGTCGATTATGAAACTGCAATGAAGCTACCATATTTGGATGCAATCTTTCATGAAGTTCTTCGGTTATATCCTCCTGTTGTTGGATTTACAATGAGAACTTGTATAAAAGAAACTGAAATAAAAGGATATAAATTTGTACCAGGGATGAATGTTGGATTAACTGTAAATGTTGTACATTGGGATGAAAATCTATGGCCAGAACCGGATAAATTTGATCCAGAAAGATTTACAGATGGAAAATATTTTGATCCACTTTCATGGATTCCATTTGGAATTGGTCCACGAAATTGTGTTGGAATGAGATTTGCAGAAATGGAAGTGAAAATGACTTTGGTTGAATTAATTCAAAAATTTAAATTAGAAATGCATAAAAATACTGAAGTAAGATTTCTACAGTATCCTACAATAATATTTAAATTTTTTAGGATCCTTTATTAAATCGAGTAAATATTGTAATAATGAGACCAGTGAATGGTGTACATTTAAAAATTACACCTCGAAATGTATAAAAAACAAAAAAAAAACATAAAAAAATTTATTTTCTAAAACTTCTTACTGATCTTCCAATATCAGCAATTTTTGGAGCTTTTGATGTAAACTTTCTTTCTGAATGTACAATTCTTTGTGCTTCACTATTTTTTAATTCATCTTCCATTGTTTCAGAGGCACGAACAGTTTCTTTTATTCTTTCATTGTATGTAAGAGCTTGTTCTTTAAGTGAATAAAACATGGGTCCCAATTCTGCTAACCATGCACCTTCAACAGCAGTAACACATTGCATATATTCTAAAAAAGAGTTTATTATTAAAAAAAGAAAATATTGAAAAACTCAAACCTTTTGTTGTCATAATAAGTTCATGATACACAACATAATCAGGAGTATATCCCATACCAAAGAGAGACGAAGTTGGATGTAAAAAGCACGGGATACCTGTTCGAAGAGAAACCTAAAAAATTATAATGTAATTTTAAAAGATTTTTAAAAACTTACATATTCGCCAATACCCTTTAATCGTGTAGCATTTGGAAAATATGCTGAACAAATACATTTTCTTACAATATCCCAATCAGTTCCAGAAGAAACAATTTCCAACTTATCCGATTCCATTATCTCTTGAAGTTGACCTCGAACTTCTCGAGCTCTTTGCATGGCTTTTGCTTGAATGTAATTATCTTTACACCATCGAGATGACCATTTCTTTTTCTTCCATTCATTATAAACATTTAACAATGAAAGATGATCAGATTCAGATACTTGAAATTTTTCTTTTCGACTATCCGCTTCTTCTTCTTTTCCTTTTGGCCGAATAAAAATTGATGGAACAGAAAGCATTGAAACAATGGAAAGAATTTCTTCCGAACAACCCATTTTTGCGGAAGTTATTAGCATTTTAGATAGTGCAGGATCAAGTGGAAAATCTGCCATTGTTCGTCCAAGTTCTGTTAACTGCCCGGCATTATCCAATGCTCCAAGCGTCCATAATGTATACATTGAATTCATCATATTTTCTTGTGGAGGAGGATCCATAAAATGAAATTTCAATAAATCATCAACATTCAAAGATTTTAACATTAGCACAACGTTCGCTAAATTAGTTCTTTGAATTTCAGGTACTGTAGTTACAAGCATTTCATCTTTAAATTGTCGACTTGTATATAATCGAAAACATTGTCCAGGGCCTGTTCTTCCAGCTCGACCAGAGCGTTGATTTGCAGATGCTTGAGAAATTGGATAAACTTGAAGGGCATCCATTCCAACTTTTGAATTGAATACTTTCATTTTACAAAATCCTGGATCAATAACAAAAAAGATTCCATCAACTGTTAAAGATGTTTCAGCAATATTTGTTGCAACAATACATTTTCGGATACCACCTGGTGCACGCTGAAAAATTTTTGCTTGCTTTTCTGATGGAAGTTGAGAATAAATTGGTAAAACAGCTAATGGCGGTGCAGATTCCAAAGAATTAAGCTTTTCACTAATCAACTAAAAAAGAATACTGTAATCATAAATTGAAAATAAATTTTATAAACTTACAGCAGACGAAACTTCAATATCTTCTTGACCCGGCATAAAAATTAAAATATCGCCATCAATTGCACCTAAATGAATTTGAATTGCTTGTTTTACTGCTTCTTCAACATAGTCTTCAACAGGCGCACGACGATGATGAATATCAACAGGGAAGGTTCTACCAGGAATTGTAAAATTTGGAGTATTTCCACCAAAAAAATTTGCAAATTTTTCTGCATCCATTGTTGCAGAAGTAACAATAAGTTTTAAATCCGATCGACGACCAACAACTTCTCGAAGAAGACCAAATAATACGTCAGTATTTACAGAACGTTCATGAGCCCTAAAAAATAATAATGATAACTGTAAAAGGGTTTCAAAAAAATGCTTACTCGTCCATGATAATCACACTATAATTATCTAAATCTGGATCCGAAAGACATTCACGAAGAAGGATACCATCAGTCATATACTGTAAAAAAAATATTTTATCAAATAATTTAAAAATTTTCAAGATAAAACATACTTTAATAACAGTTTTATCGGAAGTTTTATCTTCAAATCGAATAGCATATCCAACTTCATCCCCTAATGGAACACCCATTTCTTCAGAAACTCGAGCAGCAACACTCATAGCAGCAACCCTACGAGGTTGAGTACATCCAATAACACCGTGTTTACCGTATCCACTTTCATACAAATATTGTGTTAATTGTGTTGTTTTACCAGATCCTGTCTCACCAACGATAATTACAACATTATTATCTCGAATTACTTTAAGAATTGATTGTCGAACAGCAAATACTGGCAAATATTCACGTTGTTCTTTAATAGTTTTTTCCATTGCAAATATTGATACAGAATCCATATTTTGTAAATGATCACCAAATTTTTGTGAATCTCTAAAACAAAAAAGATAAAAGAAATTGTTTAAATAAATAAAAACATACTTGTAATTAACTTTTTCTTCTTCTTCAACATCTTCCTTTTCTTCTTTGATTCCCATTAATTTCCCAAGATTACTTCCAGCTAATTCCCAATGACGTTCTTGTGTATTTAGTCGTTCTTTTTGTTCACGGAATCTTCGTACAGCTTTACTGCCCTTTGTTGAAGCAACTGCAAGATCGGATGTCACATCTTTAATCTAAAAAATACAGTATAATTAATAAAGTCACAATTATTTTTAAAAAAACTTACAGGAATAATTGGTTGAGTTTGTTTTGTATAAACAAAGCGTCCATCAAGAAATGGTGGAATTGTATTATGTACAAGTAAATGAACTTTATTTTCATCAATTTCTTGATCAATAACAGTTCCAACATCTTTTGTAACAAAAATTCCAGAACGCTTTAGCCGATTGTTTTCCCATAGTTCATTTTCTTTCTTAATTTCTTGTTGTCGAACGGACATCTTTGGGCGTTCACGAGCTTTTTCAAGTTGCTTCTCTCTTTTATAAATATATTCTTCCGAAACATTTGCAAATGGATTAAATTCGTCATTATATCCTTGATCATTTTCATACCTAGAAACAGATTATGTACTGTAAGATATCTAAAAAATATTTAAAACAAACCATTGTCTCTCCAATTCATAATTATTATCTTCCCATTCCCATTTTTCTTTATCAGATTTAAATTCTGGTACATCATTTTCATCGTCAACCGCTTCACCGTCATCATATTTTTGTCGACGATTACGTTGAAATTTTTTATCCCTTGAACTTTTCCATACAGATTCCAAAGATCTTTCTTTTTCATCTAAATTTTCATTTCTTGGAGTCCATCCACCTCGAGTTGAACCATATTTTTTTCCATCTTCCCATTGTAACTTTGATGGAGTATCCGAAACATCAACCTTTGGAGTTTCTAAATATCTTTCACGTCTTCTTTCTCTTCGATCACTATAATCATCATCACGATATCTACGATCTCTATCATGATCTCTTCGATGCCTCCTTCGATCTGGTGATCTTGAACGGGAACGTGAACGAGATCGCTTTCTTCGATCTTTTTCATAATGTATTCCACGTTGTCGTCCATGATATTTTTCATCTTTTAAACTAAAAAAATTAAAAGTACAAAAATATTTTACAAAGCTTCTCAAACTTACTCATTAATTCGATGTCGAACACTTTCACTAATTCCAGGAGTTTCTTCCTCTTCTTTTCGTTTTCTTAAATTTTCATCTCGTTTAGCTTTTGCTAATTTATCCAATCCAAGCATTGATGGTTTTTTAAATACATGATCATCATTTGTAGAAGATAAGGAAGCAGGGGTTGCACTCTTTGATAAAATTAATCCACCCTTTTCTTTTCCAGTTGTACCTTCCAAGCGTTCATGGGTTACAACGCCATGATTTGACATTTTAAATAAAGCTATAAAAAGAATAGATGAAAATTGAGAGAAATAGTTTTAATGTAGACAGCTATTTCAACAACTTTTATTTTCATTCGATGAAAACTGCTATTTTGGCATCAAAGGAGACTATGCCAACATGGTCGGAAAAAGTTGAAAAAATTTTTTGTTATTTTAAAATGTTATTTACAGAAGAAAATTACAAAAATTATGAGGCAATCTTTTTTGGCAATTGTTTGTTGAGTTCAGCAGCTGATTAGAATTGTGAAACGGGATCTATTTTGTCGAAAATTAAACTTTTACAGCAAGTATACTTATGTGATTACAATATTTTAGATGCTAAGGTAATTCATTGGCTACAATGAGTAGTATCGGGTCTTAGTATTGCGTTTATATTTTATATTGTAATTTTTTGACTTTTGATATCTCTTTGCTTTCAAAAGTTCAACAATTTTAACTCAAAAAGTTTATTTTCTTGTTCAACATTGAAATGCAAGTTTCTTAACAAGAAAATATTTGTTACGGTTGCTCTGCCACTGGCAGCAACAGCAGCAATAAATGTCTCTTTTTTCAATTTCCAACCATAAAAAATTTTTGAAAAACGACGACACAACTGGCTTTGTCTAGCCTCTATTCTTTCTTCTTTTCGTTTTGCATTTTCCAGACCGACATTTTTAACTTATTTTTTTATAACATGTGAAATCAAAATCAGTCTTTTCAATTTTTGCAACATATAATTTGTGTAAAATGTAGTCATTACTGTTTGTTATACAAATGTTTACCTTATACACATCAAAATAGACTTATCCAAATGCCTTTCTTTTAAAACACAATATTGTGCAATATTTTCTTTCCGCGTTGTTGATATATTCGTGTTTGTTTTCCGTTTTTCCCAGAATAATTCTACCTTTTAAGGCTAATGTAGTCATGACAAACAAACAAGTGGGTGCTGTAAATCTTGAATCCGGGTCGGATATTTTATTTTATTATAACAAGGTAAGCTAATTTTATACTCCTATATCTTCCTTACCAACTTTTAAACATTTTCAGGGTCATCCAGATGCGGTATTCAAATATAAACAAATTTGTAACGTATTATTAACTGTTGATACATGGAATGAAAAATCAAAAAATGACTTCTTTGTTCAATTTTTTGGTTCTGCACATAGATTTGTTCAGCCGACAGAACTTCTAGTTGAAAGACTTTGTGTAAGTTTTACTTTTTTTGAAGGAATATGTTATATTTTATCATTTTAGACTGTATCATGGTCTTCAGTACCTCCACCAATGTTACTACAATTTGTTACGTTGTTAAAAGAAATTGCAGTAACACATGTTTATCATACCAAAGTGATTATTGAACGGTTTTTTGATATTCTATTACCTATTGTTGATATTAATGCATCTGAAAGTAAGTATATTTTGCATTACTTTTTTCTTTTTACTAGCTTTAATATTTTCCATTTTCAGTTAAAGAAAATGAAATTCCTAATGATACAACTCCAGTAATAATTGCACCGCCGACAATTACTGTTGAACAACAAAAACATTTTATAAATTTATCAAGGGATGCTATTGTTGATATTATTAAGCGGTTACAGACGTACGTTTATCTTTTGCTTTTGTCGCTTATAAACTTACACTTTGCCTTATTTTAGTGCACAAGAAGCTGTTATTCAAACAGCTTTCAAAAAGTTTCCACATTATTCTGGTCCAACATTTAAATTTACAGAATACATTAAACAATTAATTATTATTGCTGAATCATGTCCTGATATTGCTCAAGATTTATGGATGAAAATTATTGATCATATTTTACAAATTGATGTAAGCCTTTTTTTGTTGAAAAGTTTAATTAATATTTTTTAGGCAATTATCTCAAAATCTGTTGCAAGCAATGCAAAATTTGATGCTGGAGATTCTTTATTTGCTTTGGAAGAAGAAGATATGACTATTGATTGTCCAATGCGTCAAAGAGAAATTGATTTAACAAATAAATTGGATAAAACGATGTTTGTAATTTTATCACGAATTTCAAAAGGTAAAATGGATTTGTCCAAACTTGCTCCAAAAGAAGATTATTCATGGCTTACCCAACTTGCATCCGGTTCTGAATCATGTATATTTGAACAACTTTGGCCAGCATTTATGGAACAAATGCTTAATGCACATGATGTACAATCTGTTTCATTTATTTGGTTTTTTGCATGTAATTTGGAAGAAAAATATCAAAGTTTTATGTTAAAAATGTTATGGAAGCTTATTTGTATGCCAGTGTTTGCACCAAATGAATGGAAGCGTGCTCATACAGCTGCAGCATTTCTTGGAGCATTTTTGGCTCGTGCAATGTATATCAACTTTAAAACATGTACAGAATGGTTAAAGAAAATGGCAGATTGGTGTAATGAATATATTGGAAAAAGTGGTTTATGCCGAAATTGTGCTGGCTGTATTCAACATGGAACCTTTTATGCTGTTGTGCAATCACTTTTATTCGTATTTTCATTCCGGTACAAAGAATTTGTTGAAAATGATTGTAAGCTTTTTTGTTATTACTTTTTACAGAAACTTACAGTAATCCATTCTAGGTGTGAAAGATATTCATGCTTGGGGTTTATCAAGAATTGTTCATAGTCATTTTGAGCCATTAAAATATATTTCACGTGTAATTGCAAGAGGTTTTGCAACTATTAGTCGTCGACTTCAACTTGTTTATTGCTGTCATATTCTTGATTCATCGGTTATTATCACTTCTCCAATTGAACACTATCTTCCATTCAGCTTTCTCCAACTTCCAATTACATCAGAAATTGTTGCACCACTTCTTCGAAAATTTCAACCTTCTGATGATGATACTGATATTCATGTTGATATGATGGAAGTTGATCCACGAAAGAATACAATTGTTGGAAAAGAAGACGATGATGGTGATTATGGCTTTATGGATATGGAAGATGAAGATATGGATATTGGACAAAATTCAAGTGTTACCACCGTTGCCGCAGTACTTTCATCTTCACCATTTTCAATTTATAAAGCACGTGCGCATTGAAAAATGTTTGAATGCAATTGTTGATTTACTTTTTTTCTCTGAAAATCTTATTATTATTTTTGTGTTTATTTTGCATCGTTGAGTTTGTTTTTGCTTCGGTTTTGTTTTTTTATTAAAAATTGTTGTTTTAAAAACATTTATTATTATTAAAAAAAGAGTTTAATAAATATAAATATAATTATTAATAGTTAACAATAAAAATATTTAAATAGAATAATCACTTTCAGAAAAATATGGACGACGTTTTGGATTATATGGATTACTGTAATCCAAAGAAGTATCCCAATGTGATCGCTTTTTATTTGAAATTGGATAATGTTGATCTTGAACGGTACTTCGAAGATCACGTTTACCAATAAGTTTGACTTTCATTGATGATGATTTTTTATTATTAATGTAACAAATTTTTCTCGAAGGCGGATGAATTAAAACTGATGTTGGCATTTCAGAATTTGCGCCAGCTGCTGCTGCATCAAAAGATGAACGAGATTTTCGAGCTTGACGAATTGTACAATAAATAACACAAAAAAGTGTTAAAGAAAATAAAATTCCAATAAATGCAAAAAGTAATAACTTTAACCATCTAAAAAAATTGATAAGGGTTATTGTACTGAGCTTTCTCGTGTGGGGGAACACTTTTTTCTATACAAAACTTAAAAACAAAATTTTACAGACGCTGAATTTGACTTTTGGGACCTTAACGAAGACAAAATATATCATACATTCAATATCATCTACTCATCGAGATAAATTGATCGGTATCACATCTGAAGCGAGATTCAAAAAAATGAATTCTGAATCCTAAAAAAATTTTAAACGCTCAAATAATTATATACTCAGGAATTTTATCTATTTTACAGAAAACGTTTAAATTGCTTCACGGCTAGGGATGAAAAATCCGGCCGAAAAGTGCGGCCGGGCGCGGCCGGCCTCGATAAATTTTAAAAAATTTTTGTACACTAAAATTTTTTTTCTGACATTCGAAATGTAGGGTTTTTCTATGTTATATTAACATATTTAGGAAATTTTAACTGATTTTTTTTCCGTTTTTTCCCTTAAATTACTTTGCGATTTTTTTTGGTTCATTTTTCTAGTTTTTTCAAAGGGTACCCCTTACCGTTATTTTCTGTTAAAATATTGCGGCCGGCCGGATTTTTCATCCCTGTTCACGGCTTCAAAATTTTGGTTTTAAGTTTTGCTTAGAAAGAAGTGTCCCACACATTTTTTTAAAAAATTTTTTTATGACAAAAACTGAAAATCATCGCCGAAGTCATTTTTTTTGGGGACGGAAACGATTTTTAATCACTTTTTTAACTGCAAAATGTTTAAAAATTATAAATTTTTTTCGGGGGACGTAAATTACTTTAAGACGGATCAGAGAGTCCGGAAGGTGTTAAAAAAATTCAATGAACTGGCATAAGTTGGTGGTTACTTACTCAGTATCAGAATAATGATCTGATTTGTCAGAATTCAATAATCGTTGAGAAGCTTTAAATTGTGACACTTCCGGTTCAGGTACTATTTCATTTTGCTGTCTTTGGAACTCAAATGGATTCTAAAAATATAAGAATTAAACAAATAAATTTTTTTCATTTTTACTTTTGAAACAAATTTTGAAGCAGGATTAATTTGTTTCTGTTTTTGAATTAACCAAGATTCTTGAAAATTTTTATTAAAAGAATCAGATGAAGCTTCATTTGAATTTTCATAAGCAGAAATATGAAGGGAAATGGTGCTATTATTTGTGGCATTTAAAATGCCATTCTTCTTCCATTTATTTTCATCATTAAGAGTTAAAGAAGTTGAATATTTGGAGCACAGATCTGTTGTGAATGAATTTTTCCATGTTTGTAATTTTTCTTTTCCTTCATTGCTTTCAGATAACGCAGAATCTGATATTATATTTACTGTTGCTGCAGTCATTTGATATGCGGTATTTTATGTCGAATGAAATGACTAAATAATAGATATATTTAAAGATAACTTTTTTTGACATCGGTTTTCCACTTCTGTTTCTTCTAGTGTTAGCCATTGACGTCAATTGACCAATCGATATTTTTTTGTTTTTTTGACCGGAAAAAAAGGGATTTTACTTTTTTTTGATAATTTTTTTAAAAAAGGATGTAGAATCACTAGTTCTATCACATCGATCCTGAATTTTACCAGAAAATGAAAAAAATTAGCATAATTGACCGTAATTGACCGGTCAGCGGTCAATTGACCGGTCAAATACGGTCAATTAAGGAAATATGCTAATTTTTTTTTATTTTCGGCTAAAGTTTAGGATCGATGTGATAGAACTAGTGATTCTACATCCTTTTTTAAAAAATTATCAAAAAAAAGTAAAATCCCTTTTTTCCGGTCAAAAAAACAAAAAAATATCGATTGGTCAATTGACGTCAAAGGCCAACACTAGTTTCTTCAGAAATAGAAAAAATTTGAAAAAAATGCACCTTTGCTCTTTAAGACCCGAAATTCCCCAACAGCCGTGTATCATTTTATTATTTTAGTTTTTTATAATCCTGTGACTGCAACAAAATTTGTTACCAATTTCTTTATTGTTATATGATTTGCTATTAGATTGAAATGGAAATAGATTTGAACCTTTTAGATTTTGATTTAATTTCAGATCAGAACATTGGACACCAGTATCAGTATGACAATTATCAAAAGATTTGTTTCTGTTCTTGAACAACAAAAAATTATCTTTCGTAGGCATCTGAAACACAGTTTACAATTAATTATCAAATAAACTAGGTAATGCAGTAAAGGAGTAAAACTAAAAGAAAGCAACACAAAAAACTTTATTATTGTTAAAACCCAATAGGTATGATTGTTAACGAGTACATTTACTGCACAAATAATAAATAATATTAACACAAAATAATAACAAAGAGAAATGTGGAACAGACGTTTCAACACGAGACGAATACAATTCGAAAGAGAGGTTTTGAACGACAGCGATATTGCAAATAAGGCGGGGCGTTTGAGAAACGCGAGAGATACAGTAAGCAAACAGTCGTGCCAGGAGTTTTACAATAGAAGAGCAAATTTCTGGTGGTCACGTCAATTACAAATATATTTTGTGGTCGCTAGTTTCTTTTAAAAATAGTGCTGTTCAAATCTCTGTGAAAAGAGAGTGATCTCTAAAAATGATGGTAGAGAAAAAAAATAGAGAAGGTGAAAAATCTCTGTTATACAAAACAATGAAAAATATCTATCACTGTTTTCTTCGCATCAATTTCACAGAGATTTTTACTGTTTTTATTGATTTTGTTGAATTGAACATGATTGAAAAAAGTGCACGACAGAAAAAAGCAATCAAATGAAAATATAATATTTTGCCTTCAACGTTGCTTTTGAAATGGCAAATATTTTTCATAATTTTTAGAAAATAAATTAAAATATTTATATTTTTTAATAAATCGAAAATAAATAATAGCAATGACGAACTTCGGCACTTTTCTCGTTCTCGCCCCCTAAAAAAATTTATTCACAAATTTGCATAAAATCAGTGAGTTAAGGTTGATATTTTAAACGGGGGGTTGCTTTTGTGAATGAATTTTTCGAGAGCGGCGAAAACGAGAAAAGTACCGTGAACTTCTGTTTGTTTTTTTTTCTGTGGGAAATGAAAATTTCAAAACATCTAAAGATGTTTGTTTGCAAAAATGTTTTTAAAGGGAGCGATGATTTGATTTTTTTCCGAAATGGTATGAACCTGACAATGAGACAAAAGAACGAAAAATCATCATTTTCAGATTCATGAAACTTAAAAAAAACTGTTTAAATTAAGATCCATTAAGCCGTCCGCTCCCTTCAAAATTAAAAAATTCAATTTTGACATTTTTTGCAACAAAAAAAATCAATAAAAACTTGTTGCTGCTGATTTATTTATTTTTGACTCTAATCAAGCAAAAAAAGCTTTGTCAAAAATAAAACAGCTGTGTTCTTTGCTTTCTTAAAAAAGCTTTATTTTTTTCAAAATCTCATCATTGTTTTTGCTGCTCTGTTAAAATTCTAATTTTTACTGTTAAAAAAATGCCAAAATTATTAACAGAAATTATAAAAGATATTTATTTTGAATTATTTAAAGAAAAACATTTTATTAAATCTGTGTATTCATTAGCTTTGTCAGGGAAAGAAGCACTAAATGCTTTAGAAAATATTCTTTCATCTGCAAATGGAATGTTAATTGATGATAATGCATTTATTATTAAATTTGTAGGTATCAAAAATGAATAAATTTTTTAATTTTGTTGAAAAATTATAGAGAAATGAAACAGTGATAAGGTTTTTGGAAACAGATTTCCAAATTCCACACTTTTTAAAATATATTGGAAATTTTATTGAAGTTTTGGAATTTGATTTTATCAGATATAAAACGATTAAACTTACAGCACCAATTATTGAAGGAGTTTGTGATGCAAAACGTATGTTATAAAATTTTGGATTTTTTATTCGAAGAACTTTTCTGTGTAGTAAAAAATATTTTAGATTTAAAAGAACTAACTGCAAATAATTGTTCATCAATTTCTGATTTGAAGAAAATTGTTGAAGCATGTTCAAATTCCCTAAAAATTTTTAGGTCTGATATAACAAGTTTTTGGTGCTTAAACACCCAAGCTTTAAGCCTTGATTCTTTACATTTATATTCTTTGGATCATTCAGAATTTCGATCAATTGTTAAACATAAATGTTGTCGAACTTCTACGCTTAGTTTTGCATTTTTACAAAATATGGATGAAGATTTAAGAGAACCAGATTATCTTGAATGGAATACTTTAATAAATATTTTTGAAGAAATTAACAAGTTGGTGATTATTTCGAAATCGTTTTTTTTGTTCTTGAAATTTTTCGACAAACCGAAATTGGATTTTCACTATTTTAAAATTTCAGACAAATTTAAATTTCTAAAAGAATTTTTCATGGAACCCAAAATTTCGATATTTCAGGAATCAAAATTTCGATTTCGTGTTACTTTCGAAATTTTTTTAATTATTTATATTTTTAAGCCCAACATTGGAAACAGTAAAAAAGTTAAAGCTTTATCTTTCGGTTGATGGAATCGATGATGATATTCGATTGGAAGAAGTAATGCTAAATATTTCTGAAACATTTCCATTCCTTCAATCTGTGGAAATTTTTGAAAATGATTCATATACTGCAATGGAACGGATAACAGATATGTTATTTATTGTTGATGGAACAAAATTATGCCATTATATTTTATATGATCAAATTTTTGATTCAAATTATAGCTTTTTAATTGATGTAAAATGGAATATCAATTTTGAAGGCTTTTTTTCAAAAGATGATTGTGATATGGTTGTTTTTGGGGTTTATTTATGTTTTAATTAATAATGTTTTTTTAGTTTATTGAAAAAGCTTATCAAGTTTTTGATGATTTTGAATTTTTGGAATCTGATAAAAAATTGATTATTCGTAAAACAGAAAATATTAGAGGAACAAGAAATTTAAATTTTACAGTAAATATTGAAAAATTTTAATTTTTTAGTTGTAATTAATCATTAGTAGTGATTCATTACTGTTATTGGTGTTTTTTTGTTTTACCACTTTTTTAAATAATATTTAATAAAGAAAAAATTATTGTAATTATTTTAATTATTTGTTTTTAAAAACAATAAAAGGTGCAACAAAACTGTACTCATCAATTTTCACCTTAGCTCTAAAGTTGGATGGTGTAGTGGTGAAAACAGAAGCCTTCCACCTGGAACTCAAAAGTTCGAGGTTCCGCTCATTCGAAGCATGATAAAGCAACCAATGCCTTTTCATGTCAAAATGTAGCAAAAAGAATTGTGAAATTTACTCTTGCGTACAGTAGATTTAATACAAAATTGTATGCATGAAAATTTCCAACATTTATTTTTTTGTAGCAGTGTGAAAATGTTAAATGTGACATGTTTGAATCATAGTTTTTTTATTAATACATATTTATTTATAAACATTTTTTAAAAAGATTTTGTGACAATAATTGTTGGTCGTCGCATTGGTTCTGTTCGATGTGAAACAAGTGTAAAATTGGAAATTATGGAAGATTTTCTCCATCTAGGAAGAACAAAAATAAAAAGTTTTTGAAATAAAAAAATTGTTTGTTTTCGATATGATGAAATATAAAATATTGTTACACACGTGTTTACAACTGAATAAGCATTTAATAAATAAATTGAAATATAAATTAATATCTCAGATTTTAAAAATCCGATTGTTAACTGAAATCCACAAAAAAGTGCTGGAAAATAAAGAAATATAATTGGAAGTAAAAGTTGAATGAAAGATGCTTTTGCAAAATTCCATTGAATTTTTACAGTATTTTTTGACATATGTGAAATGCGACGGGTTAAAATGTTGAAAATCAGATAAAGAAAAATGAATGAACCGATTATGGCACAACACAGATTAAATATTACATATGCCATCCAAGCATGAAACCAACCAGCAGATATATTAAAGCCAAATATGGCATCAGTGGACCGAATAGGGATCATTGATAAATTTGTTGCTTGTAAACGGAAGGCCTGAAAAAAATATTCTTTTATTCAATAAAAAAAGTTTACAAAAATGGGATTAACGTAATTTTATTTTTGGTAAATTTGGAGAATTGAAATTTCGAAACAAGAACTTTTCGTCGAAATTAAAATTCCAATGTTTTCGAAATCGCAATTTTGATTTCTTTTCGACTTCGAGATCTCAACTCAAATCTATGTTGTGCCAGATGACCCCCAACTCCGAAGTAGCCACAACCCTCCAATTTATGAATAAACTTACATCTGGATCACCCCTGATAAGAATTACACCAGAAATGATAAAAATTGTTGCAAAAATTCCATAACCACAAATTGTAAAATGTGTCAACTTTTTTTGAAATAAATTCATCCATCGCCAAGTACTTTTAAATATTACAAATCGATACGTCAAAGAATAGCATTGTGCAAAAATTGTTCCAACTGTTGCAACAATTGTTAAACAAAACTAAAAAAAAGAAATTTTTTAACTGGCAAAAATTAAAAATTTTAAAGTACCGAAAACCATATCCATTCTTGTCCGCCATAACTCGCAAATCCAAGTGAAAGTCCACCAACAGCAGGAAAAATTGGTACTGGCTGATTCAAAAAATTCAATCCAAGACTGTAAAGAAAATCCGAAGTCTAAAAATATTCTTTTACTGTTGTTTCATATTTAAATGCTTTAAATAAAACCTACAGTAATTGCTAATAAAAACTTCCTATAAACATGCATTGGCGAAGGTGATCGAAATGCAATTAAATATACCGCATACGGATATAACAATAACATAAAACAAAATAATAAACTTGAATAAATTTCATAAAATATTAAAACTAAATTATCATCAGAAAAATCAATTTTTCGTGGCATTTTTTTGGAACACGTAATTATTTTTCTGCAAAAAATTGCAAACTAAAAAAATATTTTTTGAAAGAAATTTATTTTTATGTTTTTAAAGCTTTTAAAAAAGTTGAAAAATTAAAACATGTGAAATTTAAAAAAAGTTTTTGTGTAACGCAGGTTTCTGTTTTAACTACAAAAAGTAATTCCCACGAAAAAACAGAGATACAAAAAAAGAAATTGCGTTCATGGAAATACAATTGGAGCCAGGGGAAAAAAAGGGGGGATTACGGTATTAAATGTGATAAATTTACACAACAAAAATTTATAGGTTTATTTATAAATGTTTTTTAATAAATGTGATAAAAAAAGTTTTTCATTTTAAACATCTAAAAATGTTTGTTTGCAAAAATGTTTTTAAAGGGAGCGATGATTTGATTTTTTTCCGAAATGGCACGAACCTGAAAATCAGGCAACAGAACAATAGAAAAAAACTCTGATTTTCAGGTTTATGTCATTTCGGAAATCCCGTAAAGAATGAAAAATGTGTTAAACCTTCCGCCCACTTTAAATTTCTATTTTACAGTAAATTATCGGAGGCGGAAATTGTAAGATAAAATTAAAAGTTACAAGTTGTTACAACTACTAAACAATAACAAAAAAAGCGGAAGCTGTAGAAAATAATTATTAACTCTAGTTTGTAAAATTTAATGCTTCTAAAGTTTGAAAACATTTAATTTTCTGTTACAGTATTTTTTTTCTCTCCTCCCCATTTATTTTTAACAACTTTTTTTTGCAAAAGATGATTTTTAACTTTTATTCATTCAAGCAAAACACCATTTTTTTAGAAGGCAACAATTATACTATGTTTTCATAGTAAACAAAAAGATAAATGGTACAAGTTGTAACAACACACACAAATCTTAAGACACCTACCAATCAAATTATCTTTTATTATTGTTTTATTTTTTTTTGGTCTTCCGCTTCCACTAAAAAAAGTTGTTTTTTTCTTAAAAACCATGAAATTTAAAAAAAACTTTAGATTCAAAAATAGTAATACATATCTAAATTTAATTTCCTATATTTAGATTTTGTACTATTTTTATTTTTGGGAAAAAACAAAACAAAAATATTAGTTCTTAAAATTCACCTGTTTTATTTGTTTTGTAAATTTTTATATGTGTCAAACATGGGAAGTAAAAGTTTTAAAATAGTTTTGAAAAAAAAACAAATAAAATTTTAAAAAAGTACAAGAATTCATGAGAATTTTATATTTTTGGAAGATTTTAAAATGTGACATTTATGAGTAAAGATTGACAGGGAAGTGAACAAACGAGAGTCAAAAAAAAACTTTTATACAGAAGCATCTTCATCGTTTTTTGATTAAAAAACACGAAAAAAATTTCGACAGCCACAAAATTTTTAGGATTATTATTGTTAAAAAACAAAAAAAGACAATGATTATTTTCTAGGATTATTTCTTTAAACTTTTACTTTACTTTAAAGGGAGTGGTTTGACATTTTTTTACTTTAACGTTTTTTTTGAAATGGCATAAACTCAAAAATTAGACAAAAGAACAACAGAAAACATACCCTGATTGTCAGGTTCACCTTATTTAAAAAAGACGTTAAAACTGAATAATGTATTAAACCATCCACTTCCTTTAATTTAAAAAATTGGATTATTTGGTTACTTCAAATTCAAAGTTACAACAATTTAATGAATGTATTTTAATTTTACATCTTCAATTTTTACTTAATTACAAAAAGAAAAATTGTAATGTAAGAAACAAAGATTGAAAGCACAAAAAATCATATAATTTAATATAAAAATAGGTAATATGCATCATTACCTAATTTGCAATTCATGTGGAAATATATATTTTATAAATATTTATTTTGAACATTTTTTATTTACATTTAACAAGCTTTAACCTTTGATTTCGTCATTTTTAAAAAACTTTTTTTTGACATTTTGAGTTGCATAAATTATGTAGGCGACAAAAAACTCAAACTAAACCTATGTTTGAAGAACAAAGCCAAAAAAAGCCTTTTTTGCAATTTTCTTTTTTCTCTTCCAAAATGAATGACTTTTAAAACATTTTCATAATTTTTTTTAATAACTTCCTGTCATTTTTTTGCATGTACAAATTCAGTTTTAAACTTCCGTTTATTATTTTTTAAAAAATGCAAAAAAAATAAAAAAAGAAAAAAACACCCGTAAAAAAGATAACTCTTTTGTTCCATTTTTTCTTCAATGAAATATTTTAAATTTTTAAAAAATTCAATGAAGAAAAAAACAAATTGTGGAAAATAATAAAATAGAAGCTCATTCTTGAGATTTTGCAGTGTAATACATCCAATAAATGAAATTGCAAACAACAAATGATATTGGAAATATTTTTCGGCACATTCTAAAAACATTATACATTTTAAATATTTTCGGAAAAAAATTGATCAAATTAGGGGGGGACTAAAATTTTTTATGACAAAAACGTAAAATCAGCGGAAAATGCATTCCCAAGAAAAAAAGGAAATGCATTTTTTCTGATTTTCACGGTCAGAAAAAATGAGTCTTCATTTTAGATATTTGAAAATGTTTAATTCAAATAATCTTGAAAAAACTTTCAAGAATTTTAGGTGAAAAAGCAAAAACACTTCCAAAAGTAAGTTTTTGCTTTATTATAAAAATGATAATAAAATAAAAGTAGACAATTTGTCCAAGACAAAATGTCTACTTTTTTTTTAGAAAAACTTACACATCCAAATCTTCGCCGCTCCATTTATCAAATAGCTTTGGAGCTTGAGGTTTTGGTGGTTTTTTTCTAATAGATTTTTTCATCCACATAACAGCTCGAGCACTTTGTCGAAATTTAAATGCCGAAGGTTTACTTGATTGTGAATCCGGGGAACCTGGAACCATTGGCTCTTCTACTTCTGGGGATATTCCAGATAACGGGGGAACCGGTTGTGGACATTCAATAAAAGTTGAACCTTCATGAAGTTTTGACCACATTGAATTCTTCCAATCTGTACTTCCGGTACTTGGAGATTCCATTCGACGAAGGCGATGTGTCTAAAAAAAATGTTAAACAAGTCTTAAGGGGATAAATGAATAATACAGTTTTTTCAGCCTTCTTTTGAAATGATGGCCTTGAATATGATGTAGTGTCTTCATCCTCATCTGGGGAATCCATTGACATGGCTTGTATCTCTTTTTTCTCTAACGCTCCAACCATTGCAAGTTCAACAATTGATAAAAATATAAATCCAACACATCCAAACATAAATATATCAATTCCTTTTACATATGATACCTAAATAATATGTATATGATGGGGTATTGCATCATTTTTGAAATATATAATAGGGATAGGACTTACTTTTGGAAGTGATCTTGAAACATTGCTATATTGTAATGTTAAAGCCATTAATGAACTAACTCCAAGAGTTACCTATAAAAAATCCAGTTTTATGCAAATGAATATATTCGCTGCATTTTACAAACCCTTGCTGGTAAACTTTTTCGATCTAACCAAAATGAAATAAATGAAATTAAAACCATGCAATAAGTTGGGAGATATATTTGTAAAACATAAAAACCATATGATCGTCGAAAATATAATCTTATATTTAACTATAATATTTTAGAGGTTGTATTGGTCGGGGGTTGTAAGTGTTTTACCTGATCCCATGTCCCTGCAGGATATTCAAATGTATTCTTTTCATGCACATAATGAGTTATAACAAAATCGGGTAAATTTATATTTCCAATTATTTCAACAGGGATTCCTTGTCGTTTCCAATGTAGCCGAACTTTTCCAACATTAAATGAATAACTTTCAAACGTTGTTTGACAAACTACTCGATCCATTGGAAACTAAAAATTGAAAATTTTAGAGTTCAATAAATTTAGAACAATAAAATTCTTACAGTTGTAAAGTCCATGTCACATGGAGATTCAACAACGACTCTGTAATTGGTCCACACCTATGAAAAATATGTTTAAAAAATATAAAAAAATTTTAGAAAAATCCATACAGTGCCATTTGGAAGGATAGCAAGAAAAATGTTTGGTGTTGGAGAGGAATGAACACTTGAAGATTTTGAATTTACCTAAAAAATTTTCTAATTTTTCTTTCTTGGATTAAAAAGTTTTTATATTTACCAAGCAAACATTTGGCAGCCAAATACTATCAACCATTCGAAATGAGAGTGAAAGATTTGTTAAACATTGTGCACCTTCTTCATTCTAAAAATAAACTAATTTTTGCCATAAGAGTTTTCGAATTTTTTTTCTATTACTTCAAAATTTAAGCCCGGGTCATGCCAAATTTGTGAAAATAAGATATCCATTTTTGATGAAGAATATAATTCATTAATTTCTGAGACTTTCTGAATTAAAAGTTCAATATCAACATCCACCCCTCGAATTGAAGGTACTGTATTTCGATCATATTTTTTTAACATTTCTGTTAAAATTCTTGTTGCAGCTTTTTCTGCGTGTCCCAAAACGCAATTATGTTGTTCATCATAAATTTGTAAGGTCTGTTTTGGATATGATGGAATAATACATTTTCCATCGGGAGTTGGTTGAAAGCCTGAACGGCATTGACAAGAATGTTCACCATTTGGCCATTTTTTACAATATGATGATCGAAGATCACATTTATCATTGCAATCTAAAAAAATGGGGAATTTTGAAAAAAGAATTTTTTCAAAAACTGTCGTTTTAAAAAATGAAAACATTTCGAAAATGGTTTAAAAACATTTGTTGCAAGAATTTTGCTTGTAAATTTCTAAAATGAGTCTCAAAAAGAAGGTTTTTAAAACCTCAAATTAACGCAAAATTAAAGCCTAAAAACTTACTTTTAGCATTTACAGATCCAGACGGATTAATATTAATACCCGGAGATAAATTTAAAATATTTCCATCACCAAAATTAACAAATTCATTCCCATATATTTTTTCACAAAACATAATCAATATTAAAAATGTTGATAAAATAAAGCGAAATGAAAATGACAGCTTTGACACAAAAACATCTCGTTTCATTCCCCTATTTTTTTAAAACAACAAAAATTTTAAATCTTGGTTTTGAACTTCAAAATTGGGTAAATTGGATCAACTAAATAATCCAATAACAAAAATATCAATAAAATTCTCTTCAAAGAGTTTTCTCAATATTATTATTGGCTTAACTTTTTTCATTCGGAATCAGTTTTTTAAAATTAATATTTGTTAAACAAATTTTTGTACAGGAAAAAAATCAATGCTTGAAACCTAAAAAATGATAAAAGTGCAAAAATATTTTTGATAAAAATCTTTTTTTTTTCACGAGTAAAAAAAAGTAATTTTCGACAAAAAATGAAAAAAAAAGTTGGCAACGATAAAAAAAAGTAAAAGCAAATAAGGGAAAAGGGTCATTTGTAAAAAAAGGTTTTTTTAAAGGCCCAAGGATATTTACTCGTTTTTGCATTCATTTATATTTTTCTTTTGAGATAATGAGAAAAAGAAAAGAGAGGGGTATACTTTTTTTGGGCAATTTTAATTACTGCTGCTTTTTTAAGGAAAAAAAGAATGATTAAAGATTAAATTGCGGAAGTTCTTAAAACTTGCAAAGATATGGCAACAATAAAATATTTAAATAGATTCTAAGTAAAACACAGATTGAGCGATAGAACCTTCTAAAATCTATAAAAGTCTATAAAAAATCAAAAATTGTTTTATTTTAAAATTTTATGATCTTCTTCCTAAATCTAATATTTAAAGAGAGCCGACGGTTTGTTAAACTTTTTATTTTTAACATTTTTTTTTTCATGAAAAAATTAAGAGTTAGAGTAAAAACCTTATTGAAAAAGTAGATCTAAAAAATTTTGAAAAAGAAAACGTTAGATACGACTATTACAGTATGCCAACAGTAGAAATATTTCAAAATTTATAACAATGTTACAAAAAAAAGATACATTAAAAAACCTAAAATAACTATTCAAAAATTTATTACATTTTTGTACAATCGGTTGTCTATTATAATCCCTCAAGGGTCATAAAAACAAAAGATGCTCCAAAACATAGCTCCAAAAAAAATCATTTGCATAAAACTTTTAAAAATCCCATCGGAAACTTTAAAAATAATAACAACGTTTTTTCGCCAACGCAAAAAAAACAGACAAAAAATGAAACAAAGTCTTTTTTTGTTTCTGTTTCATTATTATTGTTATTTCTGCAACAAAATAATTAGATTTTGCTTTTTCGGTTTCAAGGAAAAAGAAAAGTTGTAGAAAATGAGATAATAATAATTCTTCTTCCAACAAATTCAATTGTCTATGCTTCATGTAACATATTTCTTTTTTACAAAAGTTATCTTTCAAACATGGGCTTTTAAAAATTTGTAAAATCCACAAGTTTGTAAAAAAAGCTTATCAATATTTTAAAAATGAGAAATGGCAAAAAAAATCATAATTAAACTTATGTCTAAAACAAACAAAAAAACACGGAAAAAACGGGGAAAAATGGAGGAAGAAGAAATTTGAGAAGATTTTGTCGATATAAGTTGGGTTTAAAAAATAGAACATTTTTTTAAACAAAAATTGTGTTTTATAGAGCATTTTTATGATTTTAGGATAAACATTACAGGAAATAAGCTAAAATAAAAATCTCAGCACGAAAACAGAATTAAAATTTTTTTAACAAAAATACCGTAGTTGCGTCATTTTTTTTCTTCTCCCATAAATTTAAAAGTGACAAATTAATTAGTCATTCAGAAGCCAGATAAATCAAATTAAAACGCTTTGAAAAAACCACATAAATTCCCAATCCCATTATTTCAAATAAAATAAAATCAATGTTTATTAACGATTAATCAATTTCAAAGCAAGAAAAAAAAAGATAAAAATAAATCTTTTCTTTTTTCATCGAAGTATATTTTTTTAAAAACCTTCAAAATTTTTTACGCAACAAAAATAACAAAGCACACTTTTACTCTTCTTTCTTGCTTTATTAAATGACAGATAATTAATCTTAAAAATGTGTTGGCATTGGTCGAAAGAAAAAGATTGATTTAAAGCAAAAAAAGAATTTAACTCTCTTCAAAAGGTTGCTTTAATAATTTTCTTTCTTCTTTCGTAAAAGTCAAAAAATCATCGAAGACAACAACGGCGTTAAGCGGTGGTGGTGAAAACGGAAAGAAAAACACGAACAAGAAAGATGCCTGCCAACTTTTCGTTTCTTTCGAACTTTTAGGGACAAAAAAAATCAAAAAAATGTGAAATTTAACAACTGTTCTTTTTTAAAAACGATAATCCAAAAAAATAATTTTTTTGACAAAAAAGCAATTGTCATCATCCTCATCATTTTTTTCCGTCCCTTTTTTAAACTTCAATGAATGGCACCATCGAAGAAGAAAAACAAAACATGTTTAATTTTAAAAATTTATTGTTTAAGCTACATTTAATATATATATTAAACGCATAAAAATCATACAGCATTGAAGCTGTTTACAATTATCCAACAGAACTGAAAGTTTTATCACCATTTTTCAAAAAATAAAAGTTGTACAATGATTTTTGGCACTTCTTGACTTCTTCAAACAAAAACCGTCCACATCCGTGGATTAAACCAAATAAAAATGTGATATTTTATATATTTATTAACACAAATAATTATAAAACTTGTACTTACAGTTATCCAATTGTTGCTACAGTAATCAAGAAAAGAAAAACACAATATCAACTTATACATTATCATCAAATGTTCATTCAATTTTATTTCATAGAAATTCCAATTCAACATTTCCATCCTTCCACACCGTGGAATCATAAAAATGTTTAACTGGAATCCACGGAAAAAATTATGAGTCATCATCACTGATATAAGAAAAAATATGTCAGAGCCAGATCAAATTTCAATCCATGAAATATTACTTAATAAATATTTGTGTCGATGTAATACCTTTGTCGGCGAAGATTTTAAAACTGAAGATTTTATCAAAACTACAAGTTTAAAAGTGTAAATAAACTTTAGAGCTGGGACAGTTTCCTTCTAAATACCGTTTTCCTTTTGTTCAAAATAATTAGTTTTTCAAGAAATCTTTGTTTCATTTAAATTTTTAATTTCTAAATTAAAGTTTTTTGTAAAACATTTTCTGTTAATACAATACCGTAAAACTTTTACCGTAAAACTTTTTTTTCTTTTACAGTAAAAGAGAAGAAAAAAATATAATCGTTGGCAATGTGTTTATTGGCGCCAAAAGCAAAGACGCGGTTTTTTTCTTAATCTTTTTTTTACGACAAACTTTGTATTTTTTATTATTATTTTTATAAAACATATTTTTAAAAATTTATGTTATGTCCGCATTTGGTGGTACCAGTACAAAAATTAGTTATGGGCCAAAGAAGGAATCCAAGTCGAGATCATCGAGTTCATCAAAATCAAGGGTATCTTCATCAAAAATAATTCCTGGTTTAACTGCTCGTGCAAATGCTGGACATCGAATTTCAACAACGCTACGAAATAATTCAAAAATTCCTGGTTTAACAAGAAATGCATTAAATCCTGGAATATCTTCACGTGGTGCTGCTGCTGTAAGAGATGCTGAAGATGAAACCACATATGATTCACCATCTTTAAATATTCCAGTAAATTTGGGTTTAATTCGAGTAAATTTTGCTAAAATGCAACAAAAGAAAGTTCCAAAAACTCCATTACCAGAAGAAGCAGCACAAGAATCAAAGCAATCGGTTGCAGCACAATTGAAAAAGATGTTATACAAAGTTTGTGAAAGACCAGAAGAGAAATATTTGCTACTAAAACGTCGTGATGATTTATTGTCAAAAGCTCGAGTACATAGTTTTGATATTACTGCTTCTAATGCAATTCTTGTAAGTTATTCTATTTTTTTTACTACGCTTATATGTAACAAACATCTTTAATTATAGGGAACTTTAAAAGAAATGTGTCCAGAAAAAGAACGATACAGTCGATTAATGCAAGGAACTGAAAGCTTTTATGAATGTGATGGTGGAGAATTTAATCCTGATAAAGCTGTAAAAGAATATTCAAGATCTGCTGCTGATCAAGTAAATCTCTATCAATTGCATTTATATACATATTTTCCTTCTATGTAATCTTTTTATAGGAATTACCATTACCACATGAAATGCGACCAATAGATACACTTGAACTTACAATGAATTTTTTAATGAATGAAGTTGCTGATGATAATGTAACAAATTCAAGTGAATTGCTACGATGGTTTGATTTTTTATGGAATCGTACACGTGCAATTCGAAAAGATATTACTCAACAACAACTTGTTAGTGAAAGAGTAGTTGGATTAATTGAAAAATGTGCAAGATTCCATATTTTTGCTGGATATCGATTAGCACCACTTTCACCACAATTTGATCAACGTCTTAATATAGGTATAAAATTTATAAATATTTTTTGATATGTTAAAGATTTGATTTTTTTTAGAAAATCTTAACAAATGTTTATTATCTTTGAGACATTGCTATGATGATTTAGCTCGAAAGAATGTTTTATGTCCAAATGAAGCTGAATTTCGTTCTTATGATATTTTATTAAATTTATGTGACAGTAATGTTTTTAAGTAAGCTTCTTTTCTAATTTTTTAATTACTGTAATATATATTTTTTTCAGTCAATCATGTCAATATCGTCAAGAAATACAAAACAATAATATGGTACAAAATGCTTTAGAAATTGCTCTTTCATTTCATACTGATAATATTTCACGATTTTTTAAACTTGTTGAAGCTGAAGAAACGACATTCCTTCAAGCATGCCTTTGCTACAATCATTTTCAAGCTTTTCGTGCTCAATTATTAATGCAAGCTTCAAGAGCATTTAAATCAGAAAATATTTTATCACATTTGACGCCATTTTTATTTTTTGAAAAAGACAAAGATTGCCTTGATTTTTTAACTTATCATGGATGTACAATCAAAGAATCAAGATCTGAAGTTACAACTGTCAGCATTTCAACAGCTACTGCAAAATCAGAATTAAAAGATTTTCCTGATCCCATTGTTGCACAAAAATTGAAATCTTCTGTTTCTGAGGTATGTCACATATTTTAATAGTTCCTTTGTTTTACATTTTTTCTTTTTACAGATTATTTACAAAGGTATTGCACCAAAAGTTAAACCTCCGAAAGCAACAAATTCATTTGATTCACAAGATCGATATGTTCATGATCCAATATTAACAAAATTTTTAAACGAAATTGGTGAAGAATCTGATGTTATTCCAGATGATAGCAAAAAGAGTACATCTGTTCCATTCTCATTTGGTTCTGCAAATGATAAAAGTATTCTTGGTTCTGATGTATTTAAAAATAAGAATTTATTTCAAACTGGTTATTCTAAAGATCCAAATGAAGTTTTTCCTGTTAAAAAATTTGTTCAACCGGTAAATCTTTTTTAGATTGTATTACAGTTGGAAAATGTTAATAAGTTTTAGGCAAAATCTGCATTTTCTTTTGGTCCAAGTACAAATGGAACATCAACATTTAAGACTGGAATACCATCAACTGATAATGGTACAACTCTTGCTCCACCATCATTTTCAAATCTTCCAAATGCATCTTTTCCTCCAAAAACTACTGCATCTTCTTCTCCATTTTTTCAAACAACTCTTTCTGCATTTGTTCCATCACCAAAAGCAACAATTGAACCTCCAAAACTTCCTTCAGGTCCAACAAAAGAAGAAATTGAAGCGGAAAAGAAAAGACTTGCAGAAGTTGAAAAAAGGAAAAGAGAAGCAGAAAAAGAAAAATCAAATAAATTAGCTGAATCATTGTCAAAAAGCTTGGTAGAAGAAATTTTTCAAAAAGCAATTAAGAAATTGGTTGTTCATTGTTCTGGAGTAGCTCAAAGGTAAAAATTTTTTAAAAATGGTACTTACCGTAATCCTGCTGTTTTAGAAGAGTGAAAGAAAATACAAAAGAGAAAAAGAAATTGGTTCGATTAGCAACAAAAAGTTTATACAATGATCTTGTACATGATACTTTAATGAAATTTGTTGAAAAAGCTCATGATAAAATTCGACAACAATGGTTAAGACTTGAAGCAATTAAAATTAAACTTCATGATATTCGATTAAATGAAAGATGTAAACGATATTTTGCAATATGGAAATGGGCAACAAAAAGAAAGCGTGAAAAACGTGCAATTGAAAATTTTTCTAAAGTTTTGGCAAATCGAAATGATAGTATGTTCTTTTTATAAAAATGAGATTGAAAAATAAATATTTTTGCAGATGCAATTCGTGGAATTTCAAATATTATAAAGCCTGTATTTGGTTCACCGTTTACAAAGAAAGATTTGAAAAGATTAGAAGAAATTAAAAAGCGTCAAATTCAAGCAAAATTTTTTGATATTTGGAAGGAAGTTGTAGTTGCTCGTCGAAAGCAGAAAGAAGAACGTCGAAAATCTTTTACAATAACGAATCATTTTGAAATGCCAAAACTTTTTAAATTACGTGAAGAACAAAAGCAACGAATAATGCATGGTTCAAATTTATTATTTCCAAATCGTAAACGCTCATCAGAAATTGAACCAGAATGTTCAAGTGAAAAGAGATTTTTTACTTCAACTCCATATCGTGGTGCTGGACGTGATTCATTCATTTTGGATATTTCACCTGTTATTCGAACCCATTCACCTGCCGATTCAAATCATGACACCCAAGAAAATGCTCAATCAAATATAAAAGAATTAAATAACAGCTTTGAAAAAATGTCTCAAATGTTAAAAGAAACAAAGCAACGTAATTTGGATATTCAAACTCGGTATGAAGATTTATTTGCGGATGTTAAAAGATAAAATTTATTTATTATGTATTACTTTTTATTAACGGGTTTTTTTATTATTATTTTTTAACACTTTATGTACGGCATTGAAAATAAAATTATAACTTTTTTTATTGTTGTAAAAGCAAGTCAATTTTGATACTGTAGATTTTGGAGTTATTTTTGGCAGTGCGTGGTTTTTGCCAAAACCTTCGCAGATATAAGTTTTGCAGATGCCACTTTTTAAGAATTAATTTCAATAAATTGTAGCGTTTTTAAGAAAACTTTACAATGCATTTATTTGCCTTTTTAAAAAATCCCACAACTATAAATTCCGGAATGTTGAAGAAGCATTTTTATGCAGATTTTTATGGAAATAAAAATATAGCAATAAATAAACAGATTTAATAGTTTTGTTAAACAACTCGTTTTTCCAACCTGTTTACGGTAATCATTTATAAAGTATATTATACCCATTTAATACCTCCTTTTGTTATAAAGACTTTGTATTCTCAAAATACCAAAATTGACACCACCCAACCATAATCTTATCATCTTTCTTTAGTGTTTCATAGAAAATAAAAAAATATTTAAATATTTTATTATCAAAAATTACAAGCATTTAATCATTTACATAAAATAAATAAATTTATACAGTTTTAAAAAAAATGATTACAAGTTTAAATTTCTTCGGCGGTATCGCAATCACTTTCTTGAAGTTCATCTTCTTCATCATCCCCAGCAATTTCAGCAAGAAGTTTACGAGCTTCTTGAATTTGTTCATTATCAACAAAATCAATGCCTTCAGATTTTGAAGTTTTTGATAACCATCGCCGAGCTTCTTTATCATTTCCAAGAGCTTTATAAGTTTTTCCAAGATAAAGCATATTATCAATTGCACCAGAATCCATTTCTTCAGCTTTTAAAAGATCTTCTAATGCTTCTTGATATGTTGCAGTTGGAGGACTTCCAAATAATACAGAAGCAACTCCACGTTCAATCATTGAAAGGGAAGAAACTTCAAAACGGAATCGGCCACGCATATGATAAAGTGCAAAATCTTCTGGCAATTGTTGAATGGCTTCATCGACATACTTTTTAAATTCATGACCATATTTAATACGTTCTTTATGACCATTTGCATTTTCAGAAAGTGAACCAGTAATTATTGGAGCCCATCGAAGAACATTATGATCAGTTGGAGCTTTTTCATATGCATTATGAATATGTTCATATCCTATAAAGTATATATTAACAATTGTAAGCTTTTCGAGGACTAAAAGACAGAGAGATATACCTTCAAGAAGTAAAACACGACGTTGTTCTTTGCTGCAATTGGCAAGAATACAACAAGCTTGTCCAATTCTCTAAGTATATTTTCTGTTGAGCAGCTGGCCAATCTCCTCCCCCCTTCCCTATTTCACGTGGTTTCTGAACAATCCTAACACGCAAGCTAGGATTGTTCAGAAACCACGACTAGTCGACTATTTTAAAATTAATTCTAAGACGAGGGCCGCTAAAAATTTGCATAAATACGTTTAAATACAATCCCGTCCTTCATTTTTCGAACGCTTTTTCATTTCATTTCATTTCAGTTCATTTCAATTTGACGTTTCTTAGCACAAAAATTGCATTGAAAAAAAATTTTTCTATTGTTTGTTGAAATGAACTGAAATGAAATGAAAAAGCGTTCGAAAAATGAAGGACGGGATTGTATTTGGGAAATATAATGAAATATGTTTTGGGCCTTAACCAAAATACCATGTCAGAAGGTTCCCTTGTTAGAAGTTTTTTGCGGTATATGATACTTTAACTCCATTTTTTCGGTTTCAAAAATTTTAAAATGTTTTAATTGAAAATTGTTAAAAAAAACAACATTATTCAAAAACGGTGAATTTTTTTCGTAATAACTTTCGTTTAATTTAACATTCGCTTTTGCATTATATAAAGCTGTGTTTAAACACTAAAGAAATTCAACTAACTTCTATGCACGTTGTTGCACAATAAATAATAATTATATAAAAAATTACAGTACCTCAAAATTACCATTTTTGTTGTTTACCACAGAAATATAGGAATTTTTTCGTTTTTTGATGTCATGTTAAATTAAGAAAAATAATTCGTGAATATCATAAAACTTTATTAATAAAAAATATTTAGTGATTATTACTGAAAATAAATGACAAACGAAGCATCATTTTGAAAGATAAAGATTAGACTATAAAAGATAAAAGTATTGGGTAAAATATGTTTTTAGAGAATATTAATATTAAAATATTTTATTAATTTTAATTAATAGTTTCTATCAGCATTCGAACATTGCAATGCTCAATCTCTCTATTACATGTGCTATTAATTGATATTTGACTTCGGAAAAATATCATGGATGAAAAATTTGAAGCAATGCTAAAAAAATTTTTATTCAAGTCATTTTTTTCTCAATCAGAATTTTTATATGCCAAAAATAGTGTTCCAGTCGCGTCCCGTTTTATGAAAATCACGGGAACGGGAATTCCCGTGATTTTGGAAGTATCCACGAGACGGGAATCACGGGATTCCCGCGGGAATCCCGTTGAAAATAATCTACCCATAAAGAGTACGTAAAAATTTATTATTTTCTTTTTCGTAAAAGATTAATTTTTCTTAAGCATCATTAAGCATTTTACGTCGTCGGACAGCCCCTAAGGTAGTACACGAAATGCCAAAATGCATAGAAAATGCCAACTTCCTTTTGCGCGGCAAAATGATTTTTAAACGACAATTTTTCAGTCATTTTTTACGGGAATTTAGGGCCACGGGACGGCATTACGGGATTTTCACGGGACTGAAATGGCTAAGGGAGGGGACTGGAACACTAGCCAAAAAACGAATCTATCTACGGGAAATTTAACAACCTTAGGGGCTGTCTAGATGTTACGTAATACAAAAATCGAGTTTTGAAGGATTTGAATTTAAACAAAGGTATAAACTTACTTAATTCGTGTATCATTATATTCAAGATATATTTGATGATTTTCCGAAACATCCAAATCCAATAATGTCAAATTAATATTAAAATTGTAAACGTTTATTAGACAAAATGGATCACGACCAGGTTGTAAATAATACCACATACTATTATCAAGATCTCCAAAATATGGTAAAGTTACAACTGTTTTATATGGATGACTTGTAATATTATAGACAGGTTGTACATATTCGTGAAAAGCAGTAGTAATATAAAATGCAATGTTGGGCGGAATATCAATTGTATAAAATGTTGAATATAAATCTCTCCATAGAAATACAGATTTTGTACTAAATTTATTAATCTAAGATTAGTAGTAGCAAAAAATTAATAAAAGTTAACTCAATTTCAACCAATTCCTTTTCTAAGATTCCACTACGAATTTTAATTGTTCCGTTAGCAAAAGGACTTATCCAAAGATTTTGTATATAATTATAATATTGATCAGCTAAAATTGGCTCATTAACACAAAATATTTTGCAACCTTTTGTTTTTGATGCCATTGCAGAAATTGCCATTTTATTTGGGTTTATGTTGAAAACGTTATGCTTAAAGACGCATCCTTCAGAAGAGAGAGGTTGGATACCTACAGAAAAAGTTTTTGGATAAACTCCCTTTGAATTTGAGATAAGTTTAATGAATATATTTCAAATTTACCGTTGGAAACTTGAAAGCCGAAATAGAATGCATCCATTAGCAGTTTTGTTTGTACCACAGCCAAATGTTGTAAATGCATTTTACATTGAAAAACAGAAGGCGTAATCTCAAAAAAGCTGCAAAAAAAGAATATTATTTCAAAGCGAATTGAAATTTTTCTTTCTTTTTTAAAGCATAAAATACCTCATTTATGATATTAAGCCTGGGGAGGGGGTTATAAAGATGGACAAGGATGTAAAATATTATATGAAACAAACCAGGCTTCAACATTTATTAAGTTTGCTAAACTTTTATTGTCGAAAAGAGTAAAATCATTCCATGCTTTTTTGTTAAAAATAATAATATCAATTGAATAATTTTTCATTTTCTAAAAATATATACTTATTATAATTTGAAAATAAAGTTGCTTTTTTTCTTTTACATATTCTCGTGATAATTCAATAAAAATCATGGATTCAAAAGTATTATAATTCAGAGTAGTAAAATAAAAGGGTTTCGTATCATTTAAAAGTATATTAGGTAAATCATCCGAAACTGAAAAAATATTGGTAAATTGTTTTCAAACCATTTTTTCCATAAAAGTGATACAAGTCAAGAAAACAAAAGGCGGTCGATATATGATGTTGTACACAGCGGTCACTGTGTGGAGTTTCTAGCTTTCTGCCAAATTTTTTTTACACAAAAATGACTCCATCCGTTTTAGGTCTATTTAATTACACAGCGGAATCGTTATTGGAAGATTTGGAAATACGCTTGAAAAATCGAGTCTTTTCAATTGGCGCATACTCGACCGGATTAATTCCGATTAAAGTGATTCAAACTATGGTTGTATATATAGTTATATGGAACATGTTACATAAAGAATTAAGACAAAATATGCGAATTTGACGAAATGGTTGCAACAGTTAATTATAGCCAAAAATCGATTGCGCTTTGTTTATTGACTATAACTTTGGGGATATGCTTCTGATATCAACTTAAATTAAACTAGAATTATAGAAAACATATCAAAGAAGATATTAGAAAAACTTCAAGTCGCTAGATAAAAAAATAAAAAAATGCTTGCAAAAGTTTGAGAGATTTCAGTTTCTATTTCCAAAAAATTCCGCTGTGATAGATCTATTTAATTTTCTTTTAAATTTTTTTAGCCTTTTATTACTTCAAGGGTAATATCTGACCCTAAAGGATCCCGAAAAAAACATAATTGTATGGAAAATGATTGTGACATGTTTGATGGTTCCCTTGTGAGTAGGGTTGCCGAGGGAAATTTCCCGATTTTTGCGAGAAATCAGAGAAATGTCCCAAGATTTTTTAACGTGGTAATGTTTTTTGAGGTATTCAAATTTTGCAAAAAGGCCAATTTTACTATTCCAACAGTTTTAAAATGACAAAATAGCTTTAATATGCATTTAAAAACAGTAAATATCACTTTTGAGTCTTTTTGAGTGTCTGAAATTAAAAATTCAGTAATCGTAACTCTGGGAAATCAAGGGAAATTTCCGCGAAATTTTCCGCATTTTTTGGATTTCCCGGGAAATTCAGCAACCCCACTACACGTCCACCGGTTGAGTAACATTTTGCCGAACATCGTGTTTTTCGATGTTATACGTGTTCAATTTTTAATGTTAAAGGCATGTGTTGCGACTCATACGAAAAGCTGCCAGGCTTTATCAGGGAAAAACGCGCGAAATTCAAAAAATTCTTTAGAGCAAAAAAAAGTTTTTTTTGCACAAAAAAAGTTTCAACGTATTTTTTGAATTTCGCGCGCTTTTCCTTGATAAAACCTGGCAGCTTTTCGTATGAGTCGCAACACATTCCTTTAAACATTAATTATTATTTATAAATTTTATTATTAAATATGTTTTTTTTATTTCTTAAGTACAAGATGTACATAAAAAAAAAAGATATTATAAATCACAGTTTGCATTTAAATGCAACAGCCGTGATTTGTGATCGATTTTAAAATGTTGCTCACTTTGGAGTACTAACTTATTTTTTGCATCAGATTTTTTTGAACCTCAATTAAAAGATTTTATAATTTAAACGAGATTTTAAAGATCCTAAAGATTAATGTGGTGTATTTTATTTTAATTGTTTGGCGTGGTTTAGAGAAATATCGCGTGATTTGTGCAAAATTTCACGTTTTTTCCCTTTTTCACAGGCAAAATCACAAAATTTTCAAAAAATTTTTTTTTCTTAAAATGGTTTTAAAATGTTTGTAAACTCATAAAAACATCATTTTGATACTTTATTTTTGATAAAAAGCTGTTAAAATGTCATAGAATCAAACTTACAGTATGCTTAGTCTTGGAACATTAAAATAGAGCAAATAGCAGGTTTTTATCAAAAATAGAT
Organism: Panagrolaimus sp. PS1159; assembly: GCA_963922195.1. Classification (NCBI taxonomy): domain Eukaryota; kingdom Metazoa; phylum Nematoda; class Chromadorea; order Rhabditida; family Panagrolaimidae; genus Panagrolaimus; species Panagrolaimus sp. PS1159. The sequence continues at coordinate 5,582,947 of CAWUHW010000001.1, read as the reverse complement.
TGAAAAAGGGAAAAAACGTGAAATTTTGCACAAATCACGCGATATTTCTCTAAACCACGCCAAACAATTAAAATAAAATACACCACATTAATCTTTAGGATCTTTAAAATCTCGTTTAAATTATAAAATCTTTTAATTGAGGTTCAAAAAAATCTGATGCAAAAAATAAGTTATTACTCCAAAGTGAGCAACATTTTAAAATCGATCACAAATCACGGCTATTGCATTTAAATGCAAACTGTGATTTATAATGTCTTTATTATGTACATCTTGTACTTAAGAAATAAAAAAAACATATTTAATAATTAAATTTATAAATAATAATTAATGTTTAACATTAAAAATTGAACATGTATAACATCGAAAAACACGATGTTTGGCAAAATGTTACTCAACCGGTGGACGTGTAGTGCAACCCAACTTGTGAGGGGTATAGGGAGGGGGTCTGGAAATCGCTCTCTTTCATGATGTCACAGCCGTGTAGCCTGAGAGACCGTGTAGCCTGAGAGACTTAAACTGCCAAATGTACAAAAAATTGCTATGATTTTACCATTTCGAGCATAAACTTTGAATGTTGCATTTTTGGCAAAGGAAGACATCGAAGTAATTGCTTGTAAAATATTTTGATTACTGGCCGGAATCAAAATAGTATCTTTTAAATTTGAAGCATACGAATTTTTGTATTCAAATAATACTCCATTGTTGGATATAATTCTTAATACATCAAATGTTGAATCATGTTTAAACTTGCTATTCAATTAACATAAATCATATAATTTATTTACTATCAGTCTAGCATACCTACCCCTCTGTTATTTCGTAATCAAACACAATGAAATTAAATTTGCAAGATTCGTTGAGTTTAATCTAAAATTTAGTAATCTTTTTGTGAGAAAAAAAATTAGCTTTTTTTGTATTACAGTAAAATTGCACTCGAGATTTCCGCAATAATAATCATCCAAATCATTCATCAAATAAAATTTTTTATTTGAATGGCATGGCACAATTACAATTGGATCTCCGCATGAACAATCTAAAATAAAAAAAAAAAGCATATATAAGCATCATAAACTTCAAAAGTGAATATGAATATGTTTTTTTGGGCGGTATAAAAGGAAAAGCTGCTCCACAAAACCCAAAATTTAATAATATCCAAACATTTTTTTTCAAATCGAATTTCAAAGCCATGTGACTGCACACTTCCATCAGTTGTGAATTCCCAAAAAATATTCCTTTCGGTTTCATTGTCGATTGCCGAAAACACAGTATAAAATCCATAATCTACTTGTTGCGTTGCTATAACATATAAAAAGACATGTTATGTCTTAATAAATGATAAGGGATTGTCCAGGTCTGGCCCTCAGCACTTTTAAGGGATGGGAGTGAAAAACGAAATCTGATAAGCTTTGAAGAGCGGCATAACATCAAAGGGTTTTACCAAAAGATAAAAATGGGGTGGGGGTCAAAATTCTGAATTTTTGCTAACGTTAGATCTGGACAATCCCTAATATCAATATCACACAACTTACTGAAATCAACAGGTTTGCCATTTATGTATTCATGAAAAACAATTTTATCAACTCCATCTTCGACATGCATATTGTCATATATAATGGCAATAACTTCAGCATTAGGCAAAATCGTCAAAGTAAAATTACATTTGGCATTATTTGGATAACCAAATGTTTCGTTCCAATATGACCAATACACAAAAGGTTCATCTTCAACAACCTTGCAATCAATAATTTGATCAATCCAAAAATTTTTGATTATTGTTATATATGCAGAGAATTCAGGATAAAAGTGCAAGCCATCGTAGGCAATATATGAATCATTTATATGTTTTGATAAAGATATTTTTAGATAATTATCAGTGGAATAATAAGGTCGAGTTAATCGAAAATTAGATTCCCTGCAAAAATTATTAATATAAATGATTTGGAAAGAAAGAACTTTAAAAATACGTAATAATTTCAAATTCGTTATTTTCAACATTAAAAAAGGTATTCCTCGAAACATTAAAATATGAAATAATAATTTTAAAGCCATAGTTCTTAGGAGCTTTAAATTGCCAAAGACATGGACGTTTCCGTGAAATTGATGAATTATAAACAGACTGAATTAAAAGAATTTGTGAAATATCTGTAAATTCAAAGGGCGCTTCTCGAGATGCAGATTCTAGTGGACAATCATTTTCACCCCAATCATCGTAATATACAAATCCTTGTACGGCTCTGTATGCCTTTGGTACGTTATCAAATAATTTAAAATTATATGAAGCCCAATTATTGATTATAATAAAATGATAATAATTATCGCATCCAGTAGAACAGATACCATTTGAAATATAAAAAATAAATTTTATATTCTAAAATGATTTCGTGAAAATATATAGGTTGCTTAAAACGTCAGAAAAAATTTTATACAAAAATTTCTTTGGTAAGGTAGAGATCGGAAAACGGATTTTGCAGAAAAATAAGTCTTTTAGATCGCTACTGTAGATCACATAAAATTTTAAGTTTCTTACCAGATCTTGTGAAGAATTGCTCCTAATAAAATTTATGAAACATTGATTAATTTCATCATCTGTAACCAAAATTTGAGGAAAATTAGGAGTTTCAAAAAATAGAATTGTATCCGAATTCACTTCTACCGTATGATGCAAAGTACAAATTATTTTATCTTCAACATCCGCAGAAATCAGGTTTAATAGAACCACGAAATAAAGATGCGGAAATATATTTGACATCTAAATTATAAATCTTATTAAGACTTTAAAAATGCTACGAAGGAGATTTTTACGGAAAAAGATTTTTTGCTATAAATTATTTAATAAGGTAAAACAAAGAAGAAAGAAAAAACAATTAGTTTTTTGTTTTGCTTGAGTGTCTCGACACGAAAGTTTCTGTAACCCTTATTTTGGCTTACGAGTAGGGCTGTTAATTTCCCGAGAAATTAACAGCCCTACATAAGTGCAGGTTGGTCCATGGCCTACCAAACCCCAAGAGTTTAAGCCACCAAACCCTTCTGGGACTTATGGAAAAAAAATTCTACAAACACCCCAAAAAATGAAGTCGGACCTGGGAATCCCCAAGCGAAAATGTTGTATGCGCCATATTATAGGGTCAAATACTCCCTCCACTCAATTTCCTATTCCCCCTTCCCCTTGAATTTTTGGAGCCTTTTGTCTGCTTTTAAAAGTCGACTTGGACCTTTGAACGCCCTGTACAGTAATAAAGAATGCTTCATAACCCAGACTCTCTAATCTGCTTTTCGCAGTCACTGCATTGGGTCTGCTTTTCTGCAGTCACTGCGCAGATAGAGAAGTGACTGCAACGTGTCTGCCGCAGATATCTGCACACTATCTGCTATAGAAAAATGTATGTAAAATATCTCTTTTATAATGTCTACTAACATTAAAAACTTTTTATTTTTCCTTCTTTTTTTTCGTCAGTATTAATAATAAAGAAAATGTATAAAAATTAAGCAGTATTTTGCTGTTTTAACGAGTTATTTCAAAAATTAAAAAAATTCGATTTTGGCAGATAGTTTGCAGTGAGTACGCAGATAAGAAAGGCTGTCTGCATTCAGTCTGCATTTCTTATCTGCCAACTGTCTGAGCAGTGACTGCAATCGCTATGCAGAAGAGTCTGGGAAGTAAAATTAAAGTGCTGACTTTTTTATAGAGTTTTCACACAATAAAATCATCTCTGGTTTTTTCACAATTTTTATCTTTTGTCGTAAATAATTTGCCCTGGTTTTTTGCGGAATTTATTCTCTTCTGCAAAAAAACTTTTCAGTTTTTCTGAAAAATCAGAGTTATTGTTACGACGAATAACAAATATATAAAAACACTTTATTTAATAACACATAAAAAGATGAATCACCAAACAGAAGGAAATAAAAATAAAGTGAATGCTCGAAAATGAATGGACAAAAAGTCCTTTTATAGAAATGAGAACAAAAGCATATAAATTATGCAAATTGCGGTGATTCTCCGCAACAGTTATGTGTAGTGTAACATTATTTTTTGATAACAAAAATGTTATAAGGTGCTTAAAAATATTGAGAGGCTTGATATTTTTATGGTGCCTTTTAAAGCTTTTGTCTAAAAGAAGGATTTTAGACACTAACGGACAAATTTTTAATCCCTAAAATATAACACTTCACTTTTTCCAAGTGTTTTTAAACACTTTAAAAAAAGTATCATATGCTATATGTTATAAACGTGAATAGAAATCTTTTAGGTTCGGAGTCTGGTGGATACTGTAGCTAGATTACTGTAATTTTGAGTCCTTTTTAAGCTCATTTATTATTTGATAGTAAAATGGGTTGAACCAAAGTTAAAAAAGCTTCTATTATTTATTTTTGTACTAACAAGAAAAATAAAGGTTCATTTGAGTTTCAACTTTGGCTCCACTCGTTTTAAAAAATGGAACATTTTGGTTCCGATTTTTTAATTTTCGGAACTTAAATTTTGTGTAAAATATTAATAAATATTCAAACAACATAACTCCTTTTTTAAAGAACTGAATGCTTCCATTTTCCAAGAAGCGATTAAGAATAGTATTTAAAAAGCTGAAAAAACTACATTAATATTTATTGTTAAAAATTGAATTTTAAATATTCTGTAGTATCAAAACGAAGTAAGGACTTTAAGGTTCTTAAATTATAGCTTTAAAAAGCATATGCTCCTATAAAAAATTTTTTAAATGTAAATTTTAATAAATTTCTTACAAATCTTATTTATTTTGGACAAAACTTGATTAGCTTTCAGCTTCAAATAATACAAACAAAATATTTTTTATCACAAATGGGGTTTTCACAAAGTTACCAAGAGATACGGTAGTTCAGCGATTTAAGATTTTGACAAAAAAACGTGTATCCAAATTGGATATTGAGCTTTTGCTTTATTTCAGAAAGTGTTGGTAATGTTCTCATTTCACTCCTCCAGCCGTTTTTAATTCAAGAATCCAGCAGCTCACCCTTTTTGAATTCAAATATAATCGCTACACTGGGGGAGTTAAAAAACAAAGTGGGGGAATTTGTGTTCTAAACGTTGAAATCAATAAACGTAGGGAAAACAAAATAAAACCTAAGTCAATAAAAGCAGAAAAATCAATTTGAAGCTTTCTCAAAACGCAAATTTTGCGGCCTACACGGTTAGCATTTATTCGATTAATACGTTACAGTAAACGAATTGTTTAATTTTAACAGTAAAAATTATTAGTGGATATCTTTAAGCTCACATTTTATATTAACCTTTTTAAAAATAAAACCGCAAAATTTGGGTTTTGAGAAAGCTTCAAATTGATTTCTCTACTTTTATTGACTTAGGGTTTATTTTGATTTCCCTACGTTTATTGACTTCAACGTTTAGAACACAAATTCCCCCACTTTGTTTTTTAACTCCCCCAGTGTAGCGATTTGTCTTCTTTTATTGATCCCGAAGGAATTTCTGTTAATTCAAATAATTTTTTTTACTGTTTTTAGAGTAAATTGACTTCTGAATCCTCCCCTTACCTCTAATATTATTTTTTTTGAAAGCTCTACATTTTTTTAACCCTTAAATGCACCCATTTATCTCTCCACCATAAAAACCACTTTTTTGCCTTCAGAATCCCACTCTACCGGCAAAAAGAATAATTAACTAAATATTCATGGGGGACGAAATGTGATATCTAATAATTCAATAACTACTGCATTTTCTCAAGAAAGAGAGAAATAAAATAAGACTTTCCTGTCCCGAACTTAGTAAAATTAAAAAAAAATTTATTTTTAAACTTTTCAACAAAAAAATTTTACAAACAAAAAACATTTTAAAAATAATTTATCAGATGGTGCAAGAATATCAGCAAAATATGTTGGAATTAAATATTCAACATCTTCATTAATTATTTCATCCGAGATTTATCATTCGATCATGGGTTTGAATAAATATGTCCACCTGGAGATGATGTGGTTGGAAAAGTTGCAAAGTTGTCAAGTAAATCTTTCACTTTCTTTATCTTCATCATCATCATTGAGCATTGGATTTGCTTTATATATTGTCAGCTCAGCTTCTAAATCTTCACGTTTATGCTTTTCTTCATCTCTTTCTGTTTAAAAAAGAACATGTTAAAAAAACTCAAAACTATAACAACTTACTCTTAAGCTTAGAACCATTGTTGTTAAATGTTCTCCAACTCTTGCATCATCAGCAATTTCAATCAAGCCATGGCATTGCATTGCACGTTTTCTATCTCCAGCAACAATGAAAATATGATTAATCCGTCGCATAACAAATGAAGCAACTTTTGGTCTTTCATTAATTAAATCAATTTGAACATTACCAATTTTTGAATCATCTAAGTTTTGAGTAAAGTTGATAAATTTCCACCATAATTTCATATCGGATCTTGAATTGATGTTACAATAGAAGACAATAATAGTGCTGGTTGATTCCAAAAAAGATATCGTTTCTATAAAAGAGGATATATGAGTTGCTTGAAAGAAAATGATCAACAAATACAGCTCTGTGAAACAGAAAACAGAGAGAATAATTAAATAAATTTTAATTTTAATGGAAGTACACAAGCTTTAAAAAATACAACTAAAAAACTTACTTTTGTATCATAACTGTTGCCATTCATATTTCCTTGAACAAATTAGTACATTAACTAATCATTGCCAGAGCTGTCCAAAATTTATTTTCCATATTCTTTCTTTGTTGTACATATTATTCGGGCAAAAATAAAATATTGCAGCAAATCAATAATAAACAATAAATAATATTTTGAATCCTAAAAAAGCATAACAACATTAGAAAATGATACTCCACAAGAAAATAAAATTGTGCATCTATACCCTCAATATCTTGATCATCTAATGCTGATAAAACAGCGCAATCAAATCAATAAAAAATCAATTTGCAACAAAAAAATCACTGTTTAACAATACACTCTTACTTTTTACGTTATTTTACCACAAAATTTTACCACCAATATTACATACAAAAAATTACAAAACTTGAGGAAACAAGCATAAAAAATATAAAACATTGGCAATTTGAAATCATTTTGCCAGAACCGTTTTTTGCTTTGTCTTTTTCAACGCCCGCTGATTCTCGCAACGAAAGCCTTTTTTTCATACTGTAATCGACAAAACAAAAAATTTCTCAGACAAAAAATAAGGACAAACTTTATCAATTTTATCAGTTTTAAATATTTTTTTTTACTTTTTTTTTATTTTATGTCCATCTAAGGGGGACACGAAACATATTTAACAAAAAATGTTATAGATTTACTTTTTAAAGCGATTTTTTGCTGAAATTTTGTTTTTTTTCGCTTCGCGCGCTGGCGCCAATGCCGGAATGTAGCATTTTCTAGTGCTAAACGTTGTAGCCGTTGTCAAAAGCGTAATAAATTAAACACTTTTGTTGGGACTTCGACATGTACGCATCAATTTTTATTACAGCAGCTGTAAAAAAAGTTTTAAATGGCACGTGATACAAAAAATATGACCAAGCAAAATTTCAGGAATAAGAAAAAGGCATTTATTTTTGAACTCAGCAAATAAATGCATTCACATTCCTCTTCATTTATCAACAAAGAATTTCCACAAATTTTAAAAATGGCATGCCGAGGAAAGGCAAACCAAAGCGTGACTCCATAAGAAAGGCATATTTACACAAATACATATTTCTAAAAAATTTTTTGCATCGCAAAAACTGTTGAAACCAGTTTTTTGCCGACTTCGTTGAGCAATACTGAAATATGAAACAATTGCAAATAAAAAAATGTTGTGAAATCGACATAGAAATAGGAAAAAGCTACACAAAGATTTTCAAATGCCTAGCGATGTGCTTGGGTTTTTCAAAGTTCTCAGATCGCGCTAATTTTGGCCTTGAAAGCGGTTTTTTGTAAAATTCGACCTTTGACTCGGATTTCGGAAAAATGAAATTTCCAGTTTGAGAGCTAATTCTTTGTGTATAGACTAATTCGATGACGGAGAACACGAATTTAAACTCCGTTTTGACCAAAAATGCCATGGCACAAAGTTACGAGGTGCCGTGCTGTAAAAAGCGCCACAAATCAAAATTTTCAAACAGTGCCACAAATTATATATCAATCGATTCGTCTTGATCTGGGGAGTCTCGCAAAACGTAATTTAACCGTTTAAAGTCATTATATCGATAACTAATGGTCCATTAAAGTGAGAGGCATACGGTAATTCAACATAAACATTCAAATTTTTTACCACGTGCATACTTTCTTTTGATCTTATCGGATTCTCCATGAAATTTTACATATCCATGGTCAATATCATAAAAAAATCAACAGGGTGCAATGTACTTTTATCATATTTTCTGCAAAACTATATTTCCAGGATCATGTTGGTGGCATAAGTCGGTGAATTTAATTGATAATGAAAATATTCGATACCCAACCATAGTCTTATCATCTTTCTTTAGTGTTTCATAGAAAATAAAAAAATATTTAAATATTTTATTATCAAAAATTACAAGCATTTAATCATTTACATAAAATAAATAAATTTATACAGTTTTAAAAAAAATGATTACAAGTTTAAATTTCTTCGGCGGTATCGCAATCACTTTCTTGAAGTTCATCTTCTTCATCATCCCCAGCAATTTCAGCAAGAAGTTTACGAGCTTCTTGAATTTGTTCATTATCAACAAAATCACACTGAAAAAACGACGTGACTATTTTGGAGCGTGACATTTTCCAACGGGACGTTATCGTACCGTTTTTGGACGGAAACATCCTGTTAAAAACGTGACTAAAAAAAGGTCACGTTTTTTGGACAAAAGAATCCTGGTTTTAGGACATCTATATTTTCATCCTGTTTTTAGTACTTTTTAGTCACGTTTATGAGACAATAATGTTTTTTTTAAATAAATGGTTAAAAATTAACTGATTAAAGTCGTTTTCGATATCTTTTAGGTAGTTGAGCAAGGGGAGTGATAAAATTGATACCCGGATGGGATTGATTGGAATTTTAATGGAATTGGTTGGTTTTGGAGGGGGGGTATTTGTTCATTGATAAGAAGTTTGTGCATATTTTTTTGTATCAACGTTTATGTGCTATTTATTAGTAGATAAAAAATTTTTTCTCCGTTTTTTGTAAAATTTAAATCGTGCTAACAAATTTATCTTTCAAGTCTATCCTAACTATTCAATAAGTGATTTTTTGCGACACATTTATTAAATAAATGATTTATTTTAAAAAGTGGCCCATTTTCTTCCTTTGTTTTTTCCACGCAAGCTTTTTACAATATAGTAAAAGTATATAAACCATTTATGTAATTTCTTTTTTTTACAGGAAAAATGTCTACTTCAACAGAAGAGCTATTACATACTCTAACACATTTGCATAAAATTGGTGAAAATTATGCTTCGAAGGATACGTTATGCATCCATGGACAAAAGATTTATTAAAGAAGCATGTTGAAGAAGTTGGAGGAATAGTTCATACTCGATTTCCACCTGAACGAAATCGTGTTTTACATATGGGTCATGCAAAAGATGTTAACATGGATTTTTGTTATGCTAAAGTAAATGGCGGAAATTGTTATCTTTGATTTGATGATACAAATTCTGAAAAAGAAGAAGAAATTTTCTTTACTGCTATTGAAGATGTTGTTCGTTGAGTGGGTAAGTATTATTTTAATAGCACTTTGTTTAATATAACTTTTGTTTGTTTTTATAGAATACAATCGTTATAAAATTACGCATTCAAGTGACTATTTTCATAAAGTTTATTTATGGGCTATTCAACTGATCAAAGATAATTTAGCAAATGTTTATCATCAAAGAGTTGAAGAAATGTGTGGATTTAATGTTGTTCCAGATTTTCTAACTGATCCTATCCGAGCTTTTGAACAATATTCTGTTATAGTTGATGGAACAATATTTATTGAACAATGAAATTTTCGTTCAATTGGTGAAAAAGGTTTTCGTCGAATGATTCCTGAACAATCGGTTGGGTTTAGCTTGTATTCAATCATACTGTGCTTTTGAAAGAAGATGTTGGAAATAATTTAATTACATTTTCGGTAATATATTTATTAAATTATTGTTTGTAATTTGCAATAAAATGTTTAATTGTTTTAAATTGTGTGTAAGATTCATACTTTTTAGTAAAACTATTTTTGAACATGGATTGTTTTTAATTCTATTTTTAACTTGAATATAAACTTTCTTATTGTAGTTTGCTACTGATAATTATATTTAACATCAGCAATCACTATTTCCGGAAAAAGCAAAAAAACCATGAGGAATTTTTTAAAGATTAGAGCTGTTGTAATAAAAATTTTATAAACATTAATTTGTAGAAAAACACTGTAGCACAAATGCAATTAATGTAAAAATCGAAAAAATGACCAATAGAAAAAGAGGGAAAAAATTATGTGAATTTATGGATTATTGAAGAACAAAATGAATTAATTCAAAAAATTGTATTCAGATAACCAAAGAAATTAAAAAATCAACTGATTTTATTCCACTTTTTGCAATGTCAAAAAATTTCTCAAAAGCTTAATTTTTATATTTTTGTATGTAACAGCATTTAAACATACTGTAGTTACATTTGCAATAATAAAACAAAAATAAAAACTACTCGCATACTGTAACAAAATTGAAATCTTTAAAGAAAGCATATGCAGGTTTAATAAAAAATAGAGTTAAGAATTTAGCAAAACAGATTAATAAGATCAATGCAACTTATTGAACCAAAAAGTGTACGTCGTTCAGTGCAAGAAAGAGATAGAAGTACAGCTTAAAAAATTATACCATAAATTAATAAAAAATGAATTTGCCACTGATTATTGGCAAATAGAGGGATATATCCAAAAATTATTTTTTACAATTGGTTTTGTATATTCGAATATCTCCCGCTTTTTCATCCGTCGTTTAAAATTTTATTAAACATTGTGCTTCTGTATTAAAATAATAATTTTTCAGATATATGTCCAAAAGTTTAGCAACATTTTTCTTATTTCTTATTGAATAATGTTTCCGTGTCCAATAAAAGAAAATTGCACATTATCGTTCAATACCACAAAGCTACTGCTGAAACATTTACGAGATAATCATAACCCATGGAGCTTGAGAAATATAAAATGCACTTTCTGTGAAAATTTCTACACTTTTGATTATTTTCGGAAGCATATAAAAAAACACGAAATTCATCCATCTGACGCTGTAATTTCTGAATTTGATTATGATGATTTGGGTAATATGGAAGAAAGAGATAATAATGAAGATGCAAATCAACATTTAGAAACATTAATGGGTATAGCAACATTTTTCTTATTTCTTATTGAATAATGTTTGTTTTTTTAGATTTAAATAATGAAGATGAAAATGAAAATGATGAAATTGTGTTATTTGAAAGAAATGAAGTACGTGAAGAAGAAATACAATTAACACCAAAGGGAAAAATGGATGCAGCTGCAAAACGATTTGGTGAAGGCATGTTGGAAAAATTTCTTGATTTTTCAAAGCATCCAGATGCAACAGAAAAATCAGCTTCCCTATGTTGTAATTTATTTTTACAAATTGTTGAAGAAATTACACATAATGAAACATTTAATTTTTATGGAGTAAATTTTATATAATTTTTTTATGATTTTCACTACCTTATTTTAGGATAATATTCTCCAAAGATTTTCAATACCAAAGAATATTGCATGTCTAGTGCTCTTAAAGAAACAACAATTAATGGAATACGATGTTAAAATTAAAAAAATTGTTCGTGATGTTTGTCAAAGAACTTTGGTCGATGTTGTTGCAGCAGTCAAACAAAGGTAAGAATATTTTGCTTTTTATAGTAATAAAAATATCATAAAAATTACAGAACAAAATTACCATACAATGCAACTCAACCTCTTCTTGATTTTATGTTTAAACTTACACAAAACGATTTTTTCGAACTTATTAATAAAGAAGATGGACCAATATTGGAAGCTTGTAGAAAACGAAAACAAAGAAGAGATAAAAATAATGGTGTTGCTTCACAAAAAAAATCAAAACTGTGCTTTCCTGCAACTAATATTGAAGATATTAATCAAGCATCACATGAACTTTCAATGGCTGCAACACATAAAGAAGTTGAAGATGTAATCAAACGTACAAGGTAAGATATATTATTAATTTACTGTGCTTAAAAAATGCTTTCAGCACCTTGAGATGTCAATGGATTCAAAGTATGGGCAACGAAAATCGAATTCGAATTCCAGAAGAAGTTATTCAACATTTTCCTGCTTTGCTTCAAGATGCATCATTATTAAAGTATGATTTTACTTTCATGATGGAGAATGTTCACAAGTTACCAGTATTCAATGTTAAAAATGCTCTTAGAATTTATTCTGCAGCTATTATTTCTTTATCAAAAGATTATAAAATTATTGGTCCAGAAGATGTTATTGATAAAAATGATCTGTATGAAAGCTTAAAACTTTTGATTCAATTAGTTCGAGAATATATTAAGAAAACTGATTTATGTCAAATTCAACGGATTGTTGCAGAATCAGAAGTAAGCTAAATAAAATTTAATACTATTTATGTATCTTAGATTAATAATATTGCAGGGTTCTCCAAGCGTTGATGCAATGACACAAAAACGAAGAGATATTGGTCAAACATCCCCCATGATCTTTATCATCGACTTGTTTCCAAATAAAAAATTTTATATTTCCACAGATGATGTTGCTTTAAAAGTTTGTTTTTGTTTAAGTTTTACAATTTATAAATTTTCTTCTTTTAGATTAATGGTGATTTTGGTGATGCTCTGCAATCTTTGGTTGAACTGCATTATGTTTTTAATTTGCAATACGCAAAAGAAATGGAACATGTTAACATGTTATTGGAACATTTCTCAAATATGAATATCAAGAAAATGCCAAAAGCTCGTTCAAATTTATTTCTTGATTTAAAAGCAAAACTTCAATGATTAATATTTTTCTCTTTTAGTTATTACATGATTTTTCTTTTTTGTGTGATAGTTTTTGAACATGTCCATTTTTACAATAAAGTTTCTGTGATTTTTTATACCTGTATTTTTTGCAAATTTTTTTTTCAATTCTTAAGCTCTTTTGTTTGTCGAACAAGTATTTTTTGGAGTAAAAAATGGTACTAGGGGTTTTCAGACTTTTGTCAACAAATTATCAGAATTTTTGGACTTTTACTTTTTTGTGTAATTTTTGTTTACCTATAAAATTTTAACTTGTTTTTTTAAATTTTGTACAAAATTTGTTAATTTTTTAAAGGTTTTTGCAAAGTAATTATTAATATTTTTATACACAACTTCTTTTGTTTGTTTGTGTTGGCGCGCTTTGTTTGTCTGTGTTGGCGCGCAATCGAACACGCGCGCGCTTTTTTGCCCTTTGGCACGCAAAGCCGCAGGCGTTCTCGAATTATTTCGACATAATGTTTTTTTCTTTGTTGAAAAAATTCATTCATTCACTTTCTCATTTTTTTTCTGACGTTGCTGATTTTGCTCTCTTTTTTTTAAATATCTTTTTTAAAAAACATTTAAAATTTAAAAAAAAATTATATTTTTCGATTTATTAGTGCTAACGTGTTCAACCATTTTTCGAATAAATATTTTTATTGAAAGCCTTTAATTTGACTCAAATTATTTGAGCAAATGAGTTTTAATCTGCCCTTTTTAGAAAAACAATTGTAAGTTTTCTCTGCCTTTATTTTTGTCCACTTAATTTTTTTCCCTTTCAGGAATGTTTCAAGTAAGTTTATTCCATTTTATTCCACTTAATTTTTTCCCTTTTCAGATTCAAAAGTATGTTTTCTTTTTTCCTCCTTTTTTCCCACTTTATTTTTTCCTTTTTAGGTTTAAAAGTAAGTTTTCCTTTTTTGAAATTTTAATAGCAGATTAAAGGCTTTCAATCAAAATATTTTTTCTTCCAGTAATTTTTTTACGACAGACTCTTCTGGAAAAAAATTCGACAAAACGTTTAGCTAAAATTCTAAAAATTTCGATTTATAAAATTATAAATCTTTTTTTCAAAAAAAAGTAATGGAAAAAGTTCGACAAAAACGTTTAGCTGAAATTCTAAAAATTTTGTTTTATAAAATTATAAATCTATTTTTCAAAAAAAGTGAGCAAAAAAAGTAATGTCAGAATAATAATTCGAAAGCTAGAAAAATGGATGTGCAATTGCAAGCCAGTGGGCAAATAACGAATTTAAAAAACGCAAAAATGAAAAAGGGGTACTGTAATGGGGGTAATATGAACGAAAAAACATCACAAATAACAACCGTAAAAAGCGTGGAAAAAACCCGTTATCGGCTGTAAAACAGGAATTTTCCGTCCGGTTAATATCCCGGAAACGTCCTAAAAACGACCCGTTTTGGTCACGGAAACAGGACGAAAAAGTCACGTTTTTAACAAAAAGTCCTAAAAACAGGACGGGCCAAAATGATCACGGAAAACGGGACGAAGAAATCCTGTTTACCGGATGTTTTCGTCCTGCTATTTTTTTCAGTGCAATGCCTTCAGATTTTGAAGTTTTTGATAACCATCGCCGAGCTTCTTTATCATTTCCAAGAGCTTTATAAGTTTTTCCAAGATAAAGCATATAAGACGGCTAAACGAATTGTGATTTCCGGAATGAAAAAAACGACCCTTTTTTTTAAGATTTTGCCATTTTTCGTTTTAAAATCGAAAATGCCAAAAAAAAGTTCAGAAAAATTTTTCAAATTGAAAAATCGCTTTTTATTCAACTGTTGCCTCAAAAAAAACTTTTTTGAGGCAATGAAAGAGATGTTGACATGGTAGCCTCATTTTTTAAAGACGTGAGGTAAATTTAGGAAAAAAGACAAATTCTCAAATTGTAAAATGAAAATTAAAAAATTGAGAAAATTTTTTGTTATCGTCTCAACTGTTAGGCACCGTTGTTAATTTATTGATAACGTCCTCAAAATCGAGGCAGTGTTGTTATTTTATTGATATCTGCCTCAAAAGCGAGGCAGCTTTATTAATTTATTGATAGCTGACTCAAAAAGTGAGGCAGTTTTCGTCAAAAAAATTGCCTCAAAAAGTGAGGCAATTTTCGTCAAAAAAATTGCCTCAAAAAGTGAGGCAATTTTCGTCAAAAAAATTGCCTCAAAAAGTGAGGCAATTTTCGTCAAAAAAATTGCCTCAAAAAGTGAGGCAATTTTCGTCAAAAAAATTGCCTCAAAATTCGAAAACAATATTTTTTCATAAGTTTATTATTAACACAACCAGATATTTATAAAAAACAAATAAAATAAATGCTACAGCGTCAGCAAAAATTACAACAGAAACAGATATTACCTACAGCGTGAACAACGAATTTATGATGAGGTATTTGAATCACTAATCAGTGTTGAATCTGCAATATTAACATCATTTTCAGAATTCTCCTTAGATTCAGAAGTTTTTGTTGAAAGTGAATCATTGACATCATTTTCAGAGTTTTCTTTAGGTTCAGAAGTTTTTGGAGCAGCAGAAGCAACCAATTTTTCTACAAATTCTTTGATTGATGAAGGTCCAATGACGCAAATTTTCTCATAATAATGCAATTCAGATATAATTAACGATGAAGCTGAAATCCCAACAAACTTTCATTTAAACAAATCAATTAATTGTACTTACTTTTAGAACTGAATGAAACTACAGCGTTTGTATGTTCTTTGGCATACTTTCCAAAAATATGCAAATCATGAAAATCCAGAATTGAAGCAAAGCAGCAGCGATTTTCAGTAGCAATTGATGCAATATATTCTTCTTTGTTTTCTTCTGGTGTATCTGGAATATACAAAGACGCTTCGGCATAAACTTTTGGAAGTTCATTATCGTTACATTCTAAAAATAATATAAAGTAATTAAATTATCAGAATGTAAAATTACCCATTAAAACTGGATGTATTTCTTTCATATCGATGACTTCCAGATGCAACTTGTTGTTCACGACGTTTGGATACACATCGTTGTTGCCATTCTTGTTGAACTACTTGATTTTCCATTTTGAAGAAACCCACTTCTCCCAAAGGTGATTTTGGGGAGAATGCAACTTGTCCAACAACTACAGCGTTTTTTGCAGCATTTTCCAATTCATTAAGAAGCATAATTAATTGTTCCAAATCTTCACCAGTAAATTCCTAAAAAATCAAATAAAATTACATGCTTTTTGTTAATTAATAACTTACTTCAACTGATAGAGGCCAATCCTGTAAGAAAATTCGAACACTACCACGAAGAGCACGAAAAAGTGGAGCATGATTAATATCTTTAAATTCTACAGCGTCAGATGCCTTCAAGCTTTGCAAAATACTATTTAAACCAAGTTGTAAATGTTGAAAGTTAGCATCAGATGAAGTTATTGGTGCTTGAACTTCAGGATGTTCTACAGCGTAATCTTCGTTGCCATTCATCATAATTGAAAGTACTCTAAAAAATAAATAACTGTAAGCAAACATAAAAAAATAATTAAAGTAAAAAATAACGAAAATATATAAGAGCAAAGACAAAAAAAGAGACAAAAAAATAGCAGGATAAAAAAGAAACGACTTTTGAGAAAAAAAAATACATTTTATGCGAGCATGTTGAAAATAGGCGCTGCTGTGGAAAAATATTGGCCACATGTGTATGAATGAAAATGCACGGCAGAAAAATTTGGATTTAAATTTTTATGTTACAGAAAAAAGCTATATTACTTTAATATTTATTTTAATCGTTATTGTTTCGCGTTTTTTTTTTATCCCACTATTTAATCTTATTAATTTTCTTAACTATTTTAGCAATATAATTATTAATTTAGATGGTTTAAACGCTGTAGAACTAAAAAATACTTGCACCTTGATGGATAGGGTTGCTGAAAGGTTAAAAAGATTACTTATTGAAGGAACTGCTGCAGTTCAAGCTGAATCTGTTTTCTATAAGGAAGCTGAAGCTTTAAAACGACAAAGATTTGCTCTTCAATTTGAAAAATGCTTAAAGAAAGCTCATCAATGCTGTCCAACTGTTCGCTTTCCTATCAATGAATCAAATGAACTTGATGAATTAAATTCTTACGCTGTAGATGACGCAACTAAAGTTAAACTTATCTTGGATTCGCTGCTCAATAAAATTGGTGGAGATGGATATTTTCAAGATAAAAATTGGGAAGAAATGAAAGAAATGTTTCAAACTGTTCAACATCAAAAGATGAATGCTGCTGATCATATTTTGGATGTATTAAGTGGAGCCTTTGTAAGTTTTTTGTATAGTTTACCACAATAATTAATATGTTTTAGAAAGGAAAAGCTTTGTTTGTTCAAGGAATTGTTGCTGGTGGAATTGCTACAAGAAGAAGCGACATTGATCTTGCTTTCCGTAACGCTGTAGATTCAATGGAACAATACTTCAGAGCTGTATTACAAATTCTTCGAAATAAGTCTTATCATTTTTCAAAATGTTTCTACACGAAATCTCTTGTAAGTGCTTTCTTTTCGTACCACTAACATGACGAATAATTTTTAGGTTAAACTTGTACATGTTGAAATTTCGGGCGGTATGAAAGGAGTATATTCCTGATCCGGATAACGAAAATCTTAAAGCGTTTCTGCATAATCCAAATGTATGGAAACCATGGCGATTGCCACCACCTATTACGATAACTCAAACTCCATCATCAGCACATCCAACTTTGCAAGAACCTGAAGCTGTACCAATAACTGATCCATCATCTTCAGCAGAAATTCAGCCATCGAATGAACCATTAATTTCAACAGAAATTCAATCTTCTGCAGAATCTTCAATTTCAACACAAATTCATCATTCTGATAATACTGTTATTTCTAACGCTGTAGAATCATCACTCCGTCGATCAACAAGAAAAAGAATACAAGTGCTTCCACCAAAAATTCCAAAAACAAGTGAAACGGAAAAGAAAAAACAAAACTGAAGTCCACATCAAACGCTGTAGGTAATATCTGTTTCTGTTGTAATTTTTGCTGACGCTGTAGCATTTATTTTATTTGTTTTTTATAAATATCTGGTTGTGTTAATAATAAATTTATGAAAAAATATTGTTTTCGAATTTTGAGGCAATTTTTTCGACAGAAACTGCCTCACTTTTTGAGGCAATTTTTTTGACGAAAACTGCCTCACTTTTTGAGGCAATTTTTTTGACGAAAATTGCCTCACTTTTTGAGGCAATTTTTTCGACGAAAATTGCCTCACTTTTTGAGGCAATTTTTTTGACGAAAATTGCCTCACTTTTTGAGGCAATTTTTTTGACGAAAATTGCCTCACTTTTTGAGGCAATTTTTTTGACGAAAATTGCCTCACTTTTTGAGGCAATTTTTTTGACGAAAATTGCCTCACTTTTTGAGGCAATTTTTTTGACGAAAACTGCCTCACTTTTTGAGGCAATGTTTTATAAATTAAACAAGTTGCCTCAAAAGTGAGGCAATGTTTTATAAATTAAATAAGTTGCCTCAAAAGTGAGGCAATGTTTTACAAATTAAGCAAGTTGCCTCAAAAGTGAGGCAAACATGAAATAAATTTCTGATTTCTTAATTTTCTTTTTTTGACTTTCATTTTAATGAGTTTTTTAACAAATTTGCCATTTTTACGAAAAATGGTGAAAAACAGAAAAATCGTCTCAAAAAAAGTTGTCACTTCATCTTTTTTACTGAAGCTGCCTCAAATAAATTTTTTTTGAAACAGTTCTAACAGAAAAATGAAAAAACCATTTTGAAAAAAAATTCTGAGGCAACCTGATGCAATTTATCAGTTTTAGCGTCAAAATTAGCGAATGTAAAATTTTCCAAAAACAGGGTTGTTTTTTTCAATCCGGAAATCATAATTCGTTTAGCCGTCTTATATTATCAATTGCACCAGAATCCATTTCTTCAGCTTTTAAAAGATCTTCTAATGCTTCTTGATATGTTGCAGTTGGAGGACTTCCAAATAATACAGAAGCAACTCCACGTTCAATCATTGAAAGGGAAGAAACTTCAAAACGGAATCGGCCACGCATATGATAAAGTGCAAAATCTTCTGGCAATTGTTGAATGGCTTCATCGACATACTTTTTAAATTCATGACCATATTTAATACGTTCTTTATGACCATTTGCATTTTCAGAAAGTGAACCAGTAATTATTGGAGCCCATCGAAGAACATTATGATCAGTTGGAGCTTTTTCATATGCATTATGAATATGTTCATATCCTATAAAGTACATACTACAATTGGGGGGTGACTTTTTTTCAAAATCGGTATAAGTCTGTAACGACCTTTTTTTGGAAAAATGTGGTCTGTGATGACCTTTTTTGCAAAAACTTTTTTGACGGCGCTTCGCGCCGTCGAATTCTTTATATTCGTAAGGGTCCCCCCTGTTAAATTTTTTCTAGTTTTTCAATTTCAAACGTCATATTTAACGTGGTACCCCTGTTAAATTTTTTTCAGTTTTCTAATTTCGGAAGTTTATATTTAACGTGTTCCCTTTTTTGTTTATATGTTTCTATTTGCAAGTATTTGGGGTTGTTTTTTAAGTATATATTTTTTAGCTTTTAGAGTTTTATTTATTTGAGTTTATTTTTATTGATTTATTATTTTTTGAATTTAAGATAAAGTTTTTAGCTGATTATTTGCCTAAAGTTTCTCAAGTTTTATTTATAAATTTTAAGTTTAATGAAATATTTTGATATATGTTTAGAGATATTTTTATTAGTTTTTTTAAGGTCAAGTAACTCTAATTTGTTTTATTTGTTTTCTACAGATTCACACTTTTTTTTTAATTGTATTAGTGTTTTTTTTGTTATGGGATTAGTTTTTATAAAAATATTTGATTTGCATTCAAAAGAATGAAATTATACAGTTTATATTTTAATTAAAATATAATGTTTGAGACATTAAGATTTTTAAATTGAAAACTATTTTTTTAATTAAGAATATTTCACTTTCAATGAAAAAGTTTATAGTTTAATTTTTGTTTTTGTTTTTTTATCTCTTTAGTTTTAAGTCTAATTTTAATAACTCCTTATTTATATATAATAAATGATGTTTGGTACAGTTATTTTGTTTGTATAATTTTCTTGAGAGGTATTTTTGTCATCTTGGTTTATTTTAGTAGAATATCTAACAAGGAAACCGTCAGACATGATTATGGAATTTTTGAAAAATAGGTATTTCATTTTCCCATATATTCAAACCTATTCCTGCAAATTTTCAGCGGCCCATGGGCACTTTTCTATTTTTCATATATACTACATATAGAGTTGATCGCCTGCTACTTGAAACTTAATATTTAAATTTTTTAGGGCAGATCTTTTTTTTGGTCTGGAAAACATTCCGATAAGCATTTTAAATTATCTGGGACTATTTACAATGCCAAAAGTTCAAAAATACCTTTAAAATTTAAATATTAAGTTTCAAGTAGCAGGCGATCAACTCTATATGTAGTATATATGAAAAATAGAAAAGTGCCCATGGGCCGCTGAAAATTTGCAGGAATAGGTTTGAATATATGGGGAATACGATGAAATACCTATTTTTCAAAAATTCCATAATCATGTCTGACGGTTTCCTTGTAAATATATTTTTCATAAGCTAAATTTGAGTTTATTGATTAGATTAGGTCATTTTTTGTTCCTTATCTTGCAATTTTTTATTCTTTAACTTTAAATTCTCTTTATTTTAAAGATTATCTTCTGTTGTTTTTTTTTATTAATAAGTTTATTCATAGAGGTTTTATTATAATTTAGTACCGTTCTTTTTCGAGGAAAAGGTGAAAATCTTAAAGTTTTAATTTTGGATTTAAAAAATTTAAAATGGTGTTATATATTTTTAAATCACTTTATAGACAATAAAATTTTATCTTAACAGTAAATCTTTTGTATAATATTTGTTCTAGAATAATCGGCTACACTTACAAAAATTGTACTCTAAACTCTTTTAGTTTAATTTAATTTGAATAAATATTTTTTGATTCTGGTAAAATATTTTCATTTGTTACAAAATTATTAAATTATAAATTTTTTCTTTAAAGTTGGATTCCCCTCATTAATAGCCTATTCTTTTGATTTATGTATGATCATTTAAATAATTTTTAAGAGATTATTAAAAAATTATTAATTTATAGACAAATATCTAGTTTATGAATATGTTTAAATTGACCTACAATATTTTATATTGTGGATTATTAGTTAGAACTAAAATAAAAATGTAAGAAACAGTAATGAATTTTTTATGTTTTCTTGAAGATTATCAAAAAATGGTATAAATCATCCATCGATTGCCTAAAGGGTAAAGTAGATTTAGGGGAATCTGAATCTAGTAGTAAAACTATTTATTGTGTTTCGAAAACACGATTATCCATAGTTTTGATATGTTTTTTTTATAAATTTGAACATTTATACAATTATTTTATTTTTAAACCGTCTTTCCCAATTATTTTGTAACACTCATTCAATAAAATATTTTATAATTATTCCCAAAATAACAAATGAATCTGTAAATTTTTTCACAAAAATTTCCAAAAATCAACGTACTCCCCCTTTTGCCCCTTTTTTGAGAAATTTTGATCTGAGGTCTGTCTGTCTGTGGGGTGACTAAAGTCACCCCCAATTCTAGTATGATAAAGTATGTTATTAAACTTTTGAGGGCTGAAAGACAGAGAGATATACCTTCAAGAAGTAAAACACAACGTTGTTCTTCTTCTTTGCTGCAATTGGCAAGAATATAACAAGCTTGTCCAATTCTCCAATTTAGTCCAACATCATCTTTATTTGAATCATTTTTTATAGAAATTAGTTGTTGATAAGCTTCTGCTCCTTCATATTCGTCAAGGAGAGTATCAACGTCATCAAAATTCTAAAAGTTTATATCGGGTCATTATTGAAAAAAAATGTTGAAGTACAGCGTGTCTAGGCATGGCATCGGGGCGACTTTTTTAATGCCCGACCCGGCCCGGCCCGGTGAAAAGATGCCGCGGCCCGGCCCGGGTAAAAATTTAATTTTTAGTAATTTTGCCTTGGTCCCCCCTGTACAGTTTTTTTCAGAAATCGTGAAAATCAAGGCCCGCCGGGACCGGGGATTTCCGGGTTTACCCGACCCGGTGCCATGCCTAAGCGTGTCTCAAAAAATTATTTCAGTTTTTTTTGGCTAGCAAATTCTTTCAGATTTTGAAAAACATACTTCACATCCTTTCTCCGTTCTCTTGCCATTTTGTTCTTTTTTATAAAAAAATGAATTTTTTGGACATTTTTTTCGAGTTTAAATGTGCAATATATTACTAATCCCCACTTCCCCTTAATTTATATTTATAAAACGAAAGACTAACTATTGCTTCATAACCAGGTGCCATTTGAGGTTCAACAGATTGTCCAGTTTGTTGTGACGATGATGGCCGTTCTGAATCAAGTAATTTTTGAGACGCTTTAAATTGCATAACATCGGGTTCATTCTTTTTATCTCCATCTTGTTGTCTTGGAAATTCAAAAGGATTCTGCAATAAATTAAAAGAATTACAAATTATTTTTTTTTGTTTTCTATGTTACTTGAAATTTAAAAGGACCAGTAAAGATTTGTTTGGAAGTTTTGATTGATCCAATATTTTCATTATCAAATAAATCCGATGCAATTGGATTTTTATATGATGCAATATGAAAAGAAAGGGTGCTTTTATTGGCGGTTTTTAAAGTATTTCTATTCTTCCATGATTTTTTAAAACTATCGTTATCTCCATTAAGAGTTGAAATTTTAGAAGATTTATTCCATGATTCTGATTTTTCCTTTTCTTCAGAATTATCAGATACTACAAGATTTTTTGCTGCAGTCCCACGTAAAAATTTTAAATATTAACTTTATCGTTGATACTTTGAGCAACAAATACTACCGTAACCTTTGTTACAAAAAAAGTTTTCAACATAAAACTAATGTTGCTTTTTGAGCTGCAGCAGCAATTTTTTAAACCGTAATATTTATCATTATTTGGTTTGCTTTTATTGGATTGAACAGGAATTAAAGTTGCACATTTTTCATTTTCATTTAAATTCAAATTGTAATATTGATTTTCGGAAATGGTAAAGCTTTTTTCAACAAATGAATGTTCATATGTTGCCATCTAAAACAAATTACATTTTTTTCTTTTAGGTTTCAACGATAACTAAGAAAATCAACTAAAAGAGCAAAAAAAACCGCGGCTAAATCAATCATTTGAAAATGGTGAAGAATGAATGATTTAGTCGAAATCAATCAGCTATTTATGCGCAGACAATTTGGATGTCTAAAAGAATAAGCTGTAGGCGGAGCCATGCTTGCTGAATATCCCCAGTCTTTGAAGCAATAATAGATTGCACGATTGAAAGAGATATAATAGATGCAGAGCATTTTGATCAAAAAAAGAGAAAAAGAATGTATTTTTAGAAACAGTATAACGGCTGTTTTATCTTTTTTTCACTTTTTTGTTTGAGAAAAAAAATTTAACATTTTAAATTTTGATTCAAATTTAAATCAGAATATTGATCATCAGAATTTTCAAAAGATTTATGTTCGTTTTTCAAAAACAAAAAATTATCTTTTGCTGTCATGTAAAAATAATATTATTTCTTATTAAATAACTTTAATAGCGAAAGAAATAGCTTATTAAAAAAAACGATTTTAACTTTTTTTTACATTTGCAAAACACAAAAAGAAAAAATGCTTCAGCGACTTTCACAAATATTTTTTTTTCAACAAAATGTTATGAAACTGTGATGAGAAAGCTATAAAAGTATCTGGTATAAAAATTAATAATGATGTAATTTTATTGCTGCCCGCAGCCTCAAAAGGCCATCTGCAGTGTCTGAACAAAAAGGTCACGAAAATGAAAACGGTTGTCGAAATTGTCTACGATGAAAAATAAAATTTAAAAACTAAGAAAAAATGGTATTCGTTTGTTCAAAAAAATCAAAAAAGTTTTTCGTCTGTAAAAAATTGAATGTTTTAAAATAAAAAACACTTGGTAGAAATCTAGGACATTTGGTGGAAAAAAAGATATTTGGTGGCCACCAAGTGTCATAGGTTCGCGGCAACCGATTGCTTTGATTCTTGTGCTGCTTCTTCTGGTAATGGAGTTTTTGGAACTTTCTTTTGTTGCATTTAAACTTAAAAATTAAAATTTTTAAGCAAATGCTCGAAGTTCGAATCTCAGTCGGGGCAAAAGGGGGTGAAAAAAATTTCATTGAAAAAAATTATAAAAATTCTCTCAAAAAAAGTTGAGTCTTTTTTTTATGAACAAATAGATAAAAAAATATTGTGTTTCTTGAAAATTTCGCTCATCAATTATCAATAAAATGATTTTAAAAAACGTTGTTTTTTAAAAAAATTTCAAAATGAATGATTTTCGCTTGTTTCAAACGTTTTTAACAACCTTTTGAAAAAGTTATTTTTATAGTTGTCTTGTCTTCTGTAACTCGAATTCTAGCAAAAAAAACCCTCCAAAACTGTGTTTAAATTCGAACTTTCCGACCTCGAAAATATAAAACCGAAAAACTAGCTTCTACAATGGGTGACAAAAATTTCATTCCGTTTTTTCCATGTTTTTTCATGTTTTTCCATGTGGCATCATGGAACCTTTTGCCAAACATTATTGGGTTAAAAATTTTTAGAAATATAAAATTTTTCGATTTTATGAAAAAAATTATTATTAAAAATTTTTAACCCAAAAATATTTGGCAAAAGGTTCCATGATGCCACATGGAAAAACATGGAAGAATCATGGAAAAAACGGAATGAAACTTTTGTCACCCATTGTAGAAACTATTTTGAATTCCGCTTCCATGCCATGCTTTATTTTCTCACAAAATGCGCTTTATTCTTTCAAAGTTTATGACAATAAATTTAACAAATAATAAATAAATGACACATTTATCATATTCAAATTATACATTTGGAATTGTTGAAGTTGGTGGAGTTGGTTCAGCTGAAGTTGTTGTTTTAAGTTCAATTAAAGCCCAATCATCTGGAACACGTGATAAAAGAATATTAAACTTAACATATAAACGAGTTAATGGAGCATTTGATGCAGTTGTATGAAATAACTTTTTTCCAAGTGCAGTAATTTTTGATTGAACGGTTGGAAGTGGTAATGGAAATCCAAGTGGAAGTAACAAATTTTCTGCAACAACACGAATTCGGCGACCAGAAAAATCATTTGGATCACGATGCCATTGTTCTGACGATGGAATAATTACTGTAATATCGGCTGATGATTGAGGTGGAATAATTCCATATCCTTTTGAAAAAATCATTACTGCTCGGTCACGTCCTCGAAGTCGAAACATGATTGGCTCTTTATCACGATTTGTAAGTTTTACTGTTGCAATTTGTGGACGCCGATATCCATCTGATCCATCAAAAACTATCCATCTAAAAAATAACATTTTAATTCCATATATATATATATTCCTTTTACATCTCTAAAAAAAACAAAGACGCGAAAAACGGCAAACAAATGTATAAAAAAAGAACAAAAAAATAACAAATTTCGTCAACCGTGCTCTTTCTTCTTTTTTCAGTTTGGATTCCAAACTTTAGAAGGAACAACACTATTTGTGTGTTACCGTAGTTTGCATAAATTTTCCACAGTATCCCGTACAGAAGCTTTTTTGTTAAATTTTCTGTCTGTGTGTTCTTTAAAAAAAAATTAATTATATAAAAAAAAGTGACAGAAAATTTAATAAAAAAGTTTCTGCTACAAAAAAGACATTTAAAGAAAAAATTACTTTGGTGTTGTTAAAAGTTCAAATTCCGGTGTTCTTCCAACATAAGTTTCTTTATCAACATTTCCAATTGAAGAACTTGAAGGTGAAACTAAATTCCCAGTTTGTTGTGACGATGATGGCCGTTCTGAATCAAGTAATTTTTGAGACGCTTTAAATTGCATAACATCGGGTTCATTCTTTTTATCTCCATCTTGTTGTCTTGGAAATTCAAAAGGATTCTGTAAAATTTAAAAGAATTACAAATTATTTTTTTTGTTTTCTATGTTACTCGAGATTTAAAAGGACCAGTAAAGCTTTGTTTGGAAGTTTTGATTGATCCAATATTTTCATTATCAAATAAATCCAATGCAATTGGATTTTTATATGATGCAATATGAAAAGAAAGGGTGCTTTTATTGGCGGTTTTTAAAGTATTTCTATTCTTCCATGATTTTTTAAAACCATCGTTATCTCCATTAAGAGTTGAAATTTTAGAAGATTTATTCCATGATTCTGATTTTTCCTTTTCTTCAGAATTATCAGATACTTTAAAATTTGTTGCTGCAGTCCCACGTAAAAATTTTAAATATTAACTTTATCGTTGATAATTTGAGCAACAAATACTACCGTAACCTTTGTTACGAAAAAAGTTTTCAACATCAAATTAATGTTGCTTTTTGAACTGCAGCAGCAATTTTTTAAACCGTAATATTTATCATTATTTGGTTTGCTTTTATTGGATTGAACAGGAATTAAAGTTGCACATTTTTCACTTTCATTTAAATTCAAATTGTAATATTGATTTTCGGAAATGGTAAAGCTTTTTTCAACAAATGAATGTTCATATGTTGCCATCTAAAACAAACTAGCTTTTTTTTGGTTCGGTTCTAAAAAACCTATACAGTATTTTAATAACAAAAGAAGCAAAAAAAGATCGGGACTAAATCATTCATTTGAAAATGGTGAAGAATGAATGATTTAGTCGAAATCAATCAGCTATTTATGCGCAGACAATTTGGATGTCTAAAAGAAGAAACTGTAGGCGGGGCCATGCGTGTATCCCCAATCATAAAAACAGTAAATGATTGATGAATCGTTTTTTTGATGATTTTATCAAAAAAGAGAAAAGATAAAAAGAATGTGATGATTTTTAAACAAAAATAGAAAAACATCGATTTAACTCGAATAAAATTATAAAAAAAGAGATAAATTTTTAATGTTGTACTGCAGAGTTTTGCGAAATCAAAGTTTGGATTTCGAAACTTGCAAAATATCGAAAGTGGATACAAAATTTTTATATCAAAGAGGGATGAAAGAATGTTGTATATACTTGCCGTAGAAAGAAAAAATGCTATCAAATTTGTTGTTTCTTTTTTTACATCCTAGTGTGCCAAAATGCTGCGCAGCTGCAGCAAGTGTGTAGAAAACTGTCTCGCGCGTTTTTTGTTTTTCAAACAACAATAAATTTTTTCAACTCCAATAACAGCTGCTTCTTTCCCGCTTTAATTTTTCTCTAATAAAATTTTGCCGTTTTTTTACTAACTTCAAACTCTGACATTACATTTAATACTCCTAAAAACAATGTCAATAATTATTTCAAGAATTCGAAAATGGAAGAACAATGTTCGTGATTTCTTTTTAAGGCTTCTTAATCGTTTTCTGTCCTTTGTTCAACGTAAAACAAAAAGGTAATAATTTTTTTTTACAGAAGAATTATTTGGCTTTTTTTAGTGATAAACCAATGTTTGAAGATAATGGTACTGCACCATTGATTAATAAAGAAGTTACGGATGCTGAGATTGATGAAAGTAATGAAATTGAACCAACTGCTGAAATTGTTGATCAACGAAAATTAATTGCTGAAGTTGTTGAACCTCAACAAGAACAATCCTTCAATGTTGTTGAACCTGAACTTGAACAAACTGCTAAAGCTGATTATCAACTAAAACAAACTGCATCAATTGGTGATCAACTTGTTGAACTTGAATCTGAACAACAAACTGAATTCTTTTCACCGTTAAGTAAAATTTCGAATGATACTTTTCGCAGTTGTGAACCAATTGAATCTGATATCGATCTTTTTACTGTAAGAACTGGATCCCGTTCAACCGTTGATAATAATACTGTAGAAGATGATGAACAGGATTTAAGTGATGGAACATGGAAAGATGAAAGTAGTTCATCATCTGCTTCTGAAGGCTCTGTTCATATGGGTGAAGAATCAAGTGACGAAGATGCAATGGTTAATAAATCTGATGATGATGAATATGTTGGTGGAGCAAGTGGAGATGAATTTGTGCCAAAAGAAAATAATCTTATTGGAACTGTTAATGGCCCAACTTCTTCCTTTCGTGATTGAGGGAATTGTTGAAGAAATTCTTCCATTTATTTTTTCTCAATTTTTGTAATTTTTCAATTTTTATGTCTGTATATTGTAGTAAACTGTACTTATTTTTGCTTAAATAAAAATCTTAAAATATTCTGAAACACGAATTAATGTCGAAATTCCGTATGAAACTACAATAATCAATATTAATATATTGTAAAAAATTTTATTAAAAACAACAGCAATAAAGATATTTAATCATCATCAGAATCTGATGAATCTGCAGCAAAATCATATGGTTTAAATTTTTGTTTCATTTGATTTGCCAATGTTGCTTCCTCTTCTTCAGAAAGTTTACAATTCTTCCAATCCGCTTTGTCTTCACAATCTAGCAATTCTTTACCAGCAAGAATTTCACGACCAAATTGTAATGGAAAATTTTTCATTTGTTTTGTAAGCAATCTTGAACCATCTGGAAGTTCAACATAAAAATATGGTTGACCTTCAAATAAGATATCCCAGACCTGAAAGATCATACTCATTAATTTCCTAAAAAAATATCTGCAAACCTGTTTATCTTTTTCCATAATTTCCATTTCAATATCTTTATCTTGAGCATCACTTAAAAATTGTAGACGTAATCCTTTACTCTTTGCTTTTGGAACAGGAATTAAGTTTATCATTAAATGTGAACATTTATAATTTCTTTCAAATGCAACCAAAACTTTACCAGCTGCATCTGCCATCAATGAAAATGCATCACGATATTTTGCAACTTCTGCTCGTAATTCATCATCTGCAGCAGTTAAAGATTGAACATGATTAATACTCATTATCATTACATGATCGTCTGTAAGTGGACCTTTTGGCATTGCTGCATATGTTTTTGTTCCAATTGATACAATTAAATGTTTTTCTGTTCCAACATTTGATAAACAGAACCAACAATGATTTGCAGCAATATTTTGTTTCGGTGGTCTTTCACCTTCATTAAAATCTCCACCACCACGACGTTTTCTTCCCCCACGATCTATAGAATCTTCTTGTCCAGGATCAGCATTCATATCAAAAAAGAATTGATTTTCAGGTTTTTTCATTTCTGCTTCTCTTCGCTTTTGTAAATATTCTTGTAAAATTTCCATATACGGAAATTCAGATGCATTTGGAGGTTGTTGAGTTAATTCATCTCTTGTAAGTTTTCGCATTGGTACAATTGAAACAGCGTACATCCATTTTTCTTTGTTTGGATTTCCAACTGATGCTAATCCAATGAAACGAGTTGTATGTTGAGCTGCTTCTACTAATACTCGATGATTACGGTATGGTGTTCGTTCATAATGACATCCTCTTCCCGAAAAATGATATCGAGGTTTGAGGCCTGTTGCAAGTCGAGAAATTAATTTCGATCCTTCAATATCTATTGATGGAGTATTTGATGAATATTTTGATACCTAAAAATAAATTTTATAAATTGTTTTTTTATAAATAGGGCTTACTTCAGCTGGCCAAACAGCAGTCAATAAAATATCAACACCAAGAAAGCCACTTTTTGCTCTAACTGGTAACAATAAATCATCAATTGTTTTTTCATTAAATTCAAAAAGCTTTGCTTCACCATCAATATTTACGGCTTCAATTCCACTAACATAAGCAATAGTTAAACCTTGTGCTGTATTTAAAATGCCTTTTCGCCCAAGATAAGTTAAATTTGGTGAAAATTCTGCATTTTCATCTGGATAGAACTGTGAAGTTGAGGGGCAGCAGGGGCCAAGGACATAAGTTGGAATGGGAAATTGAATTTCACCGGAAGCAACTTTTTTATTTAATGCAGCATCAGGGCCAAAAAATTCTCCAACACAGAGCAATATATCAAAATTCCCAGATTTTTGTGAAACAAGTTTAATACGTTTTAGAAGTTCTTGAAAGCGACCATTTACATCACCAACACACAAAAGTTTTATAGGTTTCGCAGACATCGCAACTGAAATAAAAATGTGATAAAAAATGATAAAAAAGATTAAAGGTATTGTGAGATCGAAAACGATTAAATTCAATAAACTCAAAAAATACAGTATACAAAAATCTTTATTCATCATGTGCTTCTCTGGTATCTCCCGCACATTGCTCTTTTAATTCTGTATCACTTTCAAATTTAGCTCCACACCAATGACAATACAAATGAGTTTCACGTAAATACAATGTTAAAGAAAAAAGTCTATCAGATAATTCATCTTCATCTAATTCCTCAAGTCTTTGATCAGCAGCAGCTTCTTTTCCATTTGCATAAATGTATTTAACTTCCAGATCATCATCTTCATCATCTGCTACCGGATTCATATATCTTCTTTTCATTGATGTTGGTTTTTGATTGATTTCTCCTGTTCGATCTTTATAAATTGGCCAATGCCATGAAACTGTTGGAAGTTCTAATCCTTTTCTAAATAGAGAAATAAATATTTTTTGAATACTTAAATGGAAAACTTACTGTACATCCAATTCTTGGCATGCTTTTTTCATTTTTAAAATATCTCCCACAACTTGTTTAACATCAACGTTTGTTCGTTTTCTTTTTCGATATTCTTCCAAAAGAATATGTTGCTGATCTGCTTTTTCTTTCATTTGTTTCATGTGTTGCTCTATTCGTTCTTTTGTAAACCCTTCTTCTTCAGCAGCATGTCCCAATCCACCACGATCAGCTTTAAATTGTAATTCTAACGGTTCTATTCGAGCTTCTGGTTGTTTTCCTAATGTCATTCCAGGTTTGTATCCCATTTTTGCAAGTAATGCAAAACCTTTTGATTCTTCTCCGATCGGCTTTGCCAATGCCTCATCTCTTTTTCGCTTTTCAAGTTCTGCTCGAGTTGGTTGAGCTTTCATTCGTTCATGTGATGCTTCAGCTCGAGAATATAAATCTAATTCTCTTCGATGTTGTCGATTTTTAGATACTCCTATAAAATTCAAAATGTTTAATACATAAAATAATTATGAGACAAATATTTTACCTGGCCGAACATCTTGTATCCCATTCAGTACCGCTTCAGACATATAATCCTCTTCTTCACTTTCACTCATTGTAAATAAATAAATATATTAAGAAATAATAATATTGTATAACTAATTTTAGTTTTTAATTTAGTCCAAAAAATTTTAAAATTTACAAAGAAATTTCATCTATGAATTTGTCAACTTTACACATTTTGCCAAAACTAATTAAGAGATACTGTGCTTTTTGTTGGTAGTTGTTGAAGAGCAGCATTCTTTCTTCAGCAATATTTTTAAGTCCCAAATTTTCAGAAGGTGTATTCAATGATAACAAATTTTTTTCTTTCTTTACAATTATTAAAAAGCAAATACTTTAAAATCTTGTAATTCTGCTGCTCCAGTTCCCTAAGGAGCTCCTCAAATAATTTTTGGCTACTATTTCACTAACAATATTTAATACTTCAATTCCAGCTCCAATTCGAGTTTTGGCAGGTTCAAAAGGTGTAGAAATTGAGCAGCATAATGTTATTTATCGATTTGTTGAATCTGTTAAAAATAGATTATCTGCAAAAATTCCACCAAAAATTCAACTTAAACAAATTGGTGAAGGTCATGTTTTAAAAGAATTTATGGTTTCTGGAAGTGGTCGAAAGAAGCAACCTATTGCTGGATGTTTAGTTGATTGGGGAATATTTAATAAGTATGCCTTTATTTTTTTGACTACTGTAATATCATAATTTATTTTTTTAGGAATGCAACATTTCGAATTATACGTGGAACAGAAGTTATTTTTGAAGGACCTGTAGAATCATTAAAATGTGAAAATCAATTTGTTAATGAAGCAAAAACGAAAATGGAAGTCGGAATTGCTCTTGATGATAAATCAATTCGTTTCAAAGAAGATGATACAATTGAAGTGTTGGAAAAAGAAATTATTCCACAAGAAATAAATTGGAATCCAAAAGGATTTTAATCTTACAATATTGTTAATAGGTTGTTTTGTTTTTAGTTATTTTAGTTAGAAATGTTGTGTAGTTTATTTATCATGTGCTTTTATGCATATCAGTAAATGAAGATAAAAAAGTTTTACGAAGCTGGTTTTTTTTAAATGAAACATTCAATTTATTGTATTTGAAAAACTATAAAAATACTTGTTTCTTTTTAATTAACAATTTATTTGCTAAAGCAACAAAGCGATAACATTTCAAAAAACGAAAGGAAGGAACAAATCAAAGAATTGTTAATAAAACATTAGTTTTATAAAAAAGAAGAGCATTAAACAGTAAGACGCCAAACTCGGATAACATTATCTGTATATCCAGCAAAAAGGGTACGACCGTCAGCTGCCCAAGCAAGTGAAGTAACTTCTGCAGCACTTTTGCGGGCAGTTGCTCCAGTAGCATCAATTTTTAAATCGTCAATTGAAGATTTCGTTTCAAGATCCCAAATTTTAATAGATGATCCAACGGCTGCAGATAACCAATATCGATCTGGTGAGAATGATAGGGCATTGACAACTTCATTGCCATTGAGGGTATAAAGATGTTTTCCTTCATTAAGATCCCAAAGCATTGAAGTACCATCTTTTCCACCAGATGCACAAAGTGAACCATCTGGTGAAACGGTAACTGAATTAACGTAACCAGAATGTCCAATATGATTTGTCTTTAAACGGCAATTTGAAAGATTCCAAACTTTAACAACACCATCCCATCCACCAGAAATGATTGCAGGATTTGTAACAGATGGTGAAAAGCGAACAGTTGAAACCCAGTCAGTATGGCATTCATCAACAATGGTATGCTTGCATTGTGCAAGAGTATTCCAAAGTTTAATGGTTCGATCACGGGAACCAGAAACAATTTGACGATTATCTGCAGAGAAAGCAACAGATAAAACATCTTTGGTATGGGCAGTAAAACGACGGGTTGTTTGTCCACTAAAAAGGGGCGATTATTTATATTAACTGAGGGTATTGTGACATACGTATGCAAATCCCAAAGACGAAGAGATTTATCCCATGAACCAGAAAGGGCATATTGTCCATCTGAGGAAATTGATACATCACTAACAAAGTGTGCATGCCCTCGAAGAGCACGAAGTGGCTTTCCAACAACAACATGTTCAGAAAGTGAATGATCGCCTTCTCCAAGTCCCCAAACAATTAAAGATTTGTCTAAAACGAATTTTTTAAATATTTTTCCGAAATGATTGAATTTCGGGTGTAAAAATAATAAAAATGCAATGCAAGGTTTTTAATTACCAGTGTTTTTGTAAATTCATGTTTATTCTTATCATATGATTAGATAAGCCGGTTAATGGGATAAACATTGTTAGGAAAGGGCCAGATAAACTATATCTCTCTAATAATGCTTCTAATATATATACTTA
The DNA here is from genome assembly GCA_963922195.1 of Panagrolaimus sp. PS1159. NCBI lineage: Eukaryota > Metazoa > Nematoda > Chromadorea > Rhabditida > Panagrolaimidae > Panagrolaimus > Panagrolaimus sp. PS1159. The sequence continues at coordinate 5,549,530 of CAWUHW010000001.1, read as the reverse complement.
CCCCGTGAAGCAGAGACAACAATGTTGGGATTTTCAGGTGTTGTTTGTACTGAAGTAACCCAGCCGGTATGGCCTTTAAGGACACCAACTAACTTGAGTACTTCACCCATGATTTAAATGTAACTATAATATTAACCCTAAAATGTAATTTTTAATAAAACCAGTAAAGCGGCTATAAAAAAAACACGTATTCAAATTAAAAGCTTCAGTGGGAAAAATTGAGGCCCAAACAAAAAAAAAGACGAATTGAACAAAGAATGAATCGATTATAACACATTTTGCCAAAAAAATCAAAGCTCTCTATTTTTTTGCTTCAAAACAAATTTTAAAACTGTCGAACGTTTCTCTTTTTTCTCTCATCATTTTTATTATCAGCGTTAATCCTTTTCCCTATATCACCATTTTCTATTAAGATTGTTACCTCTTTTTTACATTCGTTTAAAGCCAAAAAAAGTTGTTACCCGAAATACATAAAATTAATAAACCGTTTTTAGACATCAACAAAAACTTTAACTTTCTAAAGCTCGTCCCCCCTTTTATTCCACACACTAAATATGATCACTTCCTTCTATGGTAAGACATAAACATCTTTTTTATTGGGTACATATGTATAATGTGTAAAAAGAAGTCGTCATAACCGTTACATATTCCATCGAACGGAAATTGTTGGATGAACTTTGCAGTTTTCCTTTCCTTTCAAACTTACACAAATCGACCTTTTTTAAAATTTTAACAAGAAAAAATATGTTTGTCCTTTACATTTTTTGAATAGAAACTTTGCGCTAGGTCAAATTGTCAGGCAAGGGGTCCTCTTTTTGGCGGCAATGAGCAATTTTGGCATTTCTTTTTTAGCGTTTGCTTGAGCATGGTCTTTAACTTTCTTTATCTTTTTTATCCTTCTGTTGCAAGCTGAAATACTTCTTACTACGCGTTAGAGTTACTTTTTTTTAAAATAGTACCTTTTCAGATCTTCTCTACAACATAGAAAAATATTCTTTAAAATGGGAGGTAAGTTTTTATCATATAAATTGTCCGAACTTTTGAAGTTTCATTTTTACATTTACCAAACTATACTTTTGACTTTTAGCTGCGTGGTCTTCACCTTATCTTGAAAAAGAAAATGCTGAATTAAAATCTAAACTTGCTGAAGCTCTTCAACAAAATCCTGAATTGGAAAAGCTTCGAGAAGAACATGCCAATTTAACTGCTCTTCTTCAAGCTGCTTCTGAACAAGTCGAAACCCTTCAATCTCAGCTTGCAGAAATGGAAAAACTTCGGAAAGAACTCCATGCTGCTACTGAAGAAGCTAAACAAGCTGAAAGTCTAAAAGCAAATCTTGCTGAAATGGAAAAACTTCGTGAAGAATGTACCAATTTGGATTCTCATCTTCAAGCTTCTACTGAACAAGTCGAAACTCTTAAGACTCAACTTGCTGAAGCTCTTCAACCAAATCCTGAATTGGAAAAACTTCGTAATGAACAACATGATTTAAATGCTCGTCTCCAAGTTGCTTCTGAACAAGCTAAACAAGTTGAAACTCTTAAAGCTCAACTTGTTGATATGGAAAAAATTCGTGAAGAATGTACCAATTTGGATTCTTGTCTCAAAGCTTCTACTGAAAAATTCGAAGACCTTCAATCTCAGCTTGCAGAAATGGAAAAACTTCGTGAAGAATGTACCAATTTGAATGCTTGTCTCCGAGCTACTACTGTACAAGTCGAAACTCTTAAAGCTCAACTTGTTGAAGCTCTTCAACCAAATCCCGAATTGGAAAAACTTCGTGAAGAACATATCAGTTTGAATGCTCGTCTCCAAGCTTCTTATGAAGAAGCTAAACAAATTGAAACTCTTAAAGCTCAACTTGCTGAAGCTCTTCAACTAAATCCCGAATTGGAAAAACTTCGTAAAGAACAACATGATTTGAATTTCCGTCTTCAAGTTACTACTGAACAAGCTAAACAAGTCGAAATTCTTAAGACTCAACTTGCTGAAATGGAAAGACTTCGTGAAGAACATGCAGATTTAAATTCTCGTCTTCAAGTTGCTAATGAACAAGCTAAACAAGTTGAAATTCTTAAAGCAGAACTTGTTGAAGCTCGAAAGCAAAATCCTGAATTGGAAAAACTTCGTAAAGAACAACATGATTTAATGGCTCATCTTCAAGTTGCCACCGAAAAAGCTAAACAAGTTGAAACTCTTAAAGCAGAACTTGCGGAAATGGAAAAACTTCGTCAAGAACATGCAAATTTAGTTTTTCGTCTTCAAGTTGCTACTGAACAAGCTAAACAAGTTGAAACCCTTCAATCTCAACTTGCTGAAGCTCGAAAGCCTGATCCAGAATTAGAGAAGCTTCGCGAAGAACTTGCCGACAAAGAAAATTTTGATGATAAAGCTCGTTTGCAAGCTACTGAACTTGAAAAACAAGTTAGAACTCTTAAAGCTCAACTTGAAGAAGTAAAGAATACTCCTCAACTTGTTGTCAATCCTGTCCTTCAGCAACGTGTTATAGAACTTGAATCGCAGCTTTTGAATGCTGAAAAGAAAAATGTTATAGCTAATCAAATTGTTCAAACTTTAAAAAATCAAAACAAACATCTTTATGAACAAAAAATTTCTCTAGAACGTAATGCTTCAAATCTTAAAGAAGTATCTCAACAATCAAATATTGCAAAAACAAAAGGGAATGATGGTGGTAAGGTTAAACAATTGGAAGCTGAAGTCAAAACTCTTAATCAAAAGAAAAATGTATGTTTGAATCATATTTCTTATGTATTCCTTTAATAATGATCAGTTTTTAGGAATTGTATGAACTTTCAATGAGTCTTGGGGAAAAAGTTCGAACTGCAGAAAGTCGAGCTGAACAAGCTTCAAAAGAAAGCTTTGGAAAAGCTGCTGAAGTTATTGTACAATCTCTTCAAACGTTAAATGTTGAAATTCCAGAAGCAACTCCACAATCTCATGAAGAATTTAATCGATGGGCTCATGGATTACCTACAGCACTTCAGAAGATCACTAATGTTGCCGTAAAATCATCGTCATCGAATGATAATGAAGAAGTTAAAAAGTTGAAAGAAGATGTTGAAAGATATGAACATACTATTTCTGTTTTGGTATAGTTTTAAGATTTTATTTATCTATATTCAAAATTATTAATTATAGACTAATCAATTGGCTGCTATTGAAGCTGCATATGCAGAACGGGAAGATGAATTGAAAACAATTTCTGCAATTTAAAAAAATTTGGTTTTTTTTTGTTCTGGGTTTAATTAAGTACGAGTATTCTTTTCTTTTTGTTAGTTGATGATTGTTTGTGTTGTAAAAATGTCATTGAAACATTAAATTTGTTGATGACTTTTATTTAATAAATAATAAATAATTTTTTTATTAGTTTAATTATTACTGTAGCATGACAGGGATTTTAGTATTTGAATTCGGTTATTTGTTTATCTTTGTTTTCTGAATTTTTTCGTTAACAGTTGAGTTTATGTTTGCTCGATTGAGCATTTTTGTTCGACAGTGATTTTTAATATTCGAAAGTTGAAATTAATATTAGTGTTTTAGACATTGTTTGAAAAGAGGCGTTTGTTAATTTTTGAAGAAAAATAGCCTTTATAGCATACTGTAAATGGGCGGTTCGTTCTTGGGATCTTTCTTTGTCCATATGATTTATTATTGTCATTTTTTAGGCTTTATATCTTTGTTTTGGCCAACGAATACCCCTTCCATAAAAGAACCAGATTATAATTCAGTTGAAAACGAAGTAATTGGAGGAGATATGGGAGGTTTGTTTTTCTGTTTATTTCTTTCTTTGATTACAGTAATAACATTTTTTTAGCTTCTGTTTCAACTGTTACTCGACAATCAGGAAGAACGCATAAAATGGTTTTTGTTGCAAATATGGAACTTGGAATGGGAAAAGGAAAACTTGCTGCACAAGTTGGACATGCATGTTTGGGTGTTTATCGCTTTGCAATGAATTCTTCAGAAGTTTGTTTTTGCTATATGTTTTTTATAGTAAAACAGTTACTTTTAGGGAAAAGCAGCAATTAATAGTTGGACAAGACGTGGAGAAGTTAAAATTGTTGTTAAAGGAAATACGACACAACATTTAAGTGAATTATATAAAAAAGCAAAGAAATTGGTATGTTTTTATTTGGTAAATATTTATAAAGATTAATATTTAATTTTTGTAATTTATAGCAGCTTTATGCATATCTTGTTCAAGATGCTGGATATACTCAAATTCCTGCTGGTTCAAGAACCGTTTTGGGTGTATTTGGTCCAGTTGAAGATGTTGATCAAGTTACTGGTGATCTTAAATTACTTTAATTTCTTTTTGTATTCATTGTTTTTTGTTGGTTTTTTTTTTTTTTTGTAAAATATACTTAAAGCTTTTTTGAATGTATATTTGTTATGAAGGATTACGGTAGCTTTATTCAAGAAATATCCAAATTATTTTACTTTTAAAATTTTTTTCAAAGATTTTGGAAAAGATTTTAAAAATCTTGTTTTCGACAAACTCCGCCATGACAATTCTCGTTTTCTTTGCATTCAAAGTCATCAACGCAAAAGGGCCATGTTGAACGTTTTTCAATTTTCTAAAAATTTATTTTTTAATTTATTCAAGTGTTTTTATTAATTATACTTACTTTTGATTTTTTGCGAGTTCGAATACCTTTAGCTTTCTTTAAACTTTCAAATTTATGTTTTGTGTCATCCTTAAAATTAAAATGAATTTTTTTTTAAAATTTAAAATATGAGGAAAGAAAAATTCACCGATGAACAAAAACCGAAAAGGCAGACTTCTTTGCCACAGTCTAAATCTGATTTGCACATTGTAACTGCTTCACGCTTTTCACGGTCAATTCGAACACAATGATGATTATGACATTCATAACCTGATGGGCAACGAAATGTGTCACCATCATCAAAACATTGAAAATAGATGGCCGTTGAAAGGGTAACACCGACTCCAAACAACAATAAAATTGCAAGAAGTTTCATGTTTTAAAAAAACAAATGATAGCTTTTTGAGAATTTGAAAGTTTGTTTTATACTTGTTATATTTTTGTTTGATTTGATAACGAATTCCTTTTAAAAAATAATTATATTTTTTGTAAAAGCATTTTATATCATAAATTTGTTTTAATTGATTGTCTGCTTTTAAAGCAGTCTGGAAATTTTTAGGCTATTAAAAAATAAAAAAATTTTAAAATTAACGGTTTCAACAAATATTGTAATTGGAAAATAAATAAATTTTTTAGGCAAAATCAAAAAATTTTTCATCATAGTTTTGATAAAACAGTTGTATTTCAAAAAAAAATAGATTTTCAATTCTTTTGATACAAATTTAAGAAATTTTTAATTACTGAAAAAATTTAAAAAAATCGGGCTCAGCCGGTGATCGAAACCGGGGCCTCTCGCACCCAAAGCGAGAATCATACCACTAGACCACTGAGCCAACATAAATGGCTGCGAAAAAATGTTACAAGTGTCGAGGGCAGCAGGAACGACACTCACAAACAATGAAAAAAGTCTGTCTTTTTTTTCGTCGTCGCAAAAAAAATGAAAAGGAAAGAAACAGCCGACTGACTGCAACAAAAGAAAAAGTGTGTGTCTTTTTTCATCTGTAACAACATCATTTTCCCAGCCGCCCGCAGATAGGCTGAGTGGTCTAGTGGTATGATTCTCGCTTAGGGTGCGAGAGGTCCCGGGATCGATCCCCGGCTCAGCCCGAGTTTTTTGCATTTTTTACATTTTGATAATTAAAAAATAATTATTCGTTGTTAACAGAGGCCAGCAGCGAAATTTGTAAAAAACGTTTTATTTTTCAATATTTACAAAAAAATATGACTATAATCTATTTTTTATCAGGAAAAGGGAAACGGATACATTTATGATTTACACAAATATCACTTAGAATACATTCATCACTTTCATTACAAAACCATGGATTTCGAGAAGGTGGTAAAAGACGAAGCCATCCTTCACAAATTCCATTTTCCATACATTTTTTTCCAGGTGGACAATATTTATCACTGGTACATATTTGAACTTTTCGGGATTCAACTGATAAAAATAATACAAGAAAAAACAGAGAAATAATAAAATATTTCATTTTTTAGATTATTAGCAGTTTTAACAACTTTGAAAAATATTTCCAACAAAGTAGTTGATTTTATACTATGAAACATAATCCATTTTGCAACAAATCAATAACAGAAAATGACTCAAATATATTCTTTAAGCTCTTATTTCTTTTAGAAAAACAAAATATTTATCATTTTTGTGCAAAAATTTAATGCGTTAAAGCTTGCCATTGCCTAATAATAGGTTTTCAAGTCTCAAATTACAGAAAACAAAAGTGATTTTAAACAGGAAACATAGATTCTCTGCAGGCATTAATAATTATGATTTCCACGTGTATAATATTTTGTTATTGAAATGTTAAAGCTTTTGCGTTTTTTTGTTTGAAAATGTAAAAAATATATTTTTGATAGCAAAAAAAATCTAAAAGAAATTTCATACTTTGGAGGTCTTAACGTTCACGTCGATGAACACTTAACACAAAAAAATGCAAACAAACAAAGTGCAAAAATACATAAAAAAAACTCAAACGAAAAGTATTGGAGAACGGTTAAATGTTTCTAAGTAGGTGTTCATAAAAAAAGTTGTTAAACAAGCAAAATCAAAAGAAAAACAATAGAGAAAAAATTTTACTCAACAACAAAAAAAACAGCTAAAACCGCTATAGCAAAATTGTAAGTTCAGAAAAGTAAATAGGGTTTTTGAGAACTAAATATTTTGAACAAAATTAAACTGAAAGTTCTGTGAGCATATATTTTAACACGGTACAAATATTTTTTTTCATTTCTCGTTACTGTAGTCTGGGAAAATTTTTAATTTTTTCAAAAATTACCATAGCTGTAAAAGCAATAAATACTCGGCATTGCTTGAAAACTTTTCAGTTTTTTCATTTCATTTTAACAAAAACTAACGTTGACGAAAAGCAGCTGAAGCAGCGGAAAATTCATGTCTCAACTTTTATTTCAAAATTCAAAAATAATCCTTGGAAGCCGTTCTTCAAAAGCATCTACTAATTTATTAAGAAATGCAAAATTTTCTTCTTCAACAATCAAAAATGCTAAACAACGAAATCCTGGAAGAGCATTTTCAATAAAAATTAAGTAAGTTTTCTTTTTTCTTTGTGATTTTCGAAATTTTTGAATCGCGATAAAAAAAGGAAAGAGTTTCAACACGAGACTTTTTTGTCATGGCTTTTTTGCTTACATTTTTTTTCAACGTTGCCTTTTTTTAAAAAAAAGAAACGCTGAATCTGAAGTTCAGCTTCGGTGACACAATGTTTCTCATATTCTTTGATGACTTAATTTAATTTAAGACCACGTGATCGTCGATGTATCTCAGAACCAACAGATATGAGCTATGTTTATGGTGCATCAACTATCCCTCTCTTGCATCATACAATTGGTGAAAGATTTCGAATGGCTGTAACACATTGCTCTGAACGAGAAGTTGTAATATTTAAGAATGAAGAACTTCGTAAAACTTACAAAGAATTATATGATGATGTAAGTTTTTATCACTATTTAAAAATCTTTATTAACCGTTTAAACGTTTTTTAGGCTCGTCAACTTGCTGCTTCATTACTACATTTAGGTTTGGAAAAAGGTGATAGAGTTGGAATTTGGGGACCAAATTATTATGAATGGATTGTAACACAATTTGCAACAGCAATGGCTGGCCTGGTTCTTGTAAATATAAATCCTGCATATCAATCAGAAGAACTTCGATTTGCTCTTTATAAAGTTGATGTTAAAGCTTTAATAACTCCACCAATGCATAAATCATCAAATTATTATCGAACTCTTTGTGAAATTATTCCTGAAATGTCTGCGGCACCAATTGGGATTGGAAAAATTAAATCCAAAGATTTACCGGAATTGAAACATATCATTTTATTTAAACCTGAAGAAGATAAGCAATATAAAGGTGTTTGGAATTATTCTGAAGTTCTTCAAGCTGCTGGATCATTAGATTTTAAACAATTGGATGAAATTGAAAAGAGAATTAAATTTGATGATCCTGTAAATATTCAATATACAAGTGTAAGTTTTATGGATAGATTGAAAATGGGGATATATGATATCTTTTGATTTCTTTGGATTTGGTATATCCGTCTTTGGGTTAATTAGCATAGTGTTGTAGGATATATTAAATCTCGCTTCATATATTTCTGTTTGACTACACTAATAATCAACTTTGTTAATCGACATCCATTATTTTAGGGTACAACTGGAAATCCAAAAGCTGCAACATTATCCCATCATAATCTTGTTAATAATTCATATTTTATTGGACATCGAATGGGACTTTCAAAAACTCGTGAAATTATGTGCCTTCCACCTCCACTTTATCATACATTTGGTTGTGGAATGGGTGTTTTAAATGCAATAAATCATCATCAAACTTGCGTATTTCCATCTCCATCTTTTAATGCTAAGGCAACTGTAAAAGCTTTAATTGAAGAAAAGTAAGTTTTTGTTTTTAAACTATGTCATTGATAATTCATTGATACTAGGGCAACAATGTTATATGGTACTCCAACAATGTTTATTGATATTCTAAATCGTCCAGAATTAAAAGAGGCAAATTTAACAGAACTTCATGGTGGCATCATCGCGGGCGCGCCATGCCCAATAATTCTCTGTGAACGATTAATTAAAGAACTTGGAATGAATGATTTTGTTGTTTGTTATGGTTCAACTGAAATTTCACCCGTTATTGCAATGTCATATCCAAATGATCCACCAGAAGAACGAACAAAATGTGTAGGACGTAAGTTTTTTTTAAATATTCCATTATATAATATTGATTCCTTTAAGATGTAATGGATCATTGTGAAATGGCAATTGTTGATTCAGAAGGATGTTTGGTAAAACGTGGAGATAAGGGTGAACTCCTTGCACGTGGATATTCTGTAATGCGTGGATATTTTCATGATGAAGAAAAAACTCGTGATACAATTTCACAAGATCGTTGGTATCATTCTGGTGACACGGCATATATGAATGAAAATGGTAGTGTTGTGATAAGTGGCCGTTCAAAGGACGTTAGTTTTTTTTAAGTATTCCATTACATAACATAAGTTTCATTTAGATGATTATTCGTGGGGGAGAGAATATATATCCAACTGAAATTGAACAATTCTTTTTTAAACATTCTTCAATTGCTGATGCACAAGTTATTGGAGTTCCAGACGAAAGATTTGGAGAAGAAATTTGTGCATGGATTCGTTTAAAACCTAATTGTAAATTAACTGAAGAAGAATTAAAAGAATATTGTAAAGGAAAGGTACGGTATATTTTTTATTATATTTTTGTTTAATTTGTGTTTAGATTTCTCATAACAAAATTCCACGTTATATTTTATTCAAAAAAGAATCTGAATTTCCAATGACTGCAACTGGCAAAGTAATGAAATATGAACTTCGAAATATTTCTCGTCGAGAATTGGGTCTTGATCAAGTTCAATCACATTTTAATACTTAATTGGGCTTATTTTTTAAATTTACTAATTGCTTAAATATGTAAATATATATGAAAGAATAAATGATTACTAACAAATTTTTTCGTATTTTTGAACAAAAGGATATATATTGTATTTACAATATATATCCTTTTTGCATTATTTAATTACAGCTGTTTTCAAATAACACATTTTTTAAATGACTTTGAAAGAAATTTTTCTGATTAAACATTTGTTCTTTTTCTAACAACAACGATGTGCTTGTGTTCTTTTGATTCTTTGTTTACTAATGGACATTCTTTCAAGCTTGAAGCTGAGACTTTTTATGTTAAAAATTTTTTATTAAACTAAAAATGAAAAGTTTTTGTTCAAATAAACGCGCCAAAATTAAAAACTTTTTCAGAGAAATTAAAAATATTATTTGCAGTTAATAAATTTCTGCGATCTCTTGCAAAACACTAAAATAATCGAAATTTCAATATTGATTTAATTTATAAAAACAAACTTCAATAATTTTAATTAATTTAAAAAGTTCTGCTTGTCGAAGAGCATAATTTGAATTATGCAAATCTTTGACATAATATTCATGTAATCCATCAGATGCTTTTTTCAAAATTTCATCGGCAAATTTTTGTGCTATGTCACTTATTTCATCCAATTCTATAAAATGTTACTGTTATAAATTTTTGATTTAAATAGTTTTTACCAAAACAAAACCATAAAGCTAAAAGTGAAGCATAAGCTAATTCGACAACTGTAATCTTTAGCGTTTTTAGCAACTTTAAAACATATGGAGCTCGATTTAAAAGTGGAGTAATAAATATTCGAGCATCTTTATTTTTAGTTGTTGGATCAAAAAATTCATTTGGATTTGAAACATCTAAAAAGTATTTATTTCCCATGATTATTTTATAATCATTTTCTCCAAAATATTCTGCACTTTGATAGAATCGTTCCAAAATATGAAAAATTTGCCAAAATCTTTTATATAATGCATTCTGAAAAATTGTTTATTGTTGAAAACTTCAAAAAAATTTCGATTACGATTTTGAAAGATCCGAAATTTCGGTTTTTCCATTTTTCAATTTCCAAAAAAAAATTATTTTGATATTTTGAAAAAATTTTTTTTGCAAATCTTACTTTTTCATTAAAATCCAAAACCGCAAAATATGGAAATTTTGAAAGCATTCGAGCAATATTCACCAAATAATTTCCAGGAAAAACATGTCTATTTTCATCTCTCAATTTTATGTGGGTTAAATGCGGCTGTGGTTTTACAATATTTAAAAATTCCAATAAAAGAATTGAAAAATCTTTTGTAACATTTGTTTCAAATAACGGCAATATTCCTTTTTGCTGAAAAAAGCAATTACTTTTTCGGCAATTTTTTGTTGTAATCTTACTTGAAAAATGTTGGAGATTTCTTGTAAAATAATTTCAGGATTTTCTAATTTATCATTTATGCTTAAATTTGAAAATGTAGGTTTTTCGGAATGTAAGCCTTCATCAATTAATTTTTGATTTCCATTTGGTCCATCTTTTTCTAATTTCATTCCAATTTCAATGCATCTCTTTAAACGGCAAAATCGGCAAATTGGTCCTTTAAAAAAATGATTAAAGTATGAAAAATTTAATTTTTCATTTTTTGAAAAATTCAGTGGCGAGCAAATTGAAATTTCGATTTCAACCAAAAAATTTTTTTTGATAAGTTCGGTTTCAGCAATATAGATTTCGATTTATCCCTAATGGACAAACAAATTAATTTTTTAAAACAAACTGCGAATTTGCACAATTAATAAATTCCATTTTATAACAATAATAAAAAACTTACTATTAACTGAGACATCACATAATCCATTTCCCCGTTGACATTTATATGAAATTTTTGCTTTTACAGATCTTCGATAAAATGCAGAACATGCTCTGCAGCAATTAACCTTGAAATTTTATAGTTTTAATTTTAAATTTTTGAAGAGAAAAGATTTTTATGAAAATGACAAATCTCACATACCTGAAATCGTAGACCCTTTGTTGATGCACCACAAATAAGACAATATTCTTTATCTTCTTGAGCTATCATTATCTCTTAAATTTAAAGGTATTCTAATAAAAAAATAAAAGCAGCGATTGTTGTTTGTGTCAAAAAAATTAAACAAACATTTATTTTTTGCATTCAACGAATGAGTAATTTTTGTCGGACATTGATTGAAAAATGTGGTGATTCCAAAATGAACACAGAAAAGGCACTGCTTTTTTGTTGCCGCAGTGACGAGTTTTTATTTTTTGTGTTGTATTTTGTGTCTGTTTTTTACTTTTTAAAGATCATTTTTATTTTGAAGTACTTATATAAATAAAATTTTAAAAGTAAAAAATTAAAAACATTATTATTTATATCAAGCAGACAATGTATTCAAAAAATATTTTACAATTAAATTTTAAAGTAAATACACATATTTTTATCCATCAAGATCATCATATTCATCCAAATCTGAAAAATAGTGTTCTTCTTCTTCTTCATGATCTTCAACGGTTGCAAAAAGGTGTCCATCATCTGCTGCTTCAGCATCGGGTTGACCCCTTTTAAATTCAACCAATTGTGCCACAACCAATTCTAAAATTCTTTTTGCTGTTCTTTCATTCGGTGGAAGGGCTCTTCCAACACCCAATAATTCTCCGGCTTCTTTAATAAATCTTTCAACTTCATTTTCTGTGCAACGAGTTGCAAATTGTGCCAATCGGGATTCGGAAGATGAAAAGGCATCATCAAGATCAAAGAGTTCAAGTTGGGGTGGCGGAAGTTCACGAAAGCCTGGAAGGAATACAGCTGGTTGAAGCGGGGGAAGTGGTACTTCTAGAGATGGCTTTACAATTGTTAATGGCTCATATGGGACATTCACTTTTTCATAGGCTCTAAAAATTTGCATATCATCACTATTATGTGGGCTAGAATAATCCATACCGTATAACTTCTGGCCATAAATCCAAATCAAGCGCATGCAAACTTGAATCAAAAGCTTTCATAAAATCTGGTCCAACTCCAACTTCAAGTTCAGATTCTTGTAAACAAGATTTTAAAGCTCCAGAAAGTCGAATATGATCTGGAACATATCTTAAATCTGATATCTCCGGATCTGCAGCATCAATTGGATTTAAATCAATTCCATCACTCAATAGTCTGATTAAAATATCCTACAACGAAAAATACAGCAATAATACTGTAAAAGTTATTGAACTAACAAAAACTTTTGAATTTTCTTCTTTATCAAAATATGCATCTGAAAACATATGCACGGAACCCATTACAGCAATCTTTCCACCATTTTGTCCAGGAATTTGATGAAAAGCTGCAACCGGTCTTCCAACGGGATAACACACAGTTCCAGTTGAAAATAATGCAATTGCCTGTTTTCCAAGGGATAAAGTAGATCCAAATGGATATACAAAAGCTAAAGATTGTGCATTATTATCATCGGCAGCTTTTGGCTGCTTTCCAACTGCTGCACCAAGTGCACGATTTAAAACTCCATTTGCAATTAGCGCTTCCTTTGGATCAAAATATTTGTAATAAACACTTCGAATTACAGCATCTTAAAGAAATATTATTACAACAATTTAAATAATTAAAGTATACCGGAATTACAAGCAATTCCAAATTCTTCTAATAAATAATTAATATTTGTATCAAGTTTTATTTCACCTTCTTCTGTCATTAAAACTAGCAAAGATCCACCAGCTTGAACAAATTTTCGTAACGCGTCAAACTAAAATAACGGGATTATAGTAATCCGCTTCAAAAATGCACATACTTCTTGTTCATTAAATTTTGAATTTGGAGCTGGTAAAACAAATATATGAACTTTTTCAAATGTTGCATCACTAATTTCATCGATGTTTCTAAAATTTAAAAAAAACTTTTTAACGGGCAAATTGATATATTTTTTATTTAAAAAAAATTTTTTTGGCATAAACCTGACATTCAGAGTCTTTTTCTGTTGTTCTTTTGTCCGACTGTCAAGTTCATTCCATTTTTTAGAAAAAACGTTTCAAATGAAAAACATATCAAAATCTCCCTTTAAAACTTACACATCAATTGTCCATTGTCCGCGGATTTGTTTTTGAAGTTTATGAAAACCATTTGTTGCAGTAAAATGTTCCTGTTTTGATTGATCAAACACTATTTTGGATGTTCTTTCACGTTGTTGTTTTACTGCAGCTGGATCCTAAGTAAATCTATATATTTTTTATCCATTATTATGAAATTTTTACTTGAAGTGAATTTGGAATTGAATTTCGTCGAAATATATTTTCTCGACTTCGTAAAACTGATACCATTTTTTTAAACTTAAATAAAACAATTTACATTTAAACAAACATTTTTTAAACACTCAAATTCTTTTTTTTTAAAACGGCCAAAAAAAGACTCAAACAGCTTTAGTCCCCACTTTTTTCATTAAAACGCGCCTTTTCATTCCCATGGCAACCAAGTTTAAAGGTTTCCAAAAAATATTAATTTCTTTGCTTTCAAAGAATTTTTTAAAAGCAGAAATAAATTTGTAAAAAAACAATAAAAAATTGACGTACAAAAAAGATTTTAAAAATGGGATAAAAATTTTTTCAAGTAATAACAAACAATAAAAAAATCAACAATGAAAGTTAATCAATGATACAAAAAATCTATAATTTAAAAAAAGTACATTTAATATTCGACAAAACAAATGCATCTTTGACATGTTTTAATGCATTTTTATTCAAATAAATTTCTGGAACCATTATATCTTTGAGTTTATGATCAGTTTTTTCTCGATATGCTCTTGCAAGTTGTTTAATAATCATTGCAAGGAGATGACTTGGAGGTGCATGTCTAATGCCTTCATTACAAGTTTCAAATTGAAAAAGAAGTGGATATTTACTACCATATCGAACAAGATCAAATCCCCACGTATCTTTCTGTACAATATTATTCGGATCCATTTTAATAACTTCCAAAATATCTAAAAAATTAAATTTAAAAATATTAATTATTATAAAAAATTAAATCTACCGTATACTACAACAGATGAATCATCATTTATTCGAAATTCCATTGCAGAATTTCCAAATACCGGATCTTCTTCAGCAAAATTAATAACAGCTCTTAATTCTTTTCGTCCTTAAATGAATTTAACTGATACAAATAATTAGAAAAATATGAAAAATGTTTACCATTAATATTGATTGGAGCATATGTACCATTTTCATAAACAAAAAGGATTGCAATATCTTCTGGAAAAATGATTACAGGTTTTCGATTTGTAACAATAGCATTCAATTTCTTTGCAAATTCTTTGTAAACTTTTGAATCACCATCAAATGCAGCAAATTTTGAAGGAAAACAAAAATGTGTAAACCCATCTTCCGAAATATCAACTTCAATTGTATTCTTGTTTGTTTCAGAATAATCAGAAAAATACCCATTTCCAATACTACGACCATGATGAAATCTTAAAGCATTTTTTGATAAAGGAAAAGATTTGGCACAAGGATATTTTGGAATATCTTGTTCAAAAATTGCATATTCATAATCATTTTCATATTCAACATTGACTTCTGAGCATGGAGAAGTTGGAGAAATAATATACCATTTAGAGATTTTGCTATTAAACATTTGAAGAAATAATAACGTAGAAACAGAAGTAAAACATTGTTCAAAATTATCTTTAATCATAATAGTATTCGTTTTTTTGTTAAAAAATGCTTTGCACATTGGAAGAAATAATTCAAACATTTCATGCATTGGATCTTCAGTATTAAAGGAACAAACAAAATAATCACATTCTTTTGTTAAAATACTTGCCAGATGCCCGAGTGTAGCAATTGCACAATCAGATTCAAAAACATCTTCAAATGTTTCAGCAATTTCAATTTTGTCTGAAGAAGAATTAATTTGGGCGAATTTTACTTTTGATCCATAAATATATACGACGGTAAATGTCAAATTCTGTGATAAATCAATTTTGCTTTTCAACAATAACAATGAAAGCAAAAGACTTTCTTTTGTAACAAACTTGAATGGGATTTTTTGACGTTCACAAAGTTTTTCAAAATTTCGACGAGCATTCCATAAAAATTCAGGATCAGAATGTTGATAAAGGTTTAATACAATTGCATCCAAGGAAGTTTTTTGAAGTTTCATTAAATAAATGTTCATATCTTTAAACAAAGTATCACCCGTAAATTCTTTCTTCATTAAACGACGATTAAGAATTGTCCATGCTTCAAGAACTTTTTGATCAGGATCAGATGTGGTAATATAAACAAAATCTTCCATATATTCATCATTTTTATATGAAATACATTCCATTGCAACTAAACAAAGCATACTGTAAAAAACAGTAGTACAAAAAAGCAACTTACCATTATTATAGCAAAACGATGAATACATTTTTGGTAATGCCAAATGTAAAAATCCATCTTCATCAACTTCCACTTTTACTTTGAGATCATTATGAAAAGAGATATGACGGCCATATAAAAACTTTGTTGATCCTTTTAAACTTGTAACAACTCTCGGAAGATTTAACGTTGAATGAAATGGAAGCGAATCAATAGCTCCGGAAGAAAAAGAAGAATATCCAGTACCACTTCTTATTTCAAGCTTAAAACAATTAAAAAGTTGAACTTTAAAATTCCATCGACATTTTTGTGATCGAAGCATTTGACCAAGTAAATATCCAGCAGATTTTTGTAAGCATTGTAAAAATGTATTTTTGACCATTTTAACTTCTTTTGCCTTCAAATGACCTTTGACTTGCTTCAATACTTCAGTTGATCCCATAACAACAAATTTCGGTTCTCGAACTTTAACAATTTTATCAAATTTCTT
This sequence comes from Panagrolaimus sp. PS1159, assembly GCA_963922195.1. Lineage (NCBI taxonomy): Eukaryota > Metazoa > Nematoda > Chromadorea > Rhabditida > Panagrolaimidae > Panagrolaimus > Panagrolaimus sp. PS1159. Next base: position 5,533,122 of record CAWUHW010000001.1, on the reverse strand, counting down.
TTCAAATTTTTCATCGCAAACCTTGATTCGATTTATTTGAGTTAAATATCCATTTTTATATTTATGTAATACAAAATAATCATTCTTAATCCATAAAGCAATCACAGTGTCTTTGGTCTTAAAATTGTCTTCAGAGAAATATAAAAGCATTGTTGAAAAAAGAATATCACGAAAAATCCATCGATACAGCAGCTTTTTAATACGACAAAATTCCATAAAATCGATTCGAAGTTTAACCAAGAATTCAGAATCTCCATGTTCAAACAAATCAAAAAATATTCCTTCAAGATTCTTCTTCTTCATTTCTAATAATAAATCACATGCATCATCAAAAATATTATCACCATGGAGTTTGTTGATTTCAATTTTAGCATCCGTAACATTCCAAATTTCAATGATTTTCTCTGTTGAATTTGTAAATGTAATAAAAGCATACGCTTTTTTAGCAGACTTTTGATACATAACTTTTTGATGATGATTCTTTTTTGCTGCGCTGCAAAAAAGACTTCGAAGGTGAATAACTGCCAAAAAAGATTTTAAAACACTGACACAAAAAAAGAGCAAGCGTTAAATTTCAAAAAAAAAAAGAGAAAACGTTGCGCATTTTTTTTGTTGCAAAACAGAAACAAAAAAAACCGCGCTTTTGTCCCTTTTTAGAAAGCTTATTTTTCTAGAAGTTTCTTTTTTTAACAGCAGCTGTGCCGGAAAAAAAGATCCGTATTCAACGTTTATGATTCAACAAAGACAGATCACTTTTGTTGAATCATAGTGAAAATAGCTAAAAATGGCACAAAAATATGTTTTAAAGCAATCTAACTTCAAAAAAACAATAGTTGCAAATAAACACAGTACATATCAAAAAGGTGAGCAACTTTATTCCAATATCGAATCATTTTTGTTATTAGTAATAAATACAGGAAAAGAAAAAATAAGTCGAAATTATTTCAAGTCATCCAATTTTTGTAATGTATCATCTGCGGCAGATACTCCAGAAACATGTGAAGCAACATCATCATAGCCGTACTAAAAAAAGAGCAATAAAAAAATACAATACTAAAAAACATACATCATTATCATCAATATCTTCGACATCGCATCGAGTATTTTGATCATTTTCTGCTTCTCTTCTTTCATCTTTTTCTTTTGCAATTTTGGTTTTCCTAAAAACAATGAATTAAATTTGAAGCAAAGTAAAAAAGAACAAACTGAGTAACATTTTTGAATGTTGATGAATGCTTTCCACCAGCTTCCCAATCAAGTGGTGCCTTGAGATCAATTTTATTACGAGTACAAGCAGCAGTTAGAGAATCTTTTATTAAAACATAATCTAAAAAAGTAAAGATTAGTTTATACTCTTTTAATAAATAGGAAGGCAGACCTGGAGTTTTAAGATAATTGAGTTTTCGAAGATGTTTTACCAAAGGTAAGAATTCTTTTGGCATTGATTTACGAAATTCTTCATCACATGATTCTTTTGTTATTTCAGCTTTTCGACGATCCATTCCTTTCCATGGTAAAGAGCCAGCATACATTTCAACAATCATATAAAGCATACTCCAAAGATCATCATGTCTACCATATTCTTCAAATCGATGTACATTTAATGAACAATATCGAACTGTCCCTTTGAATGGTACATTTTTACGTGGATCTCGAAGCTTCTTTGTTTTTCCACCATCTGTTGAAACCTATAAAAGAGATAAAGTCATTTATAGCAAACAGATAAAGAAAATACTTACAATAAATGATCTGCAAAGTCCAAAATCATAGATATAAATAGTTCTTTGTTGATTACTTTTTCGTCCAATAGCAAAATTTGAAGGTTTAATATCACGATGTACAAAACCAACTTTATGAAGTTCTTCAATTGCTTCTGTGCATTCCTAAAAAAACATATCCATTAAACTTTGATTCAATAAAGATTTTAAAAAACATACCAATCCAATATGTACAACTGTACCACGAGAAAACTTTTCACCAGGTACTTCACGACGAAGTTCACTCAAAGATTTTCCAAGTAATGTCATAACAATAAAATTATATTTTGGTGTTTTTCCAGTTGCAAAAAGTTTACAAGAATGCTTTGATTTTGCAAGCTGCTTCAAGACATATGCTTCCATTTTTAATACTTCATCATCTTTGAATGATCCAAATGGTTCAGCTTTTAAAGCACCAGATTGATTTGGATTTCGAATATTTTTACATTCGTAAACGACACCAAAACCACCTTCTCCAAGTTTCTTTAATATCTTAAAATGTGAATGTGCATGTACTAAAAACTAAAACAAAAAAATAAAAAACTAACCTGCCATTCATTTTTGACAATTGCACCAGTTGAAATTGGAAGAGCTTTTATGTCAGCAGCCCGGGAATTCATTCTTTGTTGTCAGTTGAAAGCAGTGAATCAATGAAAAATATAAGCGATTTTGTTTTTCAAGAAAATGAAAGAATGCGTTTTTTTGTTTATGCAAAAATATATGCAAATTATCAATCTTCCACCATTCCTTATTACTGTAACTGTCTGTAAAAAAAATTTAAAAAAATTTGCTGGAAGTGGGATTTGAACCCACGCCCTCATTCGAGGAGTAGAAAGCCCGGTCCACACATTGTGTGTAAGAGAATTTGCTCTTGAGTCTACCGCCTTAGACCACTCGGCCATCCCAGCACAACAAAAAGTTCCGCGTTTTAGTTTATGTCTCCAAAAAATGACAAACGCATTTTGCTTTAAATAATTCAATTCGATTACTTTTTTTTTGATATGTTTTTTTATCATAAAATTCAAAAAGATTAAATTTAAAAAAAAGCTGTATTTATTTACGATTTCCATTTTTGTGCGTTTTTACTTTTTTTTGATAACAGTCCTTTTTGAAAAAGAACATTTTTTAAAACAAATAGTAAAAATTTTTGTTGACAACAGAAAATTTTTGACCAAGAATTTTGTTAAAAATTGATTTGGATATTTAAATTAACTTCTTGGAATACGGTAATTAATGACGTTTCATAAAATAATATTTATATTATGATGACATCATAATGATGAATATTCATTGATTTCAAATAACTCCTTTTAATTTGTTTTAAACATTATTTATTTACTTATTTTATAAAATGTTTTAAACAAAAACATATTTGTAGCCATCCAGGAATCATTAAAAAATAACAATCCACTTGGGAGATAAGAAAAAAAGAGTTTCAAAACAAGTACATATAAATTCTTTGAGAAAAAAGTCAGAATTGAAAAAAATTAATGAGTAATAAAAAATGGTTATGAGTCATTAAAAAATGTTAATTATCTCTTTTTGTTTACGAATTTTGTTTCTGTTTTTGACATTTTACTAGAAAAGCTAATAACCTTTTTGAAACATTTTGAAAACGGAAGAAAAATGTTGGATTTTAATTTTTTTTGAACTGCTGATAGATAAAAATTTTTGTATTATTTTTTGAGCTCATAATAAAATTTCGTTTGATTTTCGATGATGTTTCAGCTTTTCATACTGTAACAAAAAAAACCCTTACATCATTTAATCTCAAAAAAAGTTATGTAAAAAAATCAGCTTTTTTTGTAACATAACTTTTAATCCCATCAAACAATAAACAATTGATTCAATGACCATTAAATAAAAGGAAAGCATTAACATGCTTCTAACTTTTAGAAATGGTCAATTCACGCTGCTTATATTTTTTTTTCTTGTCTGATTCATTTTTTTCTTTTGTTGACACGCTTCAAAAATTATTTATATTTTTTTCCAAAAAACAAGTTTTAAGGTTTTTTGTATGTTGCAAAGCTTATTGTCTTCTTTTTAAAAATGGCTTCTTTTTAAAAACTTTATCTCTAACGTTTAAAACCCTCCCACAAAAACGAAAAGAAAATGAAGTATAAAAAGCTGAAAACAAAAATCATAAAAATATCCAACAGAAGCGTAAAATGGTAAAAGTTTTCAGCTTCATTTACTCCAATTCTTCTCTCTCAATTTCACATTTTCAATTAGCTCTCAATTTTTTAATCTGCTTCTTTTTTTTGCAAAAGTAGGCTAAAAGTGACGCTTATCTTTGTCACACTTTTCTTTTTCTTTTACGGCATTTAAACGTGAGAAAATTGAATAAAGACTTTTGTAGGCAGTAAAAGCAACGAAAAAAGAATTTTAACTAGTTTAACGCATTTTTCCTTTAATTATTTGATTTTATCAAAATTAAAAAGATTTGACACAATTTCAATGGCACTTTTCTTCTATTTCTGACACATATCTTTTTTTGACGTAATTTAAAATTTTGTAAAGAAAAATTAAATAATATAAAAGTTATTAGTTTTTCGATGGGCTTATTAATAAAAACTAAAATTCCTCAAAAGCCCCTGTTTAAAAAAATAAAATTAAAATGTAGGCGTTCCAATATTCCTTTTCGGATACCAATATTTTTGTAACTAAAAAACTTTTTTTAATGACAGACTTTTAAGCTTTAATATCCTTTTTATTTTTTGCCATTAAATTAGGACATTAATTGAATCATAAAAAAAAGCTTACATCATTTTTTTGCATAAATACGCCTTCAGAATTTTTTTTATATTTCCAACATTTCAATATACGTTTTTTTTAACCGGATTTTTGAAGCCAACGGAAATTGTTATTATTATTATTATAATATTGGCCCCGACAGTCGAAAAAAACATTTTTTTCTGTCCTCTTTCAACAGACTTTGGAGGAAAAACGAGAGAGAAAAAGGGGATATTGGTAATCCAAAAACGAAAACGTGTTTTAATGGGCACTTGTTTTTTTGACAAAGAAACAAAAAAATTAGAAATATACCTGGATTGATATTTTATTTTTGGTCATTTTTTTCACATAAGCTTGCTCTATTTTTTTTCTTCTTCCTATTTTAAGCTTTTTTTTTGTTAAATTTAATCCTGAACGAAAAAGGTGGAGCTCTCTATGAATGTTTTTTGCAGTGAAAATTAAGCCGGCAGTCACGCTTGGAAAAAGTTATAGGACATTGATTTCGAGATATATAAAACTATAGATTTCTTTTTTCTATTCAAACATTTGAACAATTTCAGGTGTTTTTGGATTTTAACAAAAGAAAAGAAAGAAAGAAAAAAATGGCTCGATTTATTATTTTTATTACTGTAGTTGCGTTTTGTTTTGAAGCCGCTCTTGCACAATATGGTTCAGTAAGCAGCCTTGGAGGTTATGGTTCACATGGTGGAATTTCAAGTAGCCCATATGGTGGTGGACTTAGTAGCTTTGGATCTTCTGGATTAGGTGGTCTTGGTGGACTTGGTTCAGGACTTTATGATGATGGCCTTTATGGTTCTGCAAGCAGTTTAGGAGGATACGGTAAGAAGAACATTTTGTAAAATGTATTTTTAATACAATTTGAAAATTTAGGCCTTGGACCGCTTTATGGATCAAGCTTCCCATCTCGTGGTAATACATTCCCTTTAAGCGGTCTTGGTTCACCATATGGCTCATCGGGATTAAGCGGTTTAGGAAGCCCATACGGTTCAGCAGGTTTAGGAAGCTTGGGAAGTCCATATGGTTCATCAAGCTTAGGCGGCCTCTATGGTGGATCAAGCAGTGGACTTTATGGTGGTGGCCTTTCTCCTTATGGTTCACTTTCAAGCCCTCTTGGAGCTTCACGACTTAGCGGCATTGGAAGTGGAAGCATCTATGATTCATTCCCATATGCCACAAGAAAGTAAAAAATAAGAGAGGCTATAAAATATCCCTTCCCTAAAATCCCTTTTTAAGCCTTATGTGTTTGTTTGTAACTACAGAGCTTTCCTTTGCAATTATTTTAAAAATAAATTAATATTTTTTTATAAATTATCTTATTGAAACAAACATGCACAAAATTTAAAGATATTAAACAAAAAGACAAACATCATAACATGAGAAAAATCAATGATCCATATTAAAGAGTTTGAAGACCAATCATTCGAGCAGCTTTAAAAATATTTTCTTTTTGAGCTTTGGTTATTCCAAGTTGAACATGTATTTGAACTTTTTTAGTTTCATATCGAAGAAAATCATCAACACTTTTCTTAATACCATGCAAGAAAAGTGCCATAATATTTGTGACTGACATTCGGCAAGGTTTTGTGCCATCAATAAAGCCTACTTCAATATCTTGTCCATCAGATTCAAAAACTTTAAACTTCCATTCATCATTTATAGATATTTCGTCAGTGGTAAGACCAAACATGTCAAAGAAATCTAAAAACAAACATATATGTATATTCTAAATATAAATCAAACAAACCGTATATGACTGATTCAGGATGAGTTTCCAAGTAATCTTTTGCTTTTTGTCCAATGACAACTTGATTATTTACAAAAGAGACAACGAATTCTGTTTCATCGTAACCTAAAAATAAGTGAAAAAGATTAAAAATTTTTAAAAGATGTTGTTTACCATTTGGGTCTTTAATGATAACAACTTTTCCATCTTCTGTACAAAGGAAAGCTGCTAAACGATCTCCGCGAACTCTTAAACAAAAATCTGCATCTGATTTTTTAATACCCATTTTGTTGAGAAAATAACAAAATAATTGAAGAAAAACAAAATCAAATTTTAGAACTTGCAAAAAAATTTTTAACTTTGAAAAATTGAGTAGAAAAAAATCGTCTTGGGAACCACAAAACTGCGGATGTTTAAAATGAATTACACAATTTTAAACTGTTACATTTTTATTAAAGAATTTCAAATACAAAGTTTATGTACAAAAAAGAACTAAAAACAATTTCAAACTTTTTATCTTATTTTCTCATCCATCCAAGGAGGGCTGCATATCCGAATGGCACACATCGGCAATCATGTGTTACAACATCATTTGCAAAATCTCGACACATTCCTTTACATTGATTTAGGATATCCGAGCAACGACTCTTTACAGCATCCCATCCACAACCTTGTGGCTAGAAATTTTATTTTACAAAAAAGGTTTTAACGTTAGATATTTACTAGAAAATTATCTTTATCATAAACATAATTTGTTAAACTTGCCATTGCAACATCATGTGCCCGACTTCCTATTGCTGGACCACCATAGGAAATTCCAGATTGTTGGTAATCTTTAAAAAAAATGTTTCAAAAACTATTTTATATATTGAAAAGGTACCGTATGCAATAGGTCGAGATGGATATGGTTCAACAAATGGTGGAGATTGATCATAAAATGAATTTGTAGGTGAATAAATATTTTCAGAACCATAACTTGGAAATCTTTGCATTGGAGAATATGCTGACATTTGCCATGGCAGTTGACATACTCCAAAATTTAATAAAATTTGAACAATAAAAATCACATAAAAAATCATTTTTTAAATCTTTCTATTTTTTAAAGACTGACACTTTTCACTTTCTTTTTAAACCATTATTTTTTCCGTTTTTTCTTCGAAATCCGCCTCCCATTGTTTTGATACAATAGAATTTTGTAAGAAAAAATGACACCAAATTTGACCAAACAAAAAACTTTTTTTCTGAACGATGACCCTTTTTCAAAAATCCTCTTGTCTTCTTCCTCTTCCGGATTCAGAAGAAAAAAAAAGAATCAACTACTTGAAAAGTTATTCTTTCTAACTTTAGATTGTCAATCATCGACCTCCAAAAAAGCTTGCAAAAAATGACGCAGAAATTTTTATATTATTTTTTATCCATTTTTTTAAATAACTGAAAAGCATTTTGGAAATTAAAAAATCACATTTGGAATCAAATAATGTATACAATTTGTACCACAACAAACCTTTGATAATAGAGCTATTTGCCCAAAGAATTACAGTAACCAAAAGGTAAATGAGTTAATGTAGAAGTGTAGTTAAATAAAAACAAAAGACGACTTTTTTTTCTTTGGTTGTTAATTGTGAAACTTATTAAATGTATTTTAAAGCGGTCATAAACATTAGATGTCTTTGAAGGTGTTAAACGTTTTTAAAATTACATTATGTATTTTTTAATCGAAAAATTTGTAAAAATTGATAAAAAGTTGAAGAGAAAAATCGAAGCAAAAAAATAGATTTAAAAAATACTCGCTCGAGAAAAAAAAACAGCAGCCTTTCAAGCCTTGTGGTTCTTAACACGAAAGACGAACCTAGCCTACTGTGTCGTTGGATAAAATTTCTTCGAGTTGATTTTTCCATTGCAGCAACAATGTTTAAATTTTTATAATTTTATTGTTAAAATGTTTTGTTTATTAATATTTATCATTTATTATTATAGTTTTACACTAAATTATGCCTTTTAGAACCACCTGTCTCTTTATTTACAGATTTTTGCGTGATTAAAGCTCGATAAAATTTGAATTTGTTATATTTTTACTTTTTCCCTTTTTGAATATAACCTTATTAATGTTAAAAGCTTATTAATATTTTTTATCAATTTTAGCGGTCAATCAAACTCTTCACAAACATGGCAAATCGTAAAGGAAAGGTCAAGGAAGAACAACCCGTCGTCAGTCTTGGACCACAAGTTAAAGAAGGTGAAAATGTTTTTGGTGTTGCACATATTTTTGCTTCATTCAATGATACCTTCGTTCATGTTACCGATCTTTCTGGCCGTGAAACAATTGTTCGAGTTACTGGTGGTATGAAAGTTAAAGCTGATCGTGATGAATCTTCACCATATGCTGCTATGCTTGCTGCTCAAGATGTTGCTGAACGTTGTAAACAACTTGGTATTAATGCTCTTCATGTCAAACTTCGTGCTACTGGTGGTACAAAAACAAAAACTCCTGGACCTGGTGCACAAGCAGCACTTCGTGCTCTTGCTCGTTCTGGAATGAAAATTGGACGTATTGAAGATGTTACTCCTATTCCATCAGATTCAACCAAAAGAAAGGGTGGTCGACGTGGTCGTCGTTTGTAAGACTCTAAAACTTGTTACGTCTCTTAATTTTGGTATGCTTATGCTAATTTATGAGATAATTTGTTTCTTTATTTTGTTTTTGTGAAGCGATCATAAATAATTTGTTGGAGATAAAAATGAAAAATTTGTATATTTTTTTACATGGGACATTTCGGGGATGCAAAAAAACGTTTTGTATGCAAGGGAGACATAAAATTATGTGGTTTTATGATATTTTGTCTGCGCTTTCTTTTGAAGATGATGATCCACCATTAACAATCTTGAAAAAAAGGAAAGGTGCTGGAGCAGAAGATAGTGAAAATTCATCGGATGAGGAAGGAGAAGATAACGTTACAACAGAAGGAACAGCTACAACAACAAACATCGAAACTGAAAAAGTTAAAGCAAGTGAATCTACTGTAAGCAAAAGATCAACTAAAACAACAATGACTCAACAACATGGTTTTCTTGGTGCAATATTTAGTTGCTGTCAATGTTTGGCTGTAAGTTTATAGAATGGTTTTGATAAATATTATTAGGTGTTTTATTTTAGAGTTGTTGCTTTCTTACTTATGTTCTATGTCCTCCAGTACCATCTTGTATTGTAAGAAAGGTTGCATTTCGACCACCAAAACAAGGTGCAAGTTATAATCTTATTGTTAAAGATAAACATGGTAAAGAAAAATATGTTGGTTCTGCAAGGGCGGTAATAGTTTTACGCTCTAATAACTGATTTATATAACTTACTTTTAGGCTTCAAAATATTCAGAAGTAAAAATTCAAGCTATTCTCCTTGAAAAATTTCCATATCCTGAACGATTGTTACATACTTTTATGCAACCGGTTGATGGCTTCATTGTAAAATCAAAATCAGGAAACTCAATTGTTTGTGGACATTTTAAGAATAAATACGCTCATTTAAGAACGACAACAAAAATGTTTGAAAATAAAGTTGCAATTTTTGCTCAACCAAATAGCTCTGATATTGGACATTTTATGCAACCTTTTGTTGTTTCATTTCCAGATTTTGCAAATTCATTTGGAGTTAATCTTTATGGTTTTGATTATAGCGGATATGGTAGAAGTGGTGGAACTGCCAGTGAACAAAATGCATATGATGATATTGAAAGTGTTTTTGATGAAGTTGTTAAAAGAGAAGGAAAAGATATTGAAGTATGTTAAATTGTAGTTTATACTTTGATATTTATGATTGCATTTTTATAGATTCTATTAATTGGATTTTCAATTGGTACTACAGCTGTTATTGATTTAGCTTCAAAAAGGCCTAAAAATCTTTTTGGTATTGTTTTGATAGCACCTTTTACATCGGGAATTAGACTGTTGAAGAAGAATCCAAGGTTAGAAAAAACTCCATGGTATGATTGCTTTGAAAAGTTTGTGTTTTTTTTATCAAGACGTGAATATCGAATGCTATAATGCTTTTTTAGTTATTCAAAAATTCCACATGTGGAAGTTCCTGTGCTTGTTTGCCATGGAACTGATGATGAAATGATTCCACTTTCACATGGTCAGCTTATAAAGAAGGATAAATAAAATGACATTTTTCTAATTATTTTTTAGGTCAAGTATTACATGAACGAGCACCACATAAAACTGATCCTGTTGTTATTGAAGGCGCAAATCATGTTAACATTCTTCAATCTCGTCATGTTCATTTAGCAATTCGAATGTTTATTGCAACAAAAAAACTTAAAGGAACTTCATCAGCTTTAAATGCAATTGCAAATGTAAATCTTGAAAATAATAATGCTAAAGAATACAAAAGCGTCAACGAAGATTATAAATCTGTTAAAACCGCTAAACCAACTACTAAAGAAGAATCTCAAACCATTAAAACTGTTAAGGAAAAATATGTTAAAATTGCTAAACCATCATCTGAAGAAGAATCTCAAACCACTAAAGAAAAATCTGTCAAAGTCGCTGAAAAAGAATCCGTTAAATCAGCTAAAGAAGATAACAAACATGTTAAAATGAAGTAATATATCCACTAAGAATAATACTTTTTGTTGATTTATGTTTTATAAAAAGTTAGATTGATAAAAATTTTTTTAACTTTTTTTACGTCTACGTTTTTTTGCATTTGGTTGTGTCATTGATCGATGTTGGACGCGGCGAGATGGCCGAGCGGTCCAAGGCGCTGGTTTAAGGCACCAGTCTCTTCGGGGGCGTGGGTTCGAATCCCACTCTCGTCAGGATAAAAATTTTTTTCGCTTTTGTTACAGTGATCAAGAAATATTTCTTTTTGCTTTAATTTTTTTTAAATTAATTAAAAACGCTGTTAAAGATTTGTTGAAAACAAAAAAAAAAACAAATGATTTTTTGTTGAAGAAACAAAAAGTTTTTGTCTAATTAGTTTTTGATCGATTTTGTGTGTTTGATTGAAAGAATTAAGATTGGCCTTTTGCACACATATTTTTTTGATGGTCACATTGAGTTTGATCTTAGATAAAAAGAAGACAGGAAAGAAAGCAAGTCAGTCATTGCTTTTTGATTTGGCAAAAATGAAAGCAGTGACTTTTGGCTTTTTTGTTTTTACTTTTCTTTGTTATTTTCGTAGTTTTATAACTTCTGAAGAAATTGATAATCCTTTAAATAATAATGAAACAATTCCAACAGTACTTTGGCATGGAATGGGTGATTCTTGTTGTAATCCATTAAGTATGGGACGAATAAAAAAATTGATTGAATCAGAAATTAATGGAATTTATGTACATTCATTAAAGCTTGGAGGGAATATTGCTTCTGTAAGGGGATTTGTGATATCCAATTTATTCTACAGTATATTTTTAGGATATGGAACATGGATATCTTGGAAATATGAATAAATTGGTTACCGAAGCATGCGCAATAATTCGATATGATCCAAAATTAAAAAATGGATATAATGCAGTTGGATTTTCACAAGCCGGATTATTTTTGTGGGTTTTCTTTTTTTTTTTATCACTTCTTTCTTCTTTTTTTGCAAAATTATGACGTCACGAAAAAACCCGCAAAAATATTATGATATCTTACTTTTTTTGCAGCCGAGCCGTCGCACAACGATGTCCAGTTCCACCAATAAAAAATTTGATTAGCATTGGGGGGCCACAACAGGGAATCTTTGGATTTCCATATTGTCCAGGTTCAACAACCCTTTGCAATTGGGTTCGATATGCATTGGATATGGGGTAATCGAAAAAGAGATTTATAAAATCCTATTCATATGAAATTTTATTTTTAGAGCTTATTTAACATATGTTCAAAATCGAATTGTTCAAGCACAATATTGGTAATTGAAAAAATGGATTTATGAAATCTTATCCATTTACAATTTAGGCATGACCCATATCAAGCTGATGACTATAAAGATAAAAATATCTTTTTAGCTGATTTAAATAATGAAAAAACACAAAATGATGAATATAAAAAGAATTTACAAAAACTTGAAAATTTAGTTTTGGTTAAATTTGCTCGAGATCAAATGGTCGTTCCAAGAGAATCAGAGGTATACGATAATTTTGTGTTAAAACCTTTGCGAAACAAATTAATTTTTAGTGGTTTGGTTTTTATCCAGATGAAAATACTACAGTTGTCTTAGATATGAAACAAACAAAATTGTATAAAGAAGATCGAATTGGACTTAAAGGATTAAAAGAAGCTGGAAAATTAAAGTTTATTGCAATTGATGGTGATCATTTAAGAATTTCAAATGAAGATTTTATTGAAAAAATTGTTAAACCATATTTGGCATAATTCTTTTTTGTATAATGTTTGAAATTTTTTTGAAAAGAGTAATCGAGAAAAAGAGATTACTATCTCAAAATTTCGAAAAAGTCTTGCAACAAAAAATGCTTTTTCAACATGTTGAAATTGTTTTTGTACTTTTACTAATTATTTTGTAAATCTGTTTAAAAATTTTATTGTAATTTTTAATGCCCAACCTTTTGTTTCTGCTTTACATTTGCATATTATTTATCCATTACTGAAACAAATATTTTTAAAATTAATTGATTAATTAATTAATTCTTATCTTTTTAATTGCTAATAAATAAACACTTTTTCAAAATTTTATCCTTTTCTTTTTTTCTCGATTAATTTTATTTCTCGCAGTGGAACGTTTTCATTTTTTATAAATTTAAAACCCCAAAATTGATGCGACAGCTTTTAAATAAAAAGTTGTCAAGCCCAAAAATTTTTTTATCCGCTTGAATTAACCAAGATCAGGTTATCTCTCAATCTCTCTATTAAAAAGATTTGAAAGAAATTGTTTGACCGAAGGCAATGATTAAAAAATTCTTTTTTTTTCTTTTCTAATAAAAATTTTTATCAAAAGTTTAAAAAAATTACGGAAAAAAGGGATCATCAAAAAACGAAAGAATGCGTGTTGCAGACTTTTTTTTCTTTTCAATAAAAAATGTTATCCCGGTTAAACTTCGAGAAAATTGACATGTTTGAAAAAAAAAGAAATAATGTCTGTCGATTAAAACCCGAAAAAAAAGGAAAAAGATACCTTCTTTTTAATTAGGTTTCCAATCTTTTTTTGCTGCTCTTTTATCCGATTTGTGCTAAATGCATTTCGTTTTATTTTTTGCGGATACAAAAAAATTCGACAAGATCATCACCGAAAAAAAGGAGAGCAAAAAAATGTAATAAGGAAATGGATAAGCTTTTTTTCTGTGGTTTTAAAAATGATAAAGAAAAAGTGGGTAACGAGAAAAAAGAAAACCGGATTCCCCTGCGGCCACTTTGGATGATACTGCCATCGCTGATATTACTGCTGCTGCTGAAAAAACTGCAGATTCTTTCTTTTTTTTACTTTCATCAAGAGTGACAGCAAGATATTGCCCTAAAGGCATAATAATAATAATACTTTACACACTTGTGGATGATTGTCTCTCCACGTTTTTAACCATAAATTGCGCCCCCTTTTTTTTATCCACTATCTTTTCACCTAAAATATTCCCGCAGTATCTCTCTCTCTCGACCGACGACATACTTCTCTTCTATCTTTGTTTCTAGGGCGGGCACTCTCGAAGAAAGAAGAAGGATGGATGAAGTGGGATATGGGTCGTCACCGCCTGAAAGACCTTCTTCTTTCATTATTTTTTTACGGCGTATTTAAACTCAACTTTTAATTCATTTTAATCATCACATTTTTTGCTGATCGCTTCAGTTTTTATAAAAATAAAAATGGAGCGGGACGGGCGCCTTAAGGCTTATAAATTTGTTGCCTATTCGGCTGTAACATTTTCTGTTGTTGCTGTACTTTCTGTACTTGTTACCCTTCCAATGGTATACAATTATGTTAATCATGTTCGACGACAAATGCATCATGAAATTAATTTCTGTAAAGGTTCTGCAAAGGATATGTATGTTGAAGTTAATCACATGAAAAATACCCCTGAAATGCCATCAAATCGTACTGCCCGTCAATCTGGTTATGATGCAGTAAATCCCGCTCCAAATCTTCAATGTGAAGGCTGCTGCCTTCCTGGTCTTCCTGGCCCACAAGGTACTCCTGGTAAACCTGGTCGCCCAGGTAAACCCGGTGCCCCTGGTGCTCCTGGAGCTCCTGGTAAACCACCAACAGGTAAGAAAATTTGTACAACAATTGTTAAAAAATAAAATTGTCTTTCCGTTTAGCCCCATGTGAACCTGTTACACCACCACCATGCAAACCATGCCCACAAGGACCTCCCGGCCCACCTGGTCCACCCGGATCACCTGGTGACCCAGGAGAGGCTGGTACCCCCGGCAGACCTGGATCTGATGCCAGCCCTGGAACCCCTGGTAAGATATTTTTATACTTTTGTTAAAAAACATTTGTCTTACTTCAACATTGTAGGACCTCGTGGACCCCCCGGCCCAGCTGGTGAACCTGGACAACCTGGACCCCCTGGTGAACCTGGTATCCCCGCACAATCTGAACCTCTTGTACCTGGAGAACCCGGAGAAGCTGGTGATGCTGGACCACCCGGACCACCTGGCCCACCTGGAGCTCCTGGAAACGATGGACCACCTGGACCCCCTGGACCAAAAGGTACCCCTGGCCCAGATGGTGCCCCCGGTTCCGATGGTCAACCAGGACCTGCTGGTCCACCTGGCCCCGCTGGCGGTGCTGGTGAAAAAGGTATCTGTCCCAAATATTGCGCTTTGGATGGTGGCGTCTTCTTCGAAGATGGAACCAGACGATAAGCAGTTATTCATTACAAAATTTCATCAACATCAACAACAACTTTACCACCACCATCATAATTTATTTATCAATGATTATCTTTTCAAAGATAAACATTTCTTATCTTTGTTGTTGCTGTTGGCGTTATTTCAATCCACTGCTTTTTTTGTTCCGGTTTATTCCAAAATCTCTTTTATATTTTTAAATTATTCGAGCGCTTAAATACGTGCTCAAAAGTGCTATTTCAAAAAAGAAAGTTTAAGAAATAAATCCATTTTTAAAAATTTTTTAAAAAGTGGATTATTTTTATCTTTTTTTTTGAAAACAGTACAATCGGGTGCGCGGATTTATTCAAATATTGCAATCGGATTTGTTATTTAATTTTTTTTTTAAATTTTAAAAATGTGTTTTTTCATAGTTTAATGCAAAAAGAAATAAAAAATATTTTTGCACTTATTTTTTGTTACTTTCAATTAACAGTTAATAACCATGCATTGAAATTGAAAACGGATATAATATATCCCACTCAAAATTAGGAAACGGATAAATTTTATCCCGTTTTTGTTAAAAATGAATTTTTAGATATCTCTTAAAAAAGTGATTTCTTAAAATTTTATGTTTCTCTCAATTTTTCTTGATTCTTATCTTTTTTAAAAAATTTTTCCCGAAAAATAAAAAAACTTTCAGGTCAAAATTAAGTATCTTTTCTTTTTTTTCTTTTGACCGATATTTTTTTTTCTGGATTCTCTGTCTGAATTTTAAAGACAGCAGGTTTTCTCCCAAAAAATATATCCAAGATTTATTGCAAAAAAATTAATTGATTAATTTCTTTCAAAGTGAAAACGAAAAAGTGTTACAAACTTATCAACTTTTTTTGTGACAAAATTTCAACAAAAATAAAAGAAACGAGTAAAATAATATCCGTTTTTGTGATAAAAAAAAGTTGTTGATTCCCTTCGAAATTATAAATATAAAACTTGTTTTTTTGACACTCACGAGAAAACTTTTTTTTATTTTTGATGGGAAATTAAAAGTTGAAGAAAAACCACATTTCTTAAATTCCAAAATATATTTTTTGTTTCGTTTTTTAAGATTACGCTAATCCAATGAAAGAAAAAAAGAGATGGAAAATCTTGGAAAGTCGAAAAAAAATTGTCTAATCGAGTAAAAAATTGTGGGGGAAAATAAAAAGAAGACAAACGAAATTTTGTTTATAAAATTTTTATTTTTTTAATAATCAAAAATATTGTAACTTTTATGGGTAGTAAAGATAAAGATAGAAAAAATGCAAATTTTTGACAGTAATTTGTTTCTGTTGGGTTTTTAATGATTCAGCGATAAAATTACTGTATCTTTCAAAAATCGTCATATCCTGTTTCTAAAACAAAATTAGAGCTTTGTTCCTAATGGGAAAAATAAATACACACTCTCGTTTAAATGCAACTTTTTGTAGCTACAGCTTCATATTGTATTTGTTGAAATATTGCCTAAAAAGTGTGAAAATATATAATACAAATGTTTGTAAAATTTTTTTTTTGAAAACCTGAAAACTTTTTTGGTTTTAAAATTTTCATGGATAAAAAAGCAGTTAAATAACGTGCAAAAAAGTTAAGAAAAAAACCTTGCAAATAATTCGTTTCCTTTTTTGGTTGCTTAATTTTTATACACGTTTTTGTTAGCCAAAAAAGGGAAGATAGAATCAAAACCCTTTTTTACCTGATTGCTCTATGCAAACTTCAAATGCCTCTTCTAAATATATGTGTGGAAAGTTTAATAACTTTTCAGGTTCCCATAAAAAATCTTGCCATTCTCTCGAAGCAGCGCAGCTCAACCATTCATAATGATCAATTTTCCATTTTAAATAATTGGAAGGCTCGTATTTTTTTGAATAAAAAGTTAAAATTTGTCGAAATGGAAAAAGCGGAGGCAATGGAATTCTTTCAATTAACAGGATTTCTTTCAAACTGAAAAAAATTAAAAAAAACGATTTTTATTAAAATCCGGGAAAAAACTTACTATGCAATTCTTTCCCAAAATATAGGAAGTAAAGCAAAAACGGTACCAAAATCTTGCAAAATTTGTAATTGTTGAAAATCATTTGGAGCTTTATGGTATCGATCTAACATAAGAATCATAGCCCTTTTGTAAGCATCAGGAAATTTGTCAAGAAATTCAGACGAAAAATGGAATGCATGAGTTGAGAAAAAACGAAATAAATAATATAGCCACTGAGAGTTTTTGACCAAAACCATCTCAATATGTGTGAGAACATTTTTAGATACATGAAACAACTTCAGCAAAAAAGTGTTCTGAGTTTTTGAAGAAATAGTGAAGCATCAATTTATGTACGATATTTTGTAAAGCTTACATGCTTGCGAAAAAATCGTAATACATGTACGACAAAAGTAACATGTCAATCAATAGCTTTTAATCTGCTAAAGAGCAAAAAAAATTTGGCAGTAATTTTTGTTAGAATCCGTGACCTCAATTTTTCGTTCAAAAAAATGAAAAAAAACTAAAAAACGTTTTCCATGCGGAAATTCATAATGAACTTTGACCACGCCATGATAGAATACCTCAAATTATTATTACCAAAAATTATCCTAATCAAAATAAAAAAAGGTCTTAATTGATTTTTTATCTCTCTTTTCTTTTTATTTTCTAGAAAAAACGGAATCAAAAAATTAAAAGTAAAAAAATGATAGATTCTAGCTAATTTATTATTTTTTAAAGACAAACTCAATAACCCAAACTTATGTGCACAGCGGGTATGTGAAAAAACTCTCACTTTTCTAATCGACCTTTTTTATAAAAAATAAGACATTTTTTTATTATTCATTTCTGCACTCTTTAAAAAAACCTTAGAAAGTTTTTTACTTTTAATACAATTGTAAAAAGGGTGATATAAAAAATTAGCAAAAAGTTTTAAAATTTAAAAAAAAATTTTCTGTTGAGTTTTTTATGATTCAACGATTAAATTACTGTATCTTTCAAAAAATGGTCATATCCTATTTCTAAAACAAAATTACAGCTTTTAATTGTTGCTAATGGGAAAATTAATTAAACACTCACGTTTAAATCCAACGTTTTTAGCTACAGTTTCATATTATATTTATTGAAATATAGCCCTAAAAAGTGTAAAAATATAGCCACAAATTTTCGTAAAATTTATTTTCGAACTTGAAAACTTTTTTGGTTTTAAAATTTTCATGGATAAAAAAGCAGTTAAATAACGTGCGAAAAAGTTAAGAAAAAAACCTTGCAAATAATTTGTTTCCTTTTTTTGGTTGCTTAATTTTTACACACGTTTTAGTCAAAAAAGAAATACTGTGAACTGTTTTTCTATTTTAAAAAATTTTATTTATTCTTAAAATAAAAATTTAAAAGAAAAACATAAACTAATAATTTATGCAACTTCTTTGAAAAGTCATTTGGAATTATTTTTATGTTTTTTAAAGTTTAAAAATTAAATTTGAAAGTTTCATTTTTATTTTTATAAAAAATGGAAGCTGGAATTAGAATTTTTGGTGGAATTTCGTTACTTATTTTTGTTTTGGTTTCGCTGGGATTTAATTTGTTGCTATTAATTGTGCTAATTAAAGTATGTTTTTTTTGCCAATAATAAAGGAAATGGACGGTTAGAGATGTTTTTCATTTTAATGTTCTTTTTTCAAAATGGCATGAACCTGGCAATTAGGCAAAAGAACAATAGAAAAAGGCGATTATTATCAGGTTCATGTCATTTCGAAAGAAAACGTTAAAATGAAAAAAGTATCAAGTAAAAACCAGAATCCCACTTTTTTAAATTTGTATTAACTGAATCTGCAAATCAAGTATTTCAA
This sequence comes from Panagrolaimus sp. PS1159, assembly GCA_963922195.1. Classification (NCBI taxonomy): domain Eukaryota; kingdom Metazoa; phylum Nematoda; class Chromadorea; order Rhabditida; family Panagrolaimidae; genus Panagrolaimus; species Panagrolaimus sp. PS1159. The sequence goes on along the minus strand of CAWUHW010000001.1, from coordinate 5,514,270 downwards.
GCTTTTTTTCTCTGTTTTTGGAGTAGCAAACAATGTAAAATAACACTCCATTAATAGTGCCGCAAATTGGTGCCAAGTAAGGGGTTGGAGGTTTCTTTGGGAGGGTTTCAAAAAATCTCATTTTCCCAAGTATGAATTAAATTTTATCACCTTAAATTTGGCCCACAACAAACAAACACAGGGGGTAAGTCTCCTCAACTTCCCAAAGGCAGTGGCAGCCCTGTCCATTGAATCCCTGATTATCAAGCTTAGCTTCTTTGGAAAACTTTTTATAATCTTTAAAACCTACTTTTTTTAGGGTCATTCGGAATTTAAAAAATCTTCATTTTTTATTCTGACATGGCAATTGCTAATCTGTGATTTGCTTGCTTTAACTGCTCAACTCTTTCTTGCTGCACCAACGACAATTGCAGGATTTGAAGTAATATTTCTACCATAATTTTTTACTTATTACAGTAATCCCTTTTTTAGTTATATCCAAATTTCCTTGTTCTTTCACTTTCAATATTTGACAGATTTTCATATAATGGAACACTAATTTTTGCATTCATTTTAACACTTAACAGATTTATGATTTTTATAATTCCAAAATTTAACAATGCTCTTTTTGCAAAACCTTTTATTTATTTTACTGTTGGATTTGGTTGGGCAATTTTGTTGCTTTATATTGTTAGCACAAGTTTGGGAGGGTGTTTTACAGAATTTGATGGAATAAAAAGTAAGTGGAATTAAATGGGATGGGGTTTCATTTCTAACGTTTTTTCGAAATGGCATAAACCTGAAAATCAGGCAAAAGAACACCAGAAATAGTCCACTGATTATCATGTTCATGCCATTTCGAAAAAAAAATACGTTAAAATGATTTTAAATGGTTTACTTCCTTTAAATCAGATAATAAATAATTCGAGTTTAAAAATTTTAGCTTTTCGATTTCTTCATAAATGCATCCAAGCGGAATTACGACCATGGTGGAGTTCTGAAATTGTTGGAGCTGTATGTTTATCTTTACAATGAAAATTTCATCGTGTACAACTTATCTTAAAACTGCATCTGAAAATCAGGGAAAAAAGACATCATTTTTCCTTGGATGGAATAAAAAAACAAAACAACATTCTTCCCTTGTTTTCCAGTTCCATTTAAGTGAACCTAAAAATCAGAAAAATATTGTTATTTTTTGTCTCGACGGGAATAAAAATAAAGGAACGTTTTTTCCCTGATTTTCAGGATCAGTTATAAGAAGTGATTGTACATTGTTGAAACTTCTTCCACCATTTTTTCCCTTTAAAAAATGCCTTTTTAGATAAATAATTGGTGCACACAATTTATTCCATGGTTAATGCTTTTTCTTTATCTTTTAACATTTATTGAAATTAGATTTAAAATTACTCCAAAATTTTTCAACAATGCTTCCACCGTAAATCTTTTAAATTCAAAAACTCGAAAAAATACAGAAATTCGTTTATTAATTCAATCTTTAATAATTTGTTCAGTTTTTGTAATTGAATATTATAGTTTCCGATATTTACCCGAAATTGCAAAATATAATACATTTTTTGAATCATTTAATTCAATATTTATTAGTTGGATTATGATTTCAATGAATACAATTCATTCTTTTGTTGTTTTAAGCTTTACAAAACGTGCAAGAATTTTAGCAAAAGAGTTATTTCGTGTAACTCGAACTCTTCCATGGTCGGCAACAACACCTTTCATCATTCATAGAAATTCTGTACGACAAAAAATTAACTGTTAATTTAAATTAATTTTGTGTAAAAGTGTTCTTAGAAAAATACACTGTTAATATCACTTTTATAAAAATATATTAATAATAAATGTTAAAAAAAAATCAAAATATCGAAATCACAAAATATTTTTTCTACCCAAAATCAAAATACCGAAATATTGAAAAATTTGTGTGTCCGAAATTTCAGTTTTGGTATTTTAAACTTTATGAAATTGAAATTTCGATTTCGAAAAACCCTGAACCCAATTCAAATTTTATTTTCTATTTTGGCGAGTCAATGCTTCCAAAGTGCCATTAAAAAAAATTTGCTTTATTTCATCAATTTTTTATCTTTGTATAAAAATGGCTTTTGAAAATGAAAGATAAGTTCAACGTGCGCACGTGCTGACAATAAAATTTGCATATTTTTATTATTCACTTGAATAAATTCATTTTTAAAAATTACTCGAATGTCAGAAGAAAAAAATTTGTTTGTTGCATCTTCATTTTGCCATCAAAAAAAAAGAAATGTGTGAAAGAAGCGACTCTTGTGATTCTGTGCCAGATTATCGAGTTTATGAAACAAAGGATGGCCGACTTGTAAGTTTTTTCTTTACAAATATATAATCTAATATTATTTTACAGGTAAATCCAACTCTTCACATTGAATATCCAAATCGTCCATTAAAAGATAAAAAACTTTTTGATGGATATCTTTTAAAGAAGAATAATACATCGGCATCTGAATCTTCATCGGCATCTGAAGCTTCATCGACATCTGAATCTTCATCGGAATCTTCTCAAACAAGAACATCTTCAACATGCTCAAATCATCATCACCCAAAAACAGAAAGACCAACAATGATTACAGAAACAGAATTGAATAAAACAAAATATTTTGGCCCTTCAACGAAGGAAACAATAAATAAAAAACTTAAGGCAAATGATTTTATGATTTTTTCTTCATTACGTGATTCTGCTTCTACTTCTGAAATTGCTGCTACAGCAGATCCATCAAAGCTTCCACTATTATTAGCATATCGTTCATCAAATGATAAAATATATTATCTTCCAATAAAGCATGAAAAAAGTCGGTGGTGGATTGAATTTCCAAATGGCAATGAAAAAACTGATTTTTCATCAATCCAAAATCTTGTAAATCATTATTATACTTATCAATATATGGATATTAAAACTGGTACAATTGAAATGTTTCCTTTAAATTTGCTTGAAAATGATTCTCAATAATTCTCTTTCTTTTTTTGCGTATGTTTATTTTAATTGTCGTAAATATTACTACTTTAATAAATACATTTATTTGTAAATGCTTTTTTAATCAATTGAAGGGTATATTTGTGCCAAAGAAATACTGTTTGCTATAACTTTTTTTACGTATTATGTTAGAAAAAATTTTATTGTTGCTTTGAAATTTTCGGATGCTGCAAATTCAAATATGGCTGGGAAAAACGAGAAAGAGCAAAACTAAAAGAATACACAAAGAAATATGTGGACAACTAAAAAGGTTAACGTTGCTTTTTTTGTTTCTTTTTTTTTTGAACAACACCCTGCGAAAAAAGCAAAATTTTGATCTTGTGCCAATCATCGGCCGATGGCAAAAAAAACATAAGAAATATGCCACTTTTGAAGATGGCACTGGCCCGTATGCCGGTCTCTAAATAAAGGCATAATAGTATTTTGGGGCTAAAAAAATGAGAAAAAACTATAATAGGCACAAAAAAATTTTTTATCAAAAAAATGCGCAAACGTAGTTTTTGTAAGAATATTTAAGATTTGTTTTTAGCGAACAAAAACTAAAATATTGCATTCGTTTAACGAAAGCAAATATGGAGATTGCGAAACACCAAAATGTCTGGGGAAGCAAGGAAGAAAAAAATAAACAAAAAAAATGCGTTTGCAGATGATCAAAGTTAAAGGTTAACGCTCTGGCAAAAGCTAGAAACTATAGTATTTTTCTTTGCGATTTTTCTCTTTTATTATCGCAATAGATCATAAGTATCATCTAAAAGTGATATATGTTTTTGCTATGTTCCATTTTTAAGATATTTTTGCATACAAAGAGATATATTTCTAGCGTCCCTAAAAAATGATCCTGATCAAAATTCTTTTTAAATGTATAAAAGTGCCTTTTCACAAAAAGAGTACAGTTTTTAAAAGAGCAATTGAAAGAATTTTTGATGCAATAAATCAAAAAAGCCTTTTCAATAACCGCCCTTGCATGGGAGGATAAAAAGAGACGAATTTGTTTATAACGCAGTAAAAAAGAAAGAGAGTGGGCTATCTCTCTTTTTACCCTCCAAGTTTGTGGTTTTGCATGGCCGGGTACGAGTGTTAAAAACAAGGAAATTTGCCTTTCGTTTCTAAGCATGACAAAACAAAAAGATGAAAGTGAAAAATTATTTTTTTGTATATGCCATTTTTGGGATCAAGAAAAACCATAAAAAAATTAGAATTTCTTGAGTTTAAATAAAAATACATTTTTGCTTTTAGAGTTGCATTTACTTTTGTTTTGCTTGTCTTTTTTGACATCTCCTTTTAAAATAATTGCGCATCAAATTGTTTTTTGCTAAAGCAGCATCTATCTCTAAAATGATCAAATTACATTTTTTTATTGCAAAAAAGTGTTTTTATTTTTTTCTCTCCAAAAAAATCAACAGTTTAAAATTTAAAACTGCAGTTTTTCTTTCACAAAAAAAAACGAAGCATCAAAATTTTCTGGCACTTGCTTTTTTTTGCACATTTTTGTATAATAAATATATATACATATGTTTCAAAGCTGAGAAAATCCAATTTGTGCAAAAAAATGAGTAGTACTATTTTCTAAATACATTTTTTTCTTTGCAAAAAACTGTATTTTTATTTTTCTCTCCAAAAAAAATCAGTTTTTCTTTCTAAAAAATTCTGGCATTTTCTTTTTGTTGCAAAGAAAATGTGTTTATTTTTTTCTGTCTCCAAAAAAAAATCAACAGTTTTTTTGCAGACAAAAAACGAAAAGCATTAATTGCCGGCAATTTTTTTTCACACTTTTGTGCAAAAGAGCAATAATATATTCCAAAAAACTGAAGAAAATGCAATTGCGCGCACAAAAACTCTTCCTTTTTTTAGTTGCTTTCTTTATTTTGTTTCCATTTTTTAGTGCTTTCTTTTTTCCAGGTGCATCTTCATTTCTTTTTACTCTTTGCTGTTTTTTGCTGTCAGTCAATTGTCGTTGGTCAAAAATGAATCCAAAAACGTGGAAAAAAACGTGTGCTGCAACATTTACAAAATCGAGTGAAAATGACTTTATTTATATAACAACGACAAAATTCGATGAAAAATGCCTTCAAGTTTGGAAAGTTCTTGGTGAAAATTGTGGCAAAACAGAATTTGGTGGTGAAACAATTTTCACAGATTTGAAAGAATATTTATCAAAATTTCGTTCAACTGCTTTTGATGGAATTATTTTTAATTTATATGAACATTCAGATGCTGATTTTATTTGGTCTGCTCGACAAGAACTTTCTGCATTTTGTAAACTTCATAAAATTCCATACAAATTCTTTACCGAAGAAAGTTTATTCATTTCAATGTTACTTATGAAAAGTGAAAAATGGTTACATTTTGATTGTAAGAAATTGGTTGTTGTTGGATATGTGGCACCAGAAAAGAAAAGATTTATGTTATTCAAGATTAATGTTTTACGAACAAAATTTGATGTAATTGAAAGATTTGAATACAAAAATTTGTTAACAATCACCAAAGATTTAAAAGGATCTGATCCCGAATGCATTATTCTGTCTTCAAATGAAAAAACTGCAAAGTTTATGGAAAAAAATTTTAAAAATGTTAATCATATGGAAGATAAGTTTGAGCAATGCTTTATTTCAATTTCAACAAAACTTTTTCTTGATGTTTTTACAACAAAAAATTCAAAGTGGCATTTTGTTTCACCTTCATCTCCAGCCTTTAAACTTAAAGCTGAAACATGTAATGGAATTGTTGGATTCTTTGAAAATGACGAGATTCGAAAATATCCTTGTGTTAAAACTGTTCCACTTCCAGAGAATACTGTTAGATTTTATATTGCTTCTACAAACAAGATTGGATATTTTTCTGATTATTCTGAATCATATCATATGACGGTGGATATATCAGAAGATGGATTTACATATTTTTGTTTTCCTTCAAAATTTGCTGCATTTGATGGTGATTCAAAAGTTTACAAAGAATTTGCAAAAAAATTGAATGCTATTGTTACAAATCGAAAACCTGTAATCATTTTTCCAGAAGATATTGCAATTCTTTTTGTTTATGAAAATGGTACATATGCTCCTGTTGAAATTGATGGTAAGCTTTTTAAAATCCTTTTTTTTATAAATTATTTTTAAGGCAAAAAAGAAATGAGAACAATTATTAGTTTTGCTGAGAATGAACCAATTTTTGGTGAAAAAGCTGCTGAAAAACGTTTTTATAGCCCTTCTGTTTTATACGGTAAGCTTTTATTTTTTGCACTTTAATCACAAAAATATTTTTTTTAGATTTAAAAGAAGTTATCAAAATTAATCCAATGAATTTTGAAAAGAAGCCTTACTGGAAATTTGATGTTGTTAGACATCAAAAATTCCCAATCCTTTATGAATTTCCTACTTCTGAAGGCATTTCACATGCTCCACCGAGTTATATATTTGCAATGATTGTTAAACAATTTACAAAAGTTTATAAACAAAAAACTGGTCATAAACTTAAAGATATCATGGTTCCCGATTGTTATGAAAATGAAAAGATTATGAAAGAAATTAAAGAAAGCTTTAATCAATCGAATATCAAATATACTGTTTTTAAATTATAGTTTTTCTTTTATCATTTTTTGTTGTGTTTTTATTATTGAAATTATTGTTAAACTATCTTATGAGACTATAAAAATTTTATATTACCGAAAGAATTTGTAATTTTTTGAATGTTGAAAAAAAATTCTTTTGCTTTTATTTTCTAAATTGTTTTTTTTTTTTAATTTTAAGCTTTTTTAATAATTTAATCTGAAAAGGAAATCAACAAAAAAAGAGGATATAGCAGCAGAAGTAGAATTATTGATTACGTAATTAATTAGAAGAGGGGATATCAACGAAAGATATCAATCTATTTTATTTTTTGACTTCTTTCAAAAAAGGAGACAAGCAGCTTTTTTCATGTGCTACGTTTTTTTACGCTTCAAAGTTTTTTTTCTCAGTTTTTTTCAAAAAAAGAAACAAACAGGTTTTATTTTTTTCGCCGTCAAAAATCCTTTTTTTTATTGCTTTTTTGATTTCCGCGTCGGACATCCCACTTTTTTCTTTTCTCAGCAGTAATCGGGTTTCATATATAAAGTCAGCAAATTTGTGAAAAAAATCTTTACCAGAGTGCTTTCATTCCCTTTAAAAAGGAGGTGGTAGCAGACATGGATCTTGAAAATCGTATTAAAGCTTATCGCTTTGTTGCATATTCTGCTGTAACCTTTTCTGTTGTTGCCGTACTTTCAGTATGTGTTACCCTTCCAATGGTATACAATTATGTTCATCATGTCCGAAGACAAATGACTAATGAAGTTGTATTCTGTAAAGGATCAGCAAAAGATATCTGGGCCGAAGTTCAATCATTAAAAAATATTCCCGTTGCTGGTGGAAATCGTACTGCTCGTCAAGCTGGTTATGGCGGAGATGCAGGTGTAAGCGGTGGCGGAGCTGCTTCAGGTGGCGGTGCAGCTGCTGGTGGAAGCTGTGATTCATGTTGTCTTCCTGGACCTCCTGGACCTGCTGGTACCCCCGGTAAACCTGGTAAACACGGTAAACCCGGTGCCCCTGGTCTTCCTGGAAATCCAGGCAAACCCCCAGTTCAACCATGCGAACCTGTTACACCACCACCATGCAAACCATGCCCACAAGGACCTCCTGGCCCACCTGGACCACCTGGTGCCCCAGGTGATGCTGGAGCTCCCGGTCAACCTGGTGCCCCTGGAACTGATGCCGCTCCTGGTGAACCTGGACCAAAGGGACCACCTGGACCTCCTGGTAAGATTTTTCGAATATCAAATTTAATATAACTTTATCGCTGTTATAGGTCAACCCGGACAACCTGGTGCCCCTGGAGAACCTGGAGCCCCTGCACAATCTGAACCACTTGCACCTGGCGCCCCAGGACCTGCTGGTGATGCTGGACCACCCGGACCTCCTGGCCCACCTGGTGCCCCTGGAAACGATGGAGCTCCTGGACAACCTGGACCCAAAGGTCCTCCTGGACCTGATGGACAACCTGGTCCCGATGGAAATCCTGGTGCACCTGGACAAGCTGGCCCACCCGGTGGTGCTGGAGAAAAGGGTATCTGCCCCAAATATTGCGCCATCGATGGTGGTGTCTTCTTCGAAGATGGAACTCGTCGTTAAGCGACTTCAAAAATCCTTAAAAAATAATGATCATCAGTTCAAAAAATGGCCTTTTGCTATTACATATTTCTTTATTGTTTTGTCTTGTACAAATCACATCAAGTCACTCTGTTGTTTTATTATAACTGGTTTCTTCCTTTTCCCCCTTTCCAGTTTCTTTCAAAATAAATTAGTTAGTTAAAAATTATAAAAAAATCCTATCTTCAACATCCAATATCGATTATTAAAAAAATGGATTTGATTCATTTTTGAGAAAAAAACACAAAGAAAAAAATGTAATTGATCAGAATTCTGAAAAAAAGTCAAAAAAGATATATCTCACCCGCGGAGAAATAACTATAAAGAAATAATTTGTTTTTTTGCTGCTCTAAATGTGTCAACTTTGGAATGGATTAGCTCCAACAGAGAGAAATGTTCTGAATCTCTTTAAAAGATATTTCAAATCCTTTTACATTTTTTCTGACAGAAAAGGAAAACATCTTTTTTTTTCATAAACAAACTGGTCTAATTACTCAAAATGGCAAATATTAAACATTTTGTTCCGTCAACAATATTTTTAAACAAGATAGAAAAAAGTGGAACCAATTTAAAAAAAAGCATAATTTTTCTGTCAACAACAAACTTCTGAATCAATGACCTTCTAAAAGTATAACTAACGCTTCAACCGAAGAACGATGCAAACCCTGCCCCGAATCCCAAAATCAAAGACACAAATTTTATAAAACCATTTTATTTATTAAATCTTAAATACCAAATCATGACCCAAAATTTAAGGATTGTATTCAATTGGGAGATTCTTACGACGAACCATACCGTCACCTTGGAACCATTCACGGCGGAATTGTTTTGCAGCACCATCAGGGGTATTGGTCCATTCAATAGTGATACGATCATTGTTAGTATCTTCTTGACCATATTGGAATGCATCACATGAGACAGCCATAAGAACAGCTTCTTTAGGATCAAGGACACCACATGGAGGATCAACACCAAGACGTTTCATGTTAGTAGTTTTGATTGCCCATCCAATACGACGACCACCAGCATTAATAATCTACATAATTAGCAGATTAGCAAAGATAAGATAACAAATAAAAAAAGAACTTACTTTAATATGATAAGTATGCTTATCATCATATGGAGCATTGAAAACAATTTTGGTACCAGGTTGGGTATTGATGTCACCAGGTGGAACAGATTGAGCCATGATTTAGATGAAAGAGAGAGAAGAGGAGACGAGAGAAAAACACTTGACGACTTTCTTGAAGGAAAATGCAAAAAATACGCGGGACAGTTTTCCTTTTATCCATTTTTGAAGGGTGTCAACACCTCTTTGTTTAGCATAATCATGCAAATTAAATAATGCATATTTTTATTGTTGATGTTAAAAAGTTTCAAGAAAACATTTACTTTGCTTTTTTTACAAAAAAATATTTTTGATTGTTGCTTTGATTGGTGGCGTTTTGCTGGTTGCCCACGGTTTTTAAAAAATGCAAATCAAGGTAAAATTTTTTAAACTTTTTTTGGTGCTATTTTTTAAATTTTATCGATTTTATCCGTTGCATTCCCGTGTTGGCTCTTATGAAATGTGTTAAAAACTCTTATTTTGCACAAATATTGAAGCTATGCCTATTGTACATGTTTCAAGTCATTGGATATTATTATATTTTTACGTTTGGTTTTTATAACCAGGAACTGATGGAAAAAAATGTTTTAGCCTTTTTCGCTTTTTTCATACATTCTTAGCTACAAAAATGCAACGTAAAAATATAGTAATCGCCAATGACTTGAAAAATATACGTAGGCATAAATCCAATATTTGTGCCAATTTAGATATTTCAAATCACTCCTTCCTAACACCCGGAAAACTCCTTCAGGATTTTTTTTAAAGAATATTATTACCTGAGTTCTTCAAAAAATTCCACTACTTTTTTTTCTTGATCACGGATTGCTTTACTGTAATCTTTATTTTAGGAATTTCGTTTGGTTCTTCCATATGATCTTGAAGAATATCAAAGAGGCCAACTTTATGGGGTTGCTGAAATGTCAAAGAATGAAACCGGAGGCGGAGAGGGAGTTGAGGTAAGCTATATTATATCTTAAACATCATTGAATGATCACTTTTAGGTTGTCCGACAAGAATCTTTTACTTCAACAACATTAAAACCTGGAAGAACATATGCTGGAGTTTATACACAAAAAATTTATCGTCTAAAATCAAAAGTTCCTTATTTTTTTCGAAAAATGTTTCCTGATTCTGCTTTTGTTTTATATGAAGAAAGCTGGAATGCATATCCATATACAAAAACTGTTGTAACTGTAAGGTTCTACTTTAGGTCTTTGTATCTATTAAATCATTCCATTTTTAGAATCCAGATTATATGAAAAAGAACTTTAGTGTTTGTGTTGAAAGTTTTCATGCTGCAGATCGTGGTGAACAAACAAATGCATTAGATTTAACAAAAGATCAATTGAAAAAGCGTGAAGTTGTCTTTTTGGATATTGCTGACGACAAACATTTAAAGAAAAGTGTAAGTTTACTTAAAAATTTGTTCAAAGACGTTATTCCGCGTTTTTAGGATCATACTGAAAATAATAATGTTGGTGAATTTATATCTCAACGCACTGGTCGTGGTCCATTAACAAAAGGATGGGCACGTAAACAACGTCCAATAATGACTACATATAAAGTTGTTACCGTATATTTTAAATGGTTTGGTCTACAAAATCGTGTTGAATCTGCAATTATGAATTCATATCCACGTTTATTTGTTAAATTTCATCGTAAGTTTTGTATTTTACGTTGTGTTTTAAGCATTGCATTTTTTTAGGTGAAATGTTTTGTTGGATTGATAGATGGTATGATCTTAGCCTTGAAGAAGTTCGTGCATTTGAAGAAGAAACAAAAGAAAAATTAAAGAATCAACTTGAAGAAGGTAGTATTAAAGGGATGACGGCAGCTGCCGAAGAAGGTGGATCAGAACGAAAGAAATCTGAATCAGATTCTGATTGAATTTTTTTTAAAACTGATATAAAGGATATATAATATGTATGTATAAAAAATAAAGTATGTAATTTTAATTGATTAATAAGATACTGTAGTTTGAAACACAAACACCATTTTTTATAAAAACCACAAAAGTTTTAAATTCTTTATTTTCTGTTTTAAAAGTTTTTTAAAATATAAAATTTAATTAATTTTTAATTTTTGCGCTGACAAAAAAATTTCTCATTTCCTTTATAATTTTTTATACTTTTAGTTTGTATTTATATTGTTGTTATGTAAAAAAGAAAGAATAAGTTTCACATATATGCTTTAAAGCCATTTCTGTTAGCTGCCCCGCTTTCTGGCGCCTGTAACAACGACAACAGCAGCCGCATCAGAGTAGGTAAAAAAGCTTTTTTTTTGATGAAATTAAGTTAAAAATTGGTAAGCAAAAAGTAACACCTTTTTTTGTAATCAATTTTTTTCTCTCTCTCTGCTTTCGTATTTTAAAGCAATAAAGAAAAAGTGTGTATTTTCTTTTTTGAAAATAAAAAAACAGAAGAATATTTTCTTTGATGCATTAAAAAATAATGTGTGTTATATGTGATTTTTTGGTAATTTTTTTTGGGTTGTCGACTTTGTTTGTTTTTCTTATCTTTTAAAAAAATGGCGTGTTTTTTCTATAACTGTAAGCTTATTTCTTAGGCTACGTAATTTTTTTAGTTGTGAGGGATATGCTATATCCAATTGTCTTCTTTGCTTGTTAAGAAACTGATAAGCTTCAGAATTATAATTGCTTTTTGAACATTAAAAAGCGCTCTGAATTTGAACTCGCTTTAAGTATACAAATTCCAAACTTTTTCCCTGATTATTTTTCAAACTGTAATAAAATGATTAAAATTCAAATAATTCAATTTTCTGAAAATTTATTTTCTAATTAATATTACTGTCTGTTTCATCGTTCCCTGTTTTTCAAAGTGAACCATGAAAGCAGATGGTTTTTTTTCTTGCAAAAAAAATTATTTCCTTTTTTGTTCCTAGAATTTCTGTTTTTTTTAGTGATGACACAAAAATTTAGCGCCTTGTGTCTACTTTTATGCCGCTTTTCTTTCTTTTTTGTTTTAAGAAACGTCATTTATAAAATTTTTCTTTAGTTAACATAGCAGAGTAATTTTATTATTGATATGGGAAGACTTATGTGAGGTTAAAAAGTGCGTTTTAAAACAAAATAAACGGTTTATCATTTAATTTAAGTAAATCAACATTTTTCACGAATCCGTTTAAATAAAAAACGTTTACCTTTTTTGTAAAGCTTTTCGGCATTCGTTTTCGCACGATATATAACGCTGTTTTTCAACTTCGAGGACCCCTGTCCGTTTTGAACTTGCACCCCACTTAGATTGATTTTTAAGGGTTTATGATGTGTATTTTTATACACAAAAATACTTCAGATAAAACAATTTGCCGGGTGTAGCTTCAAATAAATTGTGAGATCAAAAAAACTGCCAAAAATTGGCAGTTTTTTTGATCTCGAAAATTTGATATTTTCAAGCTCGTGTCTCAGAGTTTCCAAATTTGATATGGGTCCAAAACCCTTTCCTTTATTATTTTTTAACACATATTTATATGTGTGCAAAGTTTCAAGTCGATACGATTAAATTGAAATTTCGTCGATGGACAGATTTTTGATTTTTGCTCGAAGTTTAAAAAAACATCGTTATATTGATAGAACTTGGTTAGACGAGGAATTCCGGAAGTTGCATAATCAAAATAAAAAAATAACGTCAAATGTGAAAATGTCTTTGAGTTTTAAGTTTTTACATTTACCAACAAATTATAAGTTAATATTTGGATCCTTTTTACAACCACTATAAAAACTAATAACATTTACACTGCATTGGTTACGCGTTTTGTTTTTCACATTCAAGACACAAATTTGTACTTTTGCTCGTAAAAATTAAAAAACTTTATTAAATAAAAAAGACAAAAACTTTTGTTGTTAAATAAAATAGCAATGAATTGTATCCGATCATTTTTATTTTGACTCCCTTTTATGAAATCAGTCAGATTCTAGTAAAACATTATTAGTCAGTTTGTTCAAAAATTTTTATTAACTATTGCTTTTGTTCGTTTTTACCCTTAAAAAAGTTACACTTGAAAAGGGCACTGTTTTTTATTACTTACTTTTTCCAGAAACACAATAGAAAGTGAAAGTACATTTTTTGATATTTGTTTGTGCCAGAAAATTGTTAACAACAAATGTTTTCAACTTTTACAGGTTAAAAAAATATTTTTGCTAAAAATATTAATAGTTTCACTTTTATTGTGTTTCTGGAAAAAAGTAAGTAATAAAAAACAGTGCCCTGTTCAAGTGTATGTTTGGTTTGGTTTTAAATTTGGATTGGCTTGTAAAAATCCAATTTTTCTTTTGTTTAATTTTTTTCCTTTAACGTTTAATTCTCAAAAACGTTTCTTGTTTTTCAAAACCTTTTATTTTAAATTTTACAGCACTTTTGATTTTTTTATTATTTGCATTTTGTAAAAATGGGTAATTGTGAATCGTCAACCCATGACAAACAAATTCATCCAGCAAAAGATGTTGTCCCATTACCCGTGCCACCGCATAATCCATATGAAAATGGAAATGGTGATTCATTACAATCTCCACCGCCGCATATTTCTGATTCAATTAAAGGTGGTCCAACATTTTCATTGGAGCCATCAGCTTTTAGCATCAGTGGTGGCACAAATCCATCCGGATTAAATAATGATTGGTCAAATGTTAAAGATGCTTTAAATCGAAATCGACAAATTGAAGAACAAATTATGAAAGATCATCGAAAACTTGAAAAAGTTATTAAATTGCTTCTTTTAGGTATGTTTCAAATTTATAGTTGGATTTATAAAATCCAAATAAGATTTCATAAATCCGGTTGCATCGATTATTTATTAAAAGAACTTTTTCAATTCACCTGCGCCTTTTAAGGCATCATTTAATTACAATTTAGTTAACTGCATTTTCAAACAGAAACAAAAATTTTGTTTTTAAGCACAAAAGTTTTACTTTTAAAATAATTGGTTTTTTGAACTCATGTTACCCCTTAAAAACAGTGAAAGAAAAAAAGTTATGATTAAATTATATATTTCATTAAATTTTCAAAATTCTAAGAACTGAAAAAATTGAAAAAAGTTTATACACAAATTTTTTTATAGGTCCAGCAGAATCAGGAAAATCAACAATTTTAAAGCAAATAAAAATTATTCATTTACATGGATTTTCAATGGCAGATTTAGGAGAAAAAAAACCGTTAATCTTTCGAAATATTTATGAATCAATTATTCAATTAATTAAAGGCGCACATTCGTTAGGCTTTGAATTACCTGCAAATTTACAAGTTTGTTTTTTTCGTTTTCGTTTTGAGACTTTTTACAGAAATCTTTCTTCTTTAGACAGATATTGATACATTTTGTTTATTTTTTAATGATTATCAATTTGGTGATCAAATGGAATTCCCAAAAACTATGTATCCCGTTGTAAAAAGGATATGGGCAAATGAAAGAATTAAAGAAGTTTATGCACAAAGGAGTGACGTATATGTAATGGATTGTGCAAAATAGTAAGCAAAAATTTGTTTGTTTTAGTAAATTAAATCCTTGTAGTTTTCTTGAAAATCTTGATCGAATATGTAGTGAATCATATATTCCAACGACTTCAGATGTCCTTTATTCTCGACAGCAGACTGTTGGAGTTTCAGAAATTCGATATAATTACAAAGATTTGGAATTTAGAATTTTTGATGTTGGAGGACAAAAAAACCAACGAAGAAAATGGATTCATTTATTTGATAATGTTACCTCAATTGTAAGTTTTTAATTAAGAATATTTTATTTTCAAAAAACTGAAAACAATGATATATTTCAAAACAGTTTTTGGAACAATTTTATTTTAAGAAAAGTTAATGCAATGCTCGGTTTCGAGTCATCACCATTTTCAAAATAGTATTTTGAAATGAAACGAAAGAATCACCATCTAACTTATTTGAGTAATTTTAAAAAAGTTGATGAAGCATGGGAATTTTAGTCACCAAAGTATTTTAAAAGGACATTTTTGAGTAATATTTTTTCTTTATTTAAAAATCTCGTAATATGAAATATCTCAAGGGAGAATGAGTCTATAATAATAAAAAAGAAAGCTACAAATTTTTTTGATAAACATTATTTTTGTGTCACAAAACACATTAAACATTTTTTTTATTTTTTTAAATGTTAAAACGAAAACAAATTAGAAATTGTTGTAGCCAAAGTTTTTCCCAAAACAAAAACACAAAATTTGCCAATTATGGTACACGTAATGTTACATCCCATAACTTTTCATTATTTGATGACATTTTCATGTTCATTCAATATTGCAATATTGAAAGAACATGAAAATGCCATTATTAATATTGCTAAACTCCCCTGCGATTTTTATTTGTGCCCTTTTTGATTACTATCAAAAAACGAAATATAATATTTCTAAAAATAATAATATTTGCACTTTTTTCAGTTTTTTATTGCTGCAATTTCTGAATATGATACTTTTATGAGGGAAGATACATCTACGGTAAATTTTTTTAAATTTCGAAAGTTAAAATTAAAAAAATAAATTTTTAGAATCGCTTAAAAGATGCGTTACATTTATTTCGATGGATTGGAAATAATGATTTATTTACAAAAGTTCAAATGATTCTATTTTTAAATAAAAGGGATATATTTGCTGAAAAAATTGGAAATGTTCCTTTAACTGTTTGTTTTCCAAATTATCGATGTAAGTTTATTTTTATCATAGTTTTGAAATTTTCATTCTAGTCTTACAACGAATTAGGTAAATAAAAATTAATTCGTTTTAAGAAATTAATTGTTTTGTTAAAAATTTTGTAGTTTTTTTTAAAAAAAATTTATTTATAAAAATAAAACCCGCTCTTTTTTCAGTTAAAAGTGATTATAAAAATGCCACGGCATATATAAAAAGAAAATTTGAAGTACAAATAACTGATCGAACAAAATTTATTTATACTCATTTAACATGTGCAACGGATACTGATCAAGTACAATTTTTAATGAATTCAATTACAGATATGATTATCGCAGAAAATTTTAAACAAACTGGAGTACTGTAATTTATTTTATAAAACAATTTTTATTCTTTTTTTTACGAGTAAAAAATTTCTTTGTCTGTCTTTTTTGATTTAAAAAAATTTTCATTTTCAAAAATAAATGTGTTAATAGAAAATCGATAGTAGCAGTAATATTTTTTACAGATAGTGTCATAAAATGTGCCACCAAAAAACTGTTCAATTATTATTGCAGTAATAACAACGCATCTTTTAAGCGATTTTATTTTTATTGCCAACTCTGATTTTATTTTAAAATTTTTTTATTTTTTTACAAAAAATAGTAATAATAAATGTTTTAATATAATATTTTTCTCTATAATAAAAAAAGACTAAAAAAGATAATAAATAAATTAAAAAAAGGTGAAAAAATAAAATCATTGCCCAAAGAAAAAAAAATTGATATCCAAAAATACATAAAAAATAACTGTTTTGTGTGATTTTTAAAAAAGCTTAAACAATAAAAACTATAGGAAAAATTTTTTTGCTACGAAAAAACCCATTTAAAAGATACGATAATAATGAAATACGATTGCTGCAAATTTTAATATTTGCTTTAATAAATTTTTTGGGATGGTTGAAAGTGATGAAATTGTGGAAAAATGTTGTTGGAAGATGAATTTTTGTAAATCTGTAAATTTTAAAATTAATTAATTTCATTTGGTAAAAACAATGTTAAAAAATTAAAAATTATGTTTGTAGTGGCCACTTTTGAAATATAAATTTTCGTTTCTTGGTCCTTCAACGAAAACCGTAATTTTGTAATTCAAAAACATTTGATTTGCCTTTTTTTAATTTTTTTGTCATTTTTTATTTTCAAATCCCTGTAACTAAAGAAAACCACAAAAATCCCAACAAACACTATTATTAAAAATTAATACTAATATTTATTTAACAATCAATCGTTTTTCTGTCATTTTTTTTCTGTTCGTTTTCCCCTACCATTAAAAAGTGCTGACCGACCCCCTGGTGACGCCACATATAATATCAGATCAGAAAAAAACTTTGATTTATGGGTTCCCTATTTTTTCTTTGAAACTAAAAAAAATGTCGTACTTTTTTTTGTAACAAATGATTCCTCTCTCAAAAAATTTGTATTCTTTTTCGGCCGTTGCTTTTCATTGGCAGATTTATTGCTTTCAAATCTTTTTTGTAAAGTCAAAAACAAACATTGAACTTGCCTGAGAGTTACAAAAAAAGATGGCGTTCTTCAACATTTAAAAAAATGATGCCATTTAAAAATTCTTTTTTTTGTCAAATATTTGTGTTCCTAAAAATATTGCGCATGATCCACTTTTTTGAACAAAAAAAAACGATCCATTTACAAAAATAATTAAATGAGTTCAAAAAAAGAAGGATTGCCGATCGCCGATCGCTCAAACACAAGTCAATCAAAATTTTTACTTTTTTCAAAAAAGATTCTTAAATAATGTGCTCCAGAAAAAAGGAAATCACGGAAGTGTCAAATTTGCTGCTGTTTTTTTGTAATTAAATAATTAAAATTTAAAAAATTAAAATAATTGGTTTGTAAAACACTGTATTTTTTCAAAGAATCAAAATATAAACGTTTTTAAAAAAAAACATGTTGGTTAAAACGAAAATTAAATTTACACAAAAAAACAAGACTAATAATTTTTTTGTCCAATGATTATTTCATTGCGTGCAAGAAAAAGCATATGCATTATTTTTACCCAAAATATTATTACCGTAATTGTTTTTCTGTATTGTAATATTCGATGGTACATTTTTGAATTCCTTGATTAAATTAAAGTTTTCTTTGAATTTTCTCAATTAAATTTACTGTTTTCAAAATATGCTACAAAAAATTTGTCAACAAAAACAATACAAAAATCGAATTTGCTCAAAATAAAATAATTTAATTAAATATATCCCACATTTTTTTTACATTTTATAAAATTATTTTTGTCAATAAAAAATGCTTTTAGAAAAAATGCGCGTAATGCTTTTTAAACTTTTGTTACAAAAAAATATATTTTTTGCAAAAAAACTTGTTTTTTTTTTTGCTGTGTTTGTTTATTTTTGACCATTGCCCTTTTTTCTTTCGTTTTTTCAAGTAAGTACCTCTATTTTTTTCTATGATTCTTGGTTGGGCTCGATTTTTTCAATTCAAAAGAAAAGAGTCACTTGAAAAAAATTGAATCCAATTCTAAAATGAATGAACATGAAAAGTCTATGGGCAGAAAGAAAGGGGATCGTCAAACTCAAATAAATACAAAAAAAATTAATAATAATTGCATGTTGGTTATTAAACCCTTGGAAATCTAAAGAAAGATGGAATGCTGTTATATTTTTTTAAAAGTAATAATTTAATATTTGAATTTTTTCTTTTGCACTATGTAAAGATTAATAGTAGTTATTTTGTAAATAATAAAAAGAATTTTTTTTTACTATATAATTAATTGAGCCGGAAACGTGTGTGTGTACCGGTTTTTTTTGTGTAAGCAAAAAAAAGTCAAACTTTAAAGACTGTCAAAATTTTGACGTCAGCAGCTGCAGTAATAACAATGATAGATAAAAATTGTTTACAAAACTTTTTTTGTTTGATTGATCGATTTTAACTTTAAACTTTTTAGAATCAATGGTTTTACCACGAAAAAAAACTACAGTAACCCATTTTTGACGATGCTACAGTCCAATGAAATTAATTTTGAATCATAAAAATTATCGCTAATTAATTAAACTTAAAAATCTTCAACTCCAGTGAATAAAAAAAATTAACGTTTTTTTCTGCCTCATTAAATTTTCCTCCGCTTTTTACTCTAAATTTTTAATATACGAAAAAATGTGACCAATTTTTGCAACATTTAAAAATCATAAAAAAATCTGAAGCATAAATTTTAGTCTAATTTCTTTTTTGTTTATGGATTTTGGCAAATAAAAGAAGAATGAGAAACAATCAAATAAAAATAGAATCGGAAAAAAGAAGGAGAGGTGTTCGTTTGTTCGGTGTCAAGGCCGATGCATGCAAAACGCAAATGCCCCAATACAAAGGCATTCTTGCGTGAAAAAAAAAGTTTTTGTTTTTCGAATGACCACTACTAACACATTTATTTGAAAAACAAAGTAAAACTTACATTTAAAATAGAATTTAGCATTCATTATCAATAGAACTTCCGCTGCTAATACCAGAATCAAGTGAAGAAATTGGAACTAAAACTTCATCAACTTGATATAAAATGCCATTATTGTTATTATTGTTGTTATTAATTGAAGATGCAAATGATGCAACAACATCCGAAACAGCAGTTGGGGGAATTTCATTTTCACCCAAAAGTTTTGCCCTTTTTGGATCATCATATTTTGAATCATTTTTTGGGCGGCATTTTCTTTTCCTTCCAGAGCAACCACGAATTTTTTCAGGTTGTGGTGCAAGTGGAGTTATGGGACGATTGGGTGCAAGGGCTCGAAGTCTTTCAAGATCAAAAGATATCCTTCGTAAAATTTCATCCGTACAATTATGAACAGAAATTAAATGCCTTTTCATATTTCCTTTATAAACAGTTGTAAATTTACACCATGAACATGAATATGGATTCGTTGATTGTACAGCAACAGCAGAAATTTTTCCAGTCTTTTTTGCTGAAGTTGGAGTTGTTGAAGAAGGATTAAAACTTGTACATGTAGATTGATCAAATGGATGTAAAATGTTATTATTATCTTGTTCACATTCTGGCGAAATTTGATGATATGCTGGATTATCTTTTGTAATTACGGGTGCCATTGCAGCATAATGTTCTGCAACAGAATTTACTGTATTAGGGGAAGGTTGTCCACTTGAATTATTGGAGGATGAAGGCTTTGATGGTCGTTTAACGCATTGATTGACATGTCGACGAATATTTCCCTAAAAACAATTATTATAATAAATGTAAATAAATGAATCAGTTAAAATTTTTTTTTGTTTGATTAACAGATTTTTGGATGAATAATTTTAAAGGTATGCATGAATCAAAAGATTTTAAGCTATAGCTTGAAACAAATTTTGACAGTCGACTGTCAATTTTTGCAATGACCTTTAAATTTGACCTTTAACCTATTACTATCTCTCTCTCATTACTGCTGCTGTTACTATCAAACCCCCCAAAAACATGCACCTTCTTTTTTTGCAAAGAAAGGACTTGTTTCAAATTTTTTTCATTCATTCAAGTAAAAAAACTTGTTTTTTTGCAACAAAGAAATAAAAGTATTTCTTCTGCACTGACCAGAGACCATTATAAAAAAACTTGTCAAAAAAAAGGAACCCCAAAACACGTGTAAATTTCATGAAAAGCTTACTTTATAATGACTAATAAACCGATTACAATTTGGACAAATTGGTGAAATTCCACCTTCAAGTGAATTTGGATCTGGTAGAATATCTGATTGTCCAGTTGAAACTAATGTATCCAAATATGTTCGACCAATTATTTCACGACATTTTTCATTTCTTCCAATATGCCCTGTTAAGGATCTTCTAGAGGTATAAACACCTTTACAAGCAAGGCACATAACTCTTTCATCATCATTATTATCTCCATTTCCAAAAGTGTTTTGTTCATTTTTAGGAATTTTTGCAATCTTTCGAAATGATTCTGAAAATGCAGCTTGTGCAGAACGACCTGAAATTGCGGCAGATGTTGAAAGTTGTCGATTTTTTAAATCTGTTGGTGGCTCGGCAGAAGTTGAAGGAAATGATTGATCATAATATACTTGATAATTATATGGATATAAAATTGTATTATTTGGATCTGGATAGTTCTGTGGTGGTGGATAAATATTATGAAGTTGTAGTTGTTGTTGGGGATATGTTTGAGCTGGTGGATATTGTTGTTGTTGTTGTTCAGCAGGTTTTTCAGGTATTGGATATGCCCTAAAATTTTAAAAATTTTGGCATTAAAAATATTTTGCCAAAAAATAAGTAAAATACCATTCAGGTTGAGTTGTTGTAATTCCATCTGCAGATAACATGGCATAAGTTGATGAATATAAATCTGCGGTGCTTGTTGGAGCAGCAGAATTATTATTATTATTTGTATAATCTACATTAGTAGTAGCTGGAAGTTGATACGGTATTGTACTGTAAGGAGTTTGTTGAATTACAGAAGGTTGAGATTGTAAAATATTATAATTATAATCTGTTGAAGGATATTGATAATATCCAGTTGGAATAACAGGAACCTAAAAATTAACTGTAAAATACAATAATTAGGGGGCGGACATACAAATTCTTGTCCTGGTTTATATTCAACTTCCAATGGTTTAACCATCCCAATATCTTCGCTTGGGCTTGACAATAAATGTCTCAACATTTTTTGTTTAGCCTAAAAACGAAATTTTAATTAATGGTATAAAATACAGTAACAAAGAACACGAAAGAATGAAATCGATGTATTATCAAATGACCTCTTTTGTAAAAAAGTGTTTTTTCATCGATCAGTTTTTTTTGTTCAAAAAAAATTTAACAAAAACAGTTCACTTCAAAAAAAAAGATTTTCAAAAGGGAAAAAAGAATGGATTGCCAGTAGCAACAAATCTCTCTGACACTCCTCCTTTCGTGTTTGGGTCTCACATGGATTTGCCTTGTCTTTTTTTTCTAAATCTTTCTTTGACTATATTTGACCCTACCCTTTATCCCCTTTTATTTTTGCCGACATTTTTTTATGAATAGGGCCGGCAAAAATATAAATAAAAATTGATCTTGGGCTGTGATATACAATATATATACATACACATGGGGGATATGCATAGATTTGGATTTCAAACATCGCGCAAGAAAAAAAATATATTAAATAAAATCTAGGTGACCACCACTCTTCTACGACCATCACAAAAAAAATCGGTCGTCGTTCGACGCCAATGGCAGAAATTATATGATTTTTTTCAACCCTTATAAATTTTCACAAATGAGAGAGAGTTCGGTTTCAGAAGAAGAACACAGACACACCAAAAAAATTGCTTTTTTGGTGACAGAGAAAAAAAAAGTTTGGTGTAGAAAAAGAAAAATTGGATGTGTCACACGAAAATAAAAAAAGATGGGGTGCGCACACGCACGCCGCCGCCGATGCTCTGTTGAATTTTGCCCCCATCACTTTTTTTTATAACCATCAGAAAGGAAAAACGCGCAGTTGAAAAAAAGACACAGAGTGAGAGGGAAAGAGATAGATAGATATTTGGGGGGGGGGGGGGGGGGGGGGGATCGATCAAATCCCAATGACAAAAAAATATATAAAATAACAAACGGCTTTAAGGGGGAAATATGCGCGCAAGTAAAGCAAAAAGTGTATGTATGTTTATAACGTTGAGATATATTAGGGGGGGGAATGCTGTTGGTAATGATGTTTTGAAAAAGGGTAGAGAAAAAAAGTATTAGTGGTACTAATGTCAAAAATGCAAAAAAAAAAATAACCCAACTAAATCAACACAAACATGAAAGGTGAGCAGCATTCATCATCAACAAAAAGCAAGCCGTTCCATCGTTCATTTATATCCCCTCTCTTTTTCAATAACAACTCCACCCTATATCTCTGAGAAATAAAGTGAACATGAGACAGAAGGGAATGAAAGAGATATATTTACTGTTTGAAAGAGGGGTATCTCAAAACTGTCTGTTAGTGTCTGTAAAAAAAGTAGTCCAATGAAAGGTAATCCATTAAGTAATTTAAACTTTTTCTATAATAAAAAAAACATTAAAAGCTTCAAAAACTTCAAAATTTTATCAAAAGAAAATTTTTTACAAAATATCATTTTTGACTGATAAGAACCTTCGCACTCTTTTTATCAAAATCACAAAGTTATATTTTTATTTAAAAATATATAAATAAAAACACCGATAATACAAAAGTCAGTTATAAAAAGACTTTTGTTCGGCCAAGGCCGATCAAATAAATATAAACACACTTAAAAAAATTATTATCAAAAATGCGCCATCTTTTTTTTCGTTTTCAAGGGTCATTCAATACTGTATACAAAAATGTATGAATGAAAATCGATTATCAAAAATGCCAAACTTTTTTTTGCTGTTTGTTTTCCTCCAATTAGCTCGAACAACATAAAAAAGAAATTTTATTGGCAGTCGTTTAACAGAAAAATAGCAATGATTTATTTTTCTCATTGTTTTGCCCCCCTCCATTATTCATCGATGAAAAAAAATTGATGGTCGTAAATTACTTGAATAAAAAAGTATAACAGGAAAAACAAAAATAAAAGGTCAAATAATAAAAATGTCCGGTATATAAAAAAAATAATTAAGCCCATTTTCTATTTCGGACAATTACGATTCGAAAAAAAAATTGAGGTAAAAAATGTGACTTTCAATTTTTTTCCAAAGTATTTTTCACAATATGAAACTCGGTCATTTGGGGGTAATTTTCCAGCCCTTTCAAAAATAATAACCGAAAAAAGTAACCCTAAAATTTGAGTAAAAACAGCCTTTTTTAAAATGGATTTTGACGCTTTAGAAAAAAATATAGGATTATTATTATTATTATTTTGGCGGTTGGCAATTTGGATATTCAACTAAACTCAAAAATTTGAATCCATGCAGAAGAAAAAATAAAACATAAAAAAATTAAATTACATTAATAATCATAATTTTTAAATTAGAAAAAAAAGAGGGTCACTCATTGAAGAACGAATTCGAAAGAAGGGAGGGAAAATATAGATTCAAAACAATTGAAATCGGAATAGAAAAAAAAAGAGTTAACGAAAAACAAATGAAGTTTTTTTGATGAGAAAAAAATGAAAGTGGTGTTTTTACAATTATTATTATTTTAAAAATCATAAAAAAATACGATTATTTTTTTTGAACGAAAAATAATTTTATTGCAAAAAAATATATTGAAAACACATCTTTTTTTTTAAAAAATAGGATAAACATTCACTATACGTTCAACATGGACCCGGCACGAAAATATTATGGCTGCTTTCAACAATGTTGTAGATATTGTGAAAACAAAGTTTTGTTAAAATTTCATAGGTTATTAATTTTTTTTATGGGTTTTTATTTTTGCTTGACCTTATAAAACCTCTTAGGCAGCTTTAGAGACACTCCTGACAGGATAAGGATGTCTGGTTGCAAAGTTCTAACGTTTGCAAGATGTTGATCTATTTTGCCGAATATCTAAAAAAAAGCATCAACTTTTTTTTAAACACTTATTTATTTGAATAATATTATTTTTTGAATTGAGGATAAGATTTAGAACAAAAATAGGGGCTCATATTTGATAAATGACGACAAAAATCGCGAATTTTTTCTACATTTGTTTTTCCAATATAATTACACGTAATTTCAGGTGATTTGTTCTATAAAGATGCCGACTGTATCAAAAAAGAAAATAAAAAATCGCTTAAATTTGTCTAAAAATAATGTAGCGTCTTCAGTAACAAAAGAAAAAAGCTTTATGATCGAGGAATGTCAAAAATCAACATCTCTTTTGCAAGGAAATACATCCATTACATCATCATTTACTTCTTCTGTTATTTTGCCAAAGAAAGCTGAACCATCTCCAACAATTGTAACTCAAAAATCTACTAAAGAACCATCAATGCTAATTATAAGTTCAAAACAGTGTGACGAAAATGAAGAAAATTTAAGACCAATTGGTGAAGAATTTGATAAAGCTATTTTTCAACTTAAAAATGGTGTAATGACAGCAAAAGGATTTAAAACGTTTGAATTGTAAGTTATTTCATTTATTGCGTGTATTTAATTAGTTTGCTTGTTACAGTGTCAAGTCTGGAGACAACAAATGTAGAAAAAATTCGCGATTTTTGTCGTCATTTATCAAATATGAGCCCCTATTTTTGTTCTAAATCTTATCCTCAATTCAAAAAATAATATTATTCAAATAAATAAGTGTTTAAAAAAAAGTTGATGCTTTTTTTAGATATTCGGCAAAATAGATCAACATCTTGCAAACGTTAGAACTTTGCAACCAGACATCCTTATCCTGTCAGGAGTGTCTCTAAAGCTGCCTAAGAGGTTTTATAAGGTCAAGCAAAAATAAAAACCCATAAAAAAAATTAATAACCTATGAAATTTTAACAAAACTTTGTTTTCACAATATCTACAACATCGTTGAAAGCAGCCATAATATTTTCGTGCCGGGTCCATGTTGAACGTATAGTGAACATTTTTTTAAACAAAACTCAGAAAATGTGTTGTGTCTTTTTTTATTTTTGGACAAAAAATTGAAAATTGTTTCGAAATTTTTTGCACGGTTTTTTTAGGTGTGAAAAATGTTGTAACGAAAAAATATGTTAACTAATGTCGAAAGTAAAATAGCAAAAACATTAAAATTTTTTTGCTTAATGAAAAACATCACTAGTTTTTGAAAATAGGTGAGTAACAAAAATGTTGAAATTAGTTTAAAATTAAATTGCTACCATCGTTTTCAGACTTTTTTTATAAAAAAATAAAATAAAACTACAGTAAAACTTCAATATGTTTTTTATTTTAGGTAAACAAGTGACATTAAAAAGAGTAAATAAAATATAATAATTATGCAATATACCACAACAACAAAAACAACATCAATTAAATCCAATATATCCCCATATTTGGCCCTTTTTATTACAGCTTATTCAACACAAAAACAATATTTTTCTCCATTTCAACATAATATTTATATTCGCTCCGAAAACCATCAAATATAAAAACCTGAACCTTTAATTAGGATTTTGGATTTTTATTGACCTCGAAATTAAATCCCATTCTCCTTCTATCTTTTTTCTCCGCCGCTTTTGCAAATAAAAACATGAAAGGCGAAACCAAAACCAAAAACGAAAAATAAATATTTTTGAGGACATGAAAAAAGGGGATGGAAAAAATATAATTTAAAAGTATGATATATTTCAAGTTTGTAGTCAGTATTTTTTGGCTATTTCTTGTCCAAAAAAAGTTGCAGAATAAAAGCAGTAAACTATTTTTTTTTCTTCCAAGCTCCCAAGTGTCCTCGAACAAAAACTAAAAACTTTTTAATGGGCAACAAAAAAACGACGATGATGACGATGGGAGAAGGACAGCAGAAGGGGAGGACAACAACACCAACCCAAAAGCAGCAGCAGCGCGCAACATCGGTCGAACAACGACAATTTTTTTCGGCCAACGACATCGATTTGGGTGGAAGGCTATGTATTACTACGGGCTTTCCCCTTCTCAATTACAAATTAAAAATTTTTTTCGGGTGAGTAAAAAAAAGCTTAGGTTTTTTTCCCTTATGGTTGATGTTCCCCTTGTTCGATGTTTTTCTAACCCTGTTTTACATAATTTTGAATTACAAAAAATGGATTACAATTGTATCGATCAATTTATGATAATTACTTTTTTTATACCATAAATAAATTTTAGGAAATTGAACTTCGACAACATTGAAAACGACCCAAAAATTAAAAAAGGCAGCAGCAGCTTTTATGGTAATTAAAGCGAGTAAAAACAAGCAATAAATTGTATTAAAAAAACAATGCCAAAAATTGTTTTCAATTTTGAGCCATAAAAATTTTTTAAAAGTATTGAAACAACCGAAATATAATTAAACAATTTTTTGCAAACGATATATTTTCATTGGAGGCATAAAAGGAAATGAAGCTATCAAATATCCATGTTTTTAAAAATCTTTTTTTTGTATGATAGAAAAACATGGTAAACATTGAAATAGGTTTGGTGTGAAAAAATAGCGTGTAATCTTCAAAGTAATACGTATCTAAATCAATTTTTAAGATACATTGTTGCATTGTGTTATTTCTCATTACATTAATTTTAATCATTTTTAAAGGTCAAAATTTTATAACAAAAACGTTTCTTTCTTAAATACCTCTTTTTTATCCAACAAAGAATATTGCGTTTTTTGTAAAATCAACTGTTTGGTTTT
Organism: Panagrolaimus sp. PS1159; assembly: GCA_963922195.1. NCBI lineage: Eukaryota > Metazoa > Nematoda > Chromadorea > Rhabditida > Panagrolaimidae > Panagrolaimus > Panagrolaimus sp. PS1159. Next base: position 5,487,127 of record CAWUHW010000001.1, on the reverse strand, counting down.
TTTTACTGTTTCAAAAGCAGCAATAAAAACAAAACATAAAAAAAAAATTTTTTTTGCTTTTGTTTTTCCAGTCATGTGTTTTTGAATAGTTTCGAAATTTTTAAAAATTAATGCTTCGTTTCTGTGGGGCAAAAAACTCCAGGAAAGGTTTAACTGAATCAATTAAACCTTTTCAAAAATAAAATAAAACCATAGGTTAAAAACATATATTAATATTGGTTTTGAGCGATATGTTCTGTCGGATTTGGGGAGCTTTTCTCTTTTTCTTGAATCACCCTGTATATAATTTTTTATTCCAGTTTTATATTATTGGTTTATGTCCCACAGAAAATCTGAAACCCAAAAAACATAAATTTTTTTATATTTTCCAAGGATATTTACAGTATTTTTTTTTCAAATCTTGTAATTTTTATTGAAACAAAATGTTTGGTCAAATTTATGATGAATGGAGGAGATTCAAAAAATTTACCAATTTTGAAAGATTTTTTGTACCTTAAATTTTTAGTATTGTTTTTTTTGTGACTAAAATTTAATAAATTTTATTTTATTTTAATACAATAATATAAGCTTAGAAATTCAAAATAAAATATATTACAAATAAACTATATCAGTAAACAATTTTAAAACATTATAAAATCGGATTTTGATAAGAAAGATGATTTGCCCAAGCAAAAAGAGACATTGAAAAAACATAAAAAGAATGAACTAAAATATCAGGAAAATCATCATCATCTTGAACATTTTGATTTGCAGAAACTACAGTAGTACTACGAGGAATTAATTGTAAATCATCTGACGGAGGCAAATGTTCAGAAGTTTCATATCCAGTTCTTGCTAAAGGAATATTAACATTTGAAATAGACTGTCGTTGAGTTGAAGGTGAAAAAGGAAAGGCAGCAGATAAAGCTGTTTGATATCCGGATGATTTTGAAATTGCTGAAACTCCACGTCCAGTTCGAATAGACTAAAATTAACGTTTAAGTATTGCTACAGTAATGAAAACCTACAGAATTAGATCGGGCTGTTATCAAAGCTGTTTCAGTATTTCGTGGAGTAATTTCTCGACCAGTTTTTGTAGATAAAAGATGAACATTTGAAATTGATTGATGATGAGTTGAAGGCGGTGTTGAACAACGAGAAATGGCAGTTGAATATTCAGATGATGTTGGAGTTGGTGAAACTTCATGTCCAGTTTTCGTCGAAGGAAAATTAACATTTGAAATTGATTGCTGACGATTTGCAGGTGAATGATAAGAATCAGCTAGTAAAGCTGTTGAATATGCAGATGATTTTTGAGTTGGTGATAATTCGCGTCCAGTTCGAATACACTAAAAAGATTATATACAGACTTAAGTTACTTTTTATATATTTATATAAAAAAGGCTTACCGAATCTGCCAATGCTGGAACCAAATGCTGATAAACTTCGGATGTATGAGGAGTAATTTCTCGACCAGTTTTTATTGATGGAAGATTATCATTTGATTGATATCTATTTGAAGGTGAAAGAGGTGGAGAAAACTTTAATGCAGTTAATGTTTCTGCTGAAATTGAAATTGCAGTCTTTGTTAAAGGAGATCGCGCACGAGAAAATGGACGTTCAAGAGTAAGTGGAGCTTTTGATTTAGGTAATCTTTTTCCACGATTTCGAAGTTTTTGTACAATTGATTCAATTTGATCCATGCTTACTGTAGATAAAGTAACAGATGTTCCAATAATATCATTTGTATTATTATATGAATTTTTATTTTGAATTTTAGAAGTAGCATCAATTCCAGAGAACGTTGATTGATTTTTTGATGGAAGTTGAGCCATTTTTAGTATTATTCTTTTGGTTGATTATTGAGTACAGTAGATTGATGAAAAGCGAAAGAGAAATATCGAAGTATACTTATAACATGGAAAAAAGTCAAAGACCTTTTGCCAAAAATTTTCTCCAGCTGTAAAATATTTTTTATAATTTTTTTTAAAATTTAATTTTTTTTAGTTTAAAAATTACTTAGTTTCAGTATTTTCTGACAATTTTTATTTTTTATTGTCAGAAAATACTGAAGCAGTTAAAATTGCAAACTATTTCTGAAACATTTTTTTTAGTTTGTTTTTATAAAAATATTATAGTTGTAATCCGTACTCTTTTTTGCACAGTTACTGTAGATCGATTATTTTTCATTTTTTACTCTCGCGTTTTTTTCCTTTTTTTTCATTGCAAAAAATGCGAAATTTCGAGCAAAAATTTTATTGACAGCGAATTCACAAAGTTTTGATGTTTTAGATTTGATTTCTTGTTACTCAAAACCTTTGCAAACATTTTTATCTGCTTTAAACTATGACAAGGTAAGTCTTTATAAAGCGTGTTTATTACGGGATAAAATTAATAATGCCATCCATCATTTTAGGAAAGCTGGCAAAAAAGAAAAATGCAAATATTGCTCTCGTTCTTATGTTGATCTTGCTGGCCACATTCAACGACAACATCCAGATAAAATCCAAGATGAAGCTACTGATGGTGGTAACAAGTAAGTCGTTTTACTTTTATGTTTGTTTTATATATTGTTACAAATTATTATATCATTCTACTCCAAAGGATTCATTAGATCTTTTTAGTGAAAGAAAAGAACAACTTGCTGATGTAACTGATGAAGAAGTTGGTGATGATAAAATTTCTACTGTAAGTTTTGCTGACTTATTCTTTTTTTAATTCTATATTTTTTAGGATGAAAGTGATCAACCTATCACTAATTCTAATCAAGCTAATACTGTTTCACCAAATTACCATGTTGCTGAACAAGATGAAAGATCTATTAAAGTATATTCTTTAAATCCTTTAATGTGTTTTAATTTCAATTTTTAGAAACCAGAACTTAGAGCAATTTTTATCGATGATACTTCTTTATCTTTACATCGTGATGGAAATGCAGGAGTTGTTGCTGGTGCTTCATCAAAGATAAAGAATTTACAAAATATATTATTTAGCGGTGGTCGTCAACCACCAAAACCTGGAGATAAGCCTCGTCCAGTTACAACAATACTTGATTATACTTGTCCTGAAAGTGATAAAGAAACGCCAAATGAAAAGGAACTTGAGAAGATGAGCCATCCACAGCGTGATCGACCTCGACAAGCTAATAAAAGGCCACCATCTAGGATGCCCGTGGTAAGATTGTCTTTCATTTGCCAATTTTTTTCGTACCTTTTTATTTAAAGCTAACATATGTATATTGTTTTTAGATTACTTCTGATTCAGCAAATTCTGTTACAAATGGTATTTCAAATGGATCTGCAATTACAAATTTTCCTGTAAAAGATTCTCCACCAGTTGTTACTCAAAAACCAGCCAATACCAACAAGAAGATAAAAACCGCGCCAACAAAGGAACCTAAATCAGCTTATACTCATACTGAAACTATTCTTAGTAAGTGAAAATGTCTTTTTTACAATTTTTACATTTTTTCCTTTTTTTTAGCACCATCTAAGAAACCTTTTTCAGTTTTAGCTGAAGCAGCGATGGCTTCTTCTTCTTCATCTCATTCATATTCTCCAATGCCTATCGTTTCTGACGATGAACCATATTCTGCTAAACGTTATAATCAAATGGCAAAAACTTTTAATGAAATGTTGAAAGATTTCAATACAATACCCGTCGATACTTTGATTCCAGCGCATGCGCTTTTTATGTGCGCTCTTCTCGCGAAAAGATTTGCGACTGAAAAAAATTCTCCAACGAAAATCGCATGCGCTTGGAATCAAAGTATCGCCGCACATTGTAGTTTGAAACAAGATTTCATTAATATAAGACGACTATAAATAAAAAATTTTCAAACTGATGAAAAAACATTAAAAATCATGAAATTTTACTCACTTTTAAAAAAAATGCTGTTTTTTAAGTGATTTTACTCATAAATAAAATTGACGAGCTGAATTTCAGAAAATGTTGCATTTTTCAGTTGTTTTACTCATAAATAAAATTAATGAGTAAAATTTCAGAAAATATTGCATTTTTGAGTTTTTTTACTCAAGCATTATTTGGGTAAAATTTTAGACCAAAATTTTTTACCCATTTTTTTATGGGTAAATTTTTTAACTCTTTTTTTTTACCCATTTTTTTATGGGTAAATTTTTTAACTCTTTTTTTTTACCCATTTTTTATGGATTGCCACGCATTGGATTCGAACTTTTGACATTTTTTCAAAGTCTAAAGTCTTAACCGCTGCGCCATAGCGTCGATCACATTTTAGTTTCATTTTTTGCTTATAAACAAAAGGCGTTTGTGACAAAACGCCAAGAGAGAAAAAAAGGTTAAAAAACGCTGCTTTTTGTTGTTTTTTTTTGTATTGTATGTTATTTATTTATTATTAATTAATAATTAACAATAAATAATGTTAACGTTTTAATATTTTTAAAGTGATTTTGTTTAATTTTTAAAAAGACTTTTTAATAATGCATTTTTCAAGTTTGTGGCGATTAACCTTTTTTTCTCTCTTGGCGTTTTGTCACAAACGCCTTTTTTTTATAAGCAAAAAAAGAAACTAAAATGTGATCGACGCTATGGCGCAGCGGTTAAGACTTTAGACTTTGAAAAAATGTCAAAAGTTCGAATCCGATGCGTGGAAAATATGAAGCAAGAAGTTCAACAATTACGTAATCAATCATTATGCTAAAAACTGATAAATTTCTTATTATTGGGGGTTTATATCTATCTTTGTATTCAAATCTCTGCCTCGCCGATACAAAACCAGTCATTTTTTGTGGAAAACGTTTTTCTTTTTTTCTCACTGCATTACGGTGATTGATTTTTTTTTTATGCTTTTTTTCTGTTTCATATCTTTGTTTTAATCATTATTACTTTAAATTGTCATATTTTGCCTTTTATATTTAACCTTTCACTTTTTAAGCATTGTTTAGCTAATGTTGTGTAGCTTTAGCTTTTTTATATTGTTATATATATATATATATCTTTAAAGTATGCTTAATTCAACTTTAATTTTTTATAAATATATTTACCATTTTTATTGAAATATAAACGTTCAAGAGTAAGTGGAGCTTTAGATTTAGGTAATCTTTTCCCACGATTTCGAAGTTTTTGTACAATTGATTCAATTTGATCCATGCTTACTGTAGATAAAGTAACAGACGTTCCAAGAATATCGTTTTTATTATTACATGAATTATTTTTTTTAATTTTTGAAGCAGCATCAATTCCAGAGAACGTTGATTGATTTTTTGATGGAAGTTGAGCCATTTTCAGTCTTATTCTTTTTGCTGATTACAGAGTACGGTAGATTGATGATAAATTAAAGAGAGAGAGAGAACAAACGCAAGGTTCAAAGACGTTGTATTTCTTATTTACAGTTTCTAATCGGCTTGTCAAAATTTTTTGCAAAATAAAATTAATAAATTATTTTATTTTAAAAAATTACATTCGAATTTTGAACAAAAAAACATCGAAGGAACATGGAAAAAAGTTAAAGACTTTTAGCCAAACATTTTCTGAAAATGTAAAACTTTTTTTATAAGTTTTAAAATTAAAATTAAAATTTTTTTAGTTTAAAAATTATTCAGTTTTTGCAGATTCGTAAATCAAAGGAATTCTCAAAAAATTGTTTTCAACAATGTTAATTTTATCTCTGCTTTCTTGGTATTCAACAAATATGTAAAAATGGTAACTTTCACACCAATTTACATACAAATTTACATATTTCAAAACTTTCTATATATACTCATCTGATCAACAAATGTTTATTCATTTGTATTTCAACTGCACAAAGGTGGAAGGCGGCGGCTGCGGTGAAAAAAGAAAAATGTCTGCTCATCCTCCTTCTCCTCGTATGCATGAAATGGTTTGTGAACTTATTGGTAAAGAATATTCCGCAGAACGTTTATATGAATGTGGCACAGCTGATTGCATTTTGACTTCATCAAATGGATACAGGTAAACCTTTTTTTAACAAATTTATTACTTTAATTTGTTTTATAGTTTATGGGCACATTATTCATTTATTGTTGATCGGTTGGGTTCTTCTGCAGTTTTACCATTACCGAATCAACAAAATCAAATATTTTTACCATTATCTGATTCTGCTCTCCGATTACTGATTGATTTAATATATCATCGAAGGCCACATATTTTAATTGGTCTACTGGAATTAATTGATTTTGGTGTTGCATGTGGATGGTTGCATTTTGTAAATGATTTACTTACACATGGCTTTGATGCAATTGAAATTGATGGTTTACCTCGATGTTGGATGTATGCACGAGAACAAAATCTTCAATGTGAAATATTACTTCGTCAAAAAATTGGTGATTTTGCAATTTTAATGATTCGTGAAATAAATTCTCGTGCTTGTAATGATTTACTTTCAATTCCAGTTGCAGCTGTTATTGATTTAATTGGTGATGAACAAGTTTTTTGGCCAAATGGTAAATCATGTTTAGAATTTATATTTGCTTGGAGTCAAAGAAATCCTCATGCTGCAGTCGATTACTGTAAACAACTTTTTCAAGTTATTCGATTTAAAAGTCTTGCAGAAGTTTGTTTTGAAGTTTTTTTAACACTTTTAATTGTTCTTTTTAGAGTCGTGAATCAAGAATTGAATATCAAGCATTCTTTCGTCGATTTGGAATGAGTGAATCTGCAGTAAATGATGCAACAACTATTTTTTCTTCAATGAAACCTCGAATTCCACGGTCTTTACTTGTTTTTATGGGTGGTTGGATAGATCGAAAAGCATCAGAAAAAGCATATTATTATGATTTATCTGCAAATAATTGGGCACCAATTCCAAAACTTAATTTACCTGAAAAGTTATCATATTTTAAAGGTCATATGGTTAATAATGTAAGTGATTTTACTGTATTTTTTGAAAGATTGCTGTAACAACTTTTTTCAATTTATAAAAAAAATTTTTTAGAAGCTTTATGTTGTTGGTGGATTCAATGATGGAAATTTTCGAACTGGAGTTTGGTGTTATAATTTTTCTTCAATGCAATGGGAACCTTGTGCAGCATTGAATGAAATAAAGTATGTTTTTTTTGTTGTACACTAATGTTTATATTCTTTCTATTTTTAGAGGATATTTTGCTGTTGCAACATTACATAATTGCATTTATGTTATTGGTGGATCAGATTCTCGACAACGTTGTACATCTTTTGATTGCTATGATACAATTACAAATACATGGAAATCTTTGCCATCACTTTCTTCTGGAAAATCTGATGCTGCAGCTGTTGCATATAAAAATCGGATATGGATTATTGGAGGTTTTGATGGAACTCGAACTTTATCACGTGTTGAAGCATTTGATCTTTTAACTGAAACTTGGACAGATATGTCACCAATGGATCAACAACGTTCTGGACATTGTACCGTAATATTTGATGACAAAATTTATGCAATTGGTGGATTTCAACATGGTCGTTCAACAGAAACTGTAGAATATTATGATAGTGGAAAATGGAAACCTGCTCCGCCAATGCATACTCCACGTTCAAATTTTGATGCCATTGTTGCTGATGGATGTATATATGTTATGGGTGGACATGTTAGTGAAAAATCTATTGGAAATTGTGAAAAATTTGATGGAAAATCTTGGACTCCAATTCATTGCTTACCTAAACCAATCGCTGCTGGCAATGCTGTATTTATTGAAAAGCCTCCACATATTGCACAACTTTTATGTCGTCGTTCTTGAACAACTTTGTATATTTTTTATTTTTATCTGTAAATTGGAAAAATAAAATACTGACATTTTTTTTGTAAATTAATTGAAAAGCAAAATAATTTTTATTGTGAATGCAGGGCTATGTTGGGACTGGTTGATGGTGAAGGAGATGGAAGACGATGTTGGTTGACATTCTCTTCACTTATGGGCTATCCCGATGTTACATAATACAAAAATCGTGGTTTTTTACCACACCTACCCATCAGCATCAAAGGATGAAACATCAAAGGGTTTTGCCGACAAAATCAAAGCGGTGTAATAGTTCGCCAACCTCACTCACCCAACAATTGCATTACGTAACATCTGGACAACTCCTTATATACTTTCATAAAGGGGTGGAGCATTGAATGTTGGAAAGAGAAACAACGGATGCAGATGCTTTCTTCTTCTGTTGAGCGTTTACAAACGTAACTTTTTAATATTAACTTTTTAAAAGTTTTAATTCACAATTATTTCAAACTGTCTCTGTATTTTCTTTTGCTGTTTTTTTCAAAGACATTTAGAAAAAAATCCATTAAAAACACTGTTTTAATTTAAAACAATTTTTAACAATTCTTTGAAGTTTTTAAGTTAAACTTCTTTGAAGCCAATTGTAAAAAAAGTAATCTCTCTTTTTTTGTTTGTACATAAATGTATTTTGTATATTTTCTTTTTTTTGCATCTAACATAATATTGTGCAATCGATAATACACCTTTAATTTCATACACCTTTATTTCAAAGGAAAAAAGAGCTATAAAAAGCAGCAGTAAAAAAAGAAAAATAAACACTTCAGAGAAAATTTATTTTTAAAAATGTCTGAGGAAAAAGCTGCCACAGAATTGAATAACGATGGTTTTGATTTATCTCAAAAAATTGATGATTATTCATTTACTTTTCAATGGTTGTTGGATTCTTTAAAGGAAAATGATATAAAATTTCGAGAGGGTTATGGAAGCAGAAAAATTGAAAAGGTAAATTTTACATTTTAAAGAAAGAATCAAAGTATAAAATTCATTTTTTGTTCTTTGATTTTTTTGTTGCAGATTTTCTGTTTCTTTTTTTTTGCGCTGATTTAAAATTGAATTAAAAAGGTAAATAGTGGATCAGATTTTAATGAAAAATGAATAAAAATGGATTTATTACCTTTCCAAAAAAACTTTTCTTTCTGCAACATTGAGAAATGTTTGAAGTTTGAATGCGCAGTTGCAAATCACTTATAAGATCAAGATATTGGATATCGTAAATCTAAATTTGATCCCAGTCATAAAATTTCATTTTTTCTCTTTTTTAAAATAAAAAGGGTGCTAGGACAAAAAAATAAAGACAAAAAAAACCAGACAAAAAAAGTATTTATCAAAGGCGGCAATAAAGCGGCACTTTGATAAATATTTTTTTGTCTGGTTCTTTTTGTCTTTATTTCTTTTGACCGTTTACCACTTATAAAGGGTCCATCCTAAAAAAAATTTATTATGACAGAACCTGAAAATCTGGGATTTATTTTCAAATTTTCAATTCAAAAAGCCCCCTAAAAAACAACTAATTAGCTTTATTTAGTGCCAGATTTTCATGTAAAATCAAAAAGAGCAACTTTAATCCACTGCAAAAAAATATACATTTTCAGATTACATTTTCCGATGTCTCAGACGGACAAGGCTTCTTTTCTGCTGTTCTTCGATTTATTATAACTTTTACGGATTCAAAAACAGATTTTTATACAACAGTTCTAAAAATTCCTGGAACTGCATCCTTTCGAAAAGCAAATTCAAAAAGTGGTGGAAATAATGAAATTTTTGAAGCTGTTGCAAATGTTGCAAGCATTCATAAACATGAATGTGATTTTTATGCCGAAATTGCATCAATCTTAGATATTCCAATTCCAAAAGTTTATAAAACTGTTGAATTAACATCAGAACAAGAAGGTTGTATACATATGGAAGATTTGACAACTCTTGGAAAAACGATGTCATATTTTGAAAGCGTAAATTTGACGCAAATTAAATGTTTAATTCGAAAATTGGCACATATGCATAAAAGATTGTTAGAAACAAATGAATCAAAGTGGAAAAATAAATTTATGAAACATCGAAAAGGATTTTCAGAAATTACAACATTTTTTGGGGATTTAGTTGAGCCATTTTTGCAAAAATGTAAACGGAGAGGTTAGTTTTTAAAAGGCATAGCTGAAGTGAAGTCAGGGTTGAACGGGGCCGTGCCTGGGTTGATCTTGTCAATCAGAATTGCCCTCAACTCCGGATTGATGTCGAAAAAAAATTTGAGCTGAATATTAATTTTGAGATTCAAAATTGTATTAATCAAAAAACGTTTGCATAATTTCAGAAGCCTTTGAACCTTTTCTTGAAAAATATCGTAAATTTGCATTTAATAAAGATTATATGATTTACGTCCATCAACAATCATATCAAGATTTGGGACTTAAATCTGTGATTGTTCATGGTGATATAAAATCTGGTAATATTTTATTTGCCATCGATTCCAATGGCGATCTTCAAAATGAAATTGCTGCAATTATTGATTGGTAAAAAATTACTACCTTTGACACAATTTAAAACATTATTTTAGGCAAGTCCTTCGAGAAGGTTCACCAATGTATGATTTGGCATATTTTTTGGCACATAATGCTGATGGAGTTGTACGTCGGCAGGCTGAAACTTTTGCAATTGAATATTATTACAAATGTTTGGTTAAAGAATTTAAAGGTGATGAAACAAAAGTTCCATACACAATTGAACAGCTTCAAAAAGATTACAATTATGTATTTTTAACTCAAGCATTTTTTATTCCATTTTTGGCAGTTTTTATGTTTAATGGAATTGAATGCAAAATTAAAAATCAGGGAATTAAAGATGCATTCTTTGATTTTATAACTTTAAAATCTATACATGCTTTTGAAGATGCTGATCGACTTTTGACAAATGAAATGAAAGATGTTTTTGAAAAATATAATTATTAATTTTGATTTTTGTTTTAATATGTGTGTGATTTTTTAAAGGTACAATTGAACTTTCAATTAGGGATTCGTTATTCAGTTCATTTGCAAAAAGATTGCAGCAAAAAACTATCGCTTTACAAATGTTGCGGATGTAGTAATTTAGCTATTATTGTTTTAAAAACCATATCCACAACATTTAATAAGCGATATTTTTCTATTGCAACATTTTTGCAACTGAACTGAAAAACGAATTCGTACTGAAAGTTCAAGTGTCTCCCTTTAATGTTTAAAAATATGTATAGTTTTTTAAAATAAAAGTTGCAATCAATTTTCAATGAATATTTTTAATTTTTATTGAAAATTATTGATATCTCTGTCAATTAAAAAATGGATTATGAGTAGGTGATTATTGGTTTTTTCCAAATAAATAGCTATTCATCAGAGGTGTAAATTGTGTAACTGATGGAAATCCTGAAAAACTTCAAAAGAAATGCTTCGAATATTTTGTTGAATGTTTAACAAAGAAAAAATTTGTAACAAAAATGGATTGAAAAAGAATTTTTCCTAAAAGTTATTTCAAAATTGACTTGTAAAAAATCTCAAAATTTTTAAATTTTATTGTTTTCGTATCATTTATTTGCTTGTTTTTTGTTTATATTGCTGTTTGAAATTTTGGATTTTTAAAAATGATAACACCTGAGTTTTAGAACATGTAAATGTTGTCGAAAAAAGATGGTAATGTGCAACAATGATTTTGAAAAAACTTTTTAAAAATAACCATTTTATTATTGTCATGAAAATTGCAAAAAACAAATCTTTTAAAATAAAAGATACAGTATACAAAAAGAAAAATGATACAAGTATATACAATTAAACTTTTTTTTTTATTATAAAAAATAATAATACTCGTAATTCATTGGAAATATTGGAAAATTAAAACAAAAAAAATATCTTTTAAAGATAAAAATTTTATGCAACTGCAGTCATAATTGAATGATTTGCATTTGGATTAAAAGTTGTTGATTGAATGCCATAAAAATCTGATTCATTTTCTTCTTCATAAATTGTTGGCATTGGATGAAAGCTTGATGAAGAAGCCGAAGAGCGACGGCGTTGACGGCATTGTTTTCGAACTTTTTCATTGGCTTTTGATTCGGAAACTGTAAAAGATATGGAGTTAATATTGTTTAAATCTTTAGTAAAATATTACCTTTAAGAGACAAAATTTTAAGAATTTTTCCAAAAAGTGTTCTTTTGGCATTTTCGTCTTCTTTGGTTTCTGAAGTTTTTGAAGGATTTCGACGAAAAACAGAAAACGCATTTTCAAATGCTCCAGAAGAAGATTTTTTGGTATCTGAATGTTCGGCCGTTGAAGCTGAATCATTCATGTTTCCATAGGCATCAAAGGAAGTATTTGCCATTTGAATATTTACTGCCATTTTTTAAGTTACGGTAGAAAAAAAGCAAAAAACGCAAAGATGCAAAATGTAAATGTGTATAAACTTAAAACTAAAAAAGAAAAAAAATTAACTTTTATGTTTAGAAAGGTCAAAGTAAAAAAACAGAAAATGTCACGCAGCTGAAAATTTTCAGCAAAAAAATTTTTCACGCAAACAAAAAAAAAATTTGCAAAAAAAAATAATTTTTAAATTTTTTAAACTTTTTTTTCCAAATAGAAATATTTTTAAGTTTCGATGTAAAAAATGTTAAAACCGAAAGGGTTTATATATATTTTATTTGGTCAGCAGCAAAAAAAGTGGGAGGGAAAAATACCTCAAAAGTAAAAAAACATAGAAAAAAGAATCCGTCTCAAAAAATGTCAGAAGCTCCGCCCTTTTGTTTTTGTCTCGAATGAATGAATTCCTTTCTTTCCTTCAAAAAAAGAACTTAAAAGAAGAGAAGAAAAAAATAGGGGGACAAAAAACAAAATCAAGTAAGAAAAAAACACCCGTGAAAAATCAGAAGAAAAGACGAAAAACAGTCTTTCAAAATACTGTCCTCAATTTTTTTGTTATTGTTTTTTTCCGTTTTTTTTCTTGTTTTGGAAGGAACCAAAAAAATTGATACAATTCTTAAAAAACATTGAAAATGACCAAAACTGATTCATTTTTTGTTTTTTAAATGTTGTAAACATTAAATGTACAAAAATTAGGATTTTTGATTTATGTTCAAAAATTTTGTTGTTTTAAAGATGTTTAAAATGTCTATTATCAGAAAACGTTTGAAAAAGAGAGAAAGGAAACCAAAAAAGGTCATAAATCTTTCGCAAAGGTCATTCAGTCAAAAAAACATTTTGTTGATAACTTTTTTAATTGTTGTTTTTTTGCAAGTTTGCAGATTAGAGAGTAAAATAAAATCGGCGCTATAAGCGTGATGCAAGTATATTCTATTTCTTTGATATGGGGAGAAGGTTAATAGATTAAATATATTGAGGAAGTGACCATAGGTGAAAGTACAAAAATTCAATGATATGAGGGTAACTGAGTTAAAGCATGCTGTTTATCACGTATAAAAAAATAATAATAATGATGTAAAGCAGCCTAAAAAAGAAGGTACCAAAACATGCTTTTTAGGTGCTGATATTTTTTGATAAGAATTATTCAAAGTTGAATAATCATGATTTCTATTAAAGCTGCAAAAGCTTTTCAATTTCTCTAGATACTTGATCCTTTAATCTCAAGAGGTCAGACGGATAAAGATCATATTTTTTATTTTCTTATAATCTTCATTAGTCTATCCACTTGAAATCAAAATCAAATATTTAGAGAAATGAAAGCTTTTAAGCTTTAATCAAAATCAAACTTCTTCAATTTTGAATAGTTCGTATCAAAAAAACAAAAACATCCAAATCCATTTGAAAAATTTGACAAATCAACTTCTAAAAAACCTTTAGCACTTAAGTATTTTAGCCTTTCTATTATTCTGAACCACATCCTATTAGATGTTGTATGAATGCGGCAATTGTCAAACCCTATCGTTTTATATCAACTAGTTCTTTATTTAGGTATCTGATAATAATTTGCGCAATTAATCTTATTCTGAACATAAAAATATTTTCATGGAATGTGGTATCTTTTGAAGATATATTACATTCCACGGCAGAAAAAAAAGTGATCTTTCGTTTTTCCCAAAAAACGCATTTTGACATAATCTAACCCATAAAAACACCCCCCATTCTGATAATAGCAAATATCCCCCTTTTTTCAAATTCAGGTTTTTGATAAAAATCAAATTTATCAATGAAGTGAACCTTTTTATCTGTTTTTTAAAAAAACAAAAACAAATATCTCTTTAAAAAAGCAGATTTCAAAACTGTTTTTATCCTTTTTTTTAAAAAATATGCTTTTTTGTTATTATTGAATTAACCGGAAAAAAAGAAAGAATAAATTTATTCAAACTTTTTTCAAAAAATGCGTTTCATTATGCCTTTTTTCTGCAAGAAAATGACTGATAAAAAAAAGTGGCATAAATTACCGTAATTGGAAAAAGACCACTCAAAAAGAGCAATTTTAAAGCCATTTTTTTCAAAAAAAAGAAATAAAAGTGAAAATCAAATATTTCCATTTTTAAATTTATCTCTTTTTTCTTCCTTAAAATGCCATACTTGATTCTGTTAAAAAAACGTTCAACGAGAAAACAGAAGGAAGAAGCATTTTTCTGGCTAATTTAATTTTGTTTAAAAAAACTTTTGAGGAAGTTTTTTTGGTAGAAAGAATAAAACACACAAAACAGAGCAAAAACTTTCAATGTAGTGTTTTTTCTATTGTTTATACAAGGCTTATTTGAGGGGGGATTAACAAAGACAAAAGATGTTAAAAACTTTTTTTTAGTCAGTCAAGGATGTTGTTTAAAGTCAATTGTTTCAAAGTAGCTTTTGTTTTACAAACATGCATATATAAATATAAGTCTCAAAAAACACGTGAGTGTCAAGTATGTCAAAAAACGTGAAAAGTTAAAGATTGCTACAACAAAACTTTTAAACATTTCCATGTAAGAGAAAGAAACACCTTGTATTTTTTCTATTTCAAACACGAACACCTTTTTTCTTTGATGCACGCATAATTAATAGACAATTTCTTTTTTTTACTGAAACAAATGCAACTTTTTTTTGCACATATTTAAAATTTAAGACTTCCGTGTTTTCAGATTTCTCAGAAAAAAAGCAAACTATACTTTTTTAGAAGAAACAAATGATTCTTTTTCAATATTCCCTCATTCTTTTCTCACTCTCACAACGAAAAACAAAACAATAAAAAGCTTTTTATTTAAAAATTCCTGCAATGCATCATTAAATGCATATTTTTTATGAGCCGGAAAATATAAAACTTAAATAAAAGAATGCTGCAAAAAAAGCAAATTTATCAAAGAAAAGCTGTTAAAATGAATCAAAAATTAATGTTAAAAAACATATGATAGTTTTTTTTGCGCGAGTTTAAATTAAATGAAAATCGGAAACGCATGCAAAAACAATTAACTAATTAATAACTTTGCCCCTATCGACCTTAACTAAATTCATCAATTTTCCCATGGGCCATGAGTTTAAAATGCAAAAAAACGGTGCTGCAAAAGTTATATTTTTTTAAAAAAAAGCATAAAAATAGAAACTTGTTTTTAAAAAAAATTTTTTTCAAACAAAGGGTTTAATAAAGTGTTACTTTTTTTGGTGTTGTTTTTGATTATTAAAGCTTTTTTCTTTGAAGTGAAAAAATAACAAGGTGGTGATTAATAGAAAAAAAAGTATAGGGGCCAAAAAAAGAGCAAAAAAAATAGTGTAGCGGGGAAAAATAAATGTTTTTTTTGCTGTAAAATCCACGACTTTAATTTTGCACTTGACACGTGCAAACAAGAAATAAGAACAAAAGAAAGGAAAGAAAAGAAAAGCTCTTTAACTGATTTTTCGCTGTCGCGCGAAAATTGAGAAGAAAAAATCAGGGGTTTTGAGTCAATTTTTGAAAGCTCTGTTATTTTTCTTGTTTTTAAATTCGTTAAAAAAACATTCAGTTTTGGGATTTTGGTTTGATAATATTTGTTTAACTTTTTTTCTTGCAACGATTTGATTTTTTTTTAAAAATGCAGTTTTGAAACTTAAATACTTTTTTTTTTAAATACGTTTTAATTTGCTAATAAAAATTTAACATTTGTTCCAAAAAAATTTTTCGAACTATTTTAAAAACTAATTTCATACAAAAAACCAAAAATTCCGACGCAACAAAAATATTCATCTGTTTTTTTTGTGACCTTTTAAAACTACACGTAACAAAAAACTTTTTTATCTTGTGCTTTGAAACCCAAAAAACATTTTCACCTTTTTTTGGATAATTTTTAATTTATTGTTTTTCGTACTTTTAAAACTTTTATCCATTTTTGGAAAAGTCACAGTTTCAAAAACTTTCCAAAAATGGCATCAAAAAAATTAATTTTATCTTAAAATAGAAAAAATTTTAAAAGTGTTTTATTTTTTTGGTTGAATAAATCCTAAATAAAAAAGAAGAGGAAGATTTTTTTTATTGTTGTTAAATTTATGAAAAAAGCAGATGACGCAAAAATTTTAAATTATTTTTTTTAAAAGCAACCGAAAAGAATAAAAAGAATAAAGAAAAAGTGACATCCCCGATAAAATATTATTATTGTTTTTTTTACTTTTTTTAAGTCTGACGCCGAAAAAAACAAGAAACTTAATAAATTTTTTCGTAAAAAATCACAAAAATATTGTTTTAAAAAAGTTTAAGAAAAATAAAGCTTCTGAAATTTGTTTTTTTTGGAAACTTCTTAAAAAAATAAAGATACACTTTTAAGCAAAAGCGTGACTTATTTCTTTTTTCCACTCATCTTTTTTTTGGCATGAAGAAACTTTATTTTTGAACAAATATTTTTTTCTTTTTCCAAGACAAAGAAAATTGGAAGAAAAACATACGTTTTTCTTTTTCCGTCTCAAAAAAAAGAAGCCTTTCAATTATTTATTTGCTTCTTTTAAACAAAGTTAGCACACGTGTCTTTCTTAAAGGTGAAGGTGGAAAAAAGACAAAGATTTTGATGGATTAATCTTAAATGTTACAACCAACTTTTCTTTGAAAATATTTGCTTTATTTTTTTTGCAAAATAATGACTTCTCTATTTTTAACCCTAAAAAAATTAGCCCAACTAAAAAAAGTTACTGTAATGTAAAAACATGCAAAAAAAAGTTGATTATTGATGCTTTCGTTTTTGGAACTCCCAAAAACGGATGATGCTTTTTTTAGTGATAAAAAGTTTTTTTTTGTTGAAACTAGAAACGGTCACTCATTTTAAGCAAGTACAAAAGTCAAACGTCCAACTTTGCAATGAAATAAATGTATATTGTTTATTATTATTATTCTTTAACATTTTCTTATGTCTGCAAACAGAAAAAAAGAGAAAGAAACGGATGGAATGCAATAAACATGTTTTAAGCTTTTTTTCTTTGAAAAATAATAATAATACAGTTATTTTGAAAGCAGAAAGAAAGAAGTTTTACAAGCTGCTGTTTTTTGAACAATGATTTGTACGTGCATTCTTAGGGCTTTAAAATGTCGAAAAAGGAACATTCATGTTTTTTTTTGTTTTTTTTGATGGTCAAAAATCAGACAGTTTTTTAAGCAAAAAAGGAACGAGAAAACTTAAAAAAAGAGAGACACAAAAAAAGAGGGTTCAAAAAAAGAAAAGTAAAAATAAACGAAAATGAGTAATTGCAAAAAAGGGGAGAATTAAAGAAGAAATGAGAGAAAGAAAGTGATGGAATTTGTAAAATAAAAAGTCATTTATTTAAGTATTTCGAGAATGAAGTGTATCAAAGAAAAAAATCAGAAAAAATGTGTGTAAAATCATCGGGGAAAAAATTGTTTATGTGTTTTTCGAAAGTTGACTCAATTGTGGGAGAAAAAAAGGAGAAAGTTTACTGATTGAGTCAGCAGCTTGTTTCGGAGATGGTTTTTTGGAGAGGGAGTTGAAAAAAAACGTCATGTAAATAGTCATGTGTATTACAAGTTACTGTAAACATGACTATTTACAATTTTCAAAGTGATTCTGTTTTTTAACACTTCCGATCTCAAAAAATTCCGTAAACAACCTAACTGATGATAAATAATTTGATTCTTGAAACCCCAATTCAATTTCTCACTTTCCATCTCTGATTCCAATTCTTTGAAAAACCCCTCTGATTTGAAAGCGATGATTCGCTGCTGCAAAAAACTTAACTTTCATTGAAGGTCATTCAAAAACCATTAAAAAACAATTAAATAAAAGGAATTCCAAAGATACCCAAAATTCTTGATATCTTTCAGAAAATAATTAATTATAAAAGTGTGACAATATTTTTTTCCGTGTTTAAAAGAAGGTATCATAGTTTGTGATTAATTTTTGTCTCCAAAAATAAGAAAAACAATAATTTATTATTAAATTTTTTTTGAAGTGTCTGAGAAAAACTAAAAAAAGAAACAAAACAAAAACAATGTTTCTAATTTTCTTTTGTCTTTAAAAACTTTTTCTTCAAAATGAAATCGACCCGACTACCTTCGGTTCTCACTTTCCATTTCTCCCAAAGATTCAATTTTAAAAAAGTGTTAAATCGCATCACTTTTTTAAAACTTTTTTTTTCCAAATTAGGGGATTTAAAAAAATTGAAAAAACAGAAAACAAAAATTTTTTACAAACAATTTTTTGGTATTATTTTGAAATATTTTTCTTCCTTTCATATTTGTTTATCCTTAAAAAATTTTAAGGAAATACATTTATAAATTATTAATTGGATTATATTTAATTTTTTGATAAATGGTTTTTAAACTTTTTCCAAGACTAAAATTTCTAAAAGAAAAACGAAAGTCAAAAAAACTCTTTCGAAAAAGAAAGCTTTGAAATCTGTTTGTTTTTTTGGAAGAAAAAAAAGAAAAGAAAAACATAACCCTTTTTTTTAAAGACTCAATTTTTTTGATTTTTTGAAGGGGGTCAAATTGGATTAATGGGGTAAAATGGGGAAGAAAAGAATTTTTATCCGTTTGTTTTGATTCTTTTTTTTTACTCAAAAAACCTCAAAAATATTTGTATTTTTTTAACTCTTGATGGATCAATGAAAGATGATGATGTAATCAGATTTAAATTTCTCAAAAATAACAAAGAAAAACAAAACAAAGTAATTCAAATTCAATCAAATGTCAAAGATGTACAATGAAATCAGTATTTTGATTTTTGATGTTTGTGCCAAGAACAAACTTTTTCACTGCAAATTAAACTTTAATTAAAAAGCATTTTTAAAAATAATCAACTCCTAATTTTCATAAAGTATCTGTTTTTAGGCTGTTTTGAGAAATAATGAATGGCCTCATTTAATCTTATATCAATGATCTTGAATCGCTTATGAATGGCACCAACAAATAAATATTCAAAAAGCAGTTAAACGAAATTTTAGAAACGTTAGTTTAAAAATATGAAAAATTAGAAATTGCAATTTTATTTTCAATCGTGATTGCAATCAAAGGAAAAGTTTTTTTTTCTTCCATTAGAAGAAACCATGTTAACCTTTTAAGAGAGAAAACTATTTTGAAAATTTTACAATAAAGATTTAAAAAAAGCTGCCGAATGTGACGACCGCTTCTTTGGTTGTACAAATTTCAACATTATCCCTAAAAAACTCTGCGAAATTTTGAGCAAATTAATACATATTTTTTATTGAATAAATTAACAAAACGATATATTAAATTATTATTGCTATAAAACAAATACATAAATACATCAATATTATTTGTTCATTATTTATAAATCCAAGTAAAAAGGAAAACAATAACAGTAGCTAAAAAACCTGCAATAAATCCAAGAACATAATATAATTTAATCATATGATATAAATTATATGAAACATCTGTTCCGGAACATGTTCCTCCAACATCTCCGACAGCATCAGCACAAGCACAAGAATAATTATAATTAGCAGGTGAATCTACAGCTGAAGAAGGTTCATCTGTAGGTGAATATCCTGATAGAGCAGTTGAAGAACCAGCAATATCATTGCATGGTTTTCCTGCTTCAATGCAAATAAATTTTCAAGTAACATTATCTGGCCATAATTTTTCCATCTCAAAAAATGTAAATCAAAAATGATAAACTAAAAAACCCTGGACAAACCTTTTCTTTAGCACATTCATGACTACAACCAGAAAAATAAAAAGCATTCGGATATGCATAATATACCAAATCATTATAATTTTTGCTTTTAATAAAATCAATAATTTCTTTTTGAGTTGAACAATCGCGAAAAAAATCTCCTGGACACCCATATCCACGTTTTCTTGTTCCTTCAACTAAATCTAGACAGCTATAACCAACACATGATGAACATTCTAAGCCTAAGCATTCTTTTTTCTCTGAAATTTGACGTTTTATTTTTTGAATTTAAACATATAGGTATGATTAAAAGGTGGAAATGGAAGTGGAAAAAATGTCTAAAAGGTAGATGTGAGCTTGAAAAAGGTGAAAATGGAACGAAAATAATTTTTAACCTCAAAACTTATTTAAAAATGTTAACCATCGGGTTAATACCCTTAAACTAAGTGCCCTCGAATGTAAACTTAAACTTTTCAGGCACACTTCCACCTTTTAGACATTTTTTCCACTTCCATTTCCACCTTTTAGACATAGCCAAAACATATTATGTTTTTTTAGATGTATAAATTAACCAAACCGTTTAAAAAAAGCTTACCTCCTGTTTGTTTAACCCAACATTTAACAGAACCAGAAAGTTGAAAATTGATGAAAAGCAAAGCGCAAATTAAAAAAATATAACCAAATTTCATCATAGTTTTGCCAACAATAAATTCACGATAATCAAAACAAAATTGAAGCAACGGCAGCAGCGACGAAAGACGTTTTAACAGAGTGAAAAGAAAAAAATGCACATTTAACGTTTTTTATGCAAATTAATC
This sequence comes from Panagrolaimus sp. PS1159, assembly GCA_963922195.1. NCBI lineage: Eukaryota > Metazoa > Nematoda > Chromadorea > Rhabditida > Panagrolaimidae > Panagrolaimus > Panagrolaimus sp. PS1159. The sequence goes on along the minus strand of CAWUHW010000001.1, from coordinate 5,466,547 downwards.
ATGTTCCAAAAAATATATGCAATAAATTTATTTCATAAGTTATATGAATCATAACTTTCTTGGAGATAAAAAATAAAATGTTTAATAAAAAATCTTTTAATATTTAACATTTTATTGAAAGATGGTATATAAACAAAAATAAAAGGCTTACAGAATAAAACAATAATTCACTTTAAGTGTCAAAATTAAATTAAAAAAATAATGCTTTCGTTGGCGTAATATTTATTTATACAGATGATTAACACCCGATACAAACATCCATGGATGTTTTTTCTCACTTAATAAAAATATATTTGTGTATTTGACGAAAAAATATTGACATTTTGGGCGTATTTATTTGAGCACCTTTTTTATATTTGGTTAAAAATTAAGTATATAAATACGGATAAATTTTATACAAACGTATCACATTTTTGTGTGTTGTTTAATCTATATAAAATATTTTTGATAAAAGAAAATGTCGAAATTAGTTTTTGGAATTGTATTGATTGCCGTATTTCTCTGTGTAATTTATGCACATGAAAATCGAGAATTGAATTTGGAAGAAACAACAATTCTTCCAGAACCAACACAAACACCTGAGAGTGATGAAACCGTTGAAGGATTTCGTTTTAAACGAAGTTGGTGCGATTATGTTTGTCAAAAGAAGGGAAGTTCTGTATCAGTTCCAGATAAAAAGAAATGTGGATGTTAAATAATGAATCAAATTTTAATAATCAATTTTTTAACAATTTTTTCAATGTTTATATTAAAATTTTGTGTTTGTGTATGTTTTATAAAAAAAAATTTTTGGATATGAAAAATCGATTACAATATCACATCGAACAAATCAAAATAATAGAAATAGCAATTTTTCGTTATCAAATTTTTTCACCGATTTTTTATAAAAAAATTTTATTTTTAAATAAACATAAATTTTTATGAATTTTTAAAAATAATGAGTTTTTATCACTGTTTAAATACAGCTGTTAATAGATTTTAAGCAAAAAACATATTAAACTTTTAAACTTTAAAGAAAAAAGGGAGTGCTTGATACAATAAAATTTTGATATAAATATAATCCGAAAACTTCTAATTTTCACAGTTTCCTGTAAACCATCAAAAGTTGCTCCAAAAAAACGAAGATGTTTAAACAAATTGTTTTTGGTCTTTTTGTTGCTATTCTCGTCATTGATATTTGTCAGGTAAGGATTTATATTCAGCAGTCACATAGTACTCTTATTTTGTCTTTTTAGGCATGTCCACCACAGCCTCCAGTTAATGGTACAGCAGGTCGCCGTAAGCGTGATACTGAAAGCACTGCTGCCGGTGGCGGTCTTTCAGTTGCTGTAACAACATTATATGATTTTGATGAAAATGAAAATGATGCAAATATTGCATCACTTGGACAACAGCTTAAACAACTTGCAAAATCTCAACAACTTGATCTTACACAATTTGGAAAAATTAAAAAATCTTCTGAAAAAAATGATAACGGACATTTACTTGTTCGATATTCAGCAGAAAGTGGAAACTGTGATTCAGTTAAGGCTTTTGTTACACAAGCTGTTCATCTTTCACCTGTTGTATGTTTAAAATTGATTTCTTGAAAGAATTTAAATACATTTTGGCATTTTTAGGTTACAAGTGCCACTGTTGATTGCAATGGCGAAAATACTGTCATTGACAAAGAACAACCACAATAAAAACCAAAACCAATGCTTTTTTCATCCATTTCTGTTGGATTTCGCTTTTGATATAAAATTTCCGTAATCAATATTTTTAAAATAAACTGCAATTCAAAAAAAATTATAAAGATTAAAACACCACTTTTGTAAGCCGTTTACAATAACTCTGAATTGTTATTTAAAAATAGCAAATTTCTAAATAGGACAAAAACTTAAATTTTGTTATTTCGTTTTCATACTATTCTATATTAAAAAATTACTTTACAGTTTTTTATGATAAATGTTTGCGTAAACTATTGTTTTATCGTTTTTTTATAAAATCAATAAATTTTAAAAAACAAGAGATGGTAATTTGCTGAATGCAAACCGGGATGCATGTAGGGTAATTTGCTGCATGCAAAATTTTTTTGCGGATTTTGATATATTTTTCTGACCCAGATGTCCATATGAATTTTCTCTCCGAAAAAAAAAGTTTTGCATGCAGCAAATTACCATCGCTCTTAAAAAACTGGCAAACCAAATAGCAAAAAATCAGCTCTAAAGGATATTCTTCAAATATATTGATTTTATAAACTCTCATATTCATATGAAAAATCCTATGACAGGCAAAAAGTGGTAAGGTTTTTGCGGCCATCAATAAAAAAAGTTTGCAGTTGTTAAAATCAATACAGTTGTGAAAGCCACCCTTCCCGAATTTCTTTTTAATTAAAGAAAAAATCTTTGAAAGAAATAATTAAATATAATCTTCACTCAATATTTGCTAAAAAAGATCTGTATTTTTTTTTTCAATCAAAAATGAATCGTCCTTCAATTCCTACACGGAATGAATTCCTTTCCACATATAATTTTCAACAAGAATGGTCTTTCCCAGATCCGCTAATTTTATACATCTCAAAAAATCCATTTTCTGCAAAAACTTATCAAAAATTAATTCGAATTTGTAAATATTTTTTATCAAAAATCCAATTATTGTTTTTGAACGCTTATTTTTTAGAGTCTCGAAACGAAAATGCATCTTTTTTTGATAAAAACAATGTAAAAAAGGGTCATTTTCGTTTCAAGAATCTCAGTTTGCCTGAGAATCACGAAAATCTAAGATTTCGAAACTGCATCAAAACATCCGCCTCCTTTAATCTCAAACATGAATGGCCATACCCGGATCATTTAATTTATTATATTACAATGAATCCATTATCTCCAAAAATCTATCAAAAATTAATTCAAACTTGCAAATATTTTTTTATCAAAAATCCAATAATTGTTTTTGAAAAATTATTTCTTAATTTTGAAGAAAATATTGCAAATTTAAATCATTTTGGAAGACCTTTTAATATGACAAATTTTACATTTAAAATTTCGGTTACCAATGAATTTCATAATGCTGCTCGAAATACTCTACTCTTTCATACTTCTTTATCGATAAGAAAAATTCATCGATGTGATGCCAAAGAATTTATACCTTTCTCATCAAGAAATTTCATTAAATGAATTTATATTTCTTTCTCCAAATATCAAGATAATTACCCTAAACTGTACTCCTGTACAAAATGAAGATGGTACAATTCTTCCTTTAGAAAAACTTGTTACATATCTTCCAAAAGCAATTAATATTCGATTGTAAACTTTGTTTTTATCCCTTTTTTTCAACTTTTTTATTTTAGCGGTCAAAAACCTCCTTTTCAAAGTATAACTCCAAAGAACTTTCAAAAATTTCACGCTTTTCAAATGCTTACAAATTCACTTTTCGTATTAATCAAATATGTTGCTGTTTTATTTATGCAAAAGTAAACAGTTTCACAATGAATTTTTTCCATATAAATATGCTCGTTTTTTTAGGACAAAGATGCAGACAAATTCATTTACGGTTTTGGGTAAAATCTATCCAATCGAAAAATTGTGATTTTTTATGGGTTAATTTCCAAGAAAATTGTTTTTATTGATTTTTTAAAAATTTTTGTTGGTATTATTAATAAAAAAATTTGGAAGAAAAGATTTTGGCAAAAATTTTATAACAAAAAAGTTAAACAAAAGTTTTGCAAAACGTTTTTTTATTGTAAAAAAGCAAATTCTGTTTAATTAAATTAAATGGAAAAAAATCGGAAATTAAACATAACTTTTTTATTTAAAATTTAATCCACGGATTTTAATCTAAAATTTAAACAATGAAAACATTTTGTAAAATTTTCTTGCTTTTTTGTTAAAAAAATTGTTAAATGTGGAATTTGATTGGAATTTCCTTTTGAAATGAATTGATTAAAATGGTCGAGAAAGTTTAAAGATAAAGTTTCACACATTTCTTTAAATTTTTCTGGAAGTATATATAGTCGGAGAACAATTTCAACATCTTTTATACATTTTTGCTAAAAAAACTTTTTTCTTTCTAAAATTTAAGGAGACACTTACTTTCATAAAAGTTGCTAAACTTTCTACGTTAAAATCAATATCGTAAATTGTGGCACTTAATTTTTTAAATTTATTTCCAGTTTTATATTTAATAAAATTTTCTGGCCAATTTTTTTCAAGGAAAACATTTGAATATGCAAATTCAATAATTTCAATATTTGGTATTCTTTTAAGAGATTCAGAAAATGATAAAGGTATTGATGATTGCTGATTTAAATTTGAGCATCTAATAATTTTTGAATAATATGAATTTTAAATTTTTAAACTTTTGAAAAAAAAATGAAAAAAAATGACACGATAAACTGAAGAAGATCCCACATAATATATCATTGAAGCAACGTTGAAAGAAAAGAACGAAAGATTTAGTTAAAAATCAAATTTTTGTTGGTTATCAAACACGATTACATAAATTTTATGGTCTTTGTTTTAAATATTGCATTTTTGAGCACACATTTTTGACGGACAAACAATCAAAAATTTTTTAGTCCAAAAAAGTTAGCAAAACTGATTAAAATTTGTGTTTATTAAAAAATCATTTTTTGCTATTTTATTATTAATATCTTTGTAAAAATTGAAACTAATGTCAACGTCAAAAAGGTTATATTTATATTTCACTTTTTGATTATAAAATCGAAAGTTTTTTAGTTTTATTCAAGTTTATCGCTTTTTTGAAAAGGCTTTTATTTCTGCTTTAACTTTGTTATCTCCAGAATCATGTGTTCAATCGGTTTGTTTTGTTCACATTTTATGTTTAATATTTTTAATAACATTGTGGTTGTTTTTAGTCACTCAAATATTCCCATCCAAAATTAACTGTTCAAAATACAAATTATGATCTTTCAAACACGAACATTCATATAATTGCATTTGGAAAAGCTGCAATTTCAATGGTTTTTGGAGCTGAAAAAAGTTTGGGAGATTCTGTAATTGCTGGTGGAATTGCTTCAGTTCCATTTGGAAGCTTGTAAATTTTTCTTTGGTTTCATTGTTTAATGTTTATTGAATATTTACAGATTACCAACAAACTCAAAAATTCAGTTCTTTCCTGGTGCAAAAAATAATTTACCAGATTCTGATTCAGAAGAAACAACAAAAAAGATTGAAGAATATTTGCAAAAACTTGGAAGCGAAGAAATTGTATTATTTTTAATCTCAGGTATTTTTTTTATTTTGTATTATAATAATTTAATCTGTCCCTTAATTTTTAGGTGGTGGATCAGCATTATTACCAGCTCCAATCGAAGGAATAACATTGGAAGAAAAATTAAAAGTGATCAAAATATTAGCAACAAATGGTGCAACAATTCAAGAATTAAATACTGTTAGAATTGCATTATCAAGAGTTAAAGGTGGAAAACTTGGAAGATTGATTAAAGGAAAAGTAAGTTGTTTTTACAACCAACTTATATTAAAACAGATAATATTTTTAGGCAATTTCATTGATAATCTCTGATATAATTGGAGATCCGATTGAACTTATTGCAAGTGGTCCTACAGTATCATCTATTGAGAATCAAAAAGAAAGTGCCTTTTCAATTCTTCAAAGATTTTGCAATGATAAAGAATTAATTCCAAAAAATGTGTGGAAAATACTTGAAAAACAACTAACAACTGAAAATCAAGGTAATTATTTCAACAACTTTTAAAATTACAGTATACTTTTTTAGTCCTATCAAATATTCAAAATTTAATTGTTGCAAGTAATTCAATTTTTGTTAAAACTGTGGTTAATCAATTAGAATCCGAAACTTCAAATGAAATAAAAGCTTCAATAATTTCAACAAAATTTGAAGGTGATGCAACAGAATCTGGAAAAGCACTTTTTAATAAAGCTTTATCAGCTGCTGCAAAATTATTAAAATCAAATTTATGGAATATTGAAATTTTTGCTGGTGAAACGACTGTTTCATTTCCTTCTCCGCTTCCAACAAATGCCAATGGAGGCAGGAATCAAGAAATGGCACTTTCATTCTTTCATGAACTTATTAAATATCAAATTGAAAGTTTTGATAATCCTGAAAATCTATCAACTGGAATTGCCTGCTTGGGCACAGACGGACAAGATGGTCCTACAAATGCAACTGGAGCTTTTTGTTCAAGTAATGATTTACAAGGCTTAAATCTAGTTGATCTTAAAACACTCAAATCAGAAGTTGAATTGCATCTTTCTTCAAAAACATCTTATAATTTCTGGTCAAATTTTAATTCTTCAAAGAATCATGTAAAACTTGGAAAAACGGGACATAATTTGATGGACGTTTACGCTATTTTCTATTTTAAGCACCAATAAAACAATCAAAAAATGTACAAAGTTTTTTTTGGAATTAGTAAAGAACGAAATACAAATCTATTAAAAATATTTCTCACATTATGTGAGTCACATAGCAAAAAAGTATATAAACCTATCACAGAAAACCGCGTACAAAAAGAAACTTTTAAAAAGAAATTGACGAGAAAATTGCGTTATTTACAAAACATAACTTTGAAAATAAAAGCCCAAATGGGGTAATTGTTAAAACTGGTATCAGTTGATGGAAGGAAAGCAAGATTAAGCCTTTGATGTAGATTTTTCAGGTGAAGATATTTCTGCAGAAGGTGATTCAAAATTTTCCCATCCATCTGGAGCATCTGTGGTTGCACGAGGAGTAATTGGACCACAGGGTTCAACATCCGATACTTCATCGGGAAGTTCCTAAAAAATAGAGGTAAAAATAGAAACAACGGTACTGTAGAAATGCTTACATTTAATTGATCATGTGTGCTACTACACATACTCCAAGTTTCATCTTTTTCATGTTCATCAGGAGTTGTTTCTGAACAAGATTACTGTAATTTAAGTTGTGTAAAAGAAACAACTTACTTTTTTCTTTTCCATCTTTTGATTTAACATTTACTTCAAGCTGTTTTTGCTTTTCAAGCTTTTCTTGTTCAGCATTATAAACTTTAAAAAAGTATCGATCCCAAAATGTACTAAAAACATCAACTTTATAAAGAAAAAAATCCAAAACATACTGATTATCAAGTTCAGCTGGAACAACTTTAGCATAAAATTCTCGAAGTCTTGGATTATTTCCCAAAAGTGTATTAATTTCTCCATTGTATTCAGCAATTTTAAAATCTTTTAACCATTCTTCATAAACTGCCATATGTTTTTCTGGTGGAAAAAGGAATGTTTTTTCATTATTTTGAATTTGTGATAGTTCATACTAAAAATTATACACTGTAATAGGAGAAAAAAACATAAAGAATAGCTTACGTGATCAAGAATATTATTTCTAATAGGACCATATTGAATTTTTTCAGTATACAGATGTTCATCTTTTGTTGTATCTTCAACAGCAAACTTTTGTACAGTATCAACCAGCTTTGTTAAACTACCTTTCATCCATTCCATACCAAAGCTTGTTGAAGTTGACATTGATGATGTTTGTGGTTGTTTCTTAGCTTCTAAATCAGCAAATTCTTTCTTTTCTTCTTCAGTTCTAAGATCATCAATATCATCATCTTCTCCATCAGGGGTTGAAACAAATTGATGAAAGAGTTGTGCTTGATTTTTTACAACATCGGTTGTTGCCGATGCAATTGCTGTAGCTTCTTTTGAAACGGTATCAGAGAATTCATCAAAATCTTTCTTTACAAGTTCAATGGTTGAAAGAGTCTAAAAATGCCGAATAAAAAATTGTTTAATTTCTATCCATTAACAAACCTTATCTTTAGCAGTTTGAACAAAAGATGTTCCCCAACTTTTGCCAGTTGCAAGCCAATTTGCAAATGGTATTGATTCCATAAGATCAGGTTCAGCCGGTTTTGGAGGTTCAGGAGTTTTAGCAGATTCCTCTTTTGGAGGAGTTGGAGTTGTAGATTGTTCTTTAGTATTTTCAGAATCTCCCATTTTCTATAAAGATTTTTATTATTAAACAATAAACAAAACAATATATATACGCGACCAAAAAAAATTTTGTTAAACAAAAAATGCACTTTCAAAACATGTTAAGAAAAAAGATATGAATCAAAGATAACCATCAAGCCATTTTCCCTCTTTTTTCATATATAAAATAGCCTCATTATTGTTGTTATGCACTAAACAATGCTTAAATATTAGAAAATCAAGGCCAATGAAAGCTAATATTCAATTCCAGTTTTGTATATTCTTTTGTTTTTGGATAAATCAGATTAGAAATAAAAAAGTGAAAGATAAAAAAAACAGGAAGGATGCTTCTTCAATCGATAGGCAAAATCAGTCATACATAAAAAAAGAGAAAAAAATTCGTTTTTTAAATGAAAGGTCACGAATCGAACATAAAATTTTTTGTGCAAATATTATAAAACAATTAGATCATTGGTAAACTAATCACATATATAATGTTGGGAAAAACCATATGGCAATGAACAAATTTAAATCTAAAATGAATGCAGCACGCTCACGTGAGGAAAAAAAGAAAACAATCCAACACCAAAAAAGGGAAACGCTATGTGTTTGCTGCATTTTTATTTAATTGACAGCTGCTTATTGATTGCACATACATAACAGTGGGAAAACTCTGTTAAACATGAAAATGTGTGATTTTTGTTAGTAAAAAATGTTTTCAAGCTTTTAAAAACAGATTTAAGAAAAAAATATAAAAAAAATTAAAGAAAAATTGTCATATAATTTTGTAGCAACAAAAAAAAGCAGCAAAGAAACGAGACAAAATTTTAACGTTTTTGAAACTCACTTTTTTGCCGCATTTTGCATGCATAAAAAATGAAAACATTTTGTTTTTAAAGAAAAAATTTTACCGTAATCATTATAATTTTATTTATTATCATTTACGTTAAAAAAATACAGACAAATTATTAAACATTTAAAAAATATAAAATTACATATTATTATTTAACAAATCTTTACAAAAACAATATGAAGCAAATAATGCTTGTGAAGCACAATGAGCTTGAGGACCATATGCATTAAGCCGTGGAAATTTATCAGATAAAATTTTTAAAGTTCCATTTTTATCATTGACATCATGAGATAACATTCCCCAAAATTTGCCATTACTTGGAAGAATACTGTATGTAACTTTAAAAATTTTTACATCACCTCTTTCATCAAATTGGTCAACGTAAATTCGAGCTTTTTCATCAAGGATTAAAGGTGAACATAGCATAGCTGTTTCAGGATATTTATTTAAATCATCATTCATTTGTTCAACCATTAATTTTGCTGATGGTATGGCAATTTCATTGGTTTTTGGTAGACGAGTTTTACTTGAACGACAAATACAATATTCAAATGGAATTCTTAAACGATCACATGTTCGAGGTTGTGGAAGTGAATGAAAGAGTGAACTTCCTTTAATCAATGGATCAGGAATACGTGGATTTGAAGGCTAAAACTAATTAATATTAAACTTACTGTAAAACTATAAAACATACATTAGCAATTTCAACCATTGTTGCATATATATCATAATGAGTTATCAACTCTTTAGAATTTTCTCTTAAATTATCAATTAAAGTATCATTTCTTCGAAGATTTTTTGGAACAGACATAAATAAAAATGGATTATTGTCTTCAATTTCTCCAACATTTGTTTGTCGAACTTTTCCAAATCGATTTCCATGATCTCCCATAACAAATAAAAATGAATTATCTAACTAAAAAAGCTATTCAATTAATGATAAAAAAAAGAAACAAACTTACATCTGTTTGAGTACTGTTAAAAAAGTGATAAAAATAATCATCGGCATGTGATAAAGCATTTTGATCATCATGTGCCAAATATGACATCCATGCTAAAACAAGTTTCATTAAAAAAATCTAACACAAAAAAACATACTTAAACTAAATTTTGGCCGATCTGGATATGCTTTTAAAAAATCTTTCAAATATTCAACTTGATAATAAAATGTTTCACGACAAGATTCTCCATAAACAATTGGACTCATTCCTACTGATTTATAAAATCGATTTTTTGCTTCAACTCTAAGTTGGAATGGTCTAAAAAGAGCATGTTACTGTAATACCTATCGAAGTTAAGAACATACCGCATATAATGATCAACAGGCTTATTCTTGAAACCTAGACAATTTGGCCAATTAAAAACTCCAAAGGCCCAATCTTCTGACATCATTGTAACATAATCATCATCTTGAAATCGAAACCCAATAAATTGGTCATCGTCCAAATAACTTTTACATGAAGAATTAAAAGATTCACCATAGTAATCAGCACTATGTCCACGAGAGATTGGAGATTTTGGAATTGAATATATTGATTTTCCTAAAATAGACAATGATAAAGGTTTTTAATCTTCAAAGAAACCTTACCTAAAAGCAAACCAAAACCATTTGGACGACTATTTAAACCAATTTTATTTAAATGCCGAAATGAAATTGATTCATAATATTCTCGAAGAACGTGACGAGTTTTTGGCATTGAACGAACAAATTGTGATTCCGAAACTGAATCAAATAATATTATATGAACATCATATTTTGTTGGAGATTCACGTGAAGATAGTGTTGCACTAAAAAAGAAATGTTATAGAAGAAAAGCAAAAAAAACTTACTCAAGACGAAAAATTTGTGCATGTAAAAATTTATAAAACGGTTTAGCTTTTTTTGATTCATTGGTGCTTTTACATTCGACTTCAACAATATCACAAAACGGTTTTGAGCCATTAATTAATTCATTCCATTTTTCAAAGTTTATACTATAATCATCTTTTGGATATAAGCATCTCCAAAGGCATGTAACATTTGCAGGTTGAGGTGAAAGATAAAGTTGTCCATTGATTAGTTGTGAAATTTGTTCAACTTTTGGTTTACATTTCAATGAAGGATCTTCTTGTTGCCAAATAAATGAAACAATCGTCGGATCCCATGGATCAAGTTCAGTTAAATCACAAAAATCCAATAAAATATTTCCATCGCTGTTGCTGCTTTCAAAGGTATTAAATGTGTCTAAAAATAATAATTTAGTCAAAATAAAGTAACAAAAAAACAAACCATTTAAATCAGAAGTTAATGGCTGCCAATAATCATCAGATTCTTCAGCAAAATATGTATAAAGAAATCCCAACGTAAAAATTGCAAAGAATGCAATAATCAAAGCTATTACAACACGATTCATTTTAAGTTAAAAAAAATAGTTTTGACATTTAAAAAAAGGTTAGGTTAAACTGAAGCCGTACTAATGTTAGTGTTTTTATTTTGAAAGCTGGAAAAAAATCGAGCGATCAAAAAAGGGCACTCATTTCAAAAACGAGAGAGAGAAAAAAAGTTTTTTTCAATGTTTCTCGAAAAACATTGTTGTGAAATTTTTAAACTTTTTTCCAAAAATAATTTTGCAATTTTTTCATGTATTTTTAAAAATATATTTTTATTTAAACCAATTTTACAAAATTATTATTATTAAAAAAATATATGACCCGATTTTTTTTAAAATGGAAAGAATGTTTTGCACAGGAAAAACGAATGAATACAATAAAATAGTTAAAGCTTTTTTGGTAAAATTGTTGTTGAAAATTTTGAAGGTTGTTTTTTGGAAATTTTTGGAATTGAAGTTGTTGAAGGCTGTTGCTGTTTTAGAAGATTTTTACAAAAGCAATATGATGCAAATTTTGCTTTTGATGCACATTGCGATTGTGGACCATAAGCGTTAAGTCTTGGAAATTTTTCTGATAAAATATTTAAAGTTCCATTACTGCTTAGCTGAGTTAAATAACCCCAAAATTGGCCTCCGCCTGGAAGGGTACTGTAAGTGACTTGATAAACTTTTACATTTCCTTTTTCTTCAAATTCATCTACAGTAATCGAAGATTTTAAATCCAACGTTAATGGAAGGCATTCAGCTGTTTCAGAAGATTCTTGAAGATTTTCATTCATTCTTGCAACCATTAATTTTGCTGCTGGTATGGCAATTGAATTATTTTTTGAAAGTGTTTGTTTCTTTGCTTTACAAATACAATATTCAAATGGAATTCTTAAACGATCACATGTTCGCGGTTGTGGAAGTGAATGAAAGAGTGAACTTCCTTTAATCAATGGATCAGGAATACGTGGATTTGAAGGCTAAAACAAAAGTAAAAAAACTATAGTAACTCGAAAATAGTATTATTTGCAAATATGGATTACTGTCATTCAGTGACAGTAAACAAAAATTATAAAAATTTGTTACTATCTTTGCTAAAGAATTTTGGCAGTATTCGTTTTTTTAAACTTGAAGTGAGCGGACGATATGCATTTTTTATTTCTAAAGTTTTTTTAGAAATGTTATGAACTTAAAAATCTGCGTTTTTTAGCTGTTCTTTTGCCTGATTTTCAGGTTCATACTATTTCGAAAAATGTTAAAATGAAAAATATACCAAACACCGCTCCCTATAAAATGTTTTAATTTCATCTAAAAAGGCAATTACAGAGCTCAAAAAAATATTTTTGATTGAACCTGAATATCAGGGAATTCTATGGAGCACATTTGCTTTAAAAACTATAGAAAACATCAGGTTCAGTTTTAACAAAATTTTTACAAATGTGTTTCAACCGCCCAAAAAATCCACTTTTTAAAAAATAGCTTACATTTGTAATTTCTGTTAAAGTTGCATAAATATCGTAATGTGTCATTAACTTTTTTGCATTCTGTTTTAAAGTATCCGTATAAGTTGTATTTCGTCTTAAACTTGCAGGAACAGATAAAAATAAAAATGGATTATTATCTTCAATTTCTCCAACGCTCGTTTTTCTTAACCATCCAAATCGATTTCCATGATCTCCCATTACAAGTACAAAAGAATTATTAAACTAAAAAAAGGATTTTGTTTTTAAATAATCTGAGAAATGAATGTAATACTTTTTCTTTATTATCATTAAAAAAATTATAAAAATAGTCATCTGTATGATATAGGGCATTTTGATCATTATGTGCCAAATATGACATCCAAGTTAGAGAGAATTTTGGTTTATCCGGATATTTATTGATAAAATCTTGAAGGTATGCCATTTGATAATGAAATGTTTCACGGCATAAACCTTTATGAATTATTTCACTCATTCCTGGAGATATCCATTTTTTATTTCCTTCTAATCTCAATTGGAATGGCCTAAAAATGGAAAAATTTGCATATTTTTGTGCCATCGCCAATGAGAATTACCTCATATAATGATTTGTTGGTTTTGTTTTAAAGCCTTTACAATTTGGCCAATTAAAAACTCCAAGGGCCCAATCTTCTGACATCATTGAAACATATCCATCATCTTGAAATCGATATCCAATAAATGTATCATTATCCAAATATCCGTTACAATATTCATTATTCTTATAATCCGATTCATATCCCTTTGACATTGGAGATTTTGCAATATTATATATTGATTTACCTAAAAAAGAATGTTTTTGTCTTACAAAGAAAATTTTTTTTGAAGTTTTACCTAAAAGCAAACCAAAACCATTTGGACGACTATTTAGACCAATTTTATTTAAATGCCGAAATGAAATTGATTCATAATATTCTCGAAGAACGTGACGAGTTTTTGGCATTGAACGAACAAATTGTGATTCCGAAACTGAATCAAATAATATTATATGAACATCGGGTTTTGATAAATTTTCTTCTGGAATCACTTCTTTTGGTGGTGGACTAAAAACAACAAAGCTATAGTAGTTTCAAAACCACGGCAGACCCAAAGGGAAAGTAGGTTGCGCGCAACCTGCAGCAAAAAAAGCCACCCTTTTGAATTGAAAAATGGCTTTTTTTGTTGCAGGTTGCGCGTAACTCAATTTTTTTTCTTTTAATGCCGTAAAACTACAGTAAAACACTTACTCTGCTCGATAAATTTGTGAATGTAAAAATTTATAAAAACTATTCGAACTTCCATTTTTAAAAATTTCAGCACATTCGACTTCTAAAATATCACAAAAAGGTCGAGTGCCATTTTGAATTTCAATCCATTCTTCAAATTTTAGTGAATAATCACTTTCTGGCAATAAACATCTTCGTTGACATTTTATAGTATTTTTTAAATTTAAGTATAAATAAAGTTGTCCATTTTCCAATTTTGTTAGTTGCTTTGTTTTAGGTTTACAATTTTTTGTTGGATCTTTTAAAGGTGATAAATATTTTTGAATTGTTGGATCCCATGGATCTAATTCTGTTAAATCACAATGATCAAATAAAAGCTTTGTATGATTATGTATATCCGCATAAAATGTATATGGATCTTCTAAAAAATTAATTTCATCTATTTGGAGTCAAAAAAAATTTTTACCTGTATATTGTATTACATCATAATCATATTGTTGTAACCTCACAAATGAATCATCAATAAATAATATAATTACAAGTGCAAATATGGTTATTGTTACAACCAATTTTGCTGCAAACATCTAAAATTTTGTGTATTTTTATATAATAAATTTTAAACAAAATTTTAGTTGAAATATTAAAGAAACGGCAAATTTTTATTATTTCCGCAAAAGAATTCTGCAAATTTTGCAACGCCCAAACAGAATCCGAATAAACTGACGCATTTTTTTCTTTCATTGTTAAAGAACGTAGTTTTCTTTTCTTATCAACGTGAGAAAAGATGGGCATAAATGTTGAGGTATTTTTTGGAGGGTGTGAAATAAGATAAGAGCACGGTTTCTCGTAAAACAATTTAAAATAATTTTAAAGGGGGCGGACGTTTTGATACAGTTTCGAAATCTTAGATTTTCGTGATTTTTAGGCAAACTGGGAGTCTTGAAACGAAAATGACCCTTTTTTACATTGTTTTTATCAAAAAAGATGCATTTTCGTTTCGAGACTCTCAGTTTGCCTGAAAATCACGAAAATCTAACATTACGAAACTGTATCAAAACGTCCGCCTCCTTTAAGGAAGCTAGCAAAATTTTTCATTTAATTTGATAATGCAAATATTTTTGTATGTACAAATTTCGTACTGATAAATTACGAAAAACAGGTTACAGAATTAATCTAAATCAGCTTTTTTTAAGATTTAAAGGGAGCAAATGATTTGATATTTCGCATTTTACATTTTATTCAGAAATGGTATAAATCAGACAAGAGAACGATAGAGAAAAAGAATTTGATAATCAAGTTCATGCCATTTCGGAAAAAAACGTTAAAATAAAAAGCATACTAAACCGACAGCTCCCTTTAAAGGGGGAAAAAGTCGTGCCCATATGAAATCAATGATCTTTTTAAAAATATTATAATGTATAGTAATGAAAAGAAAAGAAAAGCGGAAACGTTTTAAAATATTTAATGCTTTTTGGAGTTTTGACTAAAAAGCTGTCTGTGATATTTAATGATTTTTTCATAGAAGCATTTTTAAAAAAAATTTATGATTTCCATATTTTTTGAAATCATTTCGCTCAACAAAAAAATTATTGTTACAGTAATTATCAATATTTTTCAAACTAGTAAAAACAATGTTTTAACAAATAACTAAAAATAAGCTTGTGGAAGATTTTAATATTTAAAACTTTGATCAAATTTAGAAAAATTATTTCGAAAAAAGTTAAAGCAATAAATCAAAAAAGTAATAATTTTATGAAAGGATATAATTATAAATATTTTCGATGAATAAAGTTTTTTGAAAATGGGAGAAAAAGACGCAATTGAAACAAGTTAAAAAAAGTGGACTTAGTTTTTTATCTAAACCAGAAACTGGAAAAATACAAATATCGTGGAGTTACAGGTATTTCTTAAAGGGTTTTTATAAATATAAGATTACAGTAAAACATTCTTACAAATTTTATAAGCACCAAAAACTGATCCAAAAATTTTTGCTTTTTGGAAACAAATCTTTTAAGAAACTAATAATTCCTTTTTTTGATCCACCCACTAAAAAAGGAGGAAGAAAAAAATTTGTTGATGACCTAAAAAGGTGGGAAGCAACAATGAAAAGCCATTAACATGTGAATTTCCATTTTTTTTATCACCGCACCAAAAAAAGCTATCATTTATTTCACGTATATTTTTCACGTGGGTTTTTGCTTTAAAAAAACAATAAAAATTCTGTTTTTTATCAATTTTTCAATTCTTACAAAATTCCGGAAAAAACAATACATTTTGCAAAAATGGTAACAAAAAAATTTGGGATTTTGCGATTTTTCAAAACCTTTTTCCAAACCAATTTTTTGTTTGCAGACTTTTTGCAAAAAAGCAGGTTTTGATTTGCATAAAAAATTTTTCTAGCAATCGCTGCAAATCTTTCAAAAGGTACATTTTTTTGCAAAATAAACATCGTTTTATAATATTTTTCAAAATTTTAAATTCAGTACTTATTTTTAAAAAACAAATTTCGAATTATAAATGGTTCGGTTTTAACGCTCTCAAACAAAAAAATTAAGCAAATAAAAATATAAGCAGATAGAGTAGGTGGAAGAATCTTTTTAAAAAAAAATTGAATGGTTTGTTTAAATATTTATACAAAAAATGTTATGAATGGTGTTAATCGAAGGGGTAACAATTTTTTGCGTGAAAATAGAAATTTTTTAACATTTTAAAAAATACAGCTTTTTGAAAATAGTATAAATAAAAGTTTTATTGATTCAATTTTTATTTAGATATTCTTCCAAATTGAGGTTTGCTTTTGTCAAGAATAATAAAGGAGCTCATTTTATAATCAAGATTAGATAAAGATAAGATAATCTAAAAAGATGAAAAGTAAGAGAGAGATTACTTAATTTGATATCCATCTTTTAAAAAGATTTTTTTTTCAAATTGTTATCACATTACTTTTTCTTAATTTGTTTAAAGTAAGTTTTTAATACCTAAAATCTGGGTTTAATAAAAATTAAAGAGCTTTTAAACTTTAATGGGGGGAAGGGGGTTTAGAGAATTTTGTCGTCCTTATCCAATTGCGTCCGATTTTTTTTGCAATAATTTCAATTTCAGTTTAAAAAGCTTTGGCATTTAATCTTTGTTTGTAATTTGAGTCATTTTTAAAAAAATGATTTAAAACTTTTTGGGCCAAAAAAATCAACGTCATCGATTTTGAATGAACAAAAAAGGGGCGACACTTTCTTTTTGTCATAGGTTTTTCTTTGATTCTGTTTTTACGAAATAAAAAAAGAGAGGTATTTTTTTGTAAATGAGTCCTCCTTTTCTAGAACATTGTTTTCTTTTTTGACACGCATCATTTAAAGATAGACAAAAAAAAATTAAATGTTTTACTTTATTTATTTTTTCTTTTTAAAAAACATATGTTTGTAAACACACTTTAATTTTTTTAATGTGGAATTTAAGCAGCAGCAAAAAACGATTGAAAAAAGAGAAGGGAGGGGTTTTTCAATGATGGCTAAATACTTGGAGGTCTTTTTTTGTTAAAACCAAAAAAAATATACACAAAAAATAGAGCTTAAAAAGGAGAGGGCAAAAGGTCGGTTTAATCTAAACAAAAAAATATAAATCAGTGCCAAACAAAAGAAAAAAGTTTTGAGACTTTGTGAACTCTGCTGTCATAAAACTGTCGAAGGGGGGGGGGGCAAAATAAATATATATAGGATTACAAGAAAGAAAACACAATAAACAAAAAAAAACTTTGACAACTGTTTTGCAAAAAAGCAAAAAAAGTGAGAGTAAGCCTTTTTGGAACCATATCGTTTTAATTTGATTAATATCTTCTTCAAAAAAGTTTTAACACAAGATACAGAAACTTTTTTTCAAAACATAATTTTTATGAAAATCTGTTTTAAGAGTAGTTTATTATTTATTCAAAATCAATGATCCACAAAAGAAAAAAAAATCCCATCAATTTTGAATGCATTTTTAATCCAAAAAAAACAGAAAGAAAAAAATTTAGCGCCAAATTTAACAAAGAAAAAAAATGTTATTCCAAAATATATGTGGCAAAAACCGAAGAAACAAAAAGCTTTGTTTTTAAATGAAAAAAGTTTGGAAGCAAATAAAACTTTTTTCAATTCGCTTTTAACACTTGAAAAAACCCCAAAATTAAATGATAGTAATCCATTATTGAAATTTATCATTAAAATGGATTATTATCTTTTCAAGAAAAAAATCAAAAAAGATTATAAAAGGTTTTTTGCAACAACAAAAAATAACATCCGGAAATTATAAAAACAAAAAAATGTTGTTTTAAAAACGACTGTCAAAATTAAAAAGTCTTAACTGATGTATTTTTTTATAAAAAAATTATGATTTTAAAAATTTGTTTCAAAATACGTCAGAAACGAAATTGGCAAAAAAACACAAATTGTTTCCAAAAACGGTTATAAAACAGAAAAAAAAGAACGATGATTGAAAAAACGACAGAGAAATACGGGGTCGGTCAGGGCCAAGGCAAAAAAATATCCCCCAACTTTTTGCTCTCTTTTTTCCTCTTTTTTTCTTTTTTTTTGTCGTCTGCTTTTTTGTTTAAAAACTTTTCAGTCAACAATTTTTTGAATCTGATTTTTTTGAAGGGCACAAAAAATCCGTTCATTTTATGTACAGCTTTTTTAAAGCTTTTCAAAAAATTTTTTTTAAATCTTTATTTTTTTTGGTTTTAATTAACTCATTTTTGAAAAAAGAAAAAATAAATTAGGTATTATTATTTTAAAGAAGAAAAAAGCATAAAAACGTCTCAACAGTTTTTTTTTCTTGTTAAAGGACAGACACATTTTTGAGGAAAAAAAATATGTATAAAAGATTTATAAAAAAACGGCCTTGCTTTTTATATTTTTAATGGAAAAAAGTTCAGAAAAAAAAAATTGCGTGTGAATCGACGTTTTTTTTGTTAGGGTAAAAATTTGTGAAAAAAATACAGTAAAAAATTTGATAAAACTCGAAAATCAGATTTAAATCAAAAGCGACGCTGGTAACAAAATTGACACAAAAAACGGCACTCCGACTTTTGCCCGGATGCAATTTGTGCGGCGACACTTGCGCACGACATTTGCGCGGATTATAATAAAAACACAAAAAAGCACATGTAGTGACATGTCGTTTTAATAAATTTCAGCTTCGGCGCAAATGTCGTTTTTTCAGCGCAATTGTCACCGCGCAAATTGCATCCGCGCGATTGTCGTAGTACCCAAAAAACATCAAAAATTTGTATTTATAGAAGTTTTTTTTATAGGAAATGAGAAAAATGAACTGATAAGGTTGGCAATAAGTGACAAAACGTCTCTCTTTGCTCGCTCTCTTTTTCTTGTTTATTTGATTGAGCCTTGCCCTTGTTTTTTATGTTGTCTAATTTTATTTTTGTTGTAAACTGGTGCTGAGCTGTTGCTCGTATTTTTATTAATAAATCTTATATTATTTAACGTTGTTGTATGTATGAATACTAACAATTAATAATTAACAAATAAAGGGAACCTTTATTTGCAACAGTGGTGACGAGAGTGGGATTCGAACCCACGCCCCCGAAGAGACTGGTGTTATTGAGCGTGTTCTTGTTTTTTTTTTGTAAATGAGCAGTTCCAATTTTTTTATATCTTTCTTTTTTGGAAGGCTTGCTTCTAAAACAAGTCACATGAGAATAAATAACGAACATCTAAAATTTGTATTTATAGAAGTTTTTTTATAGGAAATGAGAAAAACGAACCAACGTTTTTTTTAGTTAAAAAAGTTAAACGAATTTAAAATTTGAAACGATAGTAATCGAAAAACTTAAAAATCGTTTAGTTTCTATTACTATCGCTTTTTGATAGTAACGAAAATGTTAAACTATCGTCAAAATTTGATTGCTACCATTTTATTCTTATTTTAAGTTAAGTTTTTATAAGTTTTTTTTCTGGAATCGGTATAAAATAAAAAAATTGAACAAACGTTTTTAAGCAAAATCTGTAAAAACGATAATAACCGAGAGACATAAATATCGTTAAGTTTTAAATCAAAAGCGATGCTTAAAAAAAGTTGTTTTCAAAATGTTTCAATTAAAAGCTAATTGTATTATGTCATAGAAAATTAAACAAACTTGAAATAAAAAATGAATAAAAAAACGTTTAAAGTTTAACGCTTTTAAAAATCAAGTTTTTCTAAACCACAGAGGAAATAGGAAAAAATAACAAGAAAACACTTTTGTGAATTGCGTAATTTTTGACTTTAATTGTTTAATAAGTGGTTGGAAATCGACTTTTTAAAACGTAACTTTTATATGACTAATTTTTATTTTACAAATTTCGGTTAAAAAATATATTTTGGATCAGAATATACAGTAACTTTTGTCGTTATCTGGCAAAATGTTGTCAAAGTGCTGAACCATCATCGTTGAAAAATAAAGAAAAGAAATCATAAAAAATTATATTTTATATTTTTATATAATCCTTCTTTTTAAAATCTGTTTATTACAATAAATCAAAAACAACTTCAAAGAAATTATGAAACAAAGCTTTTCAGGCACAGTTTTCGTGCATTTTTTAGGTGGAACATTGATTTTGTTGCTATAGGCTTTGCTGAAATACATATGTTTGTTTTAAAAGTAATAAATAAATTTGTCGTCCATGAAAAACAGTTTTGATTACAAAGAAACCTTGATTGATTACTGTGTTTATGATTTGTTTGTTCATGGAACAACAATAAAAAATTTGCATATTTTTTGTTTTATTTTTAATCATGTTCAAAACGTATGTTTTATTTTCATTGTTGCCGTTTTTCTTCTGTGAAAGTTGGGAACAATGTCATCATCAAAATTATGGAAAACGATAATTATTATTTTAATTTTATGTTATTTATTATGTGATTCAAATGGACAACAACCATTACAACATGGTCAACATAGGCAACCTGTACATAGACATTCAACACCTCGAGGACAACAACCACCACCATCGTCATGGACATCAACACCTCTTGGACCAGAAATTAAAATAACTGGTGAACCCGATACTTTAATAATAAACGGGTCAACAAAAGCCTCAACAACCACTCCACTTCCACCAATTATAACAACAACTGCAGGATCTACGACAACACCAGAACCTTCAACAACTTCAAAACCTACAACAATAACTCCAAGAATTTTAACAACTCCAAGAATTTTAACAACTCCAAGAATTTTAACAACTCCAGGAATTTTAACAACTCCAAGACCTTTAACAACAACTCAAGGAACTTCAACAACTTCAGGACCTTCAACAACTTCAGAATCTACAACCACAACCGTTTCAAGTACCACACCCACTTCTACAACAACACCAAACCCAACAACATCGAAACCAAGAACCACGCCAAAACCAATTGAACAGCCAGATGTGCCACCACCTGCAAATGAAAAAACAACAACAAAAAAGACTGAAAATCCTGATGATAAAATTAAAATTTTAACTGTTGAATATAAAGAAAGAGGTAAATGTTTTCTTTTATATTTTATGAGTTTAACTCTTCTTGTTTTTAGCTAAAAGCAATATTCCTTATTATCTTCTTGGTGGAGGATTTTTAACATTTTTAATTTGTATCATATTTATTTGTTTAATTATTAAGAAAGTCATCTGCTTTGATAATGTGAATGAAAATAATAATGAAGAATTTAATGCTGCTGTTGCTTCAAAAGAAAAACCAACAACAATAACAAATGAAGGAAAAAGTGCTGAACCATCATCGTTGAAAAATAAAGAAAAGAAATCATAAAAAATTGTTTGTATGTATGTTTTTTTGAAAATGTTTTATATTTTTTTAATAAATATGAAAGAATATTTATGTATTCATCCCTATGGTTACAGAAGATTCATTCTAAAATGAGAGGGGGTGTCCTTTTTGAGGGGAACATTGATTTTGTTGCTACAGCTTTGATAGAATTGCGTTTTTTCATTCCTAAAATTTTTTTGGTTTTTTTCGCTTAAAAATGTTTTCCAAAAATGAATTTTTCAAAACTCAAGAAAAAATAAATTCCTTAAATAATGATTACGGCGGAAATGTAATTGTTAAAATTGTAAACGAAATTGAACCTGCTCAAGTTTGTTTTATTTTTAATTTTTTGCTTAAGTTATTTTTTTAAAGGAAGAATTTATTTTTACGGATTCTGAAGTTTCGAAAAATCGATATGTTACAACTCCCGAAAAAAATATGAAAGCTGAAAAAGTTCATTTTGAGCCGCTTGGAATGCATGAACCTCCAAAAGTTTTTAAAGAAAGTGTTCAACAAAATGAACCTGAAACTCCCAAAAAGAAAAAGAATAAATTTTGTTGCTGCTTTTAAATGCAAATTTTAAATTACAGTACATTTTAAGCTTTAAATAAAAAGTCATTAAGATAAAACACAAAAATAAATTTTTAGGGTTGTAACATTTAATGTCCATTTTTTAATAAGCTTTTGTTCAGCGAACTTCAAAACTTTAATTACTACGTTTAATTATGGAATAACCAAATTAATTACTTTTTTATATAGACTTTTTGTATTTTACTATTTAAACTTGTTCATTTAAAAAAAAATTTTCACATGTGCTTTTTCAAACACGTTTTTTAATACCTTTTTTTATTCCGGGTTTGTAATTTTGCAATAAATTTTTTTCATGTAAAATAAAATTTTTCTGAAACACTACCAAATTTTGTATTAAAAATCATAATGGCAGATATTTTAATAATTTCTTTTATTTTTGTTGTAAGTTTAAAGGCATTTATCTTTAATAGATAATTATTATTATGTTTTTTAGCTTGCAGTTTTAACAATAATATTTTCATTTTGGTCTCTAAAATTAATACATAAAAAATCATCATTACGAAATGCATTTGGATATATTTGTGCGGCGCAAAGTATTACAGAAATAATTATTGGTGCATGTTTTGGATTTTGGGCTGCACCAATTGCGGCATTGTAAGTAATGTGTTGAAATAGTATCATTACTTGGGAAACAAATAGCATAAAACAAAAAAGAACATAAATGGTTTTTATAAGCGTTGTTCTTTGTTTTATATTATTTGTTTTCCAAGGAATGAGCAATCGCAGTGTTTAACGGAAAACGATTTTTAAGCATAAGAATAGCTTGTTTTCGAAAGCAAAAAGCCATTGCAGCACTTCTTTAGTTTGTCCCCCCCCATTTTTTTTTCATTCACAAATTTGCATAAATACAGTGAGCTTGTGTTGAGAATTTAAAAGGGTGGGAGCAATGAGCGGTTGCTTTTATGAATGAAAAAAAAAATTTTTGAGATGGGGGGGACAAACTAAAGAAGTACCGCAATCTAAATTATTAAAGCTCAAATAGTTAAATTTTTTATGCTTCGCTGATTATGATAACACTGTGTCATCCGCTTTAAATATACTTCAAGAAAAAAAAATTTGTCAGCTGACTTTCACCCCGCAGATTTTTTTTATTAAAAATAATTTCCATATTAATTACAATTAACATTTTTTATAATTTTTACAGTAACCCAAATTTATCTCAGAGTATTATTGGAATTATTATTGGACATATAATAATTTTTTGTTTTTATTTAACAATTTGGTTACATTTTTGTAAATCTTTCAATCGTTTACATGCAATTATTTTTCCAATACATTATTATTCAAAATTTACAATTAAAGCTGGAATAATTTTAATTTGTTTAATGATTTTTATAAGTTTTGGATTTGCAAGTTTTGCATTTGATTTTTCATGTAATGTTTATTTTAATACAGAAATATATTTATGGAGAACTCGAGAAATAAGTTGTCGAATACTTGGAAATTTACAAATTTTTATTGGTTGCATTGTTGTAATTGGTTGTGTAATTTTTGATTTAATTACATTCGCATATTTAATTATGTTTAATAAACGAATTCAACAATCTCAAGTTCAAGGAAAATATAAATCTAACGAAAAAAGATTTTTTGTACAAGTATGTTTTTTATTTTTAAAATACCAATAGTAATTGTTTTTAGAATTGTTTAACAACAATTATATATGTGTTTACAATGTTATCAATTACAGTATTTGTAAGAAATTTTCCATCGTTAATAGTTTTATTTATAACAATTGCATGGCAATTATTTCATTTGTTAAATCAGTAATTAAATATATTTTAAATTTAAAATAAATTGAAATTATTTTAGATTAATATTTACAGTATTCAGCTTAAAAATGATGAAATCAACACCTGAACCTTCAAAATTTCAGTCACCCGTTTCTGCATTTGTTGCAACTGTTTGAATCTTTTTTGTGGTTTAATAAAGAGATTTTTTAAATGTAATTAAAATTCGTTTAAAGGGAGCGGAGGAGTTTGATATATTTTTCATTTTAAACCTTTTTTTGGAAATGGCATAAACCTGACAATCAGGCAAAAGATCAATAGAAAATGACCATGATCGACAGGTTTATGCCATTGCAAAAAAATGTTAAAAGCGAAAAATGTATCAAACCGTCGGCTTCCTTTAGTGCTACATACGAAAACTTAAGGATTTTTATTTAACAAAGGTCGAAAAACTTTTTTTATAAAATACATCTTCAAACATCATAAATTTCGCACAGCTTTTTACAAAAATATTTGTGAAAAGACATTTATGCCAAAAAAAACAGAACTAATAGTATTTAATTTAAACACCTAATTTTTATTGTCTTCCTTATTAAAATGACGGCCGTATTTTTTTAAGCGAAACATTCAAAAACCTCTTTGAAGCATGATTAATTAATTATTCGAAAACTGCAAAGCCAGACTTTTAATTTTCTAAACCAGGGTACAAATGTAACATTTTTTTATACCTTAGAATTCGAAAGTTTATTAAAATTACAGAAACGTGAGCTTATATTTGCAATTTACATACATCACGAACACAGTTTTCCGTAGTACGTTTGTTTTTGTATTTTGTGATTTACAAACTTTCATTTAAAAAAAAGAACTTGGATTTAAGTCCAAATTTTTGAACTTAAGAGCAGGAACATTGACGTAAGAGAATTAAGCAATTTCGATGTATCACAAAAATTAAAATTCTGATATGATTCAAAAAAAAAGGAAGTATTTATGCATGAATGATTAAACATATTAATTAAAATAAATTCTTTGGAAATTTTTTCTTTTTTAAAAACAAAGTTGTATGAATAATAATGTCTCATATTTTGAATAAAATAAGATATGGAAATGAATTTTTTTTATTCGTGAACTATTTTGTGATTTGTAGCATAAAAAATAGGTATATTGTTTTTCTTTTTTCTTTATTCTTAATTTCATTACTTTTAAAATTAAAAAAGAAATTGTCCTAAAAATTATTTTTTTAATTTTAAATTTAAAATTATGTATGAAACTTGTATAATTGCAGCTATTTTTCTTGTAAGTTTCGATACTGTAGCAATCATAATTTTTTAACCTAATTTTTTTAGCTTGGGAATTTGACAATATTTTTTTGTTGTTTTTCTTTAAAAATTATCTACAAAAATGCATATTTGCATAATGCATTTGGATATATTTGTGGTGCAAAAAGTATTGCAGAATTATTTATCGGTGCATGTTTTGGACTTTGGGCTGCTCCGATTGCATTTTTGTAAGGTTTAAAGGAAGTCGGAGGGTTTGATACATTTTTCATTTTTAACGGTTTTTTTTAAATGGCATGAACCTGATGACAATTGAGACCCTTTCTCTTGTTCTTTTTTGCCTGATCATCACGTTTATGCAATTTCGAAAAAAAAGCATTAAAAATGAAAAATATATCAAATTGTTTGCTCTTTTTAAAGAAAAATTTGCATATTTACGAAAAAAATTATAGCAACCCAAATTTATCACAAAGCAATTTCGGATTTATTGTTGGACACATTTTAATATTTTGTGATTTTTTAACAATTTTTTTACATTTTTGTAAATCTTTAAATCGATTTCATGCAATCATTTTTCCAATACATTATCTCACAAAATTTACATCAAAAGTTGGATTAATTTTATGTTTTTCGATGGTTCTTTTAAGTTTTGGATTTTCAAGTTTTTTATTTGCATTTAATTGTAATTATTATTTTAATGGATTTACATTTCTTTGGAACTTGCGAACTCAAGAATGTCCAGGAATGTCATATTTTTATTATTCTTCAGTTTTTGTTACTGTAATTGGGTGTGGAATTTGTGATTCTGTAACATTCGGATATATGATTCTTTTTCAAAATCGTATACAAAAGCTTCAACAAAAAAATTCACAAAAATTAATTCAAAAAAGATTTTTTATTCAGGTAATAAAAACTGCAATGTTTTATAATTTTGCAATTTTTGTAGACATGTTTAACAACAATTTTATACATATTTATGATGATTTGTTTTAATTTACTTACAAAATTAGCAACATCATTGACAGTTATAGTTTTATGTACAACAATTGCATGGATTTTATTTCATATGTTACATCAGTAAAAACACTACTTTTCTTTTAATTGAAGTTAATAAAGTTGATTAATTTTAGATTGGTTTTTATTGTGTTTAGTGTAAAAATGAAAAATATTTCAACAATAAAAATTTCAACTGCGTCAAAATTTCTTACATCAAATGTTGGAATTACCAGAATTGTAGCTTAAAAATTGTAAAATGGGACGTTTTTGTATTGTGATTTTAAAAGTATTGAAAAAAGTTAAATAAATTAGTTTTGCGAATAAAAAGCACAAATAGGATTATTTACAATAATTTTAAAACGATATTTACAAATTCTTGAAGTCATGATTATCGCCGGATTTTGTTTATCCTGGTGGTGTAGTAATTGAACAATAAACGGTCGAAAGTGTAACTCTTGTCCCAGCTGGAACAACCGCCTGTGATTCTAAAACTCCATCACCATTGCAAACAATGGTTGCCATTAATTGTGTATTTGCTGCAGATGGCCCAGCTAAAGCTGTACCAATTGTTTGATCAATCTGGAAAATATTCAAATTATGTCAAAACTACCTAAAAACTCAAAAACTTTCTTTTAATATTTTTTATTAAATTTAGCAGAATATTTTTTTTCCAAAATTCACTTACACCTATTTGAAGAGGGCCATTTGCTGCATTACATGTAACAATGAATGATAAACACATTGCTGCTGTAACTGGATCCCCGGCAACAACAGTCCCAGTTCCAGAATCAAATGCCATTTCAGCGGCTGGTGGAATATTTGTAATTGTTGGAGCTGCACATGTTTGACATGCTAAACTTTGTGTTTCAAAGTTTTTGTAATTAAATGTTTTATAGTTTTAATAAACTTGCGAATAACTGGAATTTCAGGTGCTGCGGTAACTTCTGGAGTTGGCATACATGCATCATCTTTAAAAAAATGCAATACAAAAATGATGAACAATAAATAAAAACGCATTTTAAAAAATAAAAAACAGAGAAGAACTTTCCTTTTTTAAAATTTTTAAAATCTGAATATTTTAAAGAAACAATTGTTTTTTTCTCTTCTTTTTTTCTCTATTGAATTAATTGTTAATTCAGAAACTAAAACTTGAATTCTTCCTTCATTTTTTTGGATATAAACGATTTCCGTATTATAAATTTTGTTCAAAAAAACGGATAAATGCTTTTTAATGAAAAGCGTTTATCCGTTTTTAAAACAAGTTTTGAATCTGTCTTTGAACTTCTTTTTGTTGTAGTTTTTTTTATTCAAAAAGAAAAGATTTTAATGACCTTCGTTTTAATCCAAAAAAGAATTAACACCTCTTTTTTTAGATGATTGTTTAGGTTCTTCGAAATTGAAACTTTAGAGCGAAATCAAAATATCAAAATTTCTGTATTTCGGTATTTTGAAATTTTCGAAACCGAAATTTTGCAGAAGCTTGGTGCTTATTATTTCTTGTTTAAATTTGAATTCTTTGATTTTAGAATACCATTTTATTAGAACCTTATAACAAAAAATATTGGCAAATTTTATACAAAAAATCGAGACAAAACAAAGATTAAAAATCACGGGTTAAAAAAGAGAGTATCAAATTTTGACTTTCGGCAATAAAAATATATTTTTTGAGGGATAAAAATAAAAGAATGCCAAAGAAAGATTTTTCATTTGGAATTTTGGCAGTATTAATTAAATATGATAAACCTAATAAAACATGAATGCCCATAGGGCATAAAGAAAACATAATATATATTTAAAATTAAAGAGTATCAGATACAGAATCATCAGAATTTGAAGATCGTCTTAGCGATGGTGGAAGTAAACCAGTATGAACGGTAATTTTTGCGTTTTTATTTACGCAAAAGGCAGGGTAATAAAGTCCACGAGGTAGATTCCTAAAAATTGAAAAGTTTTCGTGGTGGGACAAAAATGTGGAAAATGTCTTACTTAAAAGCATCTGGCATTCCATTTGGTTCAATAAGTCGATCATTAATATAATATGATAAAGTTCCTTGATCACAATCCAAAAGCACTCCAATTACAGCCCCATTTCCGCCATGTCCTTTTGAATAACGATTCTCATTTTGATCATTATGATAAAACCATAGCCGCTGTTCATCAATATACATTGCCCAACCATGTGAATCTTTTCCTAACATTATTGAACGATTTATTGATGGTTGTGCAACTCCAACCACAACATCACTATTACAATCAAATTTATCAACAGTTATTTCCCAATAATGTAATCCTCGTGAAAATGATACAGTTCCCAAAACAACTTGATAATTTAATGTTGTGCAAGTAAGGGTTGCCCGATTATTCGATAAAATTACATCTCGTTGGGAAGAAGATTTTGTAAGTTGAAACCATGCAACTAAAAATGGTTTTAGTATTAAACATATCAAAATAGTGAAATCGAAATTTGAACATTTTACAAATTTAACGAAATCAAAATCTGATGTTTAAAATGGTGAAATACAAAAATTTTGACTTTTGAAACACTCAAAATTTCGATTTTGTGATGCCAAACGTTGTCGAAATCAGAATTGTTAGGTTAAAAACATAAAATTTGAATATTGAAAAGTTTTGAAAAATTAAAAATTTCCGTATCTCAAGCAGAAAACTTCGATTTCGTTAAGTTTTTATAACTAAAACATCGAAATTTTTAATGTTTGTCAATAATTGAAATTTTTAAATTTATTACAAATTGAAATTTTGGTGTTTTGACATTTCAAACACAAGTTTTCGATTTCGTGTCAAGACCCTCACATTCTCACTTACCATGAGCGGTTTGAAGTCCAATTGGATCACTGTAAAGTGATTCGCCAGCAGAATTAAAAGCTTTAACTCGAACATTATAAATTGTATCAAAATGCAAGCCATCAATTGTACAGATATTATCAAATCCAGAATAAACTTCTTTAAAATTTCCATCATCTCTTCCAGAATCAATTTCCAAAATATATCCATCAATTGATGCACCATTTGGTGAAGAATGCCATACAACTGTAACAGAATTATTTTCTGCTAAACATTCAGTGGCATCAAATTGTGGTGGCAAAGGAACTAAAAAGAGAGGGTATTAGAGGTTGTTAAAAGAAAAAAAAAATTTAAAAACAATAAAATATTGATAATTATGTTTAGAAAAAAAAGGAGAATAATTGTGCAAAGACAAAACACGAATCACAGATAACAAAAGTTTTTTTTTAAAAGTGATAAAAATTGAAAAAATATAAAAATGATGAAATAGAAATAAATACCTTTTGTGGGATCGCCTTTATTACGACCGGCACGTCCAGAAGAAGCTAGAATTTCAAAAAAAATAGAACATAGAATTAATTTTTTAATAAAAGATAAAAATAAAAAAAGAGAGTAACAAAAAATAAATGTATAAATTGTTTTAAAATTACTCTTACTATTTTGAAAAAATTTTGGGAAAGATTCAAGATTTAGAATTTATGCAAATTTCCACTTACCTTTTAGCTGTGCAAAATCCAAATTTGCAATACAACTTTGCATTGGTCGAGTATCCAAACTTAAAACAAATTCTGGATCCACTTCTGCCTTTGTTCGCATATCTTTATGCCAACCAAAATCTTGATTTGAAACTCGATTTGAAAGTTGTTGTCCAATTTGTAAATATGCCACGGCATCAGGCTCTTTTAAAACTTCAATACAAAAATGTACCAATGCCGTAGTTTTATTTAAATGATTTGTGCATCGATTTGTTTGAGTTTTTAATGCTTTTTTCTAGAAATTTTAATATTATCGGATTTCATATATCCCCTTTTTACATACCTTTGAATCCCTTTCAGCTTCAGCAAATTCTAATAGTCTTTGCCTTCTTTCTTGTAATTGTTCAATTAATGCATCAATTTGTAAATTAATATTTGCTTTAAAATCTTCACAATTTTTTGTAATATTTTCATTTAATTGTTTTAACTTTGAAATTTCTTCTGTTGCACATTTTGCTTTTTCACTTAATTGTTGGAGAGTTTTTGATAAATCATTCTGAAAAACGATTTTGAATTACTTTAATCCTTTAAAATTATTTTTTCGATTTTTTTTTCAAGTTTTTTCTCATATAAAAAAAAGCAACCGTTTATTGTTTAATTCTAAATATTTTTCCCATAATAATATTTAAAGAAAAAAGAAAGCTTTTTAAAAAGCCATTATGTCAGAGGTTAAAAATAAAAAACAGATGGTGCGCGAAAAATGCTTTTGAAAA
This sequence comes from Panagrolaimus sp. PS1159, assembly GCA_963922195.1. Taxonomy (NCBI): domain Eukaryota; kingdom Metazoa; phylum Nematoda; class Chromadorea; order Rhabditida; family Panagrolaimidae; genus Panagrolaimus; species Panagrolaimus sp. PS1159. The sequence goes on along the minus strand of CAWUHW010000001.1, from coordinate 5,436,067 downwards.
AAAAGCACTGAAGAAAGTAGCATATTTTTTTGATTTGCAAAAAATGTCTGCTTTGAAGTTTTCCGACAAGCGTGCTTTTTGTTTTTTTTTTTTGATAAGTCATTGAAGAAAGCTGACTATGATTCATTTGGAAATGAATGAGAATGCAAAAAGGGCAAAACAAAAAAGATTTGTTATTAGAAGAATAGCACAAAAACAAAAGCAAAAAAGTGAAAATAGAAAAGTAAGATCAAAAAAACTATAGCGAGCAAGCTTCTGCGAAATCGAAATTTTGATTTCGATAGAATAATATCCACAAGTTTTTTTAAAAAATCTTTTCGCTATAATAATAAAATCAAATTCTTTTAATCTCTCAGAAAATTCTCCCGCGTATTCCTTTAATCATATTTCCTGCTCTAGTTTTTTTGCCATTTAATTAAGCATTCATATTTTAAACAAAAGAAAAGAACGAATATTCCATTCATGTTTCTATTTTTTTCATGATTGATTTAATATTGAATAACACACTTTTCTTTCAAAAAATAAAAAGCTTTTGTATTTATAAAACACAAAAGATTCCAATCAAAAAAGACATGACTCAATTTTGTTTTTGACATTTGCGTTTCTTTTCTTAAAAAAGGTTCAGTCAAAAAAATTCTTTGATTCTATTTATTCAAATAATAAAAAATTAATTAACACTAAAAATTTTTAAACCTTTTCGCGCCAATAAAGGAAATTACTGTAGCTTCCGCTCTTTTTTGTTATTTAAAAAAATGCTGCTGCTGATTTTTTTGCTGACATCTGTTACTCTTTTTTTTGCGTTCGTTCCAGCTTTCTGGCTCTAAGAATTTTTTTTACTAAAATGCCTCATTCTAAAATGGAAGATAAATGGGCCACGCATTCATTGACAACTTTAAAAACTATAAATTTTTTTCAGCTATTTTTTGGTCATCTGTCTTAGGTTAAAGTCCCTATTTTTTTATTATGGATTTAATTTTATGTTAGTTTTTTTAAAGAAAAAAAGAAATTCCGGAACACTTGAAAAAGTCATCAATAAAAAAAGGAAAAAAATGAACAGATGTTTCACAGTTTTTTTTTTCTATGAAAAGCGAAGGTTAAAATTATTTGAACTGAATTCTTTAAAAATTTTATTATTTTTTACGAAACAAAAGAAAAGCTGTTGATTGATGAAATATAAAAATGTGAAAATTGGGGGTTAACAGGTTTTCGAATTTTGTTGAAGTGCCAAAAAAGATGCAGCTGCCGATGCATGGCACTTTGGGATGGATTAGTATTTGATGAATAAGATTGAAAAAAGACATTGATGTGATAGATTATGTAATAATATAATCAGAATGGCACAAATAACTTTTTATTAAAAATTTTCAAACCCCCTAAAAAACTATTGTTGCACTTTTATTTCTCCTTTGGTTTGCTTTCAACAGCTTCAGTCAATATTTTTTGAAAACATGTTTTTAGACATTTTTGCCAACCAAAAAATATCCCATTAATTCTAAATAACTATCTCTCTCATTTAAAACAGCCAGGGATTGAAAATGAGGCCGGCCGGCCCGGCCCGGCCCCGGGCCGGGCGGGCCTTAGTAATTCTAGCCCGCGGGCCGGCCCGGCATATTTTTCAAATTTTGTTTTTTGGTAGTTTTTATGTTTGTGGTGTGCGCAGTACGCACTTTTTCTTTTCTCATCACTATGAATCATTGTTATATTAATTCATATTGATGAGAAAAGATGCAAAAAACTATTTTTTGCTAGCTGCAGGTTTCGAAAAATATTCTAAAAAACTTTTAAAAAAACTTGAAATATTTTAGGGCCGGCCCGGGCCGGCCGCGGGCCGGCCGGGCCGAGAAAATTCCGACGACGGGCCGGGCCGGCCGTCAATTTTTAGGCCCCGGGCCGGGCCGGCCGACTTTTTCGGCCCGATTTTCAATCCCTGAACAGCTCACAGTTTTTAACCCCTGCTTTTTTAATCCCAAAAAAACCTATAAATGCAAGCTTTTTTTGATACTTTTTTTAAAGATTGCAAAATACATTTTTTTTCTTCGTTCCCTTTTTTTCCTTTAAACTCCTTCATTTGGCTTTTTTAGAATGGTGCAAAAACATTAAAAACAAGCAAATTCATTCATCAAATAATCTGTCATTTTCTTTTCTTCAAGCTTTTTTAACGTTCGTTTTTCATTGAAAAAGGAATATCGTTGCTTTGACCGGAAAAAAAGGGCAAAAAGACACTCTATTTTTATAGTGACAGCTTCAATGCCTTTTTGCAATTTACAAATCTCTGGAAAAAAACAAAATTGCGTCATTGCGCAAAAAAATAAATGTTGCAAAATAAGATTTTTTTTAAACGATTAAAGAAAAAAAGGAAGGAAACATGATGAAAGATGAGATGGCTTTTCCGGGTCAGTAATTATTAGTTTTACAGTTTGGTGGTGGCATTGATGGATTAGATGATGGAGTTGAAAATGGTGATCGAAAGATTAAGCAATTATTAGTTAATGGATTTCAAAGTTAGCTATGATTGACTGAATTTGACAGAAGTTTATGATTTGTTCAAACATAAAAATTTGCTGTGTTTCATACTGTATAGAATATTTTTCAAATATTTTTAGTCTTTTTTTAAAACTCAAAAAATTAGCCCCAAAATTTTAAGCTTTCAAACTTCCATTTTTGCTACTTTTGCCCTCAATTTTCGAACACCATTTGTCAAAAAATGTCATCAAAATTTTATGACTTTTTTCTCTATTTTTATATCCCCTTTTAAGCTTTCATTGAATTGAATTGAAACAAAATATATCTAATGTCTCAAACTCAACTGGAATATATAGTTATAAGATACTAAAAATTTACATTCCCCTTTGCTTTTAGCCTCTTTGGTTGCAATTAAAAAAGCAGTCACAAAAATTATATCGAAAAGCAGAGTTTTGAACCAAACACACAAATAATATTTTTTATGTTTAAAACATTTTAATTTTGACACATTTGACAGTTTTATTACCCCTCTCTTTTTTTGATATCACCAAAACTGCAATTTGTTGCTTTTTTTTATTTCTTTGATCTCTCTTTTTTTGAATGAGTGACCAATTGCTTTTATTTTAGATCAGTTAATTTTGCCGAGAGATGACCCTTTTTGAACTTTGCCACCACAGAAGTGGATAACGCAACTGACAAAAAACTGAAAGAAATACAACCACTTAAAAAAATTTTTTCAATGCCGACGGGAGTCAAAAAATAATAAACTTTTGCCGATACTTTTAAAACCTGGAAATAATAAAAATGCGATCAAATTGGCATTTTTATAGGACTTATTTCAAAGGATAAAAAAAGAAAATCCAAGAAAATATATTTGTTGGCAAAGCAACTTGATCTCCCCTCAAAAATAAAAGTTTTTGTGGATCGGCATTTTTTAATAAAAACTTTGAAAGAGAAGCAAAAATGACGGATTTATAACATTTTTTAGAGGTTAACCCCGAAATTTTTGTTTTTTAAAGTTTCCTCAGAAAAAAACATTCTTCTAAAATCTCATTTTTCCCTAATTTCTAAAACTAATTATTCTTGGAAAAAATAAACAGAAAAAACAATGTTTGCTTTTTTTCAAAATCCCAGGAGACGACTTTTTTGCTTCAAAAAAAACATAGATTTGATTAAAGTTAACGTTTTTTGTTATTTAAAAAAGTTAAAAGAGATTAAAAAACAAGCAGAAAAAAGGAAAAAAAGTATTGTCAATTTTTGATTTTATCAGATAATAACAAATTTTTGACGATATTTTAAAAAATTTGTTGTTATCTTTTTTTTTGAAATGTCCCTTTTTTAATTTCTTGCAACTTCTTTGTTGAAATTTTTGGCATTTTTTCACACATTCTTGAGAAACTTGCCAAAACAGGATGTAATCAATTTATTTTTTCTATTTTTTTGCTTCCTCTTTTTTAGATTTCCAGAAAAATTTTTGTGTTGCACGAACACTTCCTTTTTCTCGTTGTTGCTGGGGGGATTTGTTTAATGGGAGCTTGTTTTGAGTTTTTCATTGAAAAAAAAGTTGCAACACAAACCAATGACATTCAAAAAAGTTTTTCATTTATTTCCAGTCACAAAAGAAGAGGAGAAAAAATTTGCATGTCAATCAGAATCCGAACAACAACAAATTTTTTACAGGACACGCGATTTCCGTTTTTCACACAAAAGAAGAAAAAAGAGCAAAAATTAATTGTCATTTAATGTTGCGTCCTCGAGATTTTTTGCTTTATTTTTCAATAGTGTGAAAAAAGTATGCTTTAATCGAGAAATGATGAAAAAAATAGAATACAAATGAATGGCAAAAGAAAGGCAAGGCCGATCATGCTCTAACGCGTTTTAAAGTGTGAATATTGAGAGAGATGGGGGTATACAAAAAAAAGATGGCGACAAAATTGCCTTTCTTTCTTGATTGAATTATTCTTGCTTTTTTTGTTGGCGGAAAATTTGCCTTTTGTATATTGAATTTACCCTTTCTCTCTTGAGAGATGAATCGCTTGATTGAACATTAAAGTGAGAGATGATTGAGGAAAAACAGATTGCGGGAAAATTTGTGAAATAAAAAAGACGGGTAATTACAGAGCAGCAAAAGAAATTAGTGAAATGAAAAAATATTAGATTATTATCGGTTACATTAATTCTTTTTTATTTTGAAAAAATGTTAATGCGAAAAATTAGAGTTTTTTTGCAACAAAAAACAAAAAAGTGAAGATAGTAACAAAAGTTTGACGATACTTTAAAAAATTGTGTTACTATCATAAATATTCTGGAAAATAAAAAAGTGATAATAACTCAAAATTTGAACGTATCGTCACCATTTGATATTATCACTCATTTTTATTTTGCAAAGTATTACAAAAAACCCAATTTTCCACATTAAGAAAAAGCAAAAGAAGTGAAGATAGTAACAAAAACTGACGATAATTTAAAAAAAATGTTACTATCAAAAATTATTGTGTTAAAAAAAAGGTGATAATAACACAAAATTTCAAATTTTCGTTAATTTTTGTTACTATCTCTTTTTAAAACAATTTTAAATACATTTTCCCTCAAAAATCTATAATTATATTGTATTTTATTGGCAAAAAAATGTCGTTTTTCTTATATGTATGTAACCTGTTCTGACCTATTATCTAATCTTCATTGACACTTACTCTTTCTAAAAATAATAAACCCCCTAATTTTTTTTATGTATTATTCAAAATTCATCTCAGATTACACTTTTCTTCAAAAAAAGACAATTGTTTTCTTGTCAAGTTTTAATAATCTTAAAACAATTGCAAATCCCTTTCTTTCTCTTACATATATATTTGAAACAAGGTAAACCTTGTTTTTCAATGCTTTCTTGCTGGCTTGACAAGTGTATGTCATCAGTTTTGGCATGCGCGTACAAGTGTAAGAAAAAAAGGGAACGGTTATCTCAAATGTCCACCTTCCCCACTAAAAACTTCCGGTGTTGGATTACAACTTTTTCTCAAAAATATGCGGAAACATTTTTTAAAAAAAATTAAAATTTTCTATTTTTGAAATATAAAACAAAACAAACTTTTTGTGACTTAACAGCCGTTTGAATTGAATGCATTTCATGTCCAATATGCCGGAATTCATGTACACATTGACAACAAACAGGTATTCGACAAGATGTACAAAACATTGTTAAAAATTCATCAAAATGTTTATCACATTTTGTTTCATTTGAATTTGTTGAATTTGAATTGTTAGAAGAAGATTGAAGAGATCCAAGGCGTTTTGTTGAAGCTGGAATAAGGATATGATCTTTTAAGGGGCCACGTGAGGGATGAATTATTGATTGACATGGTGAACAATAATAATATCCACAAACTTCACAACATAGCTCCGCTTGTCGAGGAGATGGTCCTTCACACCATTGACAATTTGGTGCAGGGGATGATGCAGTTGGTGTTGGAGCAGTCTTCTCATCAGTTTGAGAAGTATTGCTTGAACTACTACTTGGTTGTGGTGAGAATCGAAGTCTTGTAAGAATTTTTTTGATTACAATATTCTCAGGTTGTGTTCGAAGGACATTTTCATCGGCATAAAAAGAAGGTTTATGACAGATTTCACAAATTAAGGTACATCCTGAATTTGATGGAGTTAAGATTGATGGAAGTCGAGCGGATGTTGATTGGCCATAAACAGATCCAACAAATGATGATGGTCGGGAAGCTAAAATTTGAGTGAATTTAAAATGTGTTCATTGTATGTTTCATCATTAGCAAATTTTCGTTGCAAGACAGTGCTTCACTTTTTATGTTTTACAATGTTGTTGCATTCTATTTTTATGACTTTTTTTCAAACATTTATAGCTTTTAATAAATTTGTTTTTGATTTCTTAATCCGCTAAAAATTTGTTTTTCACATTTTTGCCTTTTAAAAATTATGATTGATTAGTTTTTTCTGCTGCAATTTGTCGCTTTTTACCACCTTTTTTTATTATACTCAAAAATATATAATAAAACGATCTCACATATCCCTTTTCATATAAAAAGATTTCAATTGTCCTCATATCAAATCATCACCAAAATTTATTAAAGTAATTCATCATTTTTCGATTAGCAGACGCCCAAATTTTTTTCCGTTGACACGAAAACGAGATGGCAAAAATGGGCCCTCCTGTTGCTAAGAAATTACATATATGTTTTTGTATCTTTCTCGAAAACTGCAACAGAGCAGCAGCTTACAAAAAAAAGCAATCGAACACACTATTGTTCGCGCCAAAAAAAAACTGTTTGTTTTTCGTACTTTCTAAAAAAAACTTTAATGGATTACAATTTACTCTTTTTTTCAGAAACCAAAAAAAGAAACAGTTTTTAACCCCCTTTCAAAAAAATATAATTAAATACAAGAAAAATCCAAAGCAAGGAAAAAAAGATGTGCCGAAATGTTGTTTGTTCTTTTCAGAAGAAACCCTTTCATTATATATCTCTTTCTGCAGATTTTAAATAAAAGCGCTAATGGAAGTTCTTTGAAGAAAAAAAGAAAATGGGATAAGTTTTTGGTGGTTCAAATTATCCCCTATCTTCCATGATACTTTCTTTTGTAAATGAGTGAAATGGATTCTTAGGAGCAAAAAAAGAGGTTTCAATTTACGCCAAATTTAAATTTCAAATGAATGAAAAGAAAGCAGTGGTTTGGAAAAACTTAGACGAAATTTTTTAGAGTGGAAAACGGTTCTCAGATTAAAAAAAATTAAAAGTAAACGAAAAAGTATAGTTTTAATTATGCAGAAAAATTTAAGATTTGCAAATACCAGAATATTGTAATACTGTAACAATAATCTCGAAACGAAAGTGTCAAATATCGTTTTAGCAAATACAAAATTCAATCCAATTTTGCTACTTTCAAAAATGCTGTGATTTAAAAAATTTGAATATGAAAAACCCCTTTTTTCCCAAAATTCAGCTAAAATTCAATCTATGCACAATCTTTTTTTTTGTATTCAAAAGAAGAAAGAAATTGCGACAATAGCCACTTATGTCCTTTTAAAGTACCCCTCCTTTCATATTATTTTTGATGTTTGTAAAAACAATGATGACTCAAGAGTCCGATTTCAAGCATCCTTTTTACACCCTTTCTCTCTCCATAGGTGGTCTTTTTATGATTTTCTGTTAAATCCCACACTTTTTTTTTCAAGTTAAGATATATAGCATGACCTTAAAAAAGAAAGAACGAAAGAAGTTTCAAACATGATTCAACTTAATCCTTTTCTTCTTCTTCTTTTCTAAAGCATAGCTGTTGCTGTTTGACTTTTTTCTTTGTGTTAGGTTTTAAATCTTGATGATGATGATGATGCAGCCGGCCGTCAACAATAATAATAATAATCTTCTTTTTTTTAAGAGCAGAAACCGAAAAAGGGAGCCGCTCAAGTTTTTATCAAAAAAGTTCATGCGCGAATAGAATGAACGCCGATATCGTCGTTCGTCTGCTGCTCAATTCTTTTTTTTTCACACTTTGTTTTTTTTTCGGCAGTATTAAAAAAAACAAAGGATCAAATAAAAAATAAAAGTGATAGATATTGGCTCATTTGTTTGCATTAATATTATTTTTATTGAAATTTGCCGCTTTTTTGCATCTTTTGAAAAGGATCCTCTTTTATTTATTTGAATTTTGATTGATTAGGTGTGAAAAAAAAATAATGGTAAATTGGGTATTTTAAGGCCGAAATTTGCATATAATAGAAGAAAAAAATGAACACAAACAAAAAATGGAACGGATCATAAAATATGAGAGTCGGAAGAAATTGTCAAAAAAGGAAGCATGATCGATGCCGAAAAAAAGTTTATTGAAAATGTTTTTGAGATGGCATCGTAAAAATATAAATTACAGTTTCTGTTTTTTAACACCTATGATTTCCGTTTTTTCTTTTAAAAACCAAAACTGACCCTTTTTCAATATTTTCCCACGTTTTCCATTTCCGCTATTTGCAAAAAATAAATAAACATGCATTTGAAAATTTTTTTATCAGAAGCAGAATCATCGCAAAAAAATGCTTGACTCAACACCTTTAGTTTTTTTTATTTTGTTCGTTTATATTATATTTTTTTATTACAAACATTAAAACCAACTCAATTTAACCAAAAAGAGAAAATGACCTCGATTAACCTCTTTTAAAAAAGATCTTGATCTCATTTTTTCTCTCTCATGAAAGTTGATAGATTCTTATCAAAAAATGATGTTCTCAACACTTTTTTTTCTGCGCCGCAAAATAATAAAATTGCCACTATTAATTTTTCGCGCTTTCCCCTTCAATCGTCGATGGAACATCGAAAATGGCAAAAACAATCATAAAAAAACTGAGCAGCAACCAACAATTAATCCCATGAAAAAAAAAGCCAAGCACTGCCAAAGTCAAAGTAAGTACCAGCCGATGAAAAGCTCAAAAGCTTTCAAAAACACTTACCCCTTGAATTTGGGCCTGATGTTGTTGAAGATGATGACGAAGAATTAATACCTGTTGAACATAAAATAACACCAGAATCTGTTTCACTTACAACAGAACATTTATCACTGTTATCTTGATCAGGATCAGATACGCATAAACTAATTGTATCACTTCCATTTCCACCGCCTGAAGCTGCAGAAGAAGATGATTGATTTCCCAAAGGATTTGTTGTTGTTGTTGTTGAAGAAATTTTATGTTGAGATTTAATTGCGCATTGTCGACAATATGAATGTGCACATTGTAATAATATTGGCTCCTTTAAAAATTGTCGACATACTGGACATTTTAATTCTTCTTCCATGATCGATAGAATTGGAAAAAAGTGGATTTAATATATCCGCTTTAATTATTAAAATTTAGATAAAATAAGGAATAACGTCAAAATCGACATTCAAAAATAAAATGGGAAAATAGTAGCCTGAAAAATCATGGAAAAATTTTTTATTGTCTCAACAAGAAATGCGCGAAAGTAAGTGTCTTGGCACGAAAATGACAAATGTGTTAAAAATTTTATGATTCATCTGTGATAAAATAAAAAATTATGTGAAACAATAATAAAATTTTTTAAACACCGATGAAAAAGAAGGAAATTTGTTTGAGAAAATAAATGTATTTTTGCTAGAAAAGACACAAAATTAGCAAAAAAGAATTCCATCAAAGAAATAAAATGGAACACATAAAAACATGCAGCTTTTAATCTTCTTTCTACCCTCAAAATATCAACCACCTGGTCTTCCTTGAAAAAAAAGATATATAAAAATGTTATTAAGTGATTTATGAGTTTTGAATGGGAGAAAAATGAAAGAAAGAAAAGAAAGCACGCATCTCACGCAAAAAAAAAAGAAAGTTGGCATGAAACAAAAAGAAAAATATCAACAAAGGCAAAATGTCGGCAACTGCCTTTTGAAAAAAAAATATATATAATAGTAGCAAATGAATAATGTGATATATATTATATTGAAAAAAAGACCAATTCATAACCGATCAAGCCAGCATTAGCAGCTTAAAACCTTCTTCCCTTTTTTCAAAAGCAACAACAAGTTTGTGTTGGAAGAAGAAGAATGGCAAAAAAAGAAAGACCTCAAACAAGAAAGAAAATGTCATTTGTCGAGAAATGAAAAAAAAAGTGTTGAAAGAAAAAAAAAAGGCAAAAAAAGGGGGATGGCCATTTTAAGGAGAAAGAAATAGTGTTTGTTTAAAATATAACAGATATGTTTAATAAAAAAACATGAAAGCAAAAAATAAATATAAACAGTAAAATTAAAAATGAAAATATCGTTGAAAAATGATTACTATCAAAAATGATAGTAATCGAAAATAAACGATAATTTTCATTTTTGGGTTACTATCACTTCATTTTAAAAGCTTTTTCGACAAAATTGCTATATTTTATTTAAAAAAATTAAAAAATAACATTTTTCTGATAAAACAAAAACAAAATCCACGAAAAAAAAGTGATGGGAAAAAAGTCGGATCTCTCAAAAACACAATTGCGAACAAGCTACTTTTAACTTTGTTCTCCTTCTTCAACGATTTCATAAAAAAGTGCAGCTGCTTTTCTACATTTTTTTTGTTGCAGATCATCACTAAAAAAGCAGTTATTCTTTTTTTTCTTAATTTGAAAAAAAAAGTATGCTATTATTGATTAAGTGTGAGGTCTTTAAGCTCTGCTCTATTTCTGCTCTTTGTTTTGAAAAAAGCTTGAATATCAAGAAAAATTACTTTAATGACCTTTTAAATTTTTAATGGGCAAATAAGAAACAAAGAACTTTTTAATGAGCTTTTTTTATGAAATGAGAATGGAATTTTCATGGAGAAAAAAAGTTTGTTTTGGGTCGTTTTTGTTAAAGAACTGTGAAGGTAGAAACTTTTTTAACTAAAAAAAAACGTTGGTTCGTTTTTCTCATTTCCTATAAAAAAAACTTCTATAAATACAAATTTTAGATGTTCGTTATTTATTCTCATGTGACTTGTTTTAGAAGCAAGCCTTCCAAAAAAGAAAGATATAAAAAAATTGGAACTGCTCATTTACAAAAAAAAAACAAGAACACGCTCAATAAAATTCAGAAAAATGGATGGCAACCGACATCGCGATGTCCACTTTTTAAAAAAACAAACAAGATATGGAGCGTCAACTTTTGATGGCGGCATCTGAGGGCGGCATCGGTGTAAAAAAAACAAAATTGAGCAGCTTTTTTTGAAGCATGAAAAAAAACTCGGAGATAAATTGGAAGAAGGGAAACGAAGCAACAAGCTAACAAGCAAAAGTGGGAAAAGAAAAAAATTGAAGAAGTTTTACTAAAAAAATGAAGGGTAAAAAATGGAAATTGAAAAAAAAAGTATTTTTTTCTTCTTTGGAATTTTAAGGATTAAAGGTTTTACTTAAAAATAAAAAAAAACGGCAAAAACAAGGCTGCTACTACTTTTAAATTTATCATTTTAGGTCAATCATTTAAGCTCTTTTTCGTGGCAAGAGAAAACAATGATAGTAACTTCATTTTTCAAATCTCTTCCAAAATTTATTACTATATTTTTTTTGACTATCCAAAAAGATTTTAAAAAATATAAATTTTTTTGCAAAAACATAAAAACAAATAAACATGGGGATATATATTTGTTTTTATAGCTGTTGCTTGCCTTCTTGTTTGGTTGTTGGTTATAGTGCCTAAGGGCAATTTTATAAAATCCCAAAAGAGGACACAAAAATGAATGGAACACATAAAAAAAGCTAAAAAAAGAATAAGAAGAATGTCACAGGAAAGAACTATTGACAGGAGAGAGAGACCTAAAATGACCGGAAGTGTCCACCCTCTTTCTTATTTTTTAAAAACACGTCCAAAAAAATTCCGTAGAAGCTAAAGAAGAAGCATCCGTCACTTTTTATTCTGGAAGAAGGGGGACATCTTTAAGAGAGAAAAAATTGGAGACCGAACGGTGGCATGAAAAAAAAGAATGTCATGTAATTTATTATATGAAAATTTGTAGAGTAAAAAAATGTAGTAATAGTGTGACCCCTTAGGGATCAACAAAATTTTTGTCAAACTTTGGGAGAAAAAAAGCGTAATCTCTTGGGCTGAAATGGAGATATAGAAAAACATAGTAATAGTTTAAAAAAAATTTATATTGGCGGTCAAGTGGCTTGTTAAACATAGAGCAGAGTGGGAGAGAGTGAACTTGAGAAAGTGAGAAGAACAAAAAGAGGGGAAACGAAGTTAACTTAAGTAGGTATAATATTAGGAAATAAAATGCATTAAAAACTCAGCATTTTTCAACTCCTCCATAAACGGATAAAATGTATCCCAAAAATTTTGGCAGTAAAAAAGCAAAAACAAAAGTTGTAAATTTTGCAACCGAAGGAAAAAGTAATGACATTTTTTTAGGCTAATTGCTTGCTGCAATTTTTAGAAAATGCAATCATGTCACGCTGCTGCCATTTTTTTTCCATCAAACTTTTAATTATTGCCTCATTTTTAAAACCTAAATTTTAAAATTTTCAAAACCTTAAACAATATTTTTTTAAACTCCCTCAAAAAATTTTTTACTTTTAAAAAATAATAAGAATAAAAAAGTGTGCGGTAAAAGGTCAGCTTTCTTTCCTTCCTTTCTTTTTTTGGTCGGTCATTGAACGGTTTCTTTTTTCTTGCGTTCCCTTTTTTCCCCAAAAAAGGAGGAGTTTTAAAATACAATTCTTTGCCGCGTTTCCTCCAAAAAAAGAACCTAAAAACAAAAGAGTCAAAAAATGCTCCGCCTCATTTTTTTTCTAATAAAAAAAATAGCAACCCTTTTTTTTCCAAACATTAACGACAAAAGGATTGACTCTGTCTCCTTTTTTTTGTTGGTTTTAAAAACAAAGAAAAAAACGTTTCGCACCTTTTTTCAATGAATGACTTTTTAATATAACTTTTTTTGAAAAATAAAAATTGTGTAAAGAGCGCTAAATTTGGAGGAGATGAGTTTTTAAGGTCATCTTTTTTGAATTTGAAAGTTCCAAAATGGTTAATACGAAAAAAGTTTGAGTTTAGAAAATTAAAAGCAAAAAAAGAAATTTAAATGTTAGGTCTTACAACGAAAACAAAATTAAACAATTTTAATGTGTCTTAAAACGCAAAAAAAACAAGTTTCGAAACAACAATGAAACAATGCTTTTTCAAACTAAAAAAATACGCCAAAAAATTATTGTTTGGCTTCTTTTTTTTTCAGGATATCGATTGAAGCCAGATGACATTCATTTCTTCCCTTCAGTTAAAAAATCCGGATCATTTGTATTACTCAAGAATCACCCTACAAAATTGCAACCTTTTAAAAAAACCAGTAAGAAAAAAAAATTGAAAAATGAGTGGTTTTTATGAAAAATGTGCCATTAATCTTTTTTTACTCTCACACTTGTTTCCTGTTTTAATCGCATTTTTAGGGGGGGGGTATCAAAAAAATAGAAAAGTGACAAAAATGGACAAATTTTTAACATTTTCAAATATCTTTAAAAATTGTCAACAAAGAAAAAAAGACGAATTTTTAAAGAAATGACTTTTTAAAAAAAGACAGCTATAAAAGGGATTAAGGAAATCTCAATTTATAAATTTTTTTGAGTTGAATTATAAGTAAAAAAAACAGAAACTAGATATTCTTAAAAAAGGTTGTGTTTTTCAAAAAAAGTAAGCGATATTTTTTTGTGCCAAAAATCAAAATTAGCACACACGTTTTTGAAAAAAAAAGTAGGAAAAAGTATCTGGCGACTGTAAATAAAAACAATGTTTGAATTAAAGCTTTTCAAAAGATTTTACAAGATTTTTGCAGCAAAGAAAAAATAAACAAGGGAGGATATAAGCTTATATGCTTTGTTAAATATATTTTTTGTTATATGCCATCCATCTTCTCAGATATCATCATCAGTTTTTTGTTGCATTTTTAAAAAAAGATTTGACAAAGTTTTTTTTTGGAGACAATATTATTTTTTTTGATGCAAAAAAAGCAAACAAGCATAAAACCAACAGCTGAGAAGTTTTTTTAATACAAAAAATCTTAAAAAGGCGAGAAAAAGAAAGCAAAGCAGCTTTAAAATAGCCACTTGAAAAAAAAGAAAGAAAAAACAAAGCTCAAGGGAATTTCATAATAATAATCGCCACTTGACTTTTTTCTAACTCTCTCTAAAAATAACATCAAAAAATAATAAGTTTTTTGTAAAACAATGTTTAAATTTTATTTTTTAAGTGGATAAAATGAAAATAAAACACAAAAGGATAATTAAAAAAGATAAAAATAAATAAATTTAAAATAGAAAATTTAAAAGAAAGTTATAAAAACAAAATACAGTATACTTTTACAATTAAAAAAATGAGGCGATATTAAAAAAACAGAAAATCTCAAAATTAAGAGTTGCATTTAAAATTAATTATCTCCAAAGCTAAAAGCAAGTTTAAAAACAAATGTTCGACTGCCAAAAAAGGGGAAAAGCTATATTTTTGTGTTTGTCTTTTTTCTGTTTTTCAAAGAAATAAACAAATCCGCGAAAATCAATGGCAAAAGCTTAAGCTTATTTAGCAAAAATGTAAAAGCATAAATTTAAAAGCTGTTTTTGAAGAAAATTTTATTAACAGTTTTTCAAGGCTATTTGCAACCAATATAATGACTCCAATTTCGGTGTTAGTGTCTACTGCAAAAAAAGAGTTCAGTTTTATATGGGCTGCTGCAAAAAAAATTAAAATTGCATTTTCAGTGTTCAAACAAAAATGTCAAAAAAATATTACGGTAATAACCTTTTTATGAAACATAAAAGGTTTGCGCCGCTCAAAAAAAAGCCATCAAAGCTCTTTCATTCTTTTACGCATTTTTTCATTGGCTCAAACCTGCTCTATTTCCTTTGCTTTTTTGCAATCAAAAAACATTTCATTTATTTTTGCACATAATCAAAAAAGGTCGTTGACACCAGATGTTTTTCCTTCCTTAAGAATCACACTTTTACTCTTCTTCATTTTTTTAACTACTTTTTAAAGTAAATACAACTTTTTTAAAAAAACTTTTAAAAAAATTATTACTAAAAATTTTATTTGTCAAAACTTTTTTTTTACTTTTTTTACAGAAAAATTAAAAGTTTTCAAAGCAAAAAAGCGACATATGTTTTTTGCTTTAGATATCGTTTTTTTCTAGGTTTGAAGCTGTCTTGAATTATTATTATTTGAAAAGCTAAAAAAACGGATGTGTTTTTACGACAGAGAAAAAAAAGTAAAAACAGAAGGTTTTATACGAAAATCAAAAACAAGTTGAAAAACGGGCTATAAAAAAGTAGGCGATGAAACAAAAGAAAAAGTTGTTCTTTTTTTCTAACAAAAAAACAGGCGGTTTTTTATTTAAAAAAATGGATGAGATGTGCACTGACCAACCACAAATGTGAAAGTGTTCACTTTTTTGTTTTTAAGCTTAAAAAGAATTGTAAATCTTTTTTCTTTGATTTTTGGAAAAAAAGAACAATGGAAAAACATTAACATCTTTTTTATGCAAAGATTTATTCTTGGCATTTCAAAATGACAAAAGCTATCTGCTTCCATTTTATAAAAAAGGATAAAAAGTTTTATTGCAGCAAAAAAGCGTTGATAAAAAAAAATAGTACAAAAAAAGAGACGAAGCAATCATTCTTTCTCTTTTTTCAACCTGCTTCTTTCTTTTTGAGTGCAACACGAATTTGTGTCCTTTCATTCAAGGCGAGATGGCCGAGCGGTCCAAGGCGCTGGTTTAAGGCACCAGTCTCTTCGGGGGCGTGGGTTCGAATCCCACTCTCGTCAGGATAAATTTTTTTTTGCCTTTTTTTAATTAATTTAGAGACAATTTGCAACTTTTTGTTTTTGTACGATAACATACTGGTGCGCACTTGTGCGCATTTATTTTCTTATTTTATCTGACTCAGAAAAAAATTCTGTATCTTATAGGCATAATAACTAAGCGGAATATTAAGGAACTAAATTCGTTTATTTATCAAATAACCTTTTTATCAGCTTTTAACCTAATAATTTTTTTTTCTATTCGTATTAATATTAAGATTCTGCATTTTTTGGTACCAAAATTATGTTTATTGCACAACTTTGAAAAAACAGTGCACGCTAAATTAATTTACAAAAAAAATGTCAGTATTTTATTTTTCCAATTTACAGATAAAAATAAAAAATATACAAAGTTGTTCAAGAACGACGACATAAAAGTTGTGCAATATGTGGAGGCTTTTCAATAAATACAGCATTGCCAGCAGCGATTGGTTTTGGTAAGCAATGAATTGGAGTCCAAGATTTTCCATCAAATTTTTCACAATTTCCAATAGATTTTTCACTAACATGTCCACCCATAACATATATACATCCATCAGCAACAATGGCATCAAAATTTGAACGTGGAGTATGCATTGGCGGAGCAGGTTTCCATTTTCCACTATCATAATATTCTACAGTTTCTGTTGAACGACCATGTTGAAATCCACCAATTGCATAAATTTTGTCATCAAATATTACGGTACAATGTCCAGAACGTTGTTGATCCATTGGTGACATATCTGTCCAAGTTTCAGTTAAAAGATCAAATGCTTCAACACGTGATAAAGTTCGAGTTCCATCAAAACCTCCAATAATCCATATCCGATTTTTATATGCAACAGCTGCAGCATCAGATTTTCCAGAAGAAAGTGATGGCAAAGATTTCCATGTATTTGTAATTGTATCATAGCAATCAAAAGATGTACAACGAAGTCGAGAATCTGATCCACCAATAACATAAATGCAATTATGTAATGTTGCAACAGCAAAATATCCTCTAAAAATAGAAAGAATATAAAAACTTATGTAAAACAAAAAAAACATACTTTATTTCATTCAATGCTGCACAAGGTTCCCATTGCATTGAAGAAAAATTATAAGACCAAACTCCAGTTCGAAAATTTCCATCATTGAATCCACCAACAACATAAAGCTTCTAAAAAAATTTTTTTTATAAATTGAAAAAAGTTGTTACAGCAATCTTTCAAAAAATACAGTAAAATCACTTACATTATTAACCATATGACCTTTAAAATATGATAACTTTTCAGGTAAATTAAGTTTTGGAATTGGTGCCCAATTATTTGCAGATAAATCATAATAATATGCTTTTTCTGATGCTTTTCGATCTATCCAACCACCCATAAAAAGAAGTAAAGACCGTGGAATTCGAGGTTTCATTGAAGAAAAAATAGTTGTTGCATCAATTACTGCAGATTCACTCATTCCAAATCGACGAAAGAATGCTTGATATTCAATTCTTGATTCACGACTCTAAAAAGAACAATTAAGTGTTAAAAAAAACTTCAAAAACATACTTCTGCAAGACTTTTAAATCGAATAACTTGAAAAAGTTGTTTACAGTAATCGACTGCAGCATGAGGATTTCTTTGACTCCAAGCAAATATAAATTCTAAACATGATTTACCATTTGGCCAAAAAACTTGTTCATCACCAATTAAATCAATAACAGCTGCAACTGGAATTGAAAGTAAATCATTACAAGCACGAGAATTTATTTCACGAATCATTAAAATTGCAAAATCACCAATTTTTTGACGAAGTAATATTTCACATTGAAGATTTTGTTCTCGTGCATACATCCAACATCGAGGTAAACCATCAATTTCAATTGCATCAAAGCCATGTGTAATTAGATGATTTACAAAATGCAACCATCCACATGCAACACCAAAATCAATTAATTCCAGTAGACCAATTAAAATATGTGGCCTTCGATGATATATTAAATCAATCAGTAATCGGAGAGCAGAATCAGATATTGGTAAAAATATTTGATTTTGTTGAGTCGGTAATGGTAAAACTGCAGAAGAACCCAACCGATCAACAATAAATGAATAATGTGCCCATAAACTATAAAACAAATTAAAGTAATAAATTTGTTAAAAAAAGGTTTACCTGTATCCATTTGATGAAGTCAAAATGCAATCAGCTGTGCCACATTCATATAAACGTTCTGCGGAATATTCTTTACCAATAAGTTCACAAACCATTTCATGCATACGAGGAGAAGGAGGATGAGCAGACATTTTTCTTTTTTCACCGCAGCCGCCGCTTTCCACCTTTGTGCAGTTGAAATACAAATGAATAAACATTTGTTGATCAGATGAGTATATATAGAAAGTTTTGAAATATGTAAATTTGTATGTAAATTGGTGTGAAAGTTACCATTTTTACATATTTGTTCAATACCAAGAAAGCAGAGATAAAATTAACATTGTTGAAAACAATTTTTTGGCGATTTTTTGATCTGCGAATCTACAAAAACTGAAGAATTTTTAAACTAAAAAAATTTTAATTTTAATTTTAATTTAAAAAAATTTTTAAAACTTATAAAAAAAGTTTTACAGTTTCAGAAAATTTTTGTCGAAAAGTCTTTAACTTTTTTCCATGTTCCTTCGATACTTTTTTGTTCAAAATTCGGATGTCAAACTGTTTTGACTCAAACATTGTAATTTAATCAAATAACATAATTTATTAATTAAATCCTTTTGTTTTTTATTTTGCAAAAAATGTTGACAAGCCGATTAGAAACTGTAAATAAGAAATACAACGTGTTTGAACTTTGCGTTTGTTCTCTCTCTCTCTGTTTAATTTTTCATCAATCTACTGTACTCAATAATCAACAAAAAGAATAAGACTAAAAATGGCTCAACTTTTCAAATGTTAATATTCCTTCAGCACAAACTGGCTATAAAACTTTATAATGTTTTTAAAATATTTGTTTTTTAATAATCATAAACATTTTATCAATTCTTTTTTGACATACAATTATTATTATTATTTTGATATCGAATTTCTCCAAATTTTTAAGCCTTCTAAAAAAGAGACATAGAAATTTTAATGAGACATGGTCAATGTCTATCACATAAAAAAAGGTAGTTGTATTTTTTCATCTATTTTTTGTGCTTTCTTTTGAGTTAAAAAAACTTTAACGAGTAAAAATTAATGAAAGAAAATACTGTACAATTTGATGTTTTTAAGTAAATAAAAGTATTTTAAATGCAAAAATGTTATAATCAAAATTCAATGTAAAAACAAAGACAAAATCAAACTATATATCGTTGTTACCCAGCTACTGAAAAGAAAATCCCCCAAACACCTTTTTCAATATCAGTGAAATAATCTCCTCTTTATATCTAATTTATGACAAGAAAAATAAACAAAATAAACACAATCTTACAATTCTAAGAATGATATAACAATTTTAAAGGGAGGATATTTTAAAAAAGTAAATAACAATAAAAACAACAATTCCTAATTTTTTCTACCTAATTACATGAGTATTGTTAGTAAAAGTGCCTTCAAGTAGAAATCTTTACATAAACTTCACCAGATTGTTGTTGTTGTTGAACATTTTTAGATTTCGGTTTTGGAAGTGTAACATCGACAACACAATGTTGATTTTGTGTTAAATATACATCACTTTCATACATTCCAAGTTCAAGATATACATGATTAAGACGACGTTTCAATTTTTTACGTTGTTCTTCAACACCAATTCGAACACCTTTGAGCATATAAAATAATTCATGACGAGTATAATTTCGATGTATTGACATAACAATTCGAAGTGCAGGAGGTGGAGATGTATAAAATGGTGTACAACAAAATTGTACCATTACCCATTCACATATTTCCAGCGGAATCATAATACCATCAATAACAAGTTTAGTAGTTTTACGTCCAAGATTACAAAATGGTTGAAAGATGTATTGTAAAGTTTTTGCACGATTTGTTGTTATATCATCAGAATGAAATCTATAAAAATACCAAACTATTATGAATTTAATTAATAAAGTCACATACCGAAATGCAGTCAAAAGATGAAGTTGAGATTGTGATAAAGCTCGACAAATTTTTGTATAATCTTCAAATGCAACACTATTGAAGGTTAAATTTGTGCAACCATATTCAATCATGGTATCAATGAAATGATGAATATCTTGTCGAGAAGATTTCTTGAAAGAGCAATCATTAATTTGAAGTTCAAATTCAATCTTTCTTCGAAAACCAGGATAATCAATTCTTATCATCTTTTCAATAAATCGAGTAAAGCTTGGAAGGCATGCTTTTGTAATTTCAATGTTATCCATTCTTATAACACTTTCATCAGCAAAAAACATTTTTGGAGCAAACATTTCAATACTGATTTTATTGATAGTATTTTCTTCAAAGCTAAGACCTTTCCATAACCTTTCTAAAAAGAGATAAAAGTTAAAAAATGATCATTTAATAAAGAAAAAAAAACTTACTAGAGCCATAGCAAGTTCCAGTAAGATTCATAACAATTGAATGCACTTTGTCATCATCTTCATTAGCATAACTACCACGAAGTTCAACCACACTTATCAATTGACGAGCTAATGATGTACAATTCTTTTGAATGAAATCACGAAAGAATTGATTAACACCCGATAAAGAAACAATATCAAATGGATCATTTAAATGAAGAAGTAATTGTAGCAAAGTTTCAGATGGTAAAGCTTCAAATCCAAATTTTAATGCTTCATCACTTTGCAAAGATCCAATATTTTTAATATTTGATTGTTCTTCTTCAGATGTTTGATAAAATGGTTCACAATCAACTTCTTCTTCTCCATCGCTGTTATTGTAATCAATATCAAATTGTGGATAACGGATTATGTCGTACATTATTGTTGTTAGCAAATAATTGAAGGCACTAAAAATATAAAGGAAAAATATAAATAAAGGGATAAATAAATTGATGATGGTAAAAAAACACGACAGCGGAAAAAGGAGATCATTGAAATGGCAAAACTGATGAAAGTTCAAAGAAAATTGAAATGTAAAAAATGACGAGCAAAAAAGCTACGCTTCTTTCTTAACTTTCTTGGAAGAGAGAGAGAAGGCCGCGCGTTTCAAAAATGCATGCGCGAGTCAAAGAAAGAGATTTGATAAAAAATATTTTTGTTTTTTTTTTGAATCTCTCTCGATCAAAAACTATCTTTAAATTCTAGAGAAAATTAACAATTTTACAAACATTTTCGACCGTAATTTTATCATCCAATAGATTTTACAGATTTTAATACAATTTCCAAGGTACATATTTTTATCTGTAAATTTGATAATTTACAGTAGTATTAATGTCCAACAATTTTGTAAGTAAATTGTATATAAAAAATCTTCAAACATATAAAGCATGTGATAAATGTTTATTAATTACAATTTGTTAAAATATGAAAGATGTAAAAATGAGAAAAAGTTAAAAGTTAACAACGAGAAAATGGGCTAATAATAACATACATGACAGCAGTAATAACAACAGCAGAAGCAATACATTTTGCAACAAAAGAAGCAGCATCAGCAATATCATCAAGAAACCCTTGAATTTCATCTCCAACAATTGTTACAGCTTTGCTAACAATAGATTCATTTGAATCATTAGTCATATCATCTTCAGAAGAACATTCAATTTCAGCAATATCAGCTTCAAAAGATCGAATTAAAGGTTGTCGATGATAAACATTTGTTGAAAGATTAGCATCACGATTAGCATCAGGAAGACCACAAGAAAGAGGAATATCTTTAGTTGAAAAAGCTGTGAGTGATAAAAAGATATCCCTATAGCTAATACCAAGCGCCTAAAATTAAAGTTGTTGTTAAATGTAAGCGAAAATTAGAGAAAAACGTACTTTAGCAATTTCAAAAAGAAGTTTATTATCGATTTCAGGTACAGCATATGTAACATATTTTGCATTTCCTTTAGCACAAACTTTACGCATACGCTTTAAGTAAGTATCAACATTTGTAGGGATATCATAGTTAATAAGAACATCACATTTTTCATAATTAATATCAAGAAGTTCTTCACATACATCAGTAATAAATAAGACATGAACTTCATCATTATTGAATTGGTTTATAGCTGATTTAGATGTTGGAAGTGCATTAATATATGAAGAAATTAAAGCAAATGTAAGCTTTAAAGCAGAAACATGATTGCTACAAAAAACTGCAGTCTTTGGATATTTGCCTTGTTCATCTAAAAATGTGTGAATTTATGAACAAAAAAGATACACAGCAAAACTAACCTTTTGTTTTTTGAAGATATTTAATTAATGCATCAGGTTTTTGATCTTCATTTACAAAATAAAATTCTTGCATGCAATTCATATCTGGATTTAAAGAATTAATGGATAAATTTGCTAAAAAGGCAAATGTTGACAAAAATAATATATAAAAAAGAAACCTTCAAGTTTATCAATCAAATTAATAAGTTGTTCAACAGAACCCATCAAAAGCAGCTAAAAAGACGTTTGTGAAAAAAACGTAAAAAAAAAAATGAAACGAAGAAAAAAGATTTGCGCGCTCAATTTATAAATGTGTTCCAAAAAATTTCTTAAGGCCCACTTCAGGAAAAAAATCGTTGCAAGAGCCAGAATTTTAATCAATATTTAGTGCAAATTTATTTTACCATTTTTGATTAATCAACAAAAACACAGGAGAATTATTTATGTAATTCAAAATGCAAGCAAATTATCATCCAAAAATTATCAATGTTGTTTAACTCCTGAAATTATTACAAAAAATTTGTTTTAAAAATGTAACAACCACTTTATTACTCATTCCAAAACAATCATTGACAGTTCTTTCAACGTTAAAATTGATACAAATCAAATGAAAGAAAGTAGTATAAATTATGCAGAAATTCAAGGAATTGATCCAAAAATTAGTTTATTATTTTATCTTCCAATTACAATATTTTATCCAACATTTGTCAATATCTTTAATGATAAACTTATTTCAATTAAATCTGGTCGTCCAAAATTTTTTTTTCGTTTAAAAAAACATCTGATTCTCATCAAAAATGTTCCATCAAAATTTTTTATGATGAAATTAAAAAAGATGGGATTGAAATAATATCGCCATAAAAATGAAACAGAATATTTTTTAAACTCCAAACATACTTTTCATGAATTAAAATTTACGGCAAAGAAAAAAGTTTAAACTTTATTTTATGATCTTAAAGAAAAGGAGGAATTCTTTCAATTTTGTATTTATCAAAAAAAATTAAAAACTTTGAATTTTAAACTTGAAATTGTTTTACAAAATGCAGTTTTATGAATAATAATGAAATTTGTTTTTCAACGTTTTTAAATTAAAATGTTTAAAAACTTTAAACATTTTTTTATCAACTTTTAAAAAATGGGAAGTAAAAAAGTATTTATTGTGTATAACGTTTAAAAAGTAAAAACAAAAAAATGATAAAAATCTAACAAAAAAAACAATAAGAGTACATACATGAATTTTATAACAATCTTCACTTTCTCTCTTTAATCTTCATCCATCAAATCAATCCATGAATCTTTAACTTGAAATTCTTTAATATATCTTTCAAAGTTACCACCATAGAGGGTAAAAACTTCTGTAAGAGATCGAGGAGGAACACAACCCTTTGCTTCAACAATCTAAAAGTTTATACTAAAATTCAAAAAATAAATGCATGTGTAAAACTTACATCAAAAATTTTACGAAGAAATTGACGATCTTCATCACATGTAACAAAGGTAAGACATTTTTTATGTACAAGAGAATCAAGTCGTCGAGCATATTCTTCAATTGTTGAAGGTAAAGAAAAATTAATTACCAAATCGACATTATCAACTCTTTCTTTAAATTCTCTGCTTTCAAAGATGAGAATTGGTATTTCTTTATCATAGCATTGTTGAAACATTGGAAGAAGTTCAGCTTTTGTATCGTTTGAAGATCCAACACCACATGGAATACCACATTTTTCTTCCAAATGTACTGCTAACCTTTGAGCTTGAAGATATGATGAAGTGTAAATAATGGTACGTGGAAGATTATGAAAGTCATTGTCAGCTAAAAATAAAATATATATATATATATATATAAAGTTACAGTAAAAAAATAAAATGCTAACCATTTTCAAGTAGTGTTTTAAAGAAGCTTGAACATTTCATATTTCGACCAACAGCTGGAAGGACCGTGTATTCTTGTTTATAATTGATAATAAGTTCGGTAATAATATTCTTGATTGTTCTCCTTCGTCGAAGACGTTCAATATGATTATTTCGAGGAGAAATTTCTCTGCCATTATTACCATGATATTTAGGCCTTTGACTATTATAAATAATCAAAGGAAATTTTGCTAAAAATGCGTATGATTATTTATCTAATTAATTAAATGTAAAACTTACGGTTACTCATTTTTAGAAATCGGATTAGTAAAAAAGCGAAGCTCTTCGAAGAATTAAAAAAGTGTGAAAAAAAAACAGACTAGAAGAAACAGAAGAAAAAAAACGAGAACAAAGTCAAGTGTCTTAAGACAATTGGGAAAAAAACGAAGAGCGACGATGCGTGCGCGCGCTTTTTAAATTTGTTGAAAAATCGAAGCAAAGCTTACAGTAAATTTTACTGAATAAATAATTGCTTCAAAATTAAGATTAGTTTCTTTTGTTAATTTTAAATCATTTAAATTAAATGAAAAAAAATATCCAGATTCAGAAGTGTTATTACTATTAGATGATTCTTGATTGCACCCATTATGCGCATAAAAAAAAGAAAACATATGTGCACTTTTATAAAAATATATATGCGTTAATGCGGCAAATTTGAATTCTTTTTCTCAAACTTTGCAAGAATAAAAACAAACTTTGTTTTAAATATTTATGTTTTTAAAAAAGTTTTAATTTTTGTATTAAAAATTATAATATAATTTTAGAAAAGCAAAATGTTTAATTATTCTGATAACTATTATTAATTTTAATAGTTACCAGAATAATTAAACATACAAAAAATATTGTCGTAAAATAAAATAATTTCACGTATAAGAGGTTAATTTCCAATAAAGTTGCATCATTCTTACATTTTTTATTTTTGTTGTCCTTTTTTCGGCAGCTTGTTTTCGTTTGTTGCACCAGGATGTTAGGGAAAGAAGAAAATTCTATTTTTTCATTATGTTTACTTTATTCCTTTTGCGATTATAAAATTCATTTTTTAAAATATAGTAATTCAAAAATATTGGTTTTAGATGTCAACAAAAAATGATAAATATTTATTTATTGAACAAAGTTTTACCGCCTCCGAAAGTCAATATTACAATTTGAATTTAAAGAAAAGCAAAAAATGTTCAATTTTAGTTCCCGTTCAATCTTATAGCAAATCAAACAAAGATAAATATTGTGGTAAAAAATTGCTGCTGCAGTTAAAAAAACATCCGGCAACATTAAGTTTATGTTGAAATTTGTTTTGTAAATTTGTAAAAAAGTTTATGGTAGTAATTGTTGACCATTGAAAAAGTTGATTCGTTTTTTTGCGATAAGGGAACGCCCAGATCCGACGTCAGCAAAAAACCCGAAAATCCGATACCCACCCACTCTTATCGTCAGATTTTTTCCTTTGATCTTATGCCGCACATTAAAGCCGCATTAGATTTGGCTCGACCCCACCCTCCCTTAAAAGTGCTGACGTCAGATCTGGGCAACCCCTAAAGTTAATTTTTAAAAATTTTACATGGGATTGCAGCAACATATTTTATAGTATCTGATAATTATGAAGAAAAAGGAAAATTACAATCATGGAATAAATCTTTTAAAACTTGTACTTTTACAACTGTTAATGAAAATAAAAATGATTTGAAAAAACGATGGAAGAATAAAAATACTTTGAATGCCATGAATAAAAGCACCCTTTCTCTTCGTATTTCAGCTTATGAAAATTTTATTGAAGCTGCTAGGTCGGATTTATTTGATGATGAAAATATTGAAAAATTAAAAAAAGAAAAAATTGGATCAATCAAAACTTCTAAACAAAGCTTTACTGGTGCTTTAAAGTCTCGAGTAATACATACAAAAAACAAAAAAAATTGTACTTCATTTAATTTTTTACAGAATCCCTTTGAATTTCCAAGACAACAAAGCAGAGATCAAATAAATGAACCAGAAGTTATGCAGTTTAAAACATCTCAACGATTACTTGGGTCACAACGGTCAACATCGTCTCAAAAAATTGGAAATAATGATGAACAATTTGTTAAACCACAAATGGCATCTGGTTATGGTACAGAAGTTAGTTTTTCTTTAAAAAAATAAAAACGTACGGAAAAAAGCAAACAGAAAATTGTTACTCTTTCAAAGAAAAAAATGCTAAAAAAAATCTTTGCAAAATTTTTTTTGGTGTCAAACGTTTAACTTTCGACTTATTTTTTTATTACACTATAAATTATATTTTTATCGCTTTTTTCTAATTTTTTAACCCTTTTTTCCATCATTTGTTTTGCATTTTATTTAGTGAACTTTTTTAGGTTGTTTTAAACGTTTCAAAGATGGAAACTGAAGTTGAAGATACTTCAGTTTTTGAGACAACTGTTCCAACAAGTTATACAAAAAGTGATTCATTTTTGCAGCCATCTTCAAATAATATAACCGTTTGTTCTTTTTTTCACGTCATTGCCAATTAACTATATATGCAAATTTTAGAATGCAAATCAATCTCAACTTGCTGCTTTGGAGGATGATGATGACGTTGTTGGGATAATAAAGGTACTTCGATATACCACTTCAATTGCAACAATTTCAACACCAAAGAATGCAATTCGTGTTGCTTCAAGACGAAAGCCACCATTTACACCTGATACATTTAAATTATCTTTATGTTCACCACGAGATACAATTATTCAATCACCTTTTCCAACTTCAAGAACTCTTGATTTACCAAAACCTTCTGGAACTTCAACACCACAATGTTCAATACGACGACGTCCAGATCGATCACAAAATTCATCAGAATCTATTATATGCTTTGAGACAACAAGTGTCTACGTTCATGATGAAGATTATAAAAAATGCATTGAAGTTTGTTCTTATTTTTGTTTGCCTTTGATAATTTTTATCTTTTTTAGAGACTTGAAAGAAAAGTTATATTTGAAGAAAAGCACATCGCCGAATCAGCTAAAAAAATTGCATTTTGGAAGCGAAAAGATAACAATAAATTTTCAATGAATGAACTCTGTGCTCATGCATTACTTCTAATTTCAAAAACTCGTTTACGAACTTATCAAGAACTTGTTACTCGTGTTCAAACTCTACATCGAATGAGCATTGTTCCACCATCAATTGCAAAACCCCTTCGAGCATCCTTTACCATATACAGTATGCAAATAAATCTTTGTCGGGGATATTATGTTACTGGACCTGATTGTGGTAAATTTATATTTCCTTCTTTGAAATTTAATTATGGCATTATTTTAGGTGAAAATTATGTATTTTTAATAACATTTTCAACTGGTGAAAAAGTTGTTGCAACAGAAATTATTCAAGGGAATGATACAGAAAATATTCGAGCTCGTCGTTTACGTGTTGATGAACCGGTTCATTTGTCTTCTTTGCCAATGATATTTCAAATTAAAATGGATATTTATGCATTAAAAATTGTTGCACCAACATCCCGAAGTCCAAGAGAATTAGCAAAAAAAGCTTTTAATTTTATTGGTAAGCATCTTTGGGAGAAATGGTAATGAATATATTCGATACTTTTTAGGTACATGTCGAACTCCTGGTAATGTCCAACAAAGTGATGAAGCTTCCGATTCTGAAGAAGATGAAAGTGCATTTAAATCTGTTGGGCATGCATATTTAACTCGTGATTCAGATGGACATACTTCGTTCTTAATTACTGAAAACGAATATCCACTAGATGGTTCAATGGAAATGAAATGTGAAGTTTCAAAACTTCCTGAAGGATTAACACAACCAATGTCTGGTTTTTGGGTAAGCCTTTTTATTCTAAAGTTTTTTTAAAAATCTTTTTTACAGAATTTATGCGGTGATTCAGGCTTCAATAAACTTTGGGTTAAAATGATGAATGGAATTTTACATTTTTATGATCATCCTGATGGAATTGATGATGAAAATTTTATTGAACCAATATATTTAATTGATATGTCAACAATATGTAATCGACAAGTTGAACGTGAAATGACAGTATTCAAGGATGCTGAACATAAATTTACATTTTATATGGATGTTCTTTCATTTCCACGTGGCTCAGATTTATGTGAACATAAACGATATTTAATTTCGGTTGAAACTGAAGAAATTCTTCAAACATGGTTAATTAAAATCAATAATTGCTTGGATTTAATTCGTGATCGGCCTTCATCGTCATAAATTTGTTGTTGTTTTATTTTAATAATTGTTTTGTTTGAGAAATTTTTTGTTGTAATGTTTATTTTGGCAAAATACAATTGTATAAAAACTATTGTTAAATTTTGTTTAATATTTTTGAACATTGAAAAGTAACACTTTTGGAAAGAACTCTTGCATATTCTTTCGATTACGGTAGTACGGATACGGTAATTTAAAGAATTTAAATCTTTTGTCGGCAAAAACTTGTAAAAATGTTGATTGTAAACTTTTAAATCCATTCGAAAAGTAATCTCTAGAGTGTATTTTTTTGATTTTTATATTTTTAGAAGATTCTTTGAAAATAATATTTTTTAAATTTTTTGATGTTTGATTCCAAAAAACTATAATATTAATAAAAGATGATTTATTTTTGTTTGATTACAAAGTATAACGGATCAAAAGGCAAATTTTTAAAAGTAGCACACATGGAAGCAATTTTTGCCAAAAATAATAATAAAATACAATTGAGAATAAAACAGTAAAAATGAAAACAGTACAAACAAAAAAAAACATTACAATGTAATAAAGGAACCCGCACAAACAAGTAAAAGAGTAATATTAATTACAGGATTCAAATTAATTATTGTACTCGACAATCAGGATTCTTTGCAAAAATTTTTGGACCTTTTTGACATGCTTCAATATGATTGATTCGAACTTCATTAAGATATTTTTCAAGATGATTTAACATATCACATTCTTTTCGAAGGAATCTTTCAGCAACATTTATTGTCATTTTTGAATTGGTTAATGTGGTTTCAGAATTGATAGCTTCAGAATCATCACCTTCAGTATCAGCTGAAAAATTTATATTACAGAAAAGTAATAGAATTTTTAAAAAACATACTTATAAAACCAAGAAGTCTTCCAGCTTCAGTACGCTTTCCTTCCAAAATTCTTGCATTTGCTTCAGAAATGGATTTAGCAAGTTCATGGCAGATTTGAGTTTTTCGATAATGAGTTCGAATTAAACTATTGAAAGATGACGGAAGTGAAGTAATTGGCTTTTCCTCACCTTGAGAAATCATTGATGAAAGCGAAAATGTTGATTTTGACGTTGGTGTTGGAGTTGTAAGATCTCTTCTAAATGCTTCATCATCTTCTTCAGTATCAATTTCAGTTAAAGTTTCAACACCACAATGACGTTGAGGAAGTTTGAATTCTGGTTTATTGCATGATTTTGAAGAATTTAAATATGGTGAATCACATCCATGTAAACTTTCAAGCATCTTTTCAAGTTGCTTTATTTTGGCATTCTTTGAGAACAATTCATCTTGTAATTCAGAATTAGCGTGTTCCTTTGCTCGAACTTCTTCACGAAGTTTAATAAGTTCACTATCAGAAGAAGCAGCCAATCTTTGCTTTAATGCAATAATTTCTAGATCACGTAATCGAATTTGTTCTTTTACAGTAGTCAATTCTTTCATAAGTTTACCAATTTCTTCGTCCTTCTTTGTATCACAAGCATCCAATTGTTCATTTATTTGTTGAAGCCTAAAAATATATAAAGTTAACCAAACCTTTTTAAAAATATTTATAACTTACTTCTTTTTTACAGCTGAATATTGATTTCGCGTATCTTTAATTTCTTTTTGAGTAAGACGTCGTTCTTCATCATATTCCATTTGTTGACGTTCCAATTGTGCAGCTAATCCTTGAAGACGTGATTTAAGCTGTCCAATTAGAATATCCTTATCAATGATTTCATTCATCATTGTTCGTTGAGCTTCTGAAGGTGCAGCAAAGATCATATTTTGACGGGAAGATGAAGATGTATTTCGCCCAGATAATTCTGATTCAATATTTCGAATTTTATCTTCTAATAATGAAACACGAACATCTGTATGTCCATCAGGAGTTGTTGGAGGTGGACCATCAATAAAAACCTCAGATGATAAACGATTCAAACGATGACCAGATCGACTTGCAGTAATACCATTAGATGAAGCAGAATTTATTTGATATGGAGAATGTGAAACTTGTGTTCGAAAACGTGGAATTTCTTCTTTTGCTGTTGATGAATTACGATTTGAACGTTTTTGTGGTTGTGGCGCAACTGCAACCTTATTTGATGGACCATTACTAAAGAATGTTGGCATTATTGTATCAGTTGTTGTCGTTGTAGCAGCTGATGATGAATGTCCTGAATTACTCATTGGTGAATGAAGAGTATTATTTTCTTCTGTTTGGGATGTTTGATCGGTAAATATTTCAGCCGATGTTGATTGACGTCTAAAAACGTTTCATTGAATAAACAAAAATTATGCAAATTAAAAACGACACGAAAAAAACAAGCAAGTCAAATGTATTCAAAATATCAGTTTTTTTGTGGAACAATGAAATTTCTTATTTTATTTTGTTTTTGGTTAATTTTTCAATGAATTAAATGTCAAATGTCTCTAAATATTTTAAATGAAAATGAAACAATTGCTAAAAATAATTTGATATATTGTACAGAACAATGGGATTGCAAAGATCAACCATGTCATTGTCCATTTAAAACGAGGATATAAAAAAATCCTGGCGAGGTCGGCTTCCTTTGAAATTTCCTACCGTTGGAAAAAACACCGTTTTTCGGGCCCTCGTCAGGATTTTTTTAAATCCTCGTCTTATTTCCTGCAATCAATGATCCAACAAGTGAAGATGCTTTAAATATTATGGTAAGTTAATTTAATAAATTAGTAATAAAAAAAATCTATTTTTAGGCACAAATTCAAAAACAAATTTGTAAAAATCCATTACAAGATTGTGGCTGCTATTTTGGTTTATGTGTTTGTGCATGGGAATGTGGAAAGAGTCGAAGTGAAATAAAAAGTTCTGCATCTCTTGATGTTTCATAATTATTATTTATTGTTATCAATTTTAAAACTAATAAATTAGAATTTTTCTAAACTAAAAATCCTTGTAAAAATTATTAATTAATTTATAAAAAACAAGTTGAAAAATAGTCAAAAGTCGAAAAAATATGAAAGAAAGCCAATTTTCCTAAGATTTATTATGTTTAACGAAAAAAGAGCTATCGGAGACAAGAAAAGGGGTGCCACAAAGCAATCACATAAAGTTGTAAAACTTTTAATGCTGAACAAAAGATTTTTTGTTGAACAAGTGAGAGATCACTTAAAAAGCAATAGAAAAAATCTCCATCTGTGTGTTGTTATTAACAATTTGTCACATCCAGCTTTCGAAAACAATGAATGTCAAAAATACAATTTAAAGTCAAGAAAAAAAAGTCAAAGTAAACGCAGTATAATCCCAATGTCCACACAGAACCAAAAAAAGCCGTTTTCTCTTGCATTACAAGAAAAAAATTAGCATAACCATCTTCTTTTTTTCTTGGACTAACAAGATGACATAAACAAATAATCTTCAAATCGACTTTCAGGAAAAAAATAAAAGAATCAAAAAAAGAGCCAAAAGCAATAAACCGAAAATGCAAAAATTATTTCTTTCAAAAAAGGGATAAAAACAGAAGATGCAAAAGCAATAAAACTATACCGAAAAATAAATTTCTTACTTGGCAAATGGAATATTTAAAACGAATAAAGGCTAAGATTGAGCAATGGGAAAGACAGTAGCTGTCAAGTGTTTTTCAAAGACAAAGATTCAGGATCTTTGCAAATTTTCACTGAAGCATTTAAGGTTCATAACAGTCGAAAACTAAAATAATCATTAAAAATGTGAGAAAAAAGGAAAAACTAAAAAATCCATGAAAAAAGATGCGGTAGTGTCCTTGAAAAATACAGAATATATTTTCCTTCCTTTTTTGGCATTATTCATAAACGCTAATTGGACATCGTCATTTCATGCAACGGCTAAGACTTGAAAAAGGACAAACATTGGCAACAAAAAAATGACCTCCTACGAAACTCTCAAAAAAATAAAGAAAAGACACTACACAAAAATTGCAGTTATTCATGTTTTTAAGAATATGAATTTTTGCAACAGCTGTTCAGAAACTCATAATAAATTCAGAAGAAAACATGCCAAAATAGGTCTATAAACGCTTTCACTTAAAAAATGGAAAAATATTTGAAGGAAGAATCTTCAAAGAAAAAACGATGGGAAAACCTTCAAGTTCAAACCAGATGTTACAACCATTTAAAAGTTTATAGATCTATTTTTCTTAAGCAATGAAAACTATCTTGGATATTTTAAAACCCACTAAAAAGTGACTTGGAAATAAAAAATAATAAAACACATCTTTTCAGGGTGGCATAAGAAGTAAAAAAATTCTTTGCTTAAAACGAGGAATGCAAAATGCAGCATCAGCATTGACAATTTGACCGTTTTTTGACACTTTAAGCTCGAGGGAATCAATTTTCAAAATGCATGTTTCTCGCAAAAGACAAACTCAAATGAAATTCGAAATTTTTCAAAACAAAATTGAATTACACTATCTCATGCTTGTTTTTTTAAAAAAAAATAAAAAACAAATAAGAAAAAACCAACCTTGTATGAGGTTCATCAGGATTAAATGTATTATTTTCAAAAATAAAAGTTGATTTTCTTTGAGGTTCAGTTCCAAAAGTTGTTGTAGTTGCATAGAATTGTTGAGGAGTAACATATTCACTACCATTGAATTTAGGAGTTGACGATTTCAAAGGTTGAAAATTGTCAAAACCAGTTGGAGTTGGAGGATGTTCATTATTGAATTTTTGAAATTGTGCATTTGATGAATAAAATTGTGGTTGAATTGGAGCAGACGGAAGCTCAACAACTGATGTTGGCTTCTGCGGTTGTGAATAATGTGCACCCGTGGTTGATGAATTTTCTGGAGAATTTTCTAAACAAAATGAAGTTAATTTTAAAATAATATATTATAGTGAAGGAAATATAAATAACCCTAGTCTAAACATTCTAAGAGAGAGTAAACAATATGTCACAAAAATATTTTAAAAATCACACGATTTAATCAAGAAGTCACGTGCATGAAAAAGAGGCATTTTTAATTTAAGAGGGGCTATTTTACGCCAAAAAAATGATAAGAGCTAAAAACATGTCAATCATATTATTTTTTTAAAGATAAAAATCATAACAAAAAATTTAAAAAATTCATTGCATTTTTTGCTTAAATAATTATGACATAAAAATAAGAAAAAAAAGCAGACAATGCCTTCTTTCATTAAAGAAAAGAGATGCAAACTAACTTTTGAAATGAACTCCAAAAACGCATGCTTCAACTTTTTTTGCGTTTTAGAAAACAGAAAAATAGCTTCAAATTTCATTAAGATCCATGCCGGGAAAAGACTCAAAAAGGCAGAAAAAAGGGTTCAGTAAAAGTTGCAGCGCTAAAAAGCTTTCAGAAAAAAAGAGAAGAAAAGTAACCACAACATTGAGGCATCTTCTTTCTTCCTTTTATGGCAAAAACTGAGATTTTAAAGATGTGTTGAAAAGCTGTAAGATAAAAAAACGGGCTTCAACAAAAATTGATTCTAAAGGAATAGAAAACTGAATGCTAACGTAAATAACGAAAAAAAACAGCAAAGCCACAAATGCGCCGTTTGGAAATATTTATGCTAATTTTCATGAGCTAAAGCAAAGGACATAAGTTTTAAATGCTGTAGAAACAGTTGACCACCAAAATGTAATAAGATAACATGTTGTTTAACAACATTTGTCATTTTTGCTAAAACATAAATTGACAGCATCTCTTTTTTTTGTCTCTGAAACAAAAGACAAAAAAAGAAACTCATCACAAGAATGGCAACAGCCATAATGAACAACTGTTTCTCAAGAAAAAAGAGCTTGTTTAACGGAATGAAAAAACGCAAAGCATTGTGTTTCAATACGGCATTTTTAATGTTTAAAAAAGAAAAGCCCGTATTTAGCAAAAAACAGAAAAACGCTACATTAAAGAATCGAAAAAAATAAACTAAAAAAACGCATCAAAAACATAGATAAGACATGTCGAATTTGACAAATTGCTTCTTTTGTGTACAAAGATTAATGAAGAAAAAGGGAACAATTTATGGGTAAAAAAGAGGTTTAAAAAAGATCCAGCTGTGAGAATAAAATAAAAATTTTTTGCCGAAAAATAGTAAAAAGAAACGGAAAACAGCTTAAAGATGAGCGCATGAAAATATCGATAAAATTTCTTATTCATTGTAATTAAACTCACATCCAATAAAAAAAAGTAATTGTCTCATTTAAAATTGATAGCTTGAATAATAATAAAAACTTACCAGAAAGTGGTTGAAGATTTTGTTGTCCATACTGTACATGATTATAAAAATCGACATGACTTTGTGAAAGATGTCGGTTAGCATAAAGTGGACGAGCGGTTTTTGGAGTATCAGAATAATTATGTGCATCACGTTTATCAATTGAATGACCTCTTAAAAAAATAAATTTCTTTATTTATTACTTCAAATTAAAAAAAGAGCTTACCTCATATTTTCGTCAGCGATATATGATGGAACAGTTGTAGACATTGAAAGTCTTTTAGACATTTTCTTTCTCGAATCATTTTGTGCTGTTGAATAACACTTGCGAGAAATATTTTCAGGATGAACGACTGCCATTGTTCCAGTAGAAGAAGCAAATGTTGATGATTGTTCCGGGTTACATTTGCCAGCAGCAGCATCAATAGCATTACGTTGTTGAAAATTATAATCATTCATTTCATTTGGATAAAATTGTGATTGTGAAAGATATCGTTGATGTTGTTCTTGATTATTAAGTTCTTGATGATGATATCCTGGTGGAGATTGTTTGAAGTTAACAAGTGGACTTAAATTTTGATGTCCAAGTCCGAGACCATCTTCAACCAATTGACGAGAATCAAATTTTCGACCTCGTAAACGTACTGAAAAAAAAGAATTATTCATAAATCATATTTTTAACATCATAAAAATATATTGGGAGAGAGAAGTTAGGTGAGAAAAAGAGTGAAAGACAGGTGAGTCAATATTTTGAAACTGTGAAAAACAAGTGGTGCTGCATTCAATGAGACAAAAACACTCAAAATTGAGTTCGAAAATTTTGCACAAGAGTTGCAAAGAAAAAAGGTTAGTGTAATATGAGATAGAAAAAAAGAAGAGGAAGTTTAATGTCAAATATTGAGCTTTATAAAAGTGAGAGAGAACGAAAAACAACATTATATGATGAAACGCTATATATATGCATATCAACGTAATATTACCACAGTAATATGTTGTACAGTAACACAGCATCTATGACATTAAAGATTAAATCATAGATGCCATGAAGATAAATAAATAAGTATGAAAAAGACGAGATCCAATACTCTAAATTTACTTACCAATTTCTTCAACTGCATTAAACAATGTTACAAAGACCATAATTACTGTTATTATTATATTAAGAATATTACCAAAGTTTTAATAAAAAAAATTCGTTCGTCACAGTGAAAAAATCGTTCGAAAAAAAATCACCCAAAAAAGTTACGGCCTCATTTTAATGAAGCACAATTTTGGCAAAACTAAAAATATCTTTGGAGGATATATAAGTATGGATTTAAAGGAAGGAAAGAAGGTGGATAAAGATAAAATTCATTAGGTCGGACTTACCTATATTTTTGGTCATTTGAGACGCAAGTTTCTCATCAAAAGGAATGCAATAAGCAACAACAACTGTCTTCAAACTTTATAAGAAAAAAACAAGGTAGAAAAACGATGTAATTAAAGAGGAATTCGTAAAAAAAGAGCTAATAAAAGTATAAAATGAATGAATATATGCAACTTACCAACATTTTCTTTATCTTTCTTATTAAACCAACAAAAGAACGGCATGGCACACATTTATATGCTAATGAATTTTAATTTAAAAATTCATTTACGCAATTAAAAATATTGAAAGACGTTCTAGAAGAGGAAAAAAGTTATTACAAAATAAAAAAGACGCGAGCAAAGCAAAAAATACAGTAAATCTAATAACTCGAAAATGCACTACAATGACTAATATCTTTTAGATCCTATAAAATTTTTTCAACCACAAAACTTTGCCAGATCAAAGAAGAAAAAAATTTGCATATGGAAATGCAAAAAAAGATTGTAATCGAAATGAAAAAAAAAGTTTTATTGTTGTAGGCAGACCTTCACGGAGTTTGTCATTCATCATAAAAATGGTCTGTAAACAATAGCAGCCAAAAAACTCTATCTTCAAAAAGCAAAACCCCAAAACTTTTTTTGGACAGCGCGGACGTTTTACAATCGTTTTCTCCTTTTTTTTAATGGTATTCTTATTTTTCAATGGAAAACAAAGAAGGTCAAGCCTGTTTAAACCAAACACGGATATATCAATAGATATTAGCTATTCTTAAAACTTAGAAAAAGGAATGCAGGTGTTGAAAATAAAATAACGAAATAGGATTTTTTAATCACCATAAAAATTTGCCGCCAAAAAAAAACGGAAGCAATTTTTTTAAGCAAAAAATGATGCATAAAAAACAATGTGTTCAGTATCGCGTATATTTTTTTGTATTCGATTTTTGAGTGTGTATGTTTTTTGTTTGAGTCAAGTGACCTTTTATGCACTTTGGTCAGACATGTTTCTATCTTCCTTCTCTTCTTTTTTTTGGGTTCAATGATGCCGTTTTTTATATACCGCAAAAGGGGATACCGCGCGCACGAGTGCATTGTAATATTCGATGGCAAAAAAGAGATGACAGATCCTCAATGATGGATTTGTATATTTTCAATGAATAAATAATTAACGAGAGATAATTGAGGAAAAAACAAAAAGACTGACAACCTTGTAATATCCAAAAGAAGAGATAGAGGTCATTTTTAGATTTAAAACTATGAGCTTAAACAAACAATGACAAATAAAGTGTAAAAAAAGAAGACTAACAAAAACTTTTCTACAAAAAAATTCATGCAAAAAATCTCAACTAACCTTCATCAACTGATCGATTACTGCTGCTGCTAATGTTGCTGCTGCTGGATGCAAGTTTTACAAGCGCATATTTCTTTCCTTTATTACTAATTTTATCACCTAAAGGCGTAATTTTATTGAGCTCTTTTGCACTAACTGAAAGCTGCTTTCTTCTTTGATCTGAATCCATGTAACAGCAGTTTTCAATAATCTTTTTATCCAAAATATTTACTGCAGGTGTTGATCCAAAAGATAAAAAATTTTTATTACCATCATCACAAGTTTTATTATTGTCTTTTCCAAAAAAATGTAAAGTTTTTTCAACAAATGATGGCTTTAAAGATGAAAATAATGATTGCTTAAAACACCCAAAATTTGATGATTCTTTTACAGTAACAGATTTAAGAATAATTTTTCCATTAGATTTTGGAGAAAAATGGCACGGACTTTTTTGTTGAGAAAAATCCATTTTATATCCAAAAAAATAGTGTTGTTTAAAAATGCCCAAAATAAATATTAAAAGCAACAGCAAACTTTTTAAATTTTTAATGAAAATAAATGTATGCTTTTGGAATAATTATAAATTCTTAAGAATTAGAAACAAAAACGAATAAATGTTTGCACCTATATCTCTTTTGTCTTCCAACAGCAGCAATAACAACAACTGACCAATGTCCATTCCTATAATAAAATGGCAGCTGGAAGACAAGCAAAAACGAGATATCGAAAAGAGAGAAGGAGGAAGAAAGGCAACAACAAAACAAAAAAAGTTTTTTAGAAGAGATTTAATGGAATTTTAAAAGAGGAAGATAAATGGGTGGTCAAAAAAAGTGTGAGGATAATGACGAAAAGAGATAAGATAAAAAGCAATAACTGACTAATCCGAAAACGTGATGAAGTCCTGTAATGTTTAAAGCATATTCCCCTTTTTGATTAATGTATAAATATCGAAAAAAAGGTATAGTATTAAAAAAGGTTCATTTGAAAGATAATAATTAGACAAGATATCAAAAAGAAATAAGTGCAAAAAAGATATTAAAAGTTTTTGATTAATGTTCTTTGAACATTGCCATATAAAGCCTTGCACAATCCGAATTATCAAAACATCGAGAGAAAAAGAAACCACCTTTTGGAATTTCAGCAACAACATTTGTTGAAGGTGTTGATAATGGATCATCAGATGGTGAAAATGCATCAGTATTTGATTTTACAATATCAGCTAAAAATTTATTATCAATAAAGATCGTCAAAATGATAAAGAAAATAAACTTACAAACTTTACCAATAGTTTTAGAAGAAGAATTTGA
This sequence comes from Panagrolaimus sp. PS1159, assembly GCA_963922195.1. NCBI lineage: Eukaryota > Metazoa > Nematoda > Chromadorea > Rhabditida > Panagrolaimidae > Panagrolaimus > Panagrolaimus sp. PS1159. The sequence continues at coordinate 5,397,753 of CAWUHW010000001.1, read as the reverse complement.
ACCATTTAAGCGATCAGATGATTTTCCATTATTCTTTTCAGCTTTCGTTGATGTTGAAGGTGAAGAAGTGACACGTTTGAAAAACCAATCAAGCATTTCCAAATCACCAATATACAATAGAAGAAAATTTAGATCTAAGATTAAATGATCTAAGGTATATTTCATTGAAGCAAAAAATAAACTTACTAGTAAAAAAGATGGAAAAAGAGAAACACAAAAGTTTCTGCCGAAAAAAACAGAGAGGTGAGCGTTGAAAAAACAAACGGATGAAAAAAAAGAGAGACGCGAGTTTTAAAAACTCGAAAAGATTCATTGTTTTTTTTTCGTTGTAAAAGTTCCTTGAAAGCGGCTTTCTTCAAATTTGAATATGTTCAGCGTTGGTTCTTTGTTTGCGCAATTCAATTGCGGCAATTTAATCTTTTTTTTATTGGATCGATCATCTTTTTAAAGGCTGAGAAAAAAATGGATGGGCAAAATCAATAAATATGTGAAACAACATTTTTGGGAAAAATGTGAAAAGATTGAATTTTCTGATACTTGAAAAATGGATCTTTTAAATTCTGTCTAAAAAATTGATGTTCTATAAAATAGCATTACAGTGAAATTCAATAACTGTGCAGCACAGACTTTTTTTTATCAAAGGTTACTGTAATTATGAATGTCATTATTTTTTTGCTGAACACAAAATTGTAAGAAAAATTTTCTTTAAACATTTTTAAAAAATACAAATTTTAAAAAAGTTAAAACTTTAATGAAGTGCTTTAAAAATTTTTTAAAATTGTTGAATTTTTCGTTGTTCAAATTATCTTTGTTGTATCTGTAAAACAAGTAAATGAATCATTAAAAACTTTAGCGTCATTTTTATATCTTTGCACATTCCAACTTTTAAAAAGACAAACAGCAAATACGTTAGACAATGAACAAACAAATACATCAGTGTACCATTTTTTCAAATTGAATTTGTTTTTTTCTCATAATTTTCAATTTAAGTACGTGGCACCTGCTAAAGTACAACAGTTCCGGTAATGAATTAAAATTTTGTGTTTTTATCACTGGCAATCAATCAATCTTAACTTTCTATTTAATGTTGGAGGTCTAAGACGATTGCGTTTTTTATACATAGCACATGGCTTTTTTGTATGCGTTCCATAACAAAAATAGTTTAGTTATCTTTTTCTCTTTAACTTTAACAAGGCAAGGCAAGACTCTATCTCTCTTTTTTTCCATGGGTCAACGAACAAACTACACCACGTTTTTGTGTGAGGGACAAAAAACGCATATATATTTTTTTCTCTTGTTTTTCCGTTTTGCAGCCACCGCTATGTTTTTCAAAAAGGAGGAGCGTTGGAAAAAAAACGTCAATATTTAAACTTTTTTAAATGAATCCCTAACTTTTATTTTTGAAAAAAACTGTGCAAGGTTTTTTCTTTGCAAAGTAACTTTTTTCTCTAATGGTTGTGGTCCTTCTTTGGCACCATCTTCATAACTATTTTTTTAAAAATTGAAAGAAATACAAAGAATTTGTATAAAAAATTTATTTTTCGTTTTCATTAAAATTTTGAAAAACGAAAAACGAAAAATAAATTTCCGTTCTCTTTTTTTATGGATTTAATCGATCCACCACTTTTTTTCCACTATCTCTCTATCTTTTCTGACCTTTCACGGGAAAAACTGGTCTGGAACTGATTAGTATTTTTTTTAGTTCAAGGAAAAAAGTTTTGCTGCGGCCGCTGCGGTTCTACTAATTTATTTAAAAAGTTTTTATTTTATTCAATAAAAATTAAATCTTCAGCATGGTTCAAAAAGTTCCAAAAGTTCTTACTCCACCGTTTCCACTTGAAGGAAAATATCCTACCACTTTGGAACGATATTCTATAAACGTTTATGTAAGTTTTAAAATTTGATAGCTTTAAAATTTATAAGTTTAATTTTGGTACAGTGTAAAATAAATAAAATTTTGAAAATATGGTTCAGCTACAGTAATCCAAACTACTATAACTGAAAAAATTTCGAAAAATCCAGTCAAAAATTTGAGAAAAAATTTCGACCTTGACTGGATTCGAACCAGCAATCTTCTGCTCCGTAGGCAGACGCGTTTGCGCCAAAAGGCCACTGGTAATAGGACATAAACAATTGGTCCAGCTCAGTTGCAACTGCCTTCTTTTTACACATGGGAACTTCTCATCGCTGCAGCTCCCTCTCTCCCGTTTCTTTCCCTTTCTTACTCCAATAAAAACATTTTTTAGAATGGAATGTACAATCGTCTTTTTCCTGTTCGACCATGGCTTTTTACAACATCTTTAGTTGGATCATATGCACTTTTTTCATCCAATCAAGCATCATTCATTTTATCCCGACTTCCAAATCCATTTCCAGCTTCTAAGATATTTCAAATTACTCGAGTATCACTTTTATCCTTGCTTGCTGCATATTCACCCGTTTTCATTCTACGACAAATTTTAAAACGTTTTATTTTTTCATACAAAGGATTTTTGTTTGAAAAAAAGCCATCATTGACTACAAAAATTTGGGCAGTAAGTTTTTTTTTTAAAAAAGTACGAAAAACAACTCTGATCTCTTATATTTTTTATCTATCACATTTTTATACTTTGTCCTTTTTGATAAGAAAAAAATAATTTTTAAGGTTCTTCGAAATTTGCTTGTTCGGAATCCAAAGCTAAATTCATGTGATCGATTACTTCCAAAACTTCCAATTCCAGCTTTGAGCGAAACTGTAAATAAGTATCTTGAATCAATTGAACAATTATTTGATGAAGAGGAATACAAAAATATTTGTCAATTGGCAGAAAGCTTTCTTAAAAATGAAGGACCAAAATTACAGCTATATACACATCTTTGGGGACTTTTCAATAACAATTATGTAACACCATTTTGGGAAAAATATGCATATTTAATGAATCGTGAAGGTCTTATGATTACATCATCTGTTGCACATATTGATTTATTTAAAGATGCTCCTGCAAATCAAGCCGTTCGAGCTGCACATGTTATTTATATTGAAGCTTTATCAATGTTAGCAATTGCAAAGCAACAACTTAAACCTCTTGCTGATGGTTTAGTTTGTTCAACACATTATCATAAAGTAAGAAGAAGCATAGGTATGAAATTCATTAAACGTATTTGTTTTTAAGATGTATGCTAATACACGAGTCCCAGAAGAAGGTATTGATCATCTTGATAGTCATAAACTTTCAAAGCATGTTGTTGTTTACTCAAAAGGTTGCTTTTATAAAGTTGAACTTTTTGATCACCGAAATCGACTTTATTCAACTGAACAACTTTCAGAGTTTGTTTCCTTTTTATTTACAAAAATCCCTCTTTCAAAAATTTAATTTTTAGAGTTTTAACAGAAATTCTTGTACGAAAAGATATTCCAAAACCTGGAGAAGAGAAGCTTGCCGCATTAACATTTGATGCTCGTCCACAATGGTGTAAAAATCGTAAAAGATTTTTCCTTGAAAATTGTAAAAATAAAAAAGCTCTTGAATTAATTGAAAAAGCAATGGTATTTTTAATTATGGATGAAAATGATACATATGAATATATTCCTGTATGCTATTTTATTGTAGCCCAATAAATAAAAAATTTTTTAGGAAAAACCTGAAATTTTGGATAATTTTTTAAAATCAATGTTAACAGGAGATGGAAAAAATCGTTGGGTTGATAAATCTTTAAATTATATTGTTGCAAAGAATGGTAGAGCTGGTGGGACTACAGAACATTCAATTGCAGATGGTGCAGAATTTGATCATATTATGGAAAATTTTTGTGCAATGGATATCAATTTTCTTACATATCCTGAAACGGTTGTGGATATTGAAAAGCTTGAATATTTTGAAATTGAAAAAGGTGCCAAAAAAGCTGAAAAGTTGGAATTTGATATTTCTGATGAAATGATTAGCGAAATTGAACGATGCTTTGCGGAACATCAACCAAAAAAAGATGATGTTGATTTTGCAGCAACAATTTTTAGAGATTTTGGAAAGGGTTTGGTAAAGAAAGGCAAATGTTCACCTGATGCATTTGTACAAATGGCAATTCAATTTGCTAATTATAAGGTAAACAGAGGCCTGTAGTTTCATTAATATGTTTTAAAGTGCAGCATTTAAGTACTTTTTTAAAATCATAACTTAAAAAATTTTAAAGCCACAGTAATCGAAAAAAATGGAGTTTCCACTTTCCTGTCTTTAAACAATTTTTTTAGGATCAAGGAAAATTCTCTCTCACTTATGAAAGTGCTTCATCTCGATTTTATGCAAATTCTCGAACTGAAACTCTTCGAACTGTTTCAAAAGATTCTTGTGCATTTGTAAAAGCGATGGTCGATGATTCATTTAATGTGAGCTTATCCTTTTAAATAATCTCTAATCCTTCGTATCCCTTTTTTTAGGATCATGAACGTTTAAGCCTTCTTCGAAAAGCTTGTGAATCACATGGTTATCGAAATCGTGAATGTATGATTGGAAAGGGAATTGATCGGCATCTTTTTGCACTTTATGTTCTTTCACGTGGTACGAATACAAATAGTCCATTCTTGGATCATTATATCTCACAACAATGGCTCCTTTCAACAAGTCAACCCCCAACTTTAACAAATCAAATTGATGAAGATGCAAATAAAGATCATTCATGGCTTGGTGCATGCTTTGCTGCAGTTGCAAAAGATGGATATGGAATTTGTTATCGATTTGCAGGAAATCATAGCATTTGTGCACATATTACAAGCTATAAATCTTCTGAACGAACAGATTCTCATCGATTCCAAAAATATCTTATTGAAGCTTTTCATTCAATGGCAAAACTTTTTGAAATTGAAGGTGTCACTTTTTAAAAAAAATTTTTTTTGAAATGTATATTGTTTTTTATTTCGATATTTTTGTAATTTATTTATTATTTATTTTTATGGGTCTTTTTTTGTCGATTAATACAATTTGAAAAGAATTTTTGTTGGAAATCCTACGATAATGAGTGCATTGACTTTTGTAATTTCGGAATTTAATACGTTACAACACTATCAAATTTATCATTTTTAAAACAAAAGTAACAATAATCTTTTGCGCCCGTTTTTGCTCCTTTTTTTCAGAAAGTCAGTTTTAGAAATTTTTGCTAAAAAAGACAACATTTTTCTGTCGTTTTTTGTGTTGCTTTCTTTTTTTAGTTTTATCCTTTTTCTTCCCTGCTTTTCTCGTTGGGGGTATAGCTCAGGGGTAGAGCGCTCGCTTTGCATGCGAGAAGTCTGGGGTTCGATTCCCCATACCTCCAGTTAAATTTTTAAAAATTAAGGTGTATATTTTTGTGTTAATTTTTTATTTTATCGCACTTTTAAAAAAGCAGACAAAAAAATCAAAGTACAATTTTTCATATTTTTATGTTCAAACATTGAGAGCATTGAGTCCCATTTCAATGCAAAACTCTAAAAAATCATTTTTGTCATCAATTTATTTTTGATAAGAAAAACAACAATTAATTGAAAGACAAAAATATAATTTCATTATGTCAAAAACTTGGGTAATTTTTTTCAGCTTCTTTCAAAAATGTTTCAAATTTCAAATACAGTAAAATTAACTTTAATATCTTTTACGTTAAGTTTAGCATGTAATTTTCAAAATGGATTTTCTTCAACTTATATGAATACTCCGGTTGAACATTTTAAAGATTTTTTAAATACTTCATTAGCAAAAAGGGATATAAAAATGACGGAATCAACTTATAATTGGATTTGGGATTTAATTGCAAATATTTGGTTTGCTGGATTTTTTGCTGGAACTTTTGTAAGGTGTGTTTTTTAATGGGATTTTTGATGGAAAGAATTGTTTATAATGGACTTTCTCAATTATTCAAGCAAAAATATGACAAGTCGAAATATCAAAAATTTTAAATGGATTGACTGAAATTAGTTGTTTTTTCGAAATAATATGAACCTGAAAATCAGGGTTTTTTTCTATTGTTCTTTTGCCTGATTTTCAGGTTTATGCCATTTCGAAAAAAAGGTTTAAAATGAAAAATGTATAAGAGCCTCCCTTTAAAATTTTTTTTCTTGCACAGATTGTGATCAGTGACATCAAAACTTTTTTAAAACCAAAAATTTTATGTTCTATTTTTGTGATTTTTTTAACACCGAAATTTATTACGAAATTTATTTATATCAGAAATATCTATTTCTAATATCTTTTTCCAGCCCAATAATGAATGAAAAATTTGGCCGAAAAATAACTTTTATCCTTTTAAATATTCTCAGCCTTGGAGCTTCAATTCTTCGATTTCTTGCCATTATTTTTTATTCACCAGAAATGTTATTTATTGGAAGAATTTTAGCATCATTTTCAACGTCCATTACATTTCAATGCCTAATTTTATGTTTACAAGAATGTTCACCCACAAAATTTCGAGGTGCAATGAGTTTTACATCTGAAATTAGTTATTCGTTTATGTCTTTAATTGGAACATTTCTTGGAATGGATTTTATTTTTGGTTCAGATTTACGGGTTTTACTTGGTTTTGCAATTATTCCATCAATTTTTGCAATTCTTGTTTTAATTCCAATGCCAGAAACCCCAAAATTTTTATATATTTCAAAAGCAAACATTTCCGCGGCAGAAAAATCTATTTTATTTTATCATGGAAAATCTGTTGATCCAAAACCGATTTTACAAGAGCTTCAAATTGAATCTGAACAAGATTCAGCAGCTTCAAAATCAATGAAAGAAGTTTTAAAAAGTCCACATCTTCGAAAAGCGTTGTTTTTGAGTGTTTTAGCAACACAAAATTCTGCAGCACAAATGTCGCTACAAATTTCTTCAACAATGTTTTTAAAAGATGTAAATGTTTCATCATCTTTGGCAGAATGGACTTCAACGATTATGTCTTTAGCGTATTTTATTGGAACAATTATAGGTTTTATCGTTATTGAAAAAATTGGTCGAAGAACAATGTTTTTAAGCTTTGCTTCAATGAATGCAATTTGTTTATTTTTATATGTAATTTTTGCGGCACTTCAACCAAAAATGGATTTTTTAAAATATGGTTGTTTAATTACTTTTATTATATACGATCTTGCATATGGGTAAGCTTACAGTAATCTATTACTGCAATCTTTTTATTATAGCATTGGAGTCGGCCCATTAAGTTGGTTTTTTTCTTCTGAACTTGTACCACAACGGCATCGATCAATTGTGCAATCTATGTGTTTTGGAATAAATACCATTATGATTGTAGCTGCAACATTTACAGTACTCCCATTATTTTATGCAATAAAAGCATATGCATTTTTAATTTTATATGTTATTCCATCTTTAATTTGCTTGTTTATCCTTTTCAAATATCTTCCAGAAACAAAAGGAAGAGAAATTCATGAAATTGTAAATGAATTAAAAGGTTTAAAAAGTAATAATAATAAAAATTAATTTATCATTCAACAAAAGCTAATACACAGTACACATAAAAATAGATATAATTTACAAGAAAAAAAAGCCACCTTATCAACTTAATGCTTGCCATCTGCTGCAATCACTTCCCCATTTTTAATACGTTCATAGCGTTCTTTCTTAGCATTTTCAAGTTCTCTTTCAACACCAGTTCGAAATTCAGGTTTAACTTTACCAAATAAAGTTAAAACTCTTTCAATAATTGGAGGATAGCAATCAACCAAATTATCAGCAATATTTTCACATAATTCTTGACGTTCTGCAGCATTCAAAGCTTTTTCCCAGAATAAACGAGGTTGTCTGAAAAAACCAGAGATTACGGTAAGAGCATACTGTAGCAAAAAATGTTAAAACATACGTAAAATTATCATCATTACTATCATCATGTCGATCAACATCTCCAACAACTGGATATGGATGATCTTTGAAACCATCTGGAGTAACTTCAGGTCCATTAAAACTATTTGGATAATAATTTGGTCCTTTTGAATGTGTATAATAACACATATGTCCATCACGAGCATAATGATAATTTGATGCAGGGCAATTACGAGCAATATTAATAGGTAATTGTTTGAAATTAGTTCCAACTCTATGATAATGTGTGTCAATATAAGAGAATAAGCGAGCTTGAAGCATTTTATCAGGTGATACATCAATACCAGGAATGAGATGAGCAGGTGAAAAAGCAACTTGTTCAGTTTCAGAAAAATAATTTGTAACATTTCGATCCAATGTAATTTTTCCAACAGGCATAAGTGGATAATCACCATGTGGCCTAAAAAATAATGATACTGTAGGTGAAAACATTTATATTGCTTACCAAACTTTTGTGAGATCAAATGGATTAAATGTTGATACAGCTGCTTGTTCGAATGTCATAACTTGAATAAACATATCCCAAGATGGATAATTTCCTTCTTCAATGGCATTAAATAAATCTCGAAGTGCCTAAAAACTACTGTAAGTAAAAAGAATAAAGATTACTGCAAAAGCTTACCCAATCAGGATCTTTACCTCCAAGATCAGCTGCTTGTTTACGAGTAAAATTTTTAATGCCTTGATTAGTCTATAAAAAAAGTTCATTAACAGTTGATTACCCCTTTAAGGGAAGATCAAACAAACCTTAAGATGAAATTTGACATAGACAGCTTTGCCTTCAGCATTAACCATTTTAAAAGTATGTGATCCATAACCATTCATATGACGATATCCATATGGAGTTCCACGAGGGCCAAAAAGCCACATAACTTGATGAATAGATTCTTCACGAAGTGACTAAACAAAAAATGCTGTAGTGAAAGCAATAAACGCTGCTTTAAAAGCTTACCCAAAAATCCCATTGTGGATTTGCTTCACGAAGAGAAGTGCGAGGATGAGGTTTTTGTGTTCGAATAAATTGAGAAAAAAGCATTGGATCACGAACAAAAAAGATTGGAGTATTATTTGCAACTAAATCCCAATTTCCTTCTTCAGTATAAAATTTCATAGCAAATCCACGAAGACTAAACAAAAAAACGATGTAAGTGAAAGCAATAAAAAAAAAAGTAATGGAACTCGCTCGCGCATTATATCAGGATGCCCAGGTTCAGCTTTGACCAAAGAAAACCGAACAAACATTTCAGTCTTTTTTCCAACTTCACCAAAAAGTTTTGCACGTGTATATTTTGAGATATCATGAGTGCATTCAAAATGGCCATGAACACCAACACCCTTTGCATGAACAACACGAGGAGGAATTCTTTCACGATCAAAATGTGTTAAATCATCAAGAAGAGCATGATCTTGAAGGAGTAAAGGTCCTTTTGGACCAGCTGTTAAAGATGTAGTACGAGATGAAAGTGGACAACCATTTGTAAGGCATACAGTATCAAGGCTCTAAAAAGAATAACATGAATTGACAAATGTAATGTTAAAATGACTTACTTGTTTCATAGCCTTATATTCAGCTAATTGTTCATCACATTTATCAAAATTAGGGAAAGGCATATTTGAAGTTAATTTCTAAAAATTAAACAATAAATTCAATAAAGAAAATGAAAGGAATCGCGCAAAAAATGTAAAATGTAAAAATATTTCTACAACCTTTGGTTTAAGGAAAACTAGGAAAACAACACTGTTTTTTGAACATTTTATATGAAAAAATAAAGTATCAAAGATCTTTGAAGAAATAGTTGTTCGCTTTTTTTTCTCTCTCGCTTCAACGTTGTTGAAGGACGACAAAGAAAAACTCCCCCTTTTTTCAAGCAACAGCAGAGAAAAATTGTTGTTGTTTTTTTTCTAAATAAATATATTTAAAAGAGTAAACTAAAAGAACACGATGCACCACTAAAAAAATAATAACGAGGAGATGATCTATAGTCGTTTTTTTGCTTCCAACACACGGAAATGAACGAAAAAGAGATAGAGAAAAAAGCGACCGTGAAAAATTATGAGAGAAAACAAAAAAGTTTACTGCAAAAAAGTGTAAACAAAACACACGTTTTGGGAAAATTTTTGACCTCTGCTTTTTTTGCATTTATGTTTTTTCGCAAATGTTGAACGCAAGGCAAAATGGTTTAAGTTCAGTTTTTGGTCTTTGCTTTTTTGAAAGTTTACAACATCTTATCGAAACACAAAAATATAAAAGAAAATTTCTCTCTCATTCTTTCTTGCATGAACAAAATCAAAAATTAATGACAAAAATATGATCACTTAAAAGTACTTATTTTGCAACAACTATAAAAATGTTGAAAATTCTTTTTGACTTTTTTCCACGTGTTAATAGACAATATTAATATCCAAAAAATTAACTTGATTTATTTACAAAAAACGAAAGAGACAATACATGTAGTAATTATGGAGATGCAGAACTTTTTATTTCACTTCGACTTTTTCCACATTCCCATGCACAAACGCATAAACCAAAATAGCAGCCACAATCTTGTAATGGATTTATACAAATTTGTTTTTGAATTTGTGCCTAAAAATAGATTTTTTTATTACTAATTTAATAAATTAATTTACCATAATATTTAAAGCATCTTCACTTGTTGGATCATTTATTGCAGGAAATGGACAATGACATGGTTGATCTTTGCAATCCCATTGTTCTGTACAATATATCAAATTATTTTTAGCAATTGTTTCATTTTCATTTAAAATATTTAGAGACATTTGACATTTAATTCTTTGAAAAATTAACCAAAAACAAAATAAAATAAGAAATTTCATTGTTGCAAAAATTTGAAAAAATGGTGTTTTCAAAGAAAATGTTCATAAAATTAAAAATTTGCATATTTCTATATTGTGGGATACTTTAGAATCTTACCATAGACAAGTTTTAATTGCACCTGTAATCTTTAAAAGTTAATACAAAAACATTGTTTTTTTTTCAAAAATATAAAAAAAAAATTGACGGAATTTTTTTGAAAAGCAGAAAATTTTCTGTTTTTTTGGAAAAATGAAATAACACGTTTTCGATTTTACTTTAATTTATATCCTTTGTTTTATCCGATCTTTTCTATCCATCCAGATTAAAACTTTTATTCCGGTCTCGATCATCTCCTTTTTTTGATTTTATCTATATTTTTTCGTCTTCATTTTCGTTCATCAAAAATTTTCAATGTCAAGTTTATATTCAAAATTTGCAATTTTAACTCTTTTTACAACTGTAACTTTTGCAAGAATAGATTTTATTGGACCGTTAGTGTTTTTTCCTCCTTGTTGTTTTGTTTTAATTGCGTTTTTACAGAAATTATACAAATACAAGAATAAAAAGAGATGGAAGATTATCAACGCGATGGATATCAAGAAAAGGTGGAATTGATATTCCAATAACTTTGAGATCATTAATTACATGTATGACTCCGGGAATCAATGATGCAATATGTTTGGGTCCAAGAGTTGCACTTTTTGAACCGAAAGAATTAACTCTAACAAAAAAGGAAGGAAAAGCATTTGGATATAATAATGGAGTGGATTTAAGGTTTGTTTTGAAATATTGTAAATTACAATATCTAAAATTTTTAGGGTATTGGGTCCTGCAAAGATTCCTCTAATTTATGAAGATACAGAAATTGGAACCCATGATGGAGCAACTGTTCGACATGATGGAGTTGAATTTGGACATCAAAGACGAATATTTCGTTTATGGAGGGATAACACTGGTGGAGTTGTAGAATGGGGTCCCCAGGGTGTTGGGGTTGATATTGGATATCGTGGATCTGCTGCAGATGATCTTATTGGAATTCAATATACTGTTGCAGGAATAAATGTTGGAAATCCAAGTCAAGGCCTTGCTGCTCCTCCTCTAATCCCAGGACCAAGAACTCGAAGTCCGACAACAACATATTGGCAAACACTTGCACGGCTACATCCTGAAGGCCGTCAACAACCTGATTATAATAGTTGGTATAAAAGCCAATTTAGAAATTATGGTAGCTTTCAAAACTTTTAAAAACATGTCAATTTTTGTTTTTTAGGGGATGAATATCGTACTCCACGAGAACGTGCATGTCCATGGTGTTTTGGCGCACCACAAATAGGATAAAAAAATATTTATTAACCGAGGTTATTTAAAATTATAGCCCGTTTTAAAACAAAAAATAAGTGAAATGTACATTTATTGCGATTTCTATAAATTTATTCTATGTCCAGGAGGTAGAATTACAGGGGATGGGGCATCAGATGATTCAGAATTTACTGCAGTATTTGTTGAAACTGTATTATTTCCATCATCTTCAAAATCTTCTTCATCATCATTTAAAAGTCTTTGACTATCATCATTTGGTAAAATTTGATAAACATCTTTTCGCCATAATGGTAGCATAAGCTTATGGATTAAACTAAAAACGTAAAATATGTTGCAATAAACTTTAAAATTAAGCTTACATTTGTCCACAAAAAACAATAAAATGTATACATGCATAAAGGAAAAATACAAAACCGGGCCATGTATCAAGGGTTGCTTCATAGACGTTATTAAAAATTGCAGAAGAAACTAATGGACCAATTACAAAAATTAATGTTACAAGACTAAAAAGTCGAGCAGTTTGATGTTGTGGGACCATTTTTGGGATAAGTGTTCGATATCCTGGTGCAAGGGCACCACCAAAAAATACAAATACACTTGCTAAAAAGATTTGGAGAGATTAAAATAGTGATTTGAAAATTTAATTACAAAAGAATTTGAATTTATTCCTATCTTAACTGGAAGAAATTTATAAAAGTTTTCTAAATTTTGTTATTTGTGTTTTAAAAATTCATATTTAAAAGGAGCGGAAGGTTGATATATTTTTCATTTTTAACATTTTTTTTGAAATGGCATGAACCTGAAAATCAGGGTCTTTTTCTATTTTTCTTTTGCCTGATTTTCAGGTTTATTCCATTTCAAAACAAAATACATTATAATGAAAAATATATCAAATTCATCGATTCATTTAAACTTTTACAATTATTTTAAACTTACAAAAGAATATCATTTCCGTAGTTTTTGCAAATGCTAAAATTAAGGACATTGCAACCATTGCACTTAATCCCATCATAATCATATATGAATCAGGACCAATTACATTAAATTTATCAAAAATTGCTGGAACAATTACCATACTAATTGTTGATAAAAATGTTTTTAAAAGTACAAAATTTGAAAACAATGCATCCGACCAATCCAATGGTGGCCGTTTTACAATTAGCGCAAAAATCCCATTATCTAAAAAATTGATTGAAAATACAAAAACAGGATATATGAAATCCATACCATTTGCTAAGAAATCTGTAAATATAAAAACTATTGAAAGATTTAAACAGAATCTCGTCCATCCAGGTCTCTTTTCACAAACAACTTCAACTAATTCATATAGAAATTGTTTAAATTTACCAAAAAATGTTTGACTTTGATGCTGGGGAAGTGGATGTAATCCAACAGGAGGGAATAAAGATGGAACTAAAATTACTAATTTAATTTTAAAAAGTAAGCAAAATTAGTTTTAACCTTTTGCAACATAGGTCTCTTTTAATCGGAGAATTGAATATAAGAATGATGCAATCGCACAAAATAATGCAACCATTGCCATATTTAAATATCCTTGAACATGAGAAACGGTTGAAACTTCAGGAGAAACAGAAAGCAGAGAAACAATAAGACTTCCAAGCATAATTCCTATTGCTTGAATTGCACAACTTACAGCAATTCGAAGCGGGATTCCATTTGCTTCCATCGAATGTTCATTTCTGCAGTCATCTGTGACGATAGCAATTGAAAGTGTAAAAATGGTTGCTAATCCACCGAGTAATCCAGCAATTAGCTCAGCGGCAAATGAAAAATAATATACATTTATTGTTTCATAAAATAATACTGCTAAAACCAATAAACCACAATATGAAATTAATCCCGTTAAACAAACAATTAGCGGAATTCGACGACCTTCAAATTAGGAATTTTTTTAAGTTTTGTAAAATAAAAAACAAACCACAAACTCCATCGGAAAGTGTTCCAACAATTGGAGCTGTTATTAAAGTTGTTATTGCACTAACTGCCTATAAAAATTGGAATTACTGTCATTTCGATTTTCGGTTGTTTATTTCCATTATTTTATTCTTACTTGTAAATATATTTTTGTATTTGTAATATCTTTTTCAACAATATCCAAAAATCTTGTATCATTATTTGATGATAATTTTGAACATAGATCTGTTACATTTTGCATATGGCTTCCTGTCTGGAAAAAATTGATTTTTTTACTATTTTGACTTTTTTTTGAAAGGGAACAGAAGCTGCTTATCACTCCACAAAAAACTAAAAGGAAAAAACACTGATTGGACTTTTTTAAAAAACGATGACAATCTTTGATTTTTTTACTTTTTAGAATCACTTTTAATTTAAACAAAAACACAAAAAACCCTTTATAAATATTTTTTTGCAAAAAGACTCCAAAGCACAAAAAAATACCCAAAGCTTTGATCCTTACTTGATCTTTAAATAATTCAACGCATCGAGCCCAATACAAAAATAGTGTTGACATTGACATAATAATTCCAAATGCAATAGAAAAAAAGAATATCGTAGGCTCAGCATTTGCTTTTGTCCACCATAAACAACATTTAAATCTTTCTAATGGTTGTACGGTTACTGTAGTCGAAGATAATTCTGGTAATCTTTGAATCCTTGAAGTTGTTGCGGTTCTTGGATTACCGCCATTTCTACGAGTTATCTAAATTTATTGATTTGAAAAAAATGTTGCATTTTATTCAAATGCAAACTTGAAAAGGTACATCCTCTGTTACAACAGACATTGAAATTTCTGATTCTAATGTTGCCGATTCTAAAACCGCAGCATTTTCAACAGTCGTCGGAACTCTCGAAGCAGCATTCATCAATGAAAAAAAACTTTTACCACCTTCAACAAACGCAGTTAGTTGTTGCCAAAGAGAAAAAAGTGAACAAACAACGCGATTACTTCAGCACACGGACTTTTTTCAGTTCGTCGTCCGTCTTTTCCCTTTTTTCTCCCTCTTGTTTATGCCCCCTTATAAACATCAAAATTTTAAAAGTTAATTTATATAAAACATAACAAAAAAAAATTCAACGCTGACAATGACTTATTTCTTTTGTTTTGTCAACACAATAAATCAAACATTAAACAATTTATGACTTATTTTCAATAAGCGTTGCATGGCATTTACCGCAGTAATGACGATCTTGATGCTTGGCCATAAAAACTCCACCACCGCAAGTAGCACTTGTACATTCTACACGTTGACGATCAATGTTACCATCATCAGAAATCTAAAAAGAATGCAATTACAGACTTGTCCAAATTGTAACTAATTTAAAGCTCAGAAGGTTATGCTCATATTCTCGTATACCAAATCACTATAGTTCATAGGTCTAGACACAATTAACGTATTTAATCATTGCATACTACTTTTCAATGCCCAAAAATAAATGAAAAAACTAACCTTGTAGTATTTAAGAACAGCAAGTTTGACCTTCTTTCTCTTATGCTTTGGTTTTTTTGGAGTAGAGTAGACCTTCTTTTTACGTTTTTTGCCACCACCAAGAAGACGGAAGTCAACATGAAGGGTAGCTTCATCAGGAATTTCCAAAGATTCCAAGGTAGCGACATCAGAGTCAAGAATTTTAGGACCAAAAGAAATAATAGATTCTTCAACACCAAGACTCTTTTTAATTTCACCCACGGTTGTATCAGATTCAACATTGAATCTTTGGACAGTGCCGTCCAAAGAATTGATGAAGATTTGCATGGTTGCAAATTACTAAAGATGATAAGGAGTAAATATATATTTAAACATCTATAAAAAGGTATGAAAAACGGAACGCGAAAAAGTTAAACTTTACTAAAGTAGGAAAAGTTATATATAAAAAATTGGGACTTAAAACGGCGAGAAATTAATAGCAACGATAGTAATATCCGTATTTAAGCTTTTATTATAAAAAAAACGTGAAAAGGTGGTAAAATATTAATGTTTAACAACTTTAAAATCTAAAACAAACGGTTGCAACAAAAAATTCAAGCAAAAAAAAAATGGGAGAGCAAGTAGGAAAACGACAGTCAGCAGAGTATTGCCTGCATAAATCGTGTCGAGAACGGAACATGCTTTGTTGAAAAAAATTTGCGTTAAAAAAACTGAAAGAAAAAAAGGAGAACTTTCAACAAAAATTTTGGCTCTATACGGTTTTAGGTGATTTTTTGAAAAATACCGGTCCTGTCAATTTTTAACGGCCCCTCGTTTTCGGGTCGTTATAATATAGCGGCCCCTAATCCGGGTCTTTATGTTTCCGGGCCGGTTTATATAACGGCCCAAAACTATTATTTAATTAATATAAAAATGGGGCCGTTATGTTTTTAAGGCCGTTAAATTTTGACGGCCCCTACATTATAATTAATAAGGAAATAATGTTGACGGCCCCAAGTCATTATTTTACTTGCCCTACTTAAGATTTTACCGGGCCGCTAATAAAACAGCCCGGGGCCGTTATAGTGATGGTTTTGGGCTGTTTTTACTTTACAAAAAGGAACCGAAATTTCGATATCGTCAGTTATAACGTTAAACAATTAATATCCTACATAGTGGTAACAAAACATTTTTGTGCAACTTTTTTTATCGCCGTTTTTAGTTTTTTCCAAAAACATTTTTTATTTAAAGAAAAGAACATTAATTATTTTTGGATAATTAATGTTAAAAGTGAGCAATATTTATTAAATAAAGCTGACTATTTTTCTCACCATGGCCACGATTTTGACAAAAAAGGGAGAAGTTTTGTTGTTTTTTGTAGAATTTGTATTAGAAAATGAATTCATACAGTTTTTTACAGTAAGCTAAATAACATTAAAATTTTTTGAGCTTTTATATATCCATAAAAGTACCGGATTTCCTCCCTCTGCATTTCAATCGATTGAGGACCTGTTTTTTACTGTATTCTTTTAGCTTTTTAACAAAATGTTGCTTAATTTCTGTTATTATTGATTGCTGTACTTGTAATAACGTGTTATTTCTCTTAATTTAATCAATAGTTTGAAAAATTCTTTGTTATAGCTTTTATTGGCGGCTTTCATTTCTTGTTATTGGATATGTTTGCTAAGTTTTTATAGAAACATGAATGAGTATCTCTTGTTACAATTTTTCATTAAAAATTTAGCAAAAAACTAATAATTTTTTTCATACAAAAATATGCTTTTTTTTCTGATAAATTTAAACCATTTTTGACTTGTGCTAAAACTAAAACAAACATTCACAAAACTGACCACATTTGTTTGCAAAGCTTGCATTTTTTGTTACTAAAAAAAGCGACAAAAAAACGTAAAATTAGTTTTTGAAACCAGAAGATTGGTATGAGAGTTAAGATAAGGGTGTCATTTTTTCAATAATTTTCTAGAATTTTTTGCATTCATTGATTGCAGTAATATTATTTTTAAAAAAACTTTTGCAAGCAAAGACTATACTTACAGCTGACCCTTTTTTATGTGTTAGTCTGCCTGCGCCACGCTGGCTTTAAACAACACAAAAAAAAGAACGCCCATTTTTACTTCTCTGTCATTCATTCATTGGTTCATTGCTGACGTGGACCAATTGAATGTGAACATCGCTCATACAACTCCGCCCGCCTTGCGTTGAGGCGGAGAGGCAACCCTCTTACACATTTGCCTTTATTCATTTAGCCTCCAATGAGAGACAGCATCGTGGCATTTTTTTTTGTTGAGGCTTTTTACGTTGTAGCATCTTTATTGTTGTAATAAAAATATATAAAGCTCAGAGTAATATTATTTTAATATCATTTTATTTTATAGGTGATCAATCCAAGACATACAATTGTTAAAGAAATGTTGAGACACGTTATCACTTTGGCCATCGTTGCCACTGTGGTCCTTGGTGAAGTTTACTTCAAAGAAGAATTTGGTAAGTTTTTTTCATATCTATCTTTATCCTTTGAGATTTAAAGACACACTTTCATTTGTCATTTAACAAAAATTCTCTTTTAATAAATGTCTTGTTTTAGATTCTGACTGGGAATCTCGATGGGTTCAATCAAAGCATAAGGATGATTATGGTAAATTCAAACTTTCTGCTGGTAAATTCTATGGCGATGCAAAACGTGATGCTGGTATTCAAACTTCTCAAGATGCTAAATTCTACTCTCTTGCTGCCAAATTCCCTAAATTCACAAATAAAGGAAAATCTCTTGTCATTCAATTTACCGTAAAGCATGAACAACTTATTGATTGTGGTGGCGGTTATGTAAAGGTTATGGCATCCGATGCTGATATTGAAGATTTCCATGGTGAAACTCCTTATTCTATCATGTTTGGTAAGCTTTTTTGTATCATTTGTATCTATCAAAAATTACTGTAATCTTTTAAGGTCCTGATCTTTGTGGGCCTGGGACAAAGAAGGTTCACGTAATTCTTAGCTACAAGGGAAAGAATCATCTCATCAAGAAAGATATCCGTGCTAAAGATGATGAACTTACTCATTTATATACCCTTATCCTCAATCCTGATAACACTTATGAAGTTCAAATTGATGGAGAAAAAGTTGAAAGCGGTGATCTTGAATCTGATTGGGATCTTCTTCCAGCAAAGAAAATCAAGGATCCTGATGCTTCTAAACCCGAAGATTGGGATGATAAAGAATATATTGATGATGCTGATGATAAGAAACCGTCCGACTGGGAGCAACCAGGTAACTTGGAACGATAAAATAATACAGAAATAACTTATAAACATTTTTAGAACATATCCCAGATCCAGAAGCCAAAAAACCAGAAGATTGGGACGATGAAATGGATGGTGAAGTAAGTTGATTAAACCTTTTTTTAGAAATATTTCTATGCTCTCCTTTTTCAGTGGGAACCACCAATGATCGATAATCCAGCATACAAAGGTGAATGGAAACCAAAACAAATCAAAAATCCAAATTATAAAGGAAAATGGGTTCATCCAGAAATTGATAATCCAGAATATGCACCTGATGATGATTTATATCTTATCAAAGATCTTGGAGCTATTGGTTTTGATCTCTGGCAAGTAAAATCTGGTACAATCTTTGACAATGTTCTTATCACTGATTCTATTGATGAAGCTAAATCTCATGCATCTGAAACATTTGAACCTCTTCGTGATGCCGAAAAGAAAAAGAAGGAAGAACATGATGAAAAGGAAAGAAAGAAGCTTGAAGAAGAGGAAAAGAAGCGCAAAGAAGAAGAAGAAACCAAAAAAGATGATGATGAAGCTGAAGAAGAAGAAAAGGAAGAAGACAAAGAAGATCATGATGAACTTTAAATTAAATTAATTATCTCTTCGATTTCAAAATCATTCCATCTATTTTTGTTTTTTATGTTTAATTAATTGTTAATAATTGTCTTTTATTATTAGCCTTTGTTTGCCTTCTAAAGCTTTCGGGTCTTTAGGTTTATTTTTATATTTAAATTGTTTTTTATTTTCTTAGAAGGCGATCGACCCAAGGCAATTTATTATTAGACTTTTTAATTTTAAAAAAGTTTGTAAATATTGGTTATCCTTGACCTTAATTTATTGACTCTTGTCCCCCCAATTTCGTGACCAACACCATTTACGATCATCACTTTTTTCACGTAAAAGTGTTACAACTTTTATGTATACCAAAGGTCTTTTTTTGTTTTTGTTTGAAAATTTGATTTAATAATAAAGTATTAAATAAAATTAAAATGTTTGATAAATGCGTGAATGAATAAAATAGAGAAAAAATTTTTTAATTATTAATTTATCTCATGCGTTACAGTACATTTGAAAAAAATATTTTATTTATATATAAATTTATAGGAAAATTTGAAATTGAGATTAAACCACAAAAATGTTTTTAAATTCAATTTATTGTTGTTTACTTTTAAAAAGTAAATTAAAATTGTAAAAACGGGGGTTGCCGGGTCTGTCAAAAAATTTAAGAAGAAAAGATAAAATTATTATAGGAGTTTCACAAAAAGAAATCGATATACATGTACATTTTACGTTTATAAACGTTTGCGATTTTTACAATTCGATAAAACAAAATATTTAAAGTTTTATAAGAAAATGTTTTATGCAAACGCTTTTACAGACCTGTTAAAATTTCATCAATTTTTCTTTTTTGAAAAAAATTGTGAACTTATTTAAAACTTTTAAACACAAACTTTCTTTGATATTTTCAATTTTTTTAATGTTACAAATAATGTGAACCTTTTAACAAAAAAAATTTTGAAAACCAATAAATGTAAAATAAACAAAATTAAACTTATTAAATTTTGTAAAACAAATTCGAAATTTTAAAATCATTTGTTGTATTTATTAAAAAGTGTACTGTATTTGTTTAGAAAAGTGATTAATTCCTTAATCAATTCGATTAAGGAATTTTTAAATAAGTCGACGATAAGGACGATGAGATTCAACAGCTGCTGTTTCAGGCTCATAAGCTGGCGCTTGACTTATTGGCGGTTTTTCAACTGCTTGAGATTGATCATATCCACCACTTGGAGCTGGCTTTTCAGCCCCTGCAGTTCGTAATGGACAAGGGCAATACTCTCCGTCTTCGCCAGGAGTTCCAGGCATTCCCTTAAAAAATTTCATATTAGTTGCTTCACATTTACATATTATTAAACTGTGAACAAATAACATTTATGCAAAACAATAAAAATGTTCGTACCTGCATTCCTGGGTGTCCTTTTTGGCCAGGCATACCTGCATTCCCTGTTTCACCAAGAGGGCCCTGAGGACCATCATTCCCCCGTTGTCCGTCTGGACCTGGATATCCTTCGGCTCCTTTTTGACCAATTGGCCCAGTTTCACCTTTCTTTCCAGGTGCTCCTTTCATTCCGCGAACTCCATCACGCCCTGGTTTTCCTGGTTCACCAATTTTTCCTGCCTTTCCAGCTTCCCCGGGACTTCCAGGATTTCCTGGAAATCCTGGACGGCCATCATCGCCAGGTCGACCAACAGGCCCCGGTTGCCCCGCTTCTCCCTGTAATTTGTTTTTTTTTGTTCTTGATTTCTAAATTTGAAAAACTTACATCAGGTCCAGCTTCACCAGGTTGTCCTGAAGGTCCACGAGGTCCTTGTGGACAAACTCGGCATCCTTGATTTGGATCAACTGTAACTGGAGGTGCAATACCAGGAAGTCCAAGGACACCTCGTTCACCAGGTTTTCCAGGGGTACCATCCTCGCCCTTAAATTTATTTTTTAATTTCTATTTCAGAAGTAAAAAAACTTACAGGTTTTCCAGGGGCCCCAGGGGGTCCAGCAGGACAATTATTTTGTGCATTACAAGCTTAATTTTAATTAATTTTAATGCTGCAATATCTTAATGTTAAAACTTACAACAAGTTGGTTTCATAACAAATGCATCTTTTTTGGCATATGTATTTTTCAAGGGATAAACTTTTGGCAAATCATCATAAGCTTCACGTCGGATTCTTCCACCACCCATAACAGTTTTAATTGAAATCATTTGCATCCATGCTTCATCTGCTATAAGCTGGAATTCAGAAGCATCAAGTTTTAACTAAATATGAAAGTTTTTGATTATAGGCATTTATGACTAAAGCATTGTACCTTTTCATTGATGCCATTAATTTTAGCTGATAAAGCTGGGATATAAGTGAAGACAGTAAATAAAGCTCCAATTGAACAGGCAATTGCAACAAAACCAGCAAAACGAGCTGTTTGCATTTTTTGAAAATCCATGACTGACAAAGTTTCCACTTTTGGACCTTTAATTTATCCTTCTTACGTGATCCTTATTTGTTCTTTTTTCTTTTTCAATTATTTCTGGATCTCTTCAAGCCGGTTGTTTTTTCCTCCCTCTTTTTTAAGTGCCTTTAATAAAAATTTTTGCATTGCGTGGACATTCAATTTAAACTAGTCTTACGCCAATTTTTTTTGCATCAATTATTCAATCTTTTTTTGGTAATCGAAAAAATTCATGTTTTTTTTCTTCACAAACTAGATTGAATGAATCACCTTTAAAAATGTTTTAAATTTGCATTTCTGTCCTTAAATTAAAACAATCTCAAAGCCGCTTTAATTGTTAGCTTCTTTCTTTTAAATTAAATAATGCAAAGTTTGAGCGAGGTTTTTTAATTATAGAATTTTTTCAATATTGTTTTTTGCATGCTTTTTAGGGAAAATTTTAAAATGAACAATTTATTTTGGAGTATTAACAATTTTAAAGTAAATTAAAATAAAATTTGAGCACGCAAAATTTAGAAAAAAGTTTTTATGTTTGTAAATAAACGATAATAAGAATGATGAAGTAGTTTTTATTTTTTGATGTTTAGAAATCCCGAGCAAATGATGATGATCGGATAACTGCAGCAGAAGCAGATGATGCTAATGGGACGGCACTGGCTGTAGCACGGGATTTTGAACGAAGTTTGCTGAGTGAATTTTCTGCAACATCAGCACGTTCTTCAGCGTCTTGGAGCTAAAATTTTATTGTTAAATCTATATTTTTATCGATCACAAAGCTTACTTGAGCTTGAAGTTGACGATATTTGCCAAGATTAGTAGCGGCAATTTCTTCAGCTTCTTCAACTTGGCGTTTGTAAACCTTAAGTTTTCCTTGAAGTTTATCAATAAGGTCTGTAAGACGTTCAGCATTCTTCTTATCTTCTTCAACTTGGAAGTCCAATTCTCGGAAGCGACGTTCAGCTTTTCTGAAGTTTTTGTCAGTTTCAGCATGTCTGCGTTGTTCACCATCAAGTTCTTGTTCCAATGAACGAATACGTTCTTCAAGTTTAGCAATGATTTTTTTGCCTCCTTTAAGAGCAGCAGCTTCAGCTTCATCAAGTCTAACTTGCATTTCTTTAATTTGTTGTTCAAGTCCACGACGAAGACGATCGACGTGTTGCGAATGTTCTTGTTCTTGTCGCAATTCTTCAGCCAATCGTGCGGCATCAGCAGATGCTTTTTTAGATAATTCATCAGCATTCTTTAATTCAGTAAGAGTTTCATCGAGTTCACCATGAAGAGCTTGAAGTTCACCTTCAAGTTTGCGTTTAATGCCTCCAAGGGAATTAACTTGGTTGCTAAGATCATTAACAGCTTCACGAAGT
Organism: Panagrolaimus sp. PS1159; assembly: GCA_963922195.1. Lineage (NCBI taxonomy): Eukaryota > Metazoa > Nematoda > Chromadorea > Rhabditida > Panagrolaimidae > Panagrolaimus > Panagrolaimus sp. PS1159. The sequence continues at coordinate 5,374,742 of CAWUHW010000001.1, read as the reverse complement.
TCAATAAGATCAGCTTCAGCAGCACGACGAGCACGTTCAGCTTGTTCTGCTTGAACTGCAAGTTCTTCCTTCTCGGATTGGAGAAGAGCATTGCGCTTTTCACTGTTAAGGTATTGTTCTCGTAGATCATCTCGTTGTCTTTGTTCATCTTCAACTTGAAGTTGAAGTTCACGGATTTGATCTTGATGCCGTTTGATGGTTTTTTGGGCATCTGCATAAGCTTTGTTAGCATGATCAAGAGCAATTTCAAGTTCATTAATGTCTGATTCAAGTTTTTTCTTGATTCGAAGGGCTTCAGCTTTTTGTTTGGTTTCATTTTCAAGGGTAGCTTGCATGGATTCAAGAGCGCGTTGATGATTTTTGCGGGTATTTTCAAATTCTTCTTCCTTTTCTTGAATGCGCTTTTCAATTTCTGAACGGATTTGTGAAACTTCAACTTGTGCACGAAGTACTTTGGATTCTTCAGCTTCAAGAGCTGCTTCTGCTTCATCAAGGGCATGTTGGATTTCTTCTTTCTCAACTTCAAGACGACGAACAATCTTTTGAAGTTCATGAACTGAACGTCCACCTTCTCCAAGTTGATCAGTTAAATCCTTGATTTCTTGAGCAAGAGCTTTATTTTCACGGCGAGTGCCTTCAAGAGCTTCTGCTAATTCATCTTGAGCGGTTTTAGCTCTGAACAAATCAGTGGACATATTACGGGCATCACGTTGAGCAGCATCAAGTTCATTGCTGAGATCATCAGTCTTCTTTTTCCATTCATCAATGATACGGTCAAAGCCTTTTTGTTTCTTTTCAAGTGCAGCAGCATATGCGGCAGCACGTTCAACATCAACTTGAGCATCATCAATTTCTCCCAAAAGCTTATGACGAGTTTTTTCAAGTGAAGCAATTTTGGTATTAGCAGCTTCATTAGCATCAGTAAGATCTTGAACTTTTTGTTGAAGCTTACGTTTAGCTTCTTCAATTTCTTCCAAACGAACAAGTCCTTCTGATTCAAAGCGAGCTTTCCATTGTTGAATTTCAGCGTTTAGTTTTTGAATTTGTCGCATACTTTCTGCTTTGCTTTCTTGTTCATCATCAAGTTGTTCACGAAGTGATTCATTTTCGTGTTGGGCATTCTTAAGTTGTGCTGCAAGTTGCTGACGTTCACGTGATTCTTCATCAGCGGTGCGTTTTGCTTCTTCAAGTTGACTTGTCAACTGGCTCTTAAGTCTGTGAAGGCTGTTAAGTTGATTTTCAGCATCTTCAAGTTGATGTTCGAGATCACCATGTTCATTTTGAAGTCTGGCTTTAAGTGATTGGAAGTCATTGAGAAGACGAGCTTGTTCATCAGCCTTTGTTTGAAGTTCGGCAAGTTGCATTTCATAGTTTTTGACCATCTTTTCTGCTTCTTGTCTTCCACGGAGTTCCTAAAAAAAATTCCATCGCATGTTTTTTGAATAGTAGTATAAATTTAACATTTTTATTAAAATTTAAAGAGCTTACCCCATCTAATTGTGCATTAGCATCTTCAAGTTCGCGTTGAATTTGAGATTTATCTTTTTCAACTTTAACTTTAAGCTTTTGAAGTTGTTCAACTTGATCACTCAATTCTGCAACGGCATCGGTATGCTTTTTGCGAAGAGATCCAAGTTGAGTTTCGTGATTCATGTTATTTTCTTCAAGATCACGACGAAGTTTAGCAAGTTCAGCTTCACGTTTTTTGTTAGTTTCAATTTGTGCAGCTGTTGCTCCACCGGCTTCGTCCAAACGTTCACTGATTTCCTCTAATTCACGTTGAAGTTCAGCACGAGATCTATCTGCCTTTGATCTGCTTTGACGTTCAGAATCAAGTTCTTCTTCGAGTTCACTAATGCGAGCTTGAAGTTCCTTGATTTGGCGTTGAAGCTTACCAACAAGGGATTGTTCATCTTCTAAACGAGAAGATAAAGTATGAAGTTCAGATTCCTTCTTTTTCAAGTTGTTTTCAATGTCGTTCTTTTGTTTTGTAAGTTCATCAATATTTTCTTGAGCAACTTTAAGTTCACCTTCTGTCTTTCTCTTTTGTTTGTCGAGCTCTGCTTTTGCACGTTTTTCTCTTTCTACTGAATCTTCAAGATCATCAAGTTGTTGTTCAAGCTTTTGCTTAAGTTTGTTGACATGATTAACTTTATCTTCTTCAGCTTGAAGATCTTCAACAAGTTTACGGTTAACTTCTTCTTGATGTTTCTTTTCTTTGTTAATTTTAGCAATGTTTTCATCTTGTTGAGCAAGTTCATCTTGCAATGAACGGATATTATGTTCACGAGATTGTTTTTCAGATTCAGCTTTACGAAGAGACATTTCAAGATCTTGGCCGGATTTTTTAAGATTTTCAATTTCTTGTTCAGCCTTTTTCTTGACACGTTGAAGATCAGAAGCACGATCTTCAAGTTCTCCAAGTTGATCATTCATTTCATTGCATTGACGATCAAGATCATTTTTCAATGATTGAAGTTTATTGGCACGTTCTTCACTTTCAGATAAAGCAGCTTTTTCTTTTTCCAAGTTGGTGAACAATTGATTTTTTTCTTCAACCAAATTGGAAACTTGACCTTCAAGAGATTTGCGGAGACCTTCTTCTTTTGCAAGAGCATCTTCAAGTTCTTTAATCTTTCCTGCAACCTTTTCTAATTCTTCAGCTTCTTTGCCAGATTTAAGCAACGGCTTGACTGATCCGTAAAGTTTGAACCATGGCCATGTACGAAGAGTGCACCATGAACGAACATTGCGTTGAAGGATGAGTAAACCTGGAAGTGGGTTGATTCACTTTGCAACCTTTTTATGGGCGAAGTGCATCTTCTCACTTACCTGCACGTTGTTGGATACGACGCCTAACATCAGCTTGAGCCAAATACCAACGGATTTTGGATTGGAAGGCAGTCATGATGATAGCAAGTTTTTCATCACGTAAATCTTCTAATCTGGCCAAAATACCAGCTTTGAAGAAGACTTTGGTTTGACCAATTTTGAATTCTTCATCATTTACTAAAAGTGTGATTGTAATCAGTTTTTCTGTTAACTTATGAGCTTACAATTTTGTTCATTTACAAGAACATCAGTGATAGCCATGGAAGCTTTCTTTTCGTCTGGATTATTTGCAGCTTCAGAAGCCAAGATAGCATAACGATGTTTGAAATCATCGTAAAGCATACGATTGGGGAAACCTTTACGGCAAATACGGATACCTTCCAATACACCATTGCAAGTCAATTGATTCAAAACTAATGCAGAATCAATGACACCAGAAGCCTTCTTTTCATTTGGAATAATACAACGAATGAAATGGGGATGAGTTTGATAAAGCATAGTCATCAATTTGTTAAGGGATTCACGATAAATCATGGATACGGTCAAGAATGAAGAGGATTTACCCTTCTTCTTTCCAGAAGTTTGACCGGTTTTAGCCATTTCAGCAGCTTCTTCTTGAGTAACATAATCGAACCAGATATCCAATTGAAGTTGATTTCCATGTGCACCTTTAAGGACAGAAACAGCCTAAAAATGTTTTTACGACTAAAGTTCGTTTAAATAGAAAGTCAATTACGCTGTCATTAAGGGGATCTTTGTTCTTTTCAAGGAAGTTATTAGCATTGTAGCGTACAGTACCAGCATAATGAACAATAGCAAAGTGAGCTTCAGCTTGTTTGCCCTTTGGTGGTTTAGGTTTTTGGAAATTGGGATGTTTGCCAAGATGTTGATCATTCAATTTTTGGACATATGTCATATCAGAAGCTTTTGGGACAATACATTCTTCATCAAGCATTGAAATGATACCTAATGGTTTTTCAATAAGTTCAATACAAGCTTGAAGATCAAGACCAAAATCAATGAAAGTCCATTGAATTCCTTCACGTTTGTATTCTTCTTGTTCAAGAACGAACATGTGATGATTGAAGAATTGTTGAAGTTTTTCATTGACGAAATTAATCCAAAGTTGTTCAAATGAATTTAAATCGAAGATTTCAAAACCAGCAATATCCAAGACACCAATGAAGTATTTACGTTCAATGGCACGTGCGTCAAGAGTTTTGTTACAACGTTCAATGAGCCAACGGAACATACGAGCATAGATAGCTTTTGCAAGACCAGAAACAGCCCAACTGACTTGTTCCAAATTTTGACCTCTTTAATTCAAATGTGATTAGTTTTTATGTTAATTTTTTTTTGTTAAAGCTTACTTGTTAACCCATTCAGTACCAACACGGACACGTGGTTTTGTAAGAGCTTTCAAGAATTCTTCATGATTAATTCCGAAACAATGTGCAGCATTTTGGGCATCTGTATCAGTATCAACTTCAGCTTGTTCTTCACGAGGACGTTGTTTGAATTTCATTTCACCCATATGCATAATACCAGCAACATTTTTGTAAAGATCTTGAATTTCATTATCTTCAAAGCCCATAATTTCAAAAGCTTCTTGAGTAAGGCCCATTTCTTCTTTATCATTTACACCTTCAATGGTAAGTTCAGCTTGTGAACAGAAATGATAATAGATTAGTTCATTATCAAGTTTAAGCTTTCCACGAAGGCTTGGATCAAAACCTGACATGATTTGATAGAAGATATGGTAGCACCGTTCACCAGGAGCTTGTCGGACGACACGAGATTTTTCAAGAAGATCTTAAGTATTTTTGAATTTAGGATTACTGTTGTTTATAGGATAAGGAAAACTTACAATGTTCAATATCACCACCAGCAAGTTTACCAGTTCCAGAGAAATGGGTACGGATGAATTTACCGAAACGGGATGAATTATTATTTCGGACAGTTTTGGCATTACCAAAAGCTTCAAGTACGGGGTTAGTTTGGACAATTTGTTCTTCTAAAAATCCGAAGACCATTTAAATAAATTTCAAAGAAAAGAAAAATTTTACCCAAAGTTCCGACTTTTTTGCCACCCTTTTCTTTTTCTTTTTCAGCAGCAGATTGTTGTGTGGCACCAACAATAGCAAAATAGGAGATAACCTTTTTGGTATTTTCAGTTTTACCAGCTCCAGATTCACCAGTAATAAGCATAGATTGATTTTCACGATCTTGAACCATATTACGATATGCTTCATCAGCAACAGCGAAAAGATGTGGTGGCATTTCATTACGTCTTTTACCCATGTATGACTTAATTACAGATTCGGTATAAATTGGAAGACGTTTGTATGGATTAATGACGACACAGAAGAGACCAGAATAGGTCTAAAACGAGAAGGAAATGAACTATGATTTAAAGGGATAAAGTTTGTGCTTACATAAATCATCATTGCACTGTAACGATCTTTCAAATTTGTTAAAACTGAAGCTTCATTCAAGAATGTTAAATTTGCCATATCTTCAGTTTTGGTATATTTTGGTCTAAAAATTTTAAAAAGTTTTTACAATTTTTTGAGAATGTAAAAATCTCACGGATTCATTTCTTGAGCTTCTTCAGCTTTCATTGTAACTTCATTACCCTTAGATGTAACAAGGGTAACCATATCACCCTTTTGGGATTTAATTTCAGCAGAAACGAAACCTATAAAATTTGTTACAGTAATTTTTGTCGTATTGTATCATTTTTGTAAAACTTTTTACATTTATTTTGTTGCGCTTTTAAATTACTATATTTGTATCTTTGATTGATTCAATGCTATTTTTATTGCAAAAATAAAAGTAATAAAAAAAGGCGCGGGTGGCAATTTTTTTTGTTGTAATATTTTTTGATATATCCCCCGTATTTTTGCTTTTTCTATTCTTCCGATTTTCAAAGGCTGCATTATTTTCCTTTCTTCTTTCCTACCACCCCAAAAAGAAATTTTTTTACATCTCTTTCTTTTTTCTGGATTAAAAGAAGTAAGCATTTCAAAAAAGAAAAAAGTGAAACAACTGTTTTAATAGTAATTTTTGAAAAGCATCTTTTTTTGCAGAAAAAAGTTAATGTTGCTGCTGTGAAGGTGGGTCAAAGAGTGACAGCCGCTTGGAAGCTCAAAAGAAAAGAAAGAAAGAGTAGAAAAAACTGGGTAAAAGGTATTTTAATGAAAGAGATGGCAAACTTTAAAGAACAATCTTTTTTAAAAAAAAGTTTTAAAAGAAAAGTGATCATTGATGAGAGATCTCAAATAATTTTTAAAAAACTTTTAGAACTAAATAATTTATTTAATTTAGTCTAAATTAATAAAAAAATTTTTTTTTAAAATTTGATACATTTTTGCAATATGATTACAGTAACCCCTAATATTTAAATACAAAAATTTAATTTAAAAAAACTAACCATCTTCAGGATCAGGAACCCATCGATTCTTTTTGGTATCAAATGGCTTGGATGTAAATTGAAGCTTTTCTTCACGGCTGATTGCTAAATATTTATAGCCTTCATCCTTTTCAAAGTCCATATCCCCCATCTTTGGTTAAATTTTGCGTGCTTCCTTTTTTATGGGAAAATTGGACTAGAAATTAAAATTATTAAAATTTTTCAAAGCTTTGATAAAAGTTCCGAATATACAAATCACGAAATATGAGAAACTGGAGATATCAGATATCCTTATAGATATAACACAAAAATTATCTTCAAATATCATCAAAAATTTTTTTTTAAAAATTCATGACTTTTAAAAAAAATATGCCAAGAAAAAGCAATGATTTAATTTGAAATGAATCAAAGGTATCCGTTAAAAAAATGCTTTGATATCTTCCAAAATGTGCGTGTATTTTAAAAGGGCGTGGTTGAATGAATATATCTTTGAAAAGCAAAAAAAAGTGAAACAAAAGAAATACCTTTTTTTCCTGCCCACCAAATCGGATGGGAGATTTGAAAGGAATGAAATGATATGCTTTTTAAAAGCAAAAGGCAAATCTTGACTTTTTAAATATATTTTTATTTGATGTGGAGGCGGGAAAAAAGAAAGAAAAAAAAAGAAATCAAAAGCCAAAGCCAAAGGCAATAAGAAACAACAATCTTTCCTTTTCCCGAGAACATTGAAATTTTGCGCCCCCAACATTTTTTTATTCCTGAAACAACTGTGAAAGAGATTTTTTGGAAACAAAGCAAAAAAAGATTTTTTAAACATCATAAAAAAATTTGAGATCAATATGGAATGAATAAAAAAAGTGCCAAAAAGATATTTGCTTTAAAATAATATAAAGGTGATTTCATAAAATCAAACAGATGTTGAAGGAAAAAAATGTGGAATAAAAATTTAATTTTTTTAAATTATGACATAAATAAAATAAAGCAATTTATTATTTTATTTTATAGAAAATAAAAAATTTTAATGTTTGAATAATAAAAAAGTTGAAATAAAAAGGCATAAAAAAGTTATTTAAAAAGGGTATACGGTATCATTTAAAAAACTTCAAATTTTTAAAAAATAATATTTTAAACAGTGAAATATGAAACAAAAATTAATTGTTTCTGTAATAAATTTTGTCCACAGTTTCATAATATAAGACACAGATTTGAAAAAATTTTTTTCCAAACGTTTAAAAAGTGAGATTTTCCCAACTGTTGGGAAAATCTCACTTTTTTGTATGGAAAAAATGAGATTTTTTTTAACAAAAAGCGTTTTTTTGGAAAATGGCTTTTTTGTCTTTTTCAAGCCTTTTTCGAATGGGGTAAAAAAACATTTTTCAAATCCGCGTTCTATATTCTGTAAAAGCAAAAACGATGCAAGAAACCAAATGTTTTTCTATTTTTCAATTTTTGACCATTTTTAAAAAAGTTTTTTTATCAAAATTTCTTATTTGTTTCACGTTTTGCTTTTAATTTTTTGCATTACTACATTTTTTAATTATTAATCAACAATAAATTTTTGTTTATAAAAATTGTTAAAAAAACTTTCAACTATTTTTTTTATAAAAAACTTTGCATTTCTTTTTTCTGTTTCCTTTTTTTCTCTCAAATAAGAGAGCGCCTCTTTTGTTGTCTGTTGCCCGGTTGAAACGATTCAACTCTTTTCCTTTCTTTTTTTATAACAAAAAACTTTCACTCTTTTTCTTTTAGCAATGATTAAACCATTTACCTTAGGACACCTCTGAAAAATTATTGAAGAGATTTTTAAAGGTATATGAGCTAAAAAATAATATTTAAATTTTGTAAATTTGTTTTATCATCAAATTTCTGCAATAAAAAATTTGTTAAAAAATGTACTTTTATTAGTTGTTTTCGTAATCAAAAAATGGATCTTTTTGATTGAAAGCACCGGAAAAAAAATTGCTGACGAACAAATGTGCTTACATTTTTTATTTTTGCTTAAAATTCCGGTAATAAAAAAAAGATTTTTGAAAGCACGTTTTTCAATTGTTGATGATCTTTTTTGGGGTACGAAAAAAAAGAGCAAGCAGCTGTTCGACTTTTTTCATTGTTTTTGCTTCTGCAAAATAAAAAGATAAAAATGCCCGCAAAGATTGGAAGGTGATTTTATTTTTCTCAATGGCAGCAAAAAGTAAAAATGGCAAACGTGCTTTGGAAGAAGAATAAAAAATTAAAAAGAAGCAAAATACGAAGAAATAAATTCTTTTTTTGAAAGTCATGTGTTAATTTTAAGAAAATAAAGAAAGAGAGAGCAAAGACAGAAAAATGATTAGAAATTAAAGTTTCTCTAATTCTTTTTTTTTTGTGGGGGATGGAGATTTTAGAGGAAATGTTTTTAAAAATCTTTCATAAAATGATGACAAAAAAAAAGAATGCACCGATCAGCTGAGTTTCTGATAGACAGAATTATTTTTGGTGACCATCAAACTATGGTTTGAAAAAAAACAGCAAATATAAATTGAAATTCATGGCACATGAACTGTACTTATGTTAAATTGTACTTTCCTAGGCAAAATTTTTTGTTTATTTTTAATCAAAATTCAAAAATATTTTTTACAATGTAATTCTTCAACGTTTGGATTGAAGTTTTTTATTCAAAATGTTTGGCTTACTAATATTCATTTAAAAAAGAAATATTTATTTTTTAATTTCTAACGATCTTCAAAAATCTTTTGTTTTAATTGTTGTGTCTTTCAAACTCATGAATCCTGAAAAATAATTACGAAATTTAAAAGTTAGGTAATTTTAATTTTTGGATATTTGTAAATATTTTGTGTATATTACAATCAGGGTTTTGAAAAATCGAAATTTTAATTTTGAAATATTGAAATAGTTATTTCGATTCCGATTTTATGGATTTTACCGCAGACTCCTTTTTCATTATTTGCGTAATAAATTTTTAAGGTCAAATGTTATTTCTCACATTTTTTCTTCTTTTTTCATACTTAAAAATAACTTTTCTTTTTCAAATACTTTGAAAGTTTTTTTCGGTGCTTTTAAAAGTCATTTGTTTTTTCTCCATTAAATAAAAATTGCTAAAAATCATTTTCATTCTTTAATCACCAACAAACAAACACAGTTGCTTTTTTTCTTAAAAAAATACATTCAAAAAGCACGCAAGAAAGGAGTAAAAAAATGTGAAAATGTTTGGTGATAATTAATTGATGATGGATATAAAAAAAGAAAGAAAGAACAAAAGTTAAAATTCGCAATTGCAAAAAGAAAAAAAAGAGATAAAGAAAAAAAACGATGGTCACCTGTTTTTATAACATAAAATTTAGCAGAAAAGTATTTTTTGGTGTTATTTAAAAAATGTTTTTATTATCAAATTTAAAAAAGGGATTTGTAAAAGCTGTGATAGAAAAAAAAATTGAAAAAAACTTTATTGAGAAAAAAATTACAGCATAATCAGTATTACCCTTGACTTGAAAACATTCACAAAATATGCAAATTTTTTGTTTTCTTTCATTCAAAAAATGAAAAAAAAACACAACAACAACTTCAACTTCTTTCCATTTTTTGATGCAACAGAAACAACAAAATTGATAAATTCATCATGTTTATAAAAGTTATGACACTTTTATTTTTTCTGACAATATCTTCATGTTTTGCTGCTATTAATGATTGTGATGTTGATAAAGTTCGAACTGGAAAATGTAAAAAAGTAAGTTTTCCTTTTTTTATGTGAATCATTTCGATATGTAACAAAAAGCCTTTTGCCAAAAGGGTTTAATAGATAACAATCAAATGTGTGTCATTTTCAGGAGGATTTTGGAGAATATTTTTTAATGATTACTTTTCCAATGGATGACTATATTTTGCCTGGAATTGCAGTTCTCATGGCAGTTTTACCAAGTTTAATTTGTTTAATTATTATGATTGTATTTGCAAATAAGCCGCTTCAACGTGATCCAAGTAAGTTGTTTCTGGGGTTTTTAAAAATCTGTTTCAGACTTTTTCGATTTGTCTTGGACGGATTTTCTGCACAACGCAAATTTGTGTATTTTCTATCTTAAAGGAATTGGAGGATTTGATGCATTTTTCATTTTAATGTTTTTTTTTCTAGAAATGGCATAAACATGTGACAATCAGGTTCTTTTGCCTTATTTTCAGGTTTATTCCATTTCAAAACAAAACACATTAAAATGAAAAATGTATCAAACTACCCGCTTCCTTTAATTTAATTTACAATTTTTTATCTTATTTCTATTTTAGCTGAAGAAGATATTGAAGCTATCCAGGAAGATGAAGCAGATTTGGATGCAAAAAATAAGAAATTTTTAAGTAATATGAAAAATAAAAAAAATTTTTCAAATCAAAAAGCAAAGAATCAAAAAATGAAAGAATTTGAAATTAAAAATGAAAATGTTAATCAAGAAGATAATCAAACAGTTCCAATTCAACCTGTACAAGATGGCGTTGTCGGTGCTTCTGTTGTTGGACAATCTGCAATTAGTGGAGCAAGTAAAATCTAAAAAGACTTTTTGCAAATAAATGTATTTGTATGTTTGTATGTATCAAAAATGTAATGTATAAAAGAAAATATGTATCTCTCTTTTTCTTTCTGTCTCTTTTGTGTGTTTTTGACATTTTTAATTTTAATGTTAAATAAAAAAAATAAAATAAACTTTTGTAAAGCCAATGTCTTAGAGAGAAAAAAAAATGTTAAATGAATAATTTTTTTAAAAAAGTCTAGGACTGAATTTTTGTCATTGAACATTGTTCTGTTTCATATGGTCTAAAATAAGTCAATTGTAAGGGCGAATGGAATTTCTACCGTGGAACTCCTTTTTTAAGATTTTGCTTTTGATAATTTTTATAAAAATTACAAACATCAATATTTAAGGGAATTTAATTATAATTGCCCATTATTTTCAACCTTCCTGTAAGACAATCGAAATGGTATTTTGTAGTTAAAAAAAAGTCATTTTTTTGCAAAAAAAATTTTTTTACCGCCAAAATGACCCAATTTTATCAAACGATTTTTTGTATTCAAACAATTTTTAAAATTTCTTTTTTAATCGTTTTATACTAATATTTACGTGTTCATTTTCGATTCTAACTCTATTCAATCAAAAAAAATTGTTGCTTTTTCCCACTTTTTAAAATCCCTTAATAAAATAAACATTAATTTGCAGAATTTTTTAGAAAATATGAAAAATAGTTTTGGAACATTTACTTATTCAAAATTGAATGAACCATTTCAATTTCAAAATGCTACAAAAAAATTTAAAAAATACAGTAACCAAATCCGCGAAAAATTAAAACCGGCCGAAGATTCTGTAAAATATTTGCTTTTTGATGAGTAAGTTTTCTATTTTCCCATTTTTTAAAACTATTTCCTAATTGTTTTTGAGTCGAAAATTTCGACTTTCTTTGCTAGTTTTCGATTTTTGCAGCTATTTGCAACTTTTGCCATTAAAATATTTGTGCTTAGCTTTTCTACTTTGTAGTTTGGAGTCTATGCTTTTCAACAGCTAATGCTTCAAAAGCATAAACAACAGACATAGAATTTATTTAACATTTACAAATTTTTCACTTTTTGCATTGAGAAATTCCATCATTTTTTTACAATTCTTAAAAAATGACTTTATCTTACCTTTATTTCATCATCTTACTCTCACTACTTCCAAAAAAACCTATAAAAGACTCAATTTATTTTATCAGTTTTACATCCCGTAAAAACCAATGTCACCATTTAGATTCGAGTCCCAGAACCAAAAAACTTTGAATTTTGTCTGCATTTTTTTATGTGGTTAAAAGACGAAATTACTACTTTCATTAATTTTTTTGTTGTTTTGTTATCACTCTTTTTTTAACAGAAGAAAAAAAAGGAATCAAGACTTCACAGAACGATAACATTTTTTGTACAATGCTTTTTCGGCCCTCCAGTCTCTTTTCTTTCATTTCTTTTGTTAAGCGTGGAAATAAACAAAAAAAGAATTCAGTTATTTTTAGTTTTTTCTTTTTTTTGCTTTTTTGTGTGTTTTTTAAACAAACAATTAATTGCCGTAAGAACTTTTTTTGGTGTTAAATTAATCAATATTTCGGATTATTCTATATAAAAGGTGCCCTTGTTTTGGATTCTGTTTGTTGAAAAATTTATATTTAAGTATTCGTTTCAAATACTACCGTAATTGCTACAATATTTTTTTTGCTGACAAAATTGCAAACATTAGAAAAAACTTCTTACCTTTTTTGCTCCCTTTAACGCCCTTCCAAAAATATCAATATTTTTATTTTTAAAACATGAACAAAAAAACAAATGTTCGTGTAAAAATGAAAAATACGAGTCATATATTTTTTGTTGTTCCAACACAAAAAGAAAAAAGTGAAACTGAAATTGAGAAATACAGCTGCAATAAAAATTTGTGGGTGTCTTTGCTTTCCTTTTTTTGCGCAAGGACATTATATATTTGGCGAAGCTTTCTAGTTTGCCAAAGGCTATAAGCATTCAATGCGGGGGAAACTCTTTCGTCAACCATTGAAGCGGCAGTCAAAAGAAGTAGAACCCTTGTGTTTGTAAAACGTACGTCATTTTCTTCTTTTGACGTTACTTTCTATTTCATTCATTGCATTAAAAGAAAAGGATTTTAAGTGTAAACTAGACCGGTTCTTAAAGACATTATTCTTCGATTTTATTATTTTATGTACGAACTTTGACTCATAATTAACTCTGCGAAACATTTTTTTAACCTCCAACCTTTAAAAAACTTTGTTTATATTTTATCTATGTAATTGGATCTTCAACTTTAATTTTTATAAAACATTAAAACTTTTCTTTTTGATAATCACGTTTTTGTGGTTTTGTTTATTCGTTTTTTTCCAAAATTTGACACACATAAATTTTTCGATTTTTTTGATTAATTTTTTTTGCCAAGATTTTGTACAATTATATTTCTAGGATGCTCGAAAATAATATGATTCCATCAAAAAGGAAGAAAGCTGTTGTAAATATTGATGGAATGACATGTATGTCCTGTGTAAAAAATATTGAATCAAATATTGGCAGCCAAAATGGAATTGATTCTATTAAAGTATTATTAAAAGAAAAGAAAGGTATGTTTTTATTTTTTTATTTAAAGTTTAATAGCATTTTTTAACGGAATTTGTGATAATTAACGTTTATAATTTTTACAGGAACAATTATATTTGATCCTCTAATATGGTCAGGTAATAAAGTTGCTGAAGCAATTGATGATATGGGTTTTGATTGTAAATTAGATACTGAAGAAGGTAAACTATTAAATTTTTTTTACCATAGACAACACTCTTTTTTTAGATATTATTGAAGACGATGATGGATATGTTCCAGTAAAGCATGATGATTTTATTGTTATTTTTCCTGAGACTGAAAAATCCAAACCAACAACAATTTCATCACCTTCAACATCAGAATCTTTAAAGAAGTGTTCATTTTCTGTAGAAGGAATGACTTGTGCTTCTTGTGTTGCACACATTGAAAAACATATTTCACATATTCATGGAATTAAATCGATTGTTGTATCTTTGATGTTTCATAAGGCTGAAGTAATGTACGATGAAAATCAAATTTCACCACAAGAAATTCGTGATGGTATTGATGATTTGGGATATTCATGTACAATATTAGAAGAAAATACAAATTCTGATTCAAAAATTACGCTAACAATTGGTGGAATGTCAAAACAAAATTGTGCAAATAGAATTGAAAGTCATGTAATGGCTTTGCGGGGAATTGAATCATGCACGGTGTCGTTTCCAACGAGTACAGCAGTTGTAGAATTTGTTCCTGCAGGAGTTGGTCCAAGAGATATTATTGATTTGATTCAAGTTTGTTTATTTTTAATCATTACAAAAATTTATGTTAATGTCTATAGAATCTTGGATATACTGCTGAACTTGCAACACATGAAGATCGCCTTAAAGGTCTATCACATGAAAAAGATATTTTAAAATGGAGAACTTCATTCCTTGTTTCATTGATTTTTGGAATTCCTGTTATGGGAATTATGATTTATTTTCATTGGATTTTACATACACATATGCATCCAGAAAATCAATCAAAAATTTTTGTTCCTGCATTATCTGTTGATAATTTGATACTGTTTTGCCTTGCAACTCCTGTACAATTTTTTGGTGGTCGACATTTTTATATTCAATCTTGGAAGGCTTTATCACATGGCACAGCAAATATGGATGTGTTGGTTGTACTTGCAACTTCAGTTGCATATATTTATTCTGCAACAATTTTATTTATTGCAATTTTATTAGGTTGGAATAAAAGTCCGATGACATTTTTTGATGTTCCACCAATGCTGCTAGTTTTTGTTTCACTTGGACGATGGTTAGAATTTAAAGCAAAAGTAAGAAATTTCTACAGTATCTCTTTAAAGTAATATTACATTTTTAGGGAAAAACTTCTGAAGCATTATCAAAGTTAATGTCAATGCAAGCAAAAGAAGCTAGACTCGTTACACGTAATTCAGAAGGAAATATTTTAAGTGAACGTGGAATTGATATTGAACTTGTTCAGCGAAATGATTTGATTAAAGTTTTACCTGGAGAAAAGGTTGCCGTGGATGGAATTGTTATTGAAGGAAAAAGTGCAGCAGATGAATCATTTATTACGGGTGAATCAATGCCAGTAATGAAAAAACCTGGGGATCCAGTAATTGGTGGATCTGTAAATCAATCTGGAATGATTATTGTTAAAGCTACACATGTTGGAGCTGATTCAACCCTATCACAAATTTTTCGACTTGTTGAAGAAGCGCAAACTTCAAAAGCACCAATTCAACATCATGCTGATCGATTAGCTGGATATTTTGTTCCATTTGTTGTTGGAATTTCATCAATAACACTGATTGTTTGGTTATTTATTGGAATTTATGGTAAAGATAGCACAATTCATAAAGCAAGGAATTTGGGTTACTGTAGACTTTTTAATGTTAAGTTCTAGAATGAAAGAAATTATTGGGAAGAAATAATTCGAACTGCATTCGAATATGCCATTACTGTTCTTGCAATTGCTTGTCCGTGCTCATTGGGATTAGCCACGCCCACAGGTTTGCATTTAAAAATTTGTTTAAAAAAAATAATATTTTCTTTTTCAGCAATTATGGTCGGAACTGGCGTTGGTGCTAGAAATGGAATTCTTATCAAAGGCGGTGAACCACTTGAAATTACACAAAAAGTTAAAACTGTTGTCTTTGATAAAACTGGTACAATAACAGAAGGACATCCAAGAGTTATCAAAGTTTATGCAACTCTTCCACAAACAGTTTTAAGCTTTAAATCCGTTTGTGCAATTGCTGGTTCAATTGAATCAAATTCTGAACATCCAATTGGAAGTAGTATTGTAAATTTTACAAAAGATCTTCTTGGAAATACACAATGGTCTTCAATTTCACAATTTTGTGTTACAGCTGGAAGTGGTGTTAGTGGAATTGTGAACAATCTTTCAACAGTACTTTCAACAAGTTTAGTATCAAATTTATCAAATATGGCATTAATTGATGGAACTGAATTAAAACAAGGAATTTTAAAGCTTGAAAATCATCAAGTTGAATTATCACCACTTATTGATGGTATGTTTTTAAAAAGATTTCGGGTTACTGTAATTGCTTTTTTTAGATAGTGCAAAAGCTTTGGATGAAAATTGGAATCGTGCAACAGAATATAAAGTTGTAATTGGAAGTGAAATATTTTTGGTTAATAATGGTGTATTTATTCCATCTACCGTAACAAACATTTTATTAATGGAACGACAATCTGGTAATATTGCAATTTTAATTGGAATTAATGGAAGAGTTGCGTAAGTTTTTTTACTAGTGATTTGTTTAAATTAAGATAAAGTAAAATATAAGTATTAATGAAAGAATTGCAGATCTGTTGTAGTAATTACTGATCAAGTTAAACCTGAAGCAATGTTAGCTGTATATTCATTACATAAAATGGGAAAACATGTTGTGCTATTGACTGGTGATAATGCAAAAACTGCTGAAGCAACAGCAAAAAAAGTTGGAATTCGTGAAGTTTTTGCAGAAGTTTTACCAAATCAAAAGAAAGATAAAATTAAACAATTACAAGTATGTTTTTATATTTTTTTAACTACAATCATTTGAAATCAATTTTAGGCATTTGGAAATAAGGTAGCCATGGTGGGCGATGGCGTAAATGATTCTCCAGCTTTGGCGCAAGCTGATGTTGGAATTGCAATTGCAAATGGTTCAGATGTTGCAATTGAATCAGCTGGAATTGTTTTAGTCAAAAATAATTTGTTGGATGTTGTTTCTGCTATTTTGCTTTCAAAATCAACAGTTCGAAGAATTCGAATTAATTTATTTTTTGCTCTTGTTTATAATACTATTGGAATTCCAATCGCTGCAGGGGTATTTAAATCATTTGGGATTGGTTTGCCACCATGGATGGCCGCAGCTGCAATGGCAATGTCATCAGTTTCTGTTGTTTCGTCATCACTGTTTTTGAAAAATTTCAAGTATGTTTTTTTGAATTACAGTAATTTTAGAAATTGATTTTTTTAGAAAACCAACAGCAAAATCTTTGAGAACACCAGATTTTAAATTATTTAAAAGAAAAATTTTTGAAACTGAAGTACATGTTTATAAAGGCTTGGATGTGGATGCTGCAGGGCATCGAGATATTTCATCCCCAAATCGATTTACAGGTGTTAAATATACTGCATCAAAAAATGGAAGAAAACGTTTATTCTCGCTGGACGAAGATGAACATCAACAAATTCTTAGTGATAGTGATATCGTTTAATAAGAAATATTTTTGCTTATTATTATTATGGTTCTTTGTTAGTTTTTTGTATTTTTTTATTACGAATTATTTTTGTTTATTATTATTTCGTTGGCCACAAAAACTTATAACATTCATTTTTGTTTAAACATTTAAAAATGTGCAATAAAACGGGAAAATGATTACTGTAGTTTTTTTTAATCAAGGGATTCTCCAAAATCAAGTCCTGGATCATCTGCAGTCCGGAAAAGCATTACAGCAACAGAATTGGCATAAAAATAAATAAATTCACGTTGATAATGTGAAACATAACAGCCAAATTGTCGTCCAACAACACCTATAATAATTTAGAGATAGTGTCATAAATGCAAAAAGAAATGCCAACGTACAATGCCATTGTCCACCATAAGTTTTATCAAAATCTTGTTTAATTACTCGAGCGGCATCTTTTTCAATGTTATGCTTTTTAAGAGCTTTTACTGCTGAAAGTAATGCTGAAAGTTCCATCTCTTTTGTCATTGTTGACTTTTTTACGGTTGTAATAACTTTTTGATTTGCCATTTTTTGAAAACAGATGAAAGACTTCTATAAACAGATACTTTAACTTATATATATATTTTTTTGAATAACAAATTTCACAAAAAAAATTTTTTCATTATTTTGTAAAATCGATATCAATAAAAACGGCAGATAAAATACTCTGGGTTACAGTAACGGATATTAACAAAGCTCACGAAATAATAAAATTTTATGAAAGAAGTTAATTCATAAAATATTAAATCAACAAAAAATTTTCAAAATACTTAAATCAAAACAAATCAGACATTTTAAAAATGTTAAAAAAAAGAATGAATGTTTAGACATTGCTTTACACTCGCTTTTAAAGCATATGTTTTTGATAAAAACAAACAATCACAAGCATCTACGAAAATTTTTTTATTACTTAATTCCCACGAAATATTTTTAGGGCTTCAGAATTTCGTAAAGAAGAATTTGTTGATCCAAAAGGGTGTGTAAAATTCTTCCTTTACACATATACATATAAAAATTTTGATAAACATTACAATTGTCGAAAAACAAAATCATTGAAAAAATCAAAAAAACATCATCATTTTTTATGGAAAAAAAGTAATGCAAAAAAAATTAGTATAAGAAATATTTAAATGTACAAAATCTTTTAGTTGCAAAATTTCCAGAGCAAAACTAAAATTATACATTTTAAAAGCAGGTTTTATTGAAAAATTAAAAATTCGTTTTTTATGAAGGGTGTACTGTAGCAGCTTCTCATGTAATTCTAGCACTTTTTTGTTGGAAAGCAATGTTTAATGTAAAATTTCAAAGTTTGAAAAAAGCTTTCCAATTTTACTTACCTCAAAAAGTTGTTTTTTTCCTCACGTTTTCAATGCTTCAGAACTAAAAGATGGAACAGAAGCTCTCGCTCAAAAAAATAAACAAGTTTTTGTGCGAAATAGATTCAAAAAAAACAAAAATATTTTTTTTTTCTTAGACTCGCGCATGCATCTTTGAAACAAGCGGCTCTCCCTCTCTTCCAAAAAAGTCAAAAAAAAAGCGTAGCTTTTTTGCTCTCCATTTTTTACATCTCAATTTTCTTTGAACTTTCATCAATTTTGCCATTTCAATGATCTCCTTTTTCCGCTGTCGTGTTTTTTTTACCATCATCATTTTATTTATCCCTTTATTTCGTTTTTTTTTTATATTTTTAGTGCCTTCAATTATTTGCTAACAACAATAATGTACGACATAATCCGTTATCCACAATTTGATATTGATTACAATAACAGCGATGGAGAAGAAGAAATTGATTGTGAACCATTTTATCAAACATCTGAAGAAGAACAATCAAATATTAAAAATATTGGATCTTTGCAAAGTGATGAAGCATTAAAATTTGGATTTGAAGCTTTACCATCTGAAACTTTGCTACAATTACTTCTTCATTTAAATGATCCATTTGATATTGTTTCTTTATCGGGTGTTAATCAATTCTTTCGTGATTTCATTCAAAAGAATTGTACATCATTAGCTCGTCAATTGATAAGTGTGGTTGAACTTCGTGGTAGTTATGCTAATGAAGATGATGACAAAGTGCATTCAATTGTTATGAATCTTACTGGAACTTGCTATGGCTCTAGTAAGTTTTTTTTTCTTTATTAAATGATCATTTTTTAACTTTTATCTCTTTTTAGAAAGGTTATGGAAAGGTCTTAGCTTTGAAGAAAATACTATCAATAAAATCAGTATTGAAATGTTTGCTCCAAAAATGTTTTTTGCTGATGAAAGTGTTATAAGAATGGATAACATTGAAATTACAAAAGCATGCCTTCCAAGCTTTACTCGATTTATTGAAAAGATGATAAGAATTGATTATCCTGGTTTTCGAAGAAAGATTGAATTTGAACTTCAAATTAATGATTGCTCTTTCAAGAAAGCTTCTCGACATGATATTCATCATTTCATTGATACCATGATTGAATATGGTTGCACAAATTTAACCTTCAATAGTGTTGCATTTGAAGATTATACAAAAATTTGTCGAGCTTTATCACAATCTCAACTTCATCTTTTGACTGCATTTCGGTATGTGACTTTATTAATTAAATTCATAATAGTTTGGTATTTTTATAGATTTCATTCTGATGATATAACAACAAATCGTGCAAAAACTTTACAATACATCTTTCAACCATTTTGTAATCTTGGACGTAAAACTACTAAACTTGTTATTGATGGTATTATGATTCCGCTGGAAATATGTGAATGGGTAATGGTACAATTTTGTTGTACACCATTTTATACATCTCCACCTCCTGCACTTCGAATTGTTATGTCAATACATCGAAATTATACTCGTCATGAATTATTTTATATGCTCAAAGGTGTTCGAATTGGTGTTGAAGAACAACGTAAAAAATTGAAACGTCGTCTTAATCATGTATATCTTGAACTTGGAATGTATGAAAGTGATGTATATTTAACACAAAATCAACATTGTGTTGTCGATGTTACACTTCCAAAACCGAAATCTAAAAATGTTCAACAACAACAACAATCTGGTGAAGTTTATGTAAAGATTTCTACTTGAAGGCACTTTTACTAACAATACTCATGTAATTAGGTAGAAAAAATTAGGAATTGTTGTCTTTTTTGTTTTTTACTTTGTTATTTACTCTTTTGAAATCTCCTCCCTTTAAAATTGTTATATCATTCTTAGAATTGTAAGATTGTGTTTATTTTGTTTATTTTTCTTTTTTTTTTTTTTTTTTAAAGTCAATTAGTTGTATGGGAATGGCAAAGTGAATCGTTTGTATTAAAGCAACAATCACATTCACAAAGTGTTCTTACTGCTGCATTTTCACCTGATGGAAGTTTACTTGCAACTGGAGCAGAAGATGGAAAAATTAAAATTTGGAATACAACTTCTTCATTTTGTATCGTAACCTTTACCGAACATACTGCGGCTGTTTCAGCTGTCACATGGACACAATCAGGAAAGGCTATTGTATCTGCTGCATTAGATGGTACAATTCGATGTCACGATATTAAAAGATACCGTAATTTCCGAACAATGACATGCCCAAGACCAACACAACTTTCTTCTTTGGTTGTTGATGATTCAAGTGAATTGGTTGTTGCTTCATCAAAAGAATTATTTGAAGTTTATGTTTTTTCAATGGATACTGGAGATTTGGTTGATAATTTTTCTGGACATTCAAATATTATCTCAAAAATGGATATTCGTGGTTCAAATTTGGCAACAATTTCTTTGGATCGTACATTAAGAATTTCAAATGTTGTTGATCAATCACAATCTGAAGCTATTAAATTATCCAGTGAAGGTTTAGATGTTAAATTTAGGTTTGTTTTATATAGTTACAGTACCATTAAAATAATATTTTTATAGTCCTTGTGGAAAGTATATTGCTGCATTAACTTATGATAGTTCAATTACATTTTTTAATGCAGGTGATCGACAACAAATTGGTATTATTGATACAAGACTCGATGTTGATTCAAGTCGTTTAAATGGGGAATTTATCAAAAAATCAACAAGTGCAAAAGCTAAATCTTTCACTTGCATTACTTTCTCTCCTGATAGTCTTTTAATTCTTGCTGCAGGTCAATCAAATTATTTTTGTCTTTATAGTGTTGATGATCGCGTTTTAATTCGTAAATTTATGTTAACTTTGAATAAAAGTCTTGATGGTGTTCGAGTAAGTTTTTTCTTGAGGATGGAATTATTACCGTAACAAATTATTTTTAGCTTGATATTGATTATCGAAAAATCTCAGAATTTGGAAATCTTGAACTTTTTGAATCATCCGATGAAGAAAATGATCATATTCCTGGTACAATTAAACGAAAGACTAAACTTCCTGGTACATCCAGTACTGATATGGGTGAACGCTCATATAAGCCTGTAATGCGAGTGAATGCTGTTGACTTTAATCCAACAAATCGAAGTTTCGCTGTTGTTTCAACTGAAGGCATTGCATTGTATTCTTTGGACAATAAACGACGATTTGATCCATTTGATCTTGAAGTTGACGTTACACGTAAGATTTTTGATATAATTTTAAGTCACTTTCAACTGGTGTTTTTAGCATTAAATGTTAAACAATCCCTTCAAAGAGAAGAATATACAAGAGCTTTATCAATGTCATTACGATTAAATAAACGTGATTTAGCCAGAACTGTTGTCTTTAGTATTCATTGGGAAAAAGGTTTGTTTTGATTTTATGCTACAGTACTCCATTATTTTAATTTTAGTTAAATATATTGTTGCAAAATTATCAATCGTTTACATTGAAAAACTTTTAAAAATGTTTGCTGATGAATATCAATACTTTTTCTCTACAGAATTCCATCTGTTTCATAAATGGTTATCAGCAATTTTTGCTTGTCATGGTCAAGAACTTAAAAATCCATCAGTTTCTTCTCGACAACAAGTTTTAGCATCTTTAACAGCTTTGCAACAAGTTATTTCAACACAAAATCAACAAGTTATTAATCCAATAAGTGAAGCAAAAAGTACCTTGGAATTTCTTACAACTGCAAGAATGCTTAAAAAATTGGAAATTTATGGAGAAAGTGATGAAGAAGAGACTGAAGTAATCAATATTGATGATGATTAAAAATTTTATTTTGTTATCTTTTGTTTTTTTGTTGTTGAGTTTATCATATTTTATTAATAAATGTTGTTAGTATTTTTTAAAACTTTTTTAAATGGGAAATACAAGCAATTTTATGTTTAACAACGCTACTTTTTTGTTTAAAGATTCGTAGCATTTTTGGTTTCGGAACGAAAAGCATGATTTTATCTGGAAATGTTCGAAGCGAGCTTGTAAATCTTTACTTAAAAAATTTTTTATTCTTTCTTTTTTTCAACAAACTTTGCAAAATATTTTACTGCAAATTTATTAAATTTTTTTAAATAATGAGTGCACCAGGTAGAACTTTTTATCGTCGACCTGATCATCCTGAAAGTTCTTCACCATTTGATGGAGATGACAACCAACAACAACAAAATGCTTCATTAAGTAGAAGCTATGAACATCAACAAAATCCTTCATTTGCTGGAGGTGACCGACAACAACATGGTACTTCATTTGCTGAAGATGATCCAATACGTGTAACAAAATATGATGAACAAGTTTTTGGTCCAGGTTTGCAAGCTTTTTTCTCAACACATTTACCAAATTATTTTACAGAAATATTTGATAAACTTCAAAGCATTGAAACTCCACGCTGTCAAGCTCCAAGAGATTTTGCTTCTAAAGTTACAGATATTGATGATCTTTTTGGAGAAGATGAACGAAGTGCTGATAACTATGCTACTACTATTGCTGATGATGATGTCATAACTGTTGAAGGTATTAGCGGCGAACTTATGACTATAGAGTAAGTGAACTAAAGATGTAGTAACGTTGTTTATTTTATGTTATTTTAGTTCGTGGGCTGATGCTCAATTACCAGAAGCTTTAATGAAAAATATTGCAAGGGCAAAATATATCAAACCAAGGCAAATTCAGAAGACTGCTATTCCTTTGATTATGGATCGCTATGATGTTATTGGTAATTGAGGGTGCATGCTTTTTGTGAAATATATATTTTATTTACAGGTCAAGCAGAAACCGGCAGCGGAAAGACAGCAGCTTATTTGATTCCAATCATTGCTGAATGTATGGATGCTAAACAAAATAGAACATTTAAAAGTGATACTGGATATCCATACTGCGTTATTTTGGCACCAACTCGTGAATTGGTCCGCCAATGTTTTGATCAAGCTCGTAAATTTGCTCATGGTAATCCTCATTACAAAAGTTACTATTGTTTTATAAAGGTTTTTATAGATACTGGTATTACTGTTGCAAATGCTTATGGTGAAAAACCAACCCGTAAAAATGTTCAAGAAATTAATGAAGGATGTGACATTCTCGTCATTTCTCCTGGCCGTTTCAAACATCTCAGTGATGAAGGTTGCATTGGTTTCAACAAAATGCGTTTCCTTGTTTTTGATGAAGGTGATCATTTATTAACTCCAGTCTTTTTAAATGATATTCGTCCTATTTTGCAACTTCCTTCTTTCCCTAAAGTAAGTTTGCTTTTTTTTATTTTATTTGCAAGTTATTGACATTTTGCTTTTATAGGGAAATCTTCGTCAAACTCTTTTTTTCAGTGCTACCTTTGATGATGAAATGATTAATAATGCAAAAGAATTTATGAGAGATGAAGGTTTTAGAGCACTTGTTACTAATCGGTTTGTTTAATTTTACACTTGGATAAAAAAATTTGTACTGTGTGTAAATTTTAGTAAAATAGCTGTTAACAAGAAATGCGCTCAAGTATTCTGTGCACCTGAACGTAGTACAAAGTTTTCTATTCTTGTTGACTTTATGCAAAAAGAACTCGAAAAAGGTTTGATTTTAGTTTTTGTTATAAAACTTTTTTGTGGTTGTTTTTTAGTTAATAAAGATAACACCAAATTTCCTCGAACACTCGTATTTTGTAACAGCCGAGATTATTCTGAAAAATTGGCTTTTGCTTTATCTCATAGTGGAATCCCTTCCCAACCTCTTAGTGGACGACGAGCTCAAGATTTACGTGAAAAAGCTGTAAGTTTATTATAATTTGCTTCTGCTTTATTTTAGGTTTTTTTAGTTCGATGCATTACGATCAAATGAAATTTCTGTTCTTCTTGTAACTGATCTTTGTGCACGTGGTATGTTGTATTTTTCTTAAACTAAATTTTTTTTCATTTTAACAGGTATTGATGTCAAAGAACTTGATTTAGTTATCAATTACGATATGCCACATGATTATGACACATATATTCATCGAGCGGGTCGCGTTGGTCGTATTCGCAATGGCGAATGTGTATCATATGTTTCTCCAGAAAATGATCTTCCACTTCTTATGAAAATTAAAGAAGTAATGTTTAATTTTTTTCGGATTATTTTTATCTGTATTTTATGTTTTAAAGGGCATGCAAAAAGCTGGGCAAATTGTTCCACATTCTCTTGAAGAAATTCTTCGTTCTTCTGAAGAATCTCAACTTGAAAATCAACGTGAAGAAGATGTATCCATTAAAGATGCTGACAAGAAAGTTAAAGCATCTGTTACTGAAGAAGAAAAGAAACCTGAAACTCTTGAAACTGCTGCTGTTGAAGAAATTAAGCCTCCTGCTTCAACCGAAACTGCATCCGAAGTCCCATCAGAAAAACAATCCGGTGAATTTGATGTTCCAAAATCTTCACTTGAAAATCCTGGAGAAATTAAACCGGTTGATGTTAAAGTTGGTGTTGCATCTCGAAAAGCTGCAACTGAAGAAGATTCTGAAGATGATTGGTAATTTGATCATTTTTGTTTTCAAATGTTTGTATTTGAATATTACGTTTTGTTTTTGTTTATAAATTTTTTTGTTTTTGATTTTTTAAGTAACCAAGGGGGACAGGGTTTTGGGGTAGGCTTTTTGTTTAAAGCTATCTCTTTCAGTCTTTAGTTTACAAAGTTAAAATTTTTCTTACCTAAAAAGCAATGTGTATCCGCTTGAAAAACGAAGATCAAAACTCATTTTGATTGATCATTCATTGAACAAATTCAAAGCATTTGACCGCGTCCTTATCATCATTAGAAAAAAAGTATACAGCTTCCGTGTAAAAAATGATTTCTTTCATTATCATTTTTCCTTAAAAGCTAGAAACGTTTTTTATTTTGCTTTTGCTCTGTTATTTTTTTTACACTAAACAAAAAATAATTGATGAAAGCTTTCAGTAAGTTTTTTTTTCATTTTTTGTACGTTTTACTTTGAATATTAGGTTTTCTTTAGTAATTATTTTGGCATTTATTTGCATTACTGTAGCTGTTGAAATTCCATTTAACGAAAATAAAGGTAATGGAAATAAACCAAGCTGTGAAGATTTAAAAGTTTTAAAATCCCGTCCAATTCATAGTAAGCTTTTAAGTTAATCCATTTTTTGTTAAACTTTGTTTTTTTACAGAAGCCGCTTCATTTTTATGTGAAATGTGTTTGGATTTAGTTGAAATTGCAGAAACATATGCCGAATGTGATGAAGCATATATTGATAAAGTGCTAGATAAAAAATGTGATAGTTATTTTCATTCTGGATATATGGATACTGCATGCAGGGATATGTGCGATGAAATAGTTAAAGAACTTGAAGCAGATACTGATAAAAACCCTTCAAAAGTTTGTACAAAAGTTACGAAAACTGATTGTCATTATTAAAATTTAAATAAATAAATATCGTATTTTTCGTAAAATAAAAAATTCTCTTTTTCATTTTAACATTTTTAACAGTAATTTTTTTTGGTGGCTGATAAGAATACAAAATTTGTTGCTTCCATTTTCGAGGTTTTCCATGTGCTTTTTTTATGTTGAATAAAAAAAGGTAACAATCGAGTATTTATGACTTTTTTGAACAAAGTTAAAGGGCGATTTGATAAATTTTTCAATTTTAACATCTTTTCAAAAAATGGCATGAACCTGATAATCAGGTAAAAGAACAATAGAAAAAGGCCATGATTGTCAGGTTCGTGCCATTCCAAAAAAACAACGTTAAAAAATATATTAAATCGACCGCTCCCTTTATACAATGAATTATAATAAAAGCTCAAAAACCAAAGAAAAGGCAGTTAAAAATTTTTGAAATCTTAATTTCGATTTTTATTAAAATTTATTTTAATTCCTATTTCGATTTCTTCAATTTCGACAGAGCCTTTGCTACAGTATACCATAAATTCAAAAACATTAAAATCAATACAATTGTCGGTTTGTGTCAAAATTCAATTAATCAAATTTAAACTCGTTTAAACACCTTAAAATTTTTTGATTAAATTAAATTAATATTTTTTCAGTACAAAACAAACAAAAGAAATTAATGATTTATTTGTTTTTTACTTTTCACTGTTTTCAATATTTTTTTCAATTACAAAAAAACACAATTTAAAAAACTTGTATTTTTTTGGTCGGCTTAAATGATTCATAAACGATTAATATTTCAATACTTTTTTTATTCTATCACTTCTATTTTCCACGGTCATTGAAACTGCGTCAAAGAAAAAATAAAGAGAACGGAAAAAATGTATAAAAAAAGATTTGATGAATTTTGAAATTAAAAAAATGCAAATCGATGCCTGCGTTTTTTTGTTTAAACTCTTTTACAATACTTTTTTTGCTGCTTTAAAAAAACTCTATTTTGCAATATTTTTTTGACTTTGAGATGATTCAAAAAAGAAAGAAAGAAGCAAAAAGGGCGTATTTGTGTTTCAGATTTAAAAAAATGCTTTTTTGCATTGTTTTGTTTCCGCCTGCGCAACTTTTCTTTTTTTCTGCCCCTTAAAGAAACGAAAGAAGCTTCTGGATGCTTCGTTTTCTTTTTTTTCAGTGTATTCATTTCGTATTTAAGTTGAACGTTTTCAAAATGTTTCGGTCATAGTTTTAGTTTTTAGAGTCTCAACATTGTCGAAAAAGTTTTGTTTTAGTTTTTTAGTTAGTTGATTTTGGAAACACTTTTGAAATAATTACTTTTATTTTTCACTTTCATTATTGTTGAGCTTTTAAAAATTGCACAATTTTTTGATAATTTCTAAATTTAATTTTGCATGTTTATTCAGGGACATTGAATAAGTTATTTGTCAATGTCCCTTAATTCGTGAAAAAGTTTCAAAAAAAAATGAAAATTAAATTTCGAAATGTACCAAATAGTCCGCTAGAAGTTTACGTATGACACTTTTAAATTGTCTACCTTTTCATCGTTTTTTGGATTTTTTTAAATAATTTATCCCAATTGGAATTCCGTAATTCATTTAATCATATTTTTTTAGCAAAATCTTACATCCAACAACCACAACATCTACAAAAATGTCATCCCTTCGACGATTCCGTGAACCCCTTTTCTCTCCATTCTTTCCAACGACAAGATTTTTTGATGATTTTGATTTTGATCGTTCAATTCGAGCTCCATATTGGGCAGATAAAACCCTTTTAGATGGACATCGATTTGCAGAAGGTGTTGGAGAAGTTGTTGACAGTGATGAAACATTCAAAATCGAATTAGATGTTTCACATTTTCGTCCAGAAGAATTAAAAGTTAATGTTGTTGAAAATGAATTGGTTGTTGAAGGAAAGCATGAAGAAAAAACTGATAAATATGGAAAGGTAAGAAAATTGGATAAAATTTGGGGTTAAAATTTTGAAGTAAAAAATATAAAAAGTTTTTTTTTCTAGAATGAACTGTTTACTTTAATAGAAAAATACGATTAAAATTAAAAATTTCCCAATTTTAGGTTGAACGAAATTTTACACGGAAATACAAACTTCCTGCAAATATGAAACCCGAGGATGTTACTTCTGAACTTTCAAAAGAAGGAATTTTAACAGTACAATCAATCAAAAAACAAGTTGAAGATTCCAAAGTTCGAAATATTCCTATCCAAACAAAGCCATAAATCAAATCGTTCTTGAAATTCATGAAAGAAAAAAGCCATTGAAACTGCTTTCATAAAAATTTGTTTTTCCCCTTTAATTTTGCTATTTTGTTGGTTTAAACTTTGCACTTTTATTTCGTTTTTTAAAAATAAAAAATATTTGTCATTTTTTAAAAGTGGAGGTTTCAAAGTTTTGATTAATTGTGTCTCTTTTTTTATTCATAAATAAAAAATAAAAGAAAAACATTAAAAAAGAGATACCATCTGGAATTTTGATAAACGCATTTAGGATCAAAGAAGTCTTTGTTGTTGGTGAAATCCGACAAAGTAGGAGTTACAGTATTTATTGAAAAATGAAGGATATTGAAACCATAAAATAGTTTTCAAGGATATAAATATAAATTATTGCTTTACGAACGAAATTTCATACTATTATAAATTTTTTAAGGAAATTTTATTTAACAAAATTAATCATTTAAAAATTTAAAAATGGTCATTAATTTTTCTTCAGAAAATTCTGTGATGTTTCTTTTTTTAAATTCTTTTAAATTTAATTTTTTAACGTTAAATGCCATTTCTAATTTAATTTTAATGAGTCAAAACCATTACATTATTTTTTGAGACTGCTTTGTTTTCCTTTAAAAAAAACAGAGAACGTTCATTTTTTTAAAATAACATTATTTAACTGAAAAAGCATTAAAGTGGACTCCTTTTATTTTTGACAATATAAATTTGGGTAAAAGTAGTTATGAAAAATTACGGCTATAAATATCATTTTTTTTTTACTTTTTTATTTCAAATTTGGCACAAAATACATGTATTCTACCGTCCAATGGATCTAATTTATCAGGTGCTAAAAACCATTTACCTCCAACTTTGTCATTTATTTATTTATCATATTTATTTCCTCAAAATTTTTATATAAATGTGAAAAAGAAAATACTGTACTTTTTCTTGGAATTTTCTCTGCCACCAAAAATTAAATCAAATTTTTGCTGTTTTTTAATGGCTTAAAAAGGCGAATTTAATTAAAGCGAAGAGAGAAGAATTTATTACACAAAAAATTTGTGCAAGAAAGTCAAGAGTCACTTTTTTCTTTTTTAACTTAAAAAATTTGTTTCTCAAAAAAGAGTTTAAAATTAGAAATAAAAAAAGAGGGCTTTTCTCCAGATGTCAAATTTTAAATATCTGTCATTATCATTAACTCGCAGTTTACTTCATCGAATTTTTTCAAAAATTTTATTTTAGAATTTTAAAAAACAAAATTTTTTTTTAAATTTTTGTATGAACTTTTTTCATTAACGGATATGCTAGCTTTTCGACTCTTTTTTCCCACACAAAATCCGGATTCCTTTCTAAAATATTAAAATACAAAAATTTTGTTTCAGCTGTTTTTTGGAATATTTTTTTTTCAATGTCCTTTAATTAATGACTTATCGTTGCCATTTTAGATTTTTTTAAAAAATGTACTCTTTTTTAAAGGTTGGAAACAATGGAAAAAAGAGAAAAGTCATATTTAATCCACGTCAAAATGTAGCTTTTTAGTTTTTTTATAACATTCAAATTGAATTAGTCTTTGTTTCAGCAAAAAATTTAAATCCTAGAAAGTGGATTTTAGATGGGGCGGAGAAAAAGGGTATTTTTCTGCTTATAAAAATAATTTTTGCTTCATCGATATTTGCTATTATTGTTGTCATTTCATTTTTGAGAGTTTTGTTTTAAAATGGTTTAAATTAGGATTTTAAGCAATAAAAGTGTAATAAATCTTCAGGGATAAGAGGTTAATTAGGAGGGAGAAAAGTTTCTACATGTTTTTTTTTATATTGAACTAATTATTACCCATGGGGTCTAAAATTAGATTTCAAAAAAGGCTAAAAATGTAAAGTACAAATTATAGCTTTTATTTTTTTAAATTGCTTTTTCATGTTGTAGATACTGTATTTTCACTAAAATGTTGAGGAGGCGTTTTTTAAATACCAAATCTAATGTTGTTAATCTTTTATAGTTTTATTATTTTTCAAAATTTCTACACATTTTTTATTTGTAAAAAATTTTGTTTCCAAAACTTGCAATTTTTATTTACCAACAAAAAAGAAAAAAATGTTAAAGTTTCAAATTACGAATCTTTTTACCACACGAAAAAATTGCAATTGCAAATGAACAACATTTTAGCACATTTTTCGGGGGTCTCTTTTTTGTTGCAGTTTTTATTAAAAACCACGCATGTGCCAAAAAGCAATAATTTTCTTACAAAATTATTTTTTTTGCAAAAACTACAATAAAAACATGTGTTATTTATTTGTAATCCACGATCACGTTTTTGTTTATTTTTTTGAGATCCAAAAATGCCTAAAAATAAAAACTATTTTTTCGTGTATTTTTACACTTTCTTATAAAATGCATTTTTATGCAAAAAAAAGAAAGACGAAGAGAGATTCATTAAAGCAGAATTAATGTGAAATATGCCTCTCCCTCTTTGATTTTTGGCTTTTTTTTATGCCATTGTTAATTGTTTGTTTGCAAAGATGTTTTTTATAAAAGACAGACATTTGCAAATATTTTATTTCAAATTCGATGTCATCTGAAATAAATATGTTTTACAAAAATTCTTAATGGTTATCGGTTCTTGGATAATATTTGATATTAAATTGAAATGCTATAGTATTCTTATTTTTAACAACATAGAAAATGCTAAAAATAAATTTCATTTTTATTTTAAAA
This sequence comes from Panagrolaimus sp. PS1159, assembly GCA_963922195.1. Taxonomy (NCBI): domain Eukaryota; kingdom Metazoa; phylum Nematoda; class Chromadorea; order Rhabditida; family Panagrolaimidae; genus Panagrolaimus; species Panagrolaimus sp. PS1159. Next base: position 5,344,003 of record CAWUHW010000001.1, on the reverse strand, counting down.
AACAGCTTTCTTTTTTTTCGCTTCACTGAACGACCAAAAATTATAAAAAACCGAATCTTTTGTTCTTTCAGAAATTCAATCCAAATTTTGTATTTTTATAAAATACATTTTTAAAAATATACTTGGTTGCGGAAAATTTCTTTTGTTTCTCAAAATTTACCGTATACTTTGATTTTGCAGAACAAAGACCGTTTTTATAATTTTGTACCGGATTTTAACAAAAACTTTATATAAATATCCCGTGAGAATTAATTCCATATTCTTATTTTTTCAAAATTTTGTGTGTTCTTTTTAAAAAAGTTTTCTGTTGTTTCGAGATTTTTTAAAAACAATTTTAAAAAAAATTCATGCAACCAATCATTTTTTTTTTCAGGGTAAACCACGTAATTGGCATTTTTATTTTTGGCATTGTTTTATATTATTTTTCTTTCCAGCAGGAAAGTTATTTTTTGAAAGGCTGGGATAAAAGGGATAAGAGGTTAATTAGGATTTCGAAAAAAGCTGTTTTTTAAGATTTATATAAATACCTTACAAATTTCCTTAATAAATTCATTATTTAAAAATCGTTTTCAAAAATTTAAAATGATTTATCAAGTTGCTGAACCATTCTTCCGACAAGCTCGTTTCTTCAATTATGTTGTTGCGGATAGTATTTCATTGTTGTTGAATTTTATATTACTGTATTTAGTATTAACAAAATCAAAATCTGGTTTAAAACCATATAAAAAAGTTTTGATCTTTTCTATTACAATTGATGTTATGTATGCTACTTTTGCAATGTTAAATCAGGCTGTAAGTTTGCATCTTTTTTTGAAATTTTTAAAACATAAAAGGGCCTCCCTAAACGGTGAACTGGACTCCTAAACTCGAATTTTAAATTTTAACAAAGTTATTTAAAATTTTTTTGGAAATAATAAAAATGTTTGATCAGTTTTATTTTAAAAATCTAATCCTAATACTCCTTCAATTTCCATTAATTTATTTTTAGACATTTTTTGTTCAAAATGATATTTATTATGTTGTTCCATCTGGGCTTCTTCCACGTTTACCCGAACCATACAGCTTTGCAATAACAATGTTTCATCTTTTTTGTTTGTATTTATGTATTACAACTGTTCCAGTACATTTTATTTATCGTTGTAATTTAATTGTTCGGTTTGTAACTTTTACAAGCACTTGATATTTAAAAATTAATTTTAGATCTCGAGAACTTTCAATAACATTTTTCTTGGCAATGGTTTCTATTCCAATTTGTTTCACATTAGCTTATGTCCTACTTTTTGCTCGTTCAATTGTACCCCGGTCGGATACATTTGAAAAATATGGAAAATTTTTTACAGATGCAAATTGGTTTGATTTTGACGGTGAAATTCCTGTTTTTTATGCAGCACCATTTGTAAGTTTCTAAAAATTTTCAAAAAAATTTTTTTTTGTGAAAAATTAACGAATCAAAAATATTTTTAAAAAAATTAGAAAAAGTGTTAAAAAAGAATTTCCGGCCAACCGGATTCGAACCAGTGACCTAAAGATTTCTGATTTTACACTACAGTCTTCCGCTCTACCAACTGAGCTATGGCCGGAACGAAATCGTCGATGATTTAAGTCACTGATAAAAAAAGGCTCATGCAAAAAAACAGTGCACTGTTACAATTTTTTAAACAAATTTTTTTAGACAAGTGAAAATGGAAAACAAATTCGATTTTTTGCATCTTTATTGGTTTTGATCCCTTATACAATTGCAACAATTTGTTCAATTGCAGTTACAATTAAATTAAAATCTGTTGAAAAAACAATGTCACCAAAAACCCGTGAACTTCAAAAGCAGATTACTCGGGTCCTTTTGATTCAAGCAATGATCCCATTGATAACTTTAATCGTTCCAATGGGATTTCATATAGCTGCACTTGAAATGCCATTTACAAGTTTTATTGCAATGATTACACTTTCATGGAGCCCTGTCTTTAATCCGCTGGTGGTTTTTATTGTATTAACACCATATCGTCGAGCATTACAAAATCTTTTCTTTACTGCTTTTGATGCAGCACGAGGAATTTCATTTTCCCTTTCATCCACCGATTCAACTCTGGTTTTACGAGGTCCACAACAAAAAAGAATTTATTCAACCCTTTCAAGTCATATCTCAAATCAAAATAATTCGCCATCTTCCTAAATATTTATTTATTTTTAAATAATTATAATTATTTTTATAATACTGTATTTGTTGTAATTTTTTTTTAAATAATTATAATTATTTTTATAATACTGTATTTGTTGTAATTAATTTTAATATAAAATACTAATAAACTTTTGATAACTTATATTACCAGCTACAGTATCCTTTCATATACAAAATGTTTAAAAACTTTAAAAAACAATAAAAAGTTAAACTTTTTGATGGAATTTAAAAGTTATGGTAAAGCAATAAACATTTGTTAAGCTATTACTGTAAAAATTAACAAAAAATTTTTAAAGACAACAATAATTCCGTTTTTTTTAAAAAAATTTTATATATAAAAAAGTACACCATTTTATACAATTCTTTGACAATACATTTTATGTTAACGACAACAACCATTACACTCTATCATTTTATCGTTCAAATCAGGTCAAAAAATGCTGACAATGTTTTTTGTTGTGAAAAAAAAGTTTTATTTGCCTCAAAAAAAGTAAACGTGTGTGTGTGCATTTTTTTGTTTTCTCTTTTTTTCAAAAAAAAACATTGTTTCAAATTATTTTTGTGATAAATCGATCTATCTTATTTTATTTTTGGTTAATTTTTTAAACAAGTTTTTTAAAACGTTGAAAAATGGTTTTATCAAAGCCTGCAATAATTGCATCGGTGACAGGAGTGGCAGCAAGTTTGGCATATTTGTTTTATTTACGTCAACAAAGAACTTTGGCAAAAAATTATTGGTGTTCAGAATTTATTGAAGCTGGTGAAGTATCAAAAATTTTTGTGTATCCTGTAAAATCTTGTAAGCCTTTAATCGTAAGTTTGTTCTTTTTTTTTAAAGAGGATTTATTTAATCCATTTTAGGTTGATTGTGTTGAAACTGAACAACGCGGAATTCGATATGGTGAAAATCATGATCGACAATTTATTCTTGTTGATGCAGCACATAATTATCTTTTACAATCTGGTCGGCAGTATCCTAAAATGGTTGTCCTTGGTAAAACATTTATTTTACATAGAAGTTTTAGAGATTAATTCTTCATTTTTAGAAAATGAAGTTAAAGATGGATTTTTACATCTTCGAACACCAGAAGGAAAAACTTTTTCATTAAATATTCAATATGTTATTAATCGAAATGATGTAAGAGTTGCAAGGTTAGTACTCATTTATGACTTTATAAGATTAATTTAATCCACTTTTTTTAGCATTTTTAATAACGAACAAGAAGGATTAGATTGTGGTGATGAAGTTGGGCATTTCTTTGAAGAATATCTTGGAACAAAAGATAATCGACAGCTCCGACTTTTATATTTTACAGCTGATTTGTCAATTAAACGTGACCTGAAAAGTGATGATACATATTGGAAGAATCCAGTTCCAGAAGTTGAAGATACTGTAAGTGATTCTATAGAATTCTAACAAGGATGAAATTCTTTTAGCCAATGTTTCATGATCAAAGTGCTTTCAATTTTATGAATGAAGCATCTGTTGAAGACTTGAATGAAAAATTAGAACAAAATGGCCTTGAAAAAGTTAGTGTACAAAATTTTCGTCCAACTTTTGCAATTTCTGGTTTAAAAGCTTTTGAAGAAGATAGATGGTTACAAGTTAAAGTTGGGGAAGCTGAATTTACTTGTTATTCACCTTGCACTCGGTTTGTTTAACATCTTTAATTGAATAAAATTGTTTATTTGAATATTTTAGATGTGTTTTGACTACCGTAAATCCTACCACTGGTGTCATGGATCTTACATATCAACCATTAAAAACTCTTCGAGAATATCGTTTAGCACCTGAAGGAAAGCTTCGTGAAAAATATACTCAATCACCTGTCTTTGGAGTTTATGCTGTTTCAACAAAAAATGGAAAAATTAAAGTTGGAGATAAAGTTTTGGTTAAATATAAGCCATCTCCACTTTAAAGTTATTTATTTATTGTTTTATATTTTAAACTTGTGATATTTTCTATAGTTTTAATTAATAAATCGTGTACAAAATAGAATCAACAAAAATATGTAGGAACAGTTTGTAGTTTATAGTATGGTTATAATGTTTTTTGGTGGTGATATTAATATAGACAAAATTGGGTTCTGAAAACATGATTTCCATGTGTGATCTTGATTCTTCGGTAAACATTTCAGTTAACAAAATTGGTCCTGATGAAAATTTAAAAAAAGCATGTTTTTTGTTGTTGTTTTTTTCTTCCATTTTCATACATTTCTTTTATCAAAGGTTTCTTTCTTCTGCAATGAGAGACATTTCTCAAAGTCCAGCGTCGTTCCGGCCATAGCTCAGTTGGTAGAGCGGAAGACTGTAGTGTAAAATCAGAAATCTTTAGGTCACTGGTTCGAATCCGGTTGGCCGGAAATCCCTTTTTAAAATTTTTCCTATATCGGTAAACTAGTTAGTATCTTTTTTTACTCTTTTGTAACAAAAGTTTTGTTCAATCCGTCATTTAGCGAATCCCATGTTTTCCTCCTTTTAAATTAGTGTCAACAGAATCATATAATATTTTCTACTTTGAATCTTTAAAAAATGTGTTTCAAAAGGTTGTTTTTTAAAAGAAAAATTAGTATTTTGCAAATTTATTAATTAATACAGTTACAGTTTATACTTTTGTAAATACAATAAATAATCATGCCAATTTTTGATAAGTTGTAATTTGAGCATCGGTACATTTGATTTTTGCATTTGGAAATTTAGGACGTAAAACACGAAATGAGCATTGAAGATCTAAAACAAATATTTACATATGTTTAATATATAAATAAAATAAAATAATATATTCAAACCTTTTGCAACCATCATCACCGCAGCAGCATTATCAAATTGTCCACAATAATGTGGTGCAGAAAAAATTGTTACAAGTTTTCGAGATGCAAAAAATTCATAACCATCTTGGACAACCTATAAAATGCCATAATCATTACATACAGGAATATTAAAAAGAAGAATGAGCTTACTTGATGTGCACGACAAATTAAATCCAAATTATATTTTTGGCAAACAGAATTAACAACTTTAATTCCAAATGTGCAACTAAAATGGATATATGAAATCTCTTTGACATATAAAAAAGTATCAAACCTAACACCACGAATAGAAAATTTGAATTCATCTGTTGCAGCATCGGGATCAGCCCATAAAAGATCAAGAGGAAGACTTGGATTTGGTGGATCCTAAAAATGCCATTATTGGATATATGTATATGCAAAACAAGAGGCTTACAGGAAGTGGACGAGATAAATCTTTTAAAAGTTTCAATGAATCACCTTTGAACAAATCTGGTGATAAGCCACCATGCATGCCTAAAAAATAGTAACAGTATTACTGGAATCTTTTACATAAAACAAAACTTACATAAAATTCGTTCTCCAACAAGTGCAGTAAGTGGCATACAATTAAAAACATCTTGAAAAGTATAATAAAGTCTTGAAGATCGATAACGACGATTTAATTCCTACAAATATGTATATTTAATTAACATATTTTACAACAAAAAATTACCTCATAAAAGCCATAAATTCGATTAACCAATTGTGTTTCATGATTTCCACGTAAAAGAAAAAAATTATTTGGATATTTAATCTAAAAAGGGATATATGAAATTCATTTTTTAAAATAAATTCAAACCTTAAAAGCAAGAAGTAGCAAAATTGTTTCAAGATTCATTCGACCTCTATCAATGTAATCACCTAAAAAAGGATAGCATTAACATTAATCAATATTATACACTTAATCCCTCAAAAAAACACCTACCAAGAAAGAGATAATTAGTTGTGCTAGGAAATCCAACTTTAGAAAAAATCCTCATTAAATCATTAAATTGTCCATGAATATCTCCAACAACACAAAGTGGAGTATTTAATTCAAGCATCATTGGTTGTTCCAAAAATAGATCCTTTGAAGCTAACAACAAATCCATAATATCTTGTTCACTAATTGATGTCGAAATTCCAGTATTTGGTTTTCCAATATTCATTAGCCGATCAATAAATGAATTAATATCAATTTTTGTTGTAGTTGTTGTTGTTCCACCACCAGGTGGACCTTCACATATTGAACCTTGTGCCGTTTGACAAATTGATGCATTGGAAGGAGATTTTGTTGGTGGCAATGGAGCTGCTGTTTTTCCACATGATATTGTACTCGGTGGTGCTGCAATAATAGATTTTGCAACAGTTTTCATATTTGTTTGAAGAAGAAGATTTTATTCACAGATATTTTTTGAGATAAACAAAATTATATTTTCAGCTTTTCAAAAAACGAATTCAATTCAGCGACATTCAAAAAAATGCAACAGCGATCAAAAAAGAAAATAAATGAAACAAAAAATTTATTCGACAAAAAATTACAAAAAAATTATGCAAATTAAATAACAAAAAACAGTTTGCAAAAATTTCAAAAAAAATTTTTTGAGTTGAACAGATATTATAAAAACATAACCAGATTACAGTATTTTCCATTATCACATTTTTCCTACTTTTTATCCATTTCCATTTGTTGTTGCTGCTGTACTTGTTGAAGGCATTTGTGTTCCATATGTTATAATTCCAGAGATTCGATTAAATTCTTCTAAACTTTCAAGATATTGTTCATCAGTATTATAATGAACTTGAGGTCGAACAAGCATATATGGTGCAATTCCACCACCTCCACATTGTTGATGATTAATTGGAAATATTGGGGATGGAAGTGCCAAATGACATGAAAGATCAGTTTTTAACATTCGAATAAATGAATATGAAACCCATGCGGTACGATGTGCTTCAAGGACTTGAGAAATTGCTTCAAAAACTTCAATTTGTTCATCACCAAGTTCTCCGCCATTATTTAATGAAATTATTTCAGAAGAATTATGCTTTCTCCAATATACAAATCCTAAAATATACGGGTATAGAATTGAATTTGAAATAGTAATAATAATTTAAAAACATCATTTTTACATTTTTTAAGTTGTTATCGAAATTTTGAAAACTTATAGTGATCCAGAAATGTTATTATTATCAATTTTGATAATAAGGCATTTTTGGATTACTATCATTAATTTCAAAATTAATGTGCCTAAAATTTTAAAAATTGGGGAACTTTAAAAATGTGTTAATGATGGTAATTGAAAGATATCTCTTTCTCAAAAATTAGTTGCTATCAAAATTTTGAAATTAATGATAGTAATCGAAAATCGCATTTTTATCAATTTTGATGGTTACACATTTTTTCATTGCTATCATCATTCTTTACTATACCTGTATCACCAAATGTTAAATGTACATCCCCATTATGCATAATAACTCCAACAATTCTTGGTAATGCAAATGGTGACCTTAAAATCCATGCAGGAGTATGTGATAAAAATGCTTCAACATCATTACAAATCATATGATATAAACAAATTGCAGTTGAATCCAACTTTTTTATTGAATCAAATTCTTTTTCAAATGTATCAAACTTTTTTACTGCCTCTTCAGAAGATGATGGCAGAGGGCAGGATTTTATAGGTTTATATAGGCGAACCTTAAATAATATTTATGGAAAATATGTTTGAAAAAAAGGAGATTAGCTTACTTTTTGTTTATCAGAAACTTTTAAAACTTCACAAATACCTTGAACAAAATTTGTTCCATTTGTATATTCAAAAACTGCTTTACCATTGGTTTCGTAAATAAACTGAAAATATGGTATCAGAAAAGTTTAGAGTTTTTAGGTAAATTTTTTTAAACTTGGAAATTAGAGATTTATCGGGAAGAAAAAAATTTTAAAATCCCGTTACAACAGAACGCGTTCCAATAAATTCCTAATTTTCAAGTTTAAATGATAATGATTTAGGACTCTCTATTTTAACTTACCCTTCCATATTCTGTAACTCTTGAAACTCTTTGCCCAATTGTTGGAAGCCTTGGAAGGGGCCAATGTGCGGCACCTGCCGCAGAAACGCTAGATTTACAACTTTTTCCTGATTTTAGCGATTTCATTGATTTAACAGATTTTAAAGATTTTGATGATTTTGCAGATTTTAAGCTTGCAGCTGATCTTCCAATTCCATGTGAATTTGCTGTTCTTGATGGAGTTCGAGATTGATAGGCTTCAGATGGAGCTCGTTGAAATGGGGGTGGTGGTTGTTGGGGTGGAGCGGCAGCTGCTGCTGTTGTTGGAATTGGAGCAGATACAGCTGATTTTTCTGAGATATCTGAGATACTCGAAGATGGAGTTAAAGAAGGTGGAGAAAAATGATGATGCTTAAATGCCAGAAGAGATTTGAATGGAAATCGAATATCAGCTAAAAAAAATAATTCTAACATTGTTTTGAAAATTAAATAACATTACAATCAACAGAATATTCAACATTTCCACAAAATGCTTTTAACATTAATTCATTTGCAAGAGCTTCCGTTTCACGACGATATTCATCTTGTGCCACTTCCGAAACTGCCAATAATGCATCCTTTCGTTTTTGTCCACGAAGAAGTCCCAGCATTATTGTTAACAATAAAAGGGATAAATCTCGAATATGTTTACAATAATCTGTTGTATAAAAAGTATCTTCATTATTTTTAGCTTCAACTTTTTCACAACAAAATTTGCAATCATGTTGAAGCAATCCAAATGGGCTAACTTTCTAAAAAAGATGTTTTTTTTTGATTTCGTTTCAAGACAAAAATCGAAAAGTTTCTTACAACAACAATATTTTCAGTATTATTATTACTATTTTCTGCTGATTCAACAAAAATATTTTCACAATCAAAACATAAATGCCCGAGCTGATTTCGTTGTAAAAAATCTGCAGCTTCTAAAAGTTGATTCATAATTGAACGAATTAATATTTCATTTAATGGCCCATTTAATTTCACGTAATCCGCCAAAGTTCCAAGCTTTGGAGATTCAGAAATAAAAAAATGTGCAGTTTTTTCTTTAATTTGAAATTTTTCAAAAATTTGTAAAAATTTGGAATTATTTTCTGTTTTTTCAAGTGTTTGAAAATCGGATTCTGTATGTTTCTGAAAAAAATACATTTTGGGTAAAAATAAAAACGGTTTAAAAAACTAACTAAAATTTTCCAAATTAATACAGAATTTTTTGTTTCTTCACATTTTCCTTTATAAACAATTATATTTGAAAGGGAAGGACCAATAAGTTTTTCTGTAGGACGATATCTGTCATCTGGAAGCTATAAAAAATGGAAGATATTACTGGATTTGAAAAAATGGAAAAATTTAAAAAATTTAATCTCAAAAAACAGGACAAATTCAACAACGAAAAAATTCAATTGTTCATGTTTTTGAAAGATAAACAAGTCTTGAATGTTTGAAATTCAAGTTTTTATGATAAAAAATTTTATCAAATATTTTTATAGAACTTTAGTAAAATAAGTTAATAAAATGTAAAAACTTACACTTAGTTTTTTCATTTCAATGTAAAAAAATTAAAAGCTATCACTAAAAATGTAAAAGAAATTGAGAAAAAGAATACGAAAGAAAAGGGAAAGTTGGTCACTTTTTTTGTTCTTGCTTTTTCTTTCTGACCTCTGCCATTCTTCTTCCTCTTCGATTTTTTTCCCATCGGCCATTTAACAATGGCTGTGTTATTGATTTTTGAACTTATGTTGGCCCAACAAAAATGTTGAGTGGTTGCGGACGGCTGACATTGTTTTATTGCTTTTTCTTTTTCTTTAAACTTGTCAAAAAATTGTAGGATCAATTTTTTCATAGATATTTACAAAAATTATTTTTTATTTTACAAATACAAAAAATGAGATTCATTTAACATCCGAAACAATAACAATCTTTTTTTATCACCCGTTACAGTAATACACTGACCAAAAAAAATAATTTTTATTAAAATCACAAAATTTTTTCTAATACAAATTTAGTTCTTTCTTCTAAACTTTCTTTTCCATTATTATTTATTACAGCATCAACATCTTGAAAATCATCCAAAGCACATTCACTTTCAGCATCATCAATTTCTGGGCAATGAATGAATCCTCTTTTTGTTCGAGTTTCAAGATTAGCTCTAATTTCAATTACTAAAACATTTTCAAATTTTGATTTAAAATATCCCAAATCAGTTGGACGTCGACAATCTGAGATTATTAAATATTCTGTTGAAGATGAAAGAAATTCAATGGATTTACTAAAGTCAAACAATTATTAAAAGATAAAATTTAAAAAAACGTTTACCAACAAAAATATCCACAATCTTTTTCTCGAATATTTTCACCAAATTTAATCATTTCTGCTCGATATATTTCTTTTAAAGGTCCAGAAGTTTTTAATTCTTCTGAGGAATTTAATCCCTTTAAAGCAGCATATTCTTCTTTAAGTGGATCAGATATTCTTCGAATTTCCGTAGGACCATAATCTTTTTCTAATATAGATTTTAAAACTTCAGCACAATAATCTTTTCCAGATTTACGTTTTCCAAATAAACAAAAAATTGTTTTCATAACTCTCTTAAACTAAACTATTTTTTGTTAAACTTCAAAAACCCAAAAACTATTTGAAGGAGTTCAATCAACCCTAAATCTGCAATTATCCACCATCATACAAAATAATATTTTATTTATTTAATTTATCTGTCCCGAAAAGACGAAAGGGGAAATAATATTACAACAACAAAAAAAATAGTTAAACAAATATAAATAATTCAATTGATTCTTTTCTTTATGAACTTGTAAAAAATTAGCTGCCACCGACGATGATGTTGTTGATTGGAATATGAATCAATTTAACAAAGAATCCAATGAAACCCATAATAGCAAAGCCAACAGCAGTTGCAAATGCAATTTTTTGATATTCTAAAAAGTAAATGATAAAAATGTTGAACAGTTTTATCATTTAAAAAAAAAAGAAAAAATAAATTCCATGCATCACTATAGACAAAAAATACAATAAAGTTTATCGTCTCTATGGCTGCAGCTTTCTAAAAAAATACATACCTTTACGATCAGGTTTTGTGCATTTCTTTACAAGTCGAATAGAATCTTTAGCGAATTTCTTTGCTGGATCGGCAATTGCTTGAACGTGTTCCATATTGAAGCTGAAAAAAATGTAAAATTTAGGAGATGCTCAACGATAAAAACAAAATAGATAAATAATCCATGTTAAAAACCAAATGCAAATGTACAGTAACGCAAAACTTAAAGCTATTAAAAACGTATAACAATCTAAAACAATCTAAACTAAAAATCAAGCAACTCAAATCAAATAAATGAAAGTAAAAATTGCGACAACTCTTTTTTTGACAAAAAAAATTTGCTGTTCGTTCAACACTTTATTTTTTGCGTTGGACAAAAATGAAAAAAGTCTTCGCGCGAAGATGGGATTATTGACCGTAGTCAAACTGCAAAAAAACCCGGGAATTTTTAAAACTATAAAAAAATCGCAAAAAATTTTTCCAACATTAAAAAAAGTAAAAAACACATATTTTCCTGACGTTAGCTTTTGAAACTTTTTAGTATTTAATAAAATATCATAATTAGGGATGTTAGGGGGTGGCGCGCCCGGGCGCGCCCGCCCGGGCGCGCCCGGGCGCAAGGGGGTCTGCGCCTGGGCGCGCCCGAGTTTTGCGCCCGGAACAAAAAATAAAAAACCCAAAACTGAAATTTTTGAGAAAATATTTTTTTAAACTAAAATTATTATTACACTGTAGTAAACTGAAAAACGTGAAAAAAGTGTTTTAAAAAGTACATTATATACTCTTTTGTATTAAAATGACTTGATTTTTTTACCAGTATTTTACCAAAGTACTGTATTTTAACATTTATTAATATTAAAAGGTAAAAAATTACGTCAATTACTTAAAAAAGCATTTTTTATCGTTTTTTATGCTGAAATGACATTGTACAGTAATTTTTTGTGTTAATTTACAGTATGTCAGCAATTTTTGGCTCCGGGCGCAAAACTCGGGCGCGCCCGGGCGCGCCTGGGCGGGCGCGCCCGGCTTTTTGAAAATTTCGGGCGCGCCACCAACCCTAATCATAATAAATGTTGTCATAGAGATTTTTTGTGTTTTTCAAAATCTATTATTATAAATTTTATCTGTATTAATGAAAAAGTTAATAACAAACTTTAATGAATGTCTTTTTGTGTTTCATTGTTTTTAATTAGTTCAAAAAAAAATGTTGCAAATGTTTATACTTTTTTGCTTTTATAAGAAAATATTAAAAAGAGAAACTCAAAAAAGATGAGGAGGAAAAAAAGAGATTGACCCAAAAAGATGCAAAAGAGAAAAAAGAGATTCCTCCAAAGAACTAAAGTGAAAGTTGAATATGAGTTCAGCCGATTAAAAAAATTATGACGAAGATGAAAAAAACAGATATATCTCTCCAAAAAGACGTCAAAACAACCTCAAGTGTAAAGGTTTTTCTCTCTTCAACGAATTTGGTCGTTTCTGTTTTTGCTGCTGCTGCTGATTCATTTATTCCAAATCAAAAGGATAGGTAATTATTTCAAATCAGTTGATTAATTCTTCTCCATCTGCTTCATCTTCTTACATACACGCACATGTACGTTAGTTAACTGGATTATTATATATTTATATTAGTCTGTTTTTTTTTGAAGAAGAGAAAAAAATTGCTTTTAGCCTGCTATATTTTTTGTTCGAAAAATAAAAAGACTTCAAAAAAGGAAACCGGAATCATCTTCTCTATATTTTTTTTTCGTCATCAACGTGAATCTCCTTTTTTTCTTATTTTTAATTTTTATCCCTTTTCAATCGATTTTTTTGGATAATCTTAGAAGAAGTTGAAGGCTCCAAAAGAAAGAATAACTCTTTTTTTTATTCTTTTAAATTTCTTTTCAAGACACATCAAAATTTTCTTCTGTAATACCGTAATGCTATTGTAAGAATGATGAAATATTTACAAATTTTATTGTTTTATTTTTTATTTGATAATGGCGTTTATGGCATTCTTCCAGATGATTTTGATGCGCTAATGGAAAAGTTTTTTGAAACACCTGAATGTAAGCTATTTTTAATTTGGATATTTTAAGCGTTATAGTAAGCTGTTTTTTCTATAGGTGAATCATTTGTTTCTGATGGAACATATTTATCGGTTGCAACTTCGGCATGTTCTCCATATACTTGTGATGCACCTAGACAACTTTGTATGCGTGAAGCAAATCGATTTCAAGATGAAACAGCAAATCAATGTCGGCCAATTCCAGAAGTGGTGAGTTTTCAATTACTTGAGTTCTGTCGTAAAATATTTTTGTGTGATTTTTAGTGTTTAACTGCTGCAAATGGTGGAATTCCAGTTGGTTCATCTCGAACCATTCATACAACTCCTTCTCCATCTATTTTTGGTGGAATGAGAGGAAATCCATCTGCAACAATAAATGGCAATCGACCCCCTCCACAAATTGTTACAGCACCACCAGATTTTCGAGGAAGTTAGTTTTCTCCATGTATCCCCTCATTTATCATAACCCCTAACAATTTCCAGCTCCACCCCCACCTCCTCGACCATTTACTTCTGGTGCATTTGGGGATATTTGTCAACAAACTGTTCCAGATGGAAGATTTTGTGGTTTTCAACTTAAATTTACGTATAATCGAGAAACTGGAAATTGTGAACAATTTTGGTTTCCCGGTTGTGCAACGGATAAAACAAATGATAATTTATTTGGAGATTTACAAAGTTGCCAAATTGCAACAAAACATTGTCGAGGTTTGTTTTGACATTTTTAAGCTTGATTTTGTTTTATTTTACTTGGGTTTAACAAACATTTTTTTATTTTTTAACTAACAAATTTTATTGTAGCAACTCCAACACAACCTCCTCCACCCCCACCAACTCCTCCTCCCCCTCCACCACCAACTCCATCACCTCGTCGTGTAACTGCATTCCCTCCCGATTATCCAGATAGTGGTGAAGAAATCCCTCCACCACCACCACCTCCACCAATTGGTAGTCGACCATCTCCAGGTGGTGTGGATTTGGGTTCGCTTGCTGGAAGTTTTATGGGCGGTAATGGAAATGCTGGTGGACTTGTTGGAAAATTCCTTGGCGGAGGCCTTGGAGGTGGCGGCGGATCTTCTGGTGCAAATATTGGCGGTGGAACTCCAAATGGATATGGTGGTGGTGCATTAGGCGGTGCCGGGGGTGGTGGTGGTGCTCCTGGTGGAGGACAACCAAATTTTCTTAGTTTAATTACTAATGCCGTTGGGGCAGTTAGTGCTGCAAAACAAGCTGGTGCCGGTGCTCCGGCTGCTGGTGCAGGTGGTGGTGCACAATGGCTTAAAAATATTGATCCCCAACAAATCACTTCTATCTTTTCTAGTTTGTAGGTTTTCTTCATTTTTTAAACTAACATTCAAATCTTAATCGCGGATTTGATAAATCCCAAATTTTGCTCTTAATCTTCTCTTTAATTTTTTTTAGCGGCCGATGATCTCATACCCTATAAACAAATTGATCGTGATACCCTATGCTCGCTTCCAAAGGATGTTGGGCATCGTAAATGTGATGCTCCAGCTTGGTCCCATCGCTTTTTCTTTGATTTTGATTCATCACAATGTCGATCATTTTGGTATTTTGGTTGTGGGGGAAATTTAAATAATTTTAAAAAAATAGAAATTTGTAAAGAACTTTGTGAAAAATAATTGTTAAAAACACCTTTTTTTGTACAAAAAAATAAATGCCTTTTAAAAAGTAAATTTATTCAAAAATATTGCAAAACATGCTTAAAAACGTTTTTTGGTTTTTTTATATTCTCCATCTGCAGTTGCAAAAGCAGATGCATCAACTTCAATTTGTCGACCATTATTACTTGGTGCCCGACCTTGTTCGGTTTCAATGTGATGGGATGGTGAAATTGCATCACTTCGGATTGGGCAAGGACAGTATTCCCCGCTACGGCCAGGAAGCCCAGAATTTCCAGGTAAACCTCTAACACCTGGACGACCAGGGTTTCCACGATTACCAGGATGACCAGCTGGGCCCTGTGGACCGGGTTCGCCGGGTCCACCATTATGACCTCGATCACCTTGTGGTCCAGGATAACCGGGGTTTCCAGTATGTCCTTTATGTCCAGGTGAATGGATCCATCGAGTGCCATCTTGTCCGGGTCTCCCATCATGACCAAGTTGTCCAGCTCTACCTGGTGCTCCAAGATCCCCAAATGGACCTGGGGGGCCTCTATTGCCATCTCGTCCATTTCGTCCAGGATTACCTAAAAATAAAAAATGCAAACTGGTTATAAAAATGTTTGTTTGTTGACATACCATGTGGTCCTGGGTTGCCTTGATTTCCAGGTTTTCCAGGAGGTCCACGAGAACCCGGTGGTCCAGCGGGGCATCGAATGCATCTGAAATTGTAACTTTAAACCAAAATGCTACAAGGAAGATATTACCCAGCATGTGGAAGATCAAGCAAGACAACGACTCCTGTAGCTCCCGGAAGCCCTGGTACACCAGGTTCGCCTTCTTCTCCGGCATCACCTTTTTCACCAGGTGGTCCAGGAGGGCCTTTTGGACAATTTGTTCCACGATTTTGATTACAATCTATAAAAAAAGGTTATAACTTTGTTATCAAAATTCCCCAAATTTTCTTACTGCAATTCGAAGAAGCACGTTTAATACGACGAAATTCAAATAGATTTCGAATATCACCATTTCCACTGCCAGCCTTTTGTTGCATATTCATCATGTTATGCCATGCATCACGATTAGTTTCACGTATTTCTTCAAGATCTGTTATAATATCATCATAAAGGGAATTGATATCATTGATAAGATATGTAACAACAAAAGTACATGTTAATAGTACTCCAGTACTTACAGCAACTGCAATTGCAGTGCTAATCTTTGTGGATAACATATCTTTTTTTGGAGAGTAATATTTGACAACAAATAGAGATATGAAATTGAATTTATATACCTATGATACAACAATGGGTCGTTTATCAAAGATATTTGAGATATATTCGATTGCGGAAGATAGATTTAAACAAGTTTTTTGCATGGAAAAAATGAAGGAAGTTTAAAGACAATAAAATAAACTTGTTTATTGCGTAATTTGGAAACCCTTTTATGTTCAAATTATACATGTAAAAAAGTTAAATAAAAACGTAGCTAGAATTATTATTTCATTATTAAACCCGAATAAAGAAAATCAACTGTGTTCGTGTTGTGGTACTTTGGCCTTCGGTTTTCTTTGTGTTTCCACATCGGCTATCCTCAAATTTCAAATGAAAAGTGTTTGAATGAAAAATTTTTGGCAGGTATTTTTGAATTTTAAACAAATACAGTAATCAAAAAATCAAAATCGAACTTTTTTCAAAAAGTTTTTTATAAAAAAAAATTTAAAGCTTTTTGTTTGAAGCGTTAAAACTCTTTAGAATTACTAAAAAGGATATAAAATTTATTTTTAAATATTTTCATAAAGTTATCACTACTTTATGAGAATATTTCAGAAAAGAAAGCCGGAAATCAAACACAAATTTTATATTTTGTTTTCAAAGTCGAAAAAAACGAAATTGAAAGTTTTTAGAAACCTTTTGTTACTATCACAAAATTACAATAAATAAAAAATCTAAAATTACAAAAAAAAAATTATGATTTCACAAATTTGCAACAAAATATTACGGTATAAAAGCGATCGCTTTTTATTTTCAATTTTATGTACAACAAATGAAAAAAAATTTTAAAAAAAACAAAAATTTTATTCAGAATCTATAGCACTTTCATCTTCAACATCAACAGTTCCATTAATATTTCTTGTTGAATCACCAAATGCCAATATAGAATCATCAAAATTTGTTTCAATAACAACAGCATCACTTCCTGTTTTCTTAGCACGTTTCTAAAAAAAACAAAAAATTTTATACCGTAATCTAAATTTTAATGTCAAACCTTTGCAGGTCCATCTGTTGTTTTTTTTGTTCTTTTCTTTGGTGCTGGTTTATCGCCTTTTGGTTTCTTTGCTGCAGCTTTTTTTGGTGTTTTCTTTTCAGTTCTATCATCCTAAAATAAATAAAATTTATTTAACTATTTTAATTTAAACAAAAAACAAACTCACCTTGAATGGCTTACATTTCAAAAAACTATATTCAACAGCATCATTAAATCCACCTTCTGCAGCAGCATCATAAAATTCTCGAGACATTTTTTCTTGTGCTCCTTTTAATTCAGGCAAAAGTCTCAACAATGAATGAGTCTTTTTATCTTTAATATTTGCTTGCAAATAAAAAAGTAGCTTATTTGCAGATTGAATAGCTCTGAGAGATAGAAGAATATCAGCTTTACATTTTGACATAGTTTCTTTTTTTCGAATACATGCACCAAATGAGCTCTGCTTTGAAAAAATAAATGAAATGAAACGTTTTCCTTCTTTGATTAATGTATATAAAACATTATGTACACGAAATTTAGGATTATCAATAGCTAATACAAGTACATAAAAGGTTTCAATATGTTTTCTCCATTCTTTAACCAAACGCATATCCACAGGAATCTTTCCATTCTTTTTAAATAATTTAAAAAGATTATCATTGAATTGTTTAAACAAAAATCTATGCCATTGTGGAATCCTAAAATATATAAATCAAATGAAAAAAAAACTCATATTCTTACTTTTCAAAACATGGAAAAACACTTCCTTTGTAAGCTGCAACATAATCGACAGGATCAATATAAGATCCAACTTCAATATTTGCTCTACTAAGGACTTCATTTGGATAAAGCTCTAGAAGTTGATGCCAGATTAACCAAGTGATTCCAATTAACTTTTCATTATCAGGACGGAAATAAATATATTCTCTGTAAAAAATAAAAGTTTAAAAAAATCTACTGTAAAAAAAAGAACATACGTTGCAATAAGAATAGCATGTTTTTCATCAAGATTTTCATCATCTTCTTTCCATTTTTTACTCAAATATTGCAATGCAAGAATAGCTTAAATAAACAACGTTACTCTTAATTTGTTAAAGATAAAATTTACCGCATCTTCTTGTATGAAATTCTTCCATTGAATCAAAAGTTTTAAACAATGTCAACATTGCAGCAGCAGATTCTAATGTTGAAACATGATTTGCAACATTAAGAAAAAATTCAATAACATTTCCTTCTTCTGTACGATTATTCATAGGTTCACTAGATCTAACAACATCAGAAATTCTTCCATGTATAAATGATCCAATTGAAACATCCAAACCATCTATGACAGAAGTATCAAGATTATTACGAGTCATATCACCACCTTGTGGATGAGTGGATGAATCAAAGACATTAATTTCACGATTTAAAACTGAAAGAACTGCTGCACGACGTGTTTGAAGAGTTCCTGTACGATCAGTATCTTGATGATCACATTCAATAGCAATTTCACGACTGAAAAGTTTAATAAAATTTACAGTAATTACTTTAAAAAATCAAACCTTTGAAAAATTCTTGAAAAAATCATAACACAAAATTTGAGTAAATGTGAAAAGCCTTCCATTGTATCATTCGATATAGTATAGACTTGAGTAGAATTATTTTGAAAAGCATGAACAGTTTTTGAAAGGATATCAAAAAGCGGACGAATTGCTGCAGCAACATTATTCCATCGACTTTCTTTTGAACCAAAATCCATTGTTGCATATGGAAGTGGAGCCCCAGACTGAAAAAATTACAAAAAAATTACCGTAATATTGCGACAAAAACCTACTCCTAAACCAAATCCAACAGGAACTTGTTTTCCTTTAACTGGTAATGTATGCTTTAAAATAACATGAAAAGTTTCAACCAAAAATAATATAAGTCGAAGTTTTTGATCTTTTAACTAAAACAAGAAATATGGTGTTCAAGTTTCAAAAATGTTAAAATATACCTGTAACAATCTTGTAACAGTTTCCAATCTCAATGGAATACAGTACCATTGTAATTGATCTGAAGAAATTGTTTTTGGACCATCAATTTTTCGCAAGCTGAATGTTTTAAATTTTTCTCCCAATCCTGATGCATTATTACTGTCATCATTTCCATTTCCATGAAGGACAGATGCATCACGACTATCTTCATCCATACTTTCATCAGCTGGTTCAGGAGTCTTCTTTTTAGATTTTGGTTTCTTTGCATCTTTTGATTTAACAATTAACTCATCTTTATTTACATGGCTAATCCGTGGTAAAGCATAAGTTCCAAGTTCTGAAAAAAGTATTTGAAACTGAAAACTAAAAAAAAGGTTTTACTTGAGATACTTCCTTTCATATTAGTTTGACAAAGAGCCATTAAATTAAGCTTTTTATCCAACCATAATTGAACTTTTTCATTATTACATCGGCATTCAGCAAACATATTCATCACAGTTCGAATATATTCAATTGCAACATATAAAACATTACAACGACGAAGATGTTCAGTTTCTGTTAAATCAGTAGAATTTGAAATTTGACTCAAATTAATATTTGCTTCTGCAAAAAATTGATTAAAAGCTTAAAACAAAATTAGTTAAACATACCCAAAATAAACATAAAAGATGACCAATATTCTGTTTTTAATGGATCACTATTATCCAAAAATGATTCACGATATGTTGCAAAGTCTTTAACCAATTGTAAAAGTGGAAGTAACCCGCAAATAGTTCCAGTTAATTCTTTATCTTTCAAAACCAAATCAGCTAAATTAATCCAACAAGTTGATGATGCATCAATAAAATCTTCTTTATCATAAATTCCAAGATTTGTAGTAGGTGGTGGAGGCTTTTGTTTATAAATTTTCGTTCTAACATATTTTGTTAAACCATCACTAAACTTATACTAAAAAATATCGTAATTAAATCAATCAAGAATTAACAAAAAAAACCGATTACCAAAGCTTCACATTCTCCAAGATCTTTCATAGGTTTTAAAAGATCACTCATTTGAATATAAAATTCTGCTCGAACTTTTCCCCTCATTTCTTTTGTAACATTATTAAGCTTTATTAAAATATCAAAAATTTCTTGATCATTGTTATCACCATCTTTTTTTTGGAGTAAAATTTTAACATATTGAATCAATCCAATAACACCATAGATAATTTCACGTGAAATATTTGATGTTAAATAATGATGTAAGCGTTTGATAAATTTATCACCATTTGTTTTTTGACGAATTTGAGCTTGTGTTGGTCGAGTTGAAGGAGGATGAAAATTGACAGAAGCCAAAACATAAAAAAGTTTTCGAATATTTTCTGTAGAAAGAAAAGAAAGATATTCAATAAAACCCTATAAAATATGAGTACAGTAATACAATGTAAAAACCAATGCTTACATTTAAGTCGTCAACAAAATTTCGTAAGATTTCAATTCTTTCGACAGCAATTTCTTGTAGAACTGATAATGCAGCTGTTGTCTCAGAATCAATTTCACCCAAATGCTTTGAAAGATACGTTAAAACTGTTTTACGATCAGAAGTTAAATTATAAAATAAATGCTTATACACAATTGTCCCAAATTCATTAATTGTTGAATTTGGAGATTGAACAAGTTCACCAGCAAATCTAAGAACAGAACTAAAATATGCATGTTCTTCAGTGAACTAAAAAATAAAAGGAATAAAAAAATGTTTAAACAAAATTTAAATGCATACTGAATGAAAACCCATAGCTTGAATGAAAACTTCTTTAAGATTGAGAACATTTTCATAAGAAAGAGAAATTTGTTTTCGTAATTCTTTTAAAACCAAGGCACTATTGTTACTTGCTTCATTAATACAAAATAAAAGCATTACATCAATCAAATCAAACTCCTAAAAAAGTTGATTTAGGGTTATAAAAGAGACAAAAAAAAACAAAACTACTCTTATTTTTTCATCTTCAGCATCACCATTTTCAGATAGTGTAAAATCGGGATCATTAGGATTTTCAATATCCTCTTCTTCTTCTTCATCATCCATTGAAACATCACTTTCATCATCACCAGAATCAATGCCAACATTAATACGAACTGGCTTTTCATTTTTCTTAAAACCTTTTGCAGCAACACGATGAATTTTTGCCATTTCATAAAAAACAGCCAATTCTTTTTCTGTTTTATTTAAATTGAATCGCATATATTCTGTAATCCGAAAGAAAACTTGTGAAATGCATTCATCGACTTTAGTTTCTCTAAAAATGGACATATTAAAATCATATTTGACAAGAAAAAAGAAACGACATACTCAGTTAATTCTTCGTCCCTTTTAAGTTTTTCAATATCCAAATATTTACTTAAATGAAAGAAAAAATTGGAAAGATAATCTCCTTTTGATTTATTCATAAGTTTAAGAAGTGTTTCAACAACCAACGGAAGATTTTCAATATGAAAGTTCATAAAATTCTCCGATAATATATCATAAATTTCATCCTTTGCTTTACAACTATCAATTTCAAAGCATTTAATGGCACTTAAACATGCAGCTTGAAGAGATTTATGTTCAGGCAAACTTCCATTTAAAATAAAATCCTTTAGTTTTTTTGCAGCAACTAAAATATGCTTTAAAGTACTGTAAAAAGAGAAGTAAAAAATATACAAAAATGAACCGATGGATCAGCAAATAATTCTGGAAGAATTTCAATCAATTCATCACGTAAAACAGAATTCCAAGTTTCAATTTTTCTTTTAGCAAAGATCGAAGCAAAGAGATAATTGGCATCAAAAACTTGAGTAATGAAACGAAGTTGTAGAAGAATGTCTTGGCCAAATTTTATATCTTCTTCACCACTTGATCTTTTTGTTGCAACACTATTAAGTTCATCAATAAGCAAATCAAAAACAGGTTTTTGAAAATATTGGCAAAGGATTAATGCTCGGAACATTGTATCTTGGATACCATTAATACTAAAAAAGAAAAGTTTAAAACAAAGACAAAAAACTAGTATGTCGATTCCCAGAGGAAAAAGAGAATTTCCACATCTCCAGGAAAATCAAAACCTTAATAAAACCACTTACTTCTGTGATTGTTTAGTAAAAAGCGACCAAGATTCTGGATTATTTTTTAATTCATCTTTTAATTCATCCATAATCTTTTTAGAAAGAACATCCGGCCATTTCCTTTCAATAAGTTTGATCAATTTTGCATGTGTCATATCACCTACAAAAAAAGGATAAGTAAAAAATATATCTCAAAAAAGAAAACCCCTACCTAAGTAAAAGTAAGTTCCATTATCGTTTGTTTTAACTTCAACACCAAGTTCTTTTAATCTTTGAAAAATGTTACTTTCAAAACCTTCAGCGTCTTCACCTCCTGTGTCTATACGTGGTCCTTGAGTTTGTGCTTGTGTTCGAATATTGGTTGAAGCAGTTGCAACAACACGAGGATTTACTTCATTTCTTTCTGCTTCAGCATCTTCATCTTCAACAAGACGATCTAAAAATTATTCATAAAAAAACTTAAAAAGAAAAATATATCTTACCAAAAGTAACAGAAGCCTGTAGATTACTTTGCAGCCTATTATTAGCTTGGTTTAATTGACTTGTTGGAGGTTGTGTGACGTCCATATCTTCTTCATCAGGTGTATCATTTTCATCATCATCAAATGAAAAGGCATTTGTTGGTCGATTTGAAGATTTTGGAGCTCTTGTTCCACCACTTGGTTGAATGGAGCTCAATGCAGGACGCCTGGTAGCTGGAGCTTTAATTTCACCAGCTTTAAGTCTTGAACGAAATGAGGTATTTGCTGAAGATTCAGAAGAATCTGTAGGACGCTTACGATACATATTTATCTGTAATGAATTATTTAATAATTTACTTAAAATGTAAAGAAAGCAAGAAAAAAAGAGGTGAAAGTTCTCAAAGAAAAATATTTCGAAAACTTCGTAAAATTTTTGAAAATATTTTGAATGCATTTTTTCGCGGAAAATCAAACATGTGTTATTTGTGTCATAAAATGCCAAACTTTATTTTTTATTTAAAATTTTTGTCCAAAATTTTTAAAACAGAGCTAATCCCGGCCTTGCATAAAAAAAAGACAAATGTTTAAAAAAGGGACTAAATTGTCCCTCTTTTATGTCTCTATTGTTCATTTCTTGTCCCTAAGTTGCGCGCAACTTGCGCCTTTTTCAACGGACTTGGAATAAAAAAATGCTTTTTTTGCTTTTGTGAATAAATTTATTAAAGTTAAAGTTTTTTTTATTAAAAAAATTTACTGTCAAAACTTTTATAAAAATATTTACGTAATTGAAAGCAACAACAAAAAAAGTGCGTGAGTTTCTTTCTTTTTTATTATTCTGTGACATTTTTGTTGCAAAAAAGAAAATGAGGGAAAAAACGTTGCAAGAAAAAAAAGTACAGCAAAAAAATTCTTTCCCGCACAAAAATGGTCTACGTTTTTTTTGAAGTTTCACAATGTGTTTTTATTTTGAGTTCTTCAAAAGATACTGATCCAGTCAATCTTCTTGTTTGAAAATATTTGACAAATTTTGAAAATAGAAATAGTAATTTTAAAAATTAAAAGAAATAAAATTATTGTTAAAGTGGCCAAAACGGTTTGTTATGAGATAGTTGAAATAAAGAATTTTAATTTTCCGACGTTTCGATGGAAAGAAGGGAACAACAAGGCAAAACTAAGAACAAAATGAAAATTTTACAGGCCTGGCAAAAATTTTGTCTCTTATTCATCCTTATACAGCGCTGCTTAATGGTGCAATATTTTCCCATTAGTTTATATTTATTTAACGAAAAACTAACTGCTGATGACGGTCGACTTGAACCAAGTAATCGCTGAGATGCTTTAAATTGCGCAGTTTCTGGTTTATTTCTTTGATCTCCATTTTGTTGTCTTGGAAATTCAAATGGATTCTGTAAAAAATTAAATGAATTACAATTTTTTTGTTTTTTGTATTACTCGAGATTTTGAACTATCAGTAGAGCATTGTTTAGAAGCTTTGATTGATCCAAATTTTTCTCTTTTTAATCCTTCAATATTTTCATTTTCACCGAATAAATCCGATGCAACCGAATTTTCATAAGCTGTAATATGAAGAGAAAGGGTGCTTTTATTGGTGGTTTTTAAAGTATTTTCATTTTTCCAAAGGTTTTTTAAATCATCATTAACAGTTGTAAAATTTGAGGTTTTAGAAGATTTATTTTATAATTGTAATTTTTCCTTTTTTTCATAATTATCAGATGCTATAAAATCTGTTGCTGCAGTCCCACGTAAAAAGTTTAAATCTTAATTTTATTGTTAAAACCTTTTTTGATCCACAAAATAAACATGTAAATTTTTTGATTTAGCAACTAATACTATCGTAACCTTTTTTACATATTTACAAAAAATTTCTACATAAAACTAATATTGCTGATTTTTTTAACTGCAGCAGCAGTATTTTAAACCATAATATTCATCATTATTGGTTTGCTATTAGATTGAACAGGAATTAATGTTATACATTTTTGGCTTTGATTTAAATTCAAATTGTGATATTGATTTTCAGAGATGGTAAAACTTTGTTCAATAAATGAATATCTATCATTCTTTATTGACATCTAAAATAAATATTTCTGGGTTATTAAATTTTAAAAAACGGATTTTCCAAATGCAAAAAGGAAGAGAGAAAAAATAAGTGTTTTAATGGAAAATAAAAGTCGTAGAAAAATCGTCTAGAATTTGCTTTTTCCCTAACACACTGCTCCAAAAAAACAAAAACCCACTGTCCAAAAAGAAAAGCCAGAAATAAGAAATGATGCAATTTTTGGTTACACTCGTACAAAAGAAATTGCCAAAACGTAAATTTCGTTCACAGACATGGGGAAAGCATAAAATGTATATTTAAAAAACAAATTAATAAAAGACTATCTCAAACAATTGTTCAATGGAAAAATGAAAATAGTAATAGTGAAATTGGTTCTTTGATTCACTCTATTGCAAAATCAAAAACAGGCAATTCGACTAAAGTTGTTATTTCACCTGAAATATTAAATGATATTTATGCGGGATGGCAATACTATGGAGACTTCTGGTCCACATTCTCTTGAAATTGGAGGTTTTACATATATTGGCATTGGGAAATCAACTTCGTCTCCTGCAAATTCTGAATGTTACTTCAAAGATTTCAATATTACTAAAATTGGAGTAATTAAATATTTCATTCAAAAAGATGATGGAAAAATCGTTGCATATATCCGACCTCTACCAACAAGATCTATCAATGATAACTTTGAAAAAGTTGAGACACCAAAAGATTCAAAATCTTTTCAATATTATCGGATTTTATTACCAACTTATTCCCAAAAACCAGTAGTTACTCATACTGAATATATTATTCGCAAAGGCTTTCTTATTGATCTTGTCGATACTACCTTTATTGTACCAATTATTCACGTATTTGATTTTCGCCATCGTGATCTTTACAATTTTTGAATTTCGCGCGCTTTTCACATAAGTAAAGGGTGTTTATGGAGCAAAATCAAATTTTTTTTGTCCGAAGATTTTTACTATTTTTACAAATTTTAAACAGTAATTTAATAATAAAAATAATTCTTTTTTATTATTTTCTTTTTTATTTATTTATCATATGGATGAGCTCTATCTTTTAAGATCAAAATCAGCGCGATCTGAGAACTTTGAAAAATCTAAGCACATCGCTATTTAAATAATAGCTATTTTTGACCAAGTGTTTGTGATTTTGCAAGGCCGGGAAAGCGATTAAGCTACTGTAGATTATATAACCGAATAATTGTTTTATCTTTGATTTTCTGTTAAAAATATGAACCGTAGAAACAGCTCTTGTTTGCAAAACATTTGACCGGTCATACTTTTCCCTTTTAATTCGGACTTTAACAACAACTGTTTTTTAAACTTCTTTTTTTATTTGCTCCGTTTTTTTATTATCAAACTTTTTCTTTATTTTACAACTTTTTATCGATCTTGTTTTTCTTTTACAGAAAACGTACATGTCCTTCTCAAAATTTTATAGAACAACATCGATTGCCATAAAACCTCTGTCAAATATATTATTCTTTGGTCGTGGAAATATAAACAAACAATGTCAGTTTATTCAATTTTCAATGGCAAAAAGAAATGTTAGTACAACAGCTGGCGGAACTGATGATCAAAAAAATCTTAAAGCTGCTTTTAGTGAAAGGGTCAAAGATAATATAATGACAATTCCAAATGGTCTATGCATTTTAAGGTTTGATTATTACTTTCTTTTTTTATATCTTTAAGTTGTGATTTTTTAAGAATAAGTTTAACACCAGTAATTGGATATTTGGTTGTTCAAAATCAATTTATGGCTGCTTGTGGACTTTTTGCTTTTGCTGGAATGACAGATTTGGTAATGCTTTTTTAATCTGTTCAGTTAATGCTTATTATTTAGCTTGATGGTTTTATTGCAAGAAGATTTGAATCTCAGCGATCATTACTTGGTACAATGTTGGATCCAGTTGCAGATAAGCTGCTAGTCAGTACATTGTTTATTACTTTAACATGTGTTAATTTGATACCACGTTTGTTTCCTTTTTTTATAATTTAACAACATTTAATTTCCACCCTTTAGTTGCTCTTACATCAATTGTTTTATTACGAGATATTTTACTTGTTGGTGGTGGATTTTATCGCCGATATCAAATCCTTGAACCACCATTTACTATCAAAAGATTTTTTGATCCTTCTGTTTCAAGTGTTCGAGTTGTTCCTACTCTTACAAGCAAAGTAATTTTTAGATTTTTTGTATTACCATAATTATATACTGTAATTTTTAGATCAATACAGCTCTTCAATTATCTTTGGTAACATTTAGTCTTGCTTCACCTGTTTTTGGTTTTATTGGACATCCAGCTTTAACTACTTTAGGGTTTGTTTTTTATATAATGTTAATTTGTAGAAAGTTAAAATTTAGAATTGTAACTGCTGGTACAACAATTGTTTCCGGTCTTCAATACATTGGTGGAAATGCTATGATCAAAGTTCCAAAAGCCGAGTCCAAAAATTCAAAGAATTCTGATTCAAAGAAAGAATAATTTATTTTGAGCTCGTCAAAAATACTGCCTAGATAAATTTTTTTGTACAAAAATTTTTATTTGTATATTTTATAAAGTTTAGTAATATTAATATTCAGAAATAAATTTAAAAAAACTGTAGAATTTTTAACTTTGAAAAACTTAGTTATAGATTTCAACGATAAACATTTTGGCAGGAAGAAATATTTCTACCCCAAAAAATGTTTAAGTTTAAAATACATAGATTATGGTAGTTAAACTATTTTGTTTATTTTTTTATGAAAAGTTGATTTGCTTCTTTTTTTATACCATAATTTGGATGACAATGGGAATATGCTATTTGAGGAAATACAGCAACATTTGTACTACAGTAATCCAAAAGAAAGGTGAATCATAAATATTGACAGCAAAATGAGATTGTTTTGTGAATGAAAAAAAATGATAGGAGGCATAAACTGAAGTACCGCTTGTCCTGAAGATTCTGTCAACTACAACATTTAATTAATCAAATCATTTATCAACTTCTAATCTCTGATAATAAAAAAAGTACAATTTCTTTATTAAATTCTCAACGCGATATTTTTTCCTATTCTTTTTTTTGAAACTTCAAAAACCAAAAGTGATAGACATTAGAGGAATATTTATTGCAAAACTTTACATCATTAGATGCTTTTTCTGTTATATATTTATAGCTATATATTTTCGATTAAAACACTATAAAATTTTAGGTATCAAACATGGATTCTACGGGAGGAAATTCGGGTCGTGGAAGAGGACGTGGACGTGGTGGTGGCAGAGGAGGTCGTGGTACAAGAGGCTTTTCCCGTGGAGGTCGGGGTCGAGGAAATTTTAATAATCAAGATCAAGGTCATCGAGTTGGCGATAGAATTGTTTTAAGTTCTGTGGATGCAGGATTTGCACCTCCAGAACCACCAGCAAAAAATAGTTATCGTTCAAAACTTATTCAAACCGGTATGTTTTTTGCTTTTAAAAGGATATATTTATTTTTTTCTTTTTTTATGTAGGCACAGAAGAAATCTTGGGAACAATTATTGAACCAGAAAACGATCTTCCATTATCAAATAAAAATAACCTTCTGTTAAAACAAAAAGATGTGAAAGAAACGATTGCTGAACCATCAATTATAGTCTCTGATGATGATATTGATATGAATGAACTTCCTGAAACGACACCTGATGGATTAATTACTCAATTACGTGAACGTCCAATTGTTAAAGCATCTGATAAAAAGCCAGAATTTAATGGATATAAAGATATTTGGGAACGGGGACAATATAATCGTGTTACCCGAGTTATTGGAGATTTTCCAAAAGCTAAAGATCGATGCTTTGTTGTACGTCCAATTCCTCGTGCACAACCAGTACATTATTTAAACAAATTTGCTCGTCAAAAATTACCTCTTGCTGAACCACATTTTAAAAAGATTAAACCTCAACCGTAAGTTTTTACACTTTCTTTTGAAATTTTCAATTACAAAGCTTACTGTAGACCAATGACTTTTACATCACAAGCAGTTTATCAACAATTTCGTGGAACTGAAGCCTGTTCAAAAGTTGCTGGACATGTATTATCTAATATCTTTGAAAATCCTCAATCTTGTAATAAATTATTTTCAATTCAAATTCCAAACTCTATTAAAACTTTATCAAATGCTAATGATGGAAACTCGGATGACATAAAAATTGCTGAACAAAATGTTTTGAAAAATGTAAGGTTACTGTAATATTGCTTAAATGTTATTTAACTTTATTTTTTTAGGATGCTGAAAGTGAATTAACAACAACAACAAAATCTCAGCTATTAAAAATGAAAAAGCCAAGATATCATATTTTAACACAATTCTCTGAGGATGAACCATTTGGAAAATTACAACTTCTTAAAAGTGGCCGTGTTGTTTTACGGGTTGGTAATAGAGTTTTTGATGTTTGTACTTCAACACAAAATCATGATACTCATGTTGGTGCTATTTTTGAACATGAAACAATAGAAGAAAAATCTCGAGCTTCAACAAATACAAACGAAAATCGTGCAGCTGCATCAAATAATCATCAGGATAATCTTTTTCTTCTTGGAAAAATTGAAAATTTTTTTACTGCATATTATGATTACCAAAAAATTTTAAATGAATTAGATTGTGCAAAATCTGGGTAAAATTTTTTGTTTTTTAGAGTATTTCTTTTTGTTGTTTGTTTTGTTGAGTTTACAAAATTTTGAAATAAATAATACAGTACACATTTAAAAGATTTTTCAAATAGATTTATTCAAACTCAACAACAAATAACATAATAATTGAATCACTTTAAATTAAGTTCTTCCATGAGATGTTTGGCTCCAATATGCGGAGATTTCTTCAAAGTTTTGAGATTTGCAGCTTTGGTAACAGCAATCTTCGCCTTTTCACTGCCACTTTTTACCATATTTCGCAATACAAAACATCCATTGTTAATAGCAATAAAAGATCCCAAATGATCAGATGGAAGTTCAGCGAGATAATCAGAAAGTTTGATGTTTCCTTGCAAGTGATCACGTTTCAATAAATTCATAAAACTAAAACGAGCACAGCCTCCTTCGATGATATGAGGATCAGTTTCAAGATTGAATGGAATAAATTCTTTCCCAACAACTTCTGCAATAGCTTTAAAACATGCAATCTTATCTTCATCATCAATAACACGTTTAAAAGGTTCTTTTTCAACTTCAGGTTCAAGAATGTTAAGTACCAAAGTGCTTGTGATTTTATTGAAAAGAAGTTCTTCCATATTTGCTGCAATGTATGTAAGTAAAGGCTTTTTCAAAGCATCAAAAATTTCTCGATATCGTTCAGATGCAGGTTTTTTGGTATGTTCATTACCGTCGCCCTAAAAATTAAAGCATAAACATAATCGTTTGATAATCAACAAAAATACCTGTTTAAGAAGTTCTACTGTAGAATTATGGAAAAAGCGGTAATCACGTGGATGAACAATGTAATGTAAAACCCATTGACCAAATTTTTCAACTACAACATCACCAATATAATTTCCAATTTCCTAAAAAAGACAATATTTAAAATTAACGAAAAAGTAATACAAAAACATACTTTTGTAATATATTTATTAACTAATGTAGTATCATCAACAGTATCAAAAATGGATAAAATAACCCGATGAGCAAATTCATCTTTAACAGTATTAACAACAAGATCTTTAAAGGATTTAACAATAACTTTGCGTTCTTTTACGTTTCCATACCAAACACAATATTGCGCAGCACGAGATCCATCACGAGTATGACAAAATTGGGGTACACGATCTTTTAAAAGATCAATCATTTCACCACGTTGTTCTTTATTGGCAATGGTAAAGAAATCAGAAAGTAATCGATGTGTTAATGAATGATTAATATGTTCTCTAAAAAAACAATAATACATGTAAAAGTTGAAAAAAGTAAAACATGAACTTACTTTCCAACAGCCGTTTCTAAATTTTCATACAAATTTGTTGCAACTTCATTTTGTCGTTGTTTATCAAGAGCTTTAATAGTTTGAATTGTAGGTACTGCTGCTCCAGTTTTCTTAAGAAAAGCAAATTCTTTTCCATAAAATTCACAAACAATTTCATTTCTTTTAGTACAACTTGCATAATCAGAATATGCAGTTTCAAGAACACTTGCAGACCATGAAGTACGATAAATTGAAGGATAATGACCTTCAAAAGCATTAAATACTCTAACACGTTGTTCTGCAGTACCATATTTAAGCATACGAAGAACAAAATATCTTGCATATTTTGATTTTGACATTTTAATAATTTCAGGTTGAAGTTCATTAAAAAGCATATCTCGAATATTATCTCTTTTTAAAGCTAACAAGCATTCAAAGATCCGAGAAGTGTCATGTGCAAAAATAAGTTTTACAGCATTGCCTTTAATCAAAGAACATAACTTTTCAATGCATTCTTCTTTAACATTTTCAGGAGTTTTGGAACTAAAAACGAAGCATAAGTATAATCAAAAAAAGATTTATATCAGACAAACCTTCGAAGCTTTTCCCAATGAACTTTTAATTCAGAAGCAAGTTCAAAGTTAGGATTTGATTTTGCTTTGAGTTCTCGAAGAAAAGCTTTGCGTTCTTTAGGATTCATCGCTAACAACTTTTCTTTGACAGATTTTTTTACAACCAATTTCTTTTTACCAGCTGCTTTAGGAAACTTTTGAATAGGCTTTTTCTTAGTAAGCTGAGGTTCATCTGATTCTTGGCGAGGGATACGATTTTCTTTATCCGAAGTTTGTGGTTTTGTTTTAGCTGGTGGACGAGTTTCAGGTTCAGCGTCTGCTACACGCTTACGCTTTTTTAAAATACCCTTCGATGGAGTAACATCGAAGTTTTGAGATACATTTACATCTTCTTCAATAATTTTTGAATGGGTTAATTTCTTAGCAAACGAAACACGTTTTTTGCTGTCATCAACTTCTTTTGGAGCCTTTTTAACTACGGTCTTTTTAACAACACGTTTGGGTTTACCTGCTTTAACACGTTTGACTACCATCCTTAAAAATTAAATATTAACAATACATACAAGTAAAATTTAAATAGTAAAGTATTTGTCTGAGTAGGGAAAACTCCACTGCATATCAAAAAAATTAAAGTTATAAAATTTTTAACAAATTTATTCACGAATTATCGTTGAAAAGAATAAAACATTTTAACAAAAAGTTAACAACGAG
Organism: Panagrolaimus sp. PS1159; assembly: GCA_963922195.1. NCBI lineage: Eukaryota > Metazoa > Nematoda > Chromadorea > Rhabditida > Panagrolaimidae > Panagrolaimus > Panagrolaimus sp. PS1159. Next base: position 5,312,224 of record CAWUHW010000001.1, on the reverse strand, counting down.
TCCAGCAAAATAAATGGGATTTAGTCGAGCTTTTTGAATCCAATATCAGCAGAGTATTCTCGGAAACAACGACGGCACATATTGAGGCCATATTTACGAATAAGACCATGATGATTAGAGCATACACGGCATGAACGAGAGCCAGGACCAAATTTGCGAGGATGAGAGAACCATTGATTTTCGAATCCCATGATTGAAAGAATAGAGTAGACTCAAAGTACTGAAAAAGAAGAAATGGATATAAATGAGAAGAACGTATATAGAAATATTACGAAGCGTGTAGAAAAATGGAAAAGAATCAAGGAAAAACAATAATGTAAAAGTAAAAAAATATAAAAACACTGGAAAAAGTGGTATAAAAGTGTAACAGGCGATATCCACAAGTTATAGCTATCGTAACATTTAAATCCTAAACAATGCAAAAGCTAAAAAAGGGATAAAAAGGATAAAAAGTACACTAAAAATAGAAAAATTTCTTTCACAAACTTTTTTTTTGTTGCAGAAAAAACTTAAGATGGACATTACAGTAATTTTCGTGTTGAGAACGCGGCGTGTTCAAATTCGAATTTTTTGCTTTGAAAAAAACTTCAAAAAAAGTATCAACGTTGAACTTTTTTTGCTACACAAGTGATATAAAAAAGAAATAATGTTCCGATTTATTTATCAACGTGCAAATCCACAATTACGGGCTTTTGCTACATTTGGAAGACAAAATTTTACACAGGTAAGTGATGAAAAAACGTACTACAAAAATGACCGTTTCCATTACAGAAGAATACTCGTCGAAATTTTGCTTATTTTACTGGTGGTTCAACAACTTTAGCATTGAGTTTATTTGGTTCTTCAAGTAATAAAGAAAAGAATGTTAAAGCTGGTACTGAAAATTCTCCAGAAATGGTTATGAGAGAAGCTGATGCTTTCTATGAAAATTATATGATTGATAATTGTTGGGGAGTTTTGCGAAGGTTTGCCTCAATTTTTATAATCCTTTCTTTGAAACACCATATTTTAGATTTGAAAGAACTTCAAATCCTGAATTATTATGGCGTATTGCTCGTGTTTTAGCTGAAAAAGCTAAAATTACATTGAATAAAGAAGAAAAGAGAACGCTGTTCCTTGAAGCACTTGAATATGCTGAAAAAGCTTTAAAGAATGAAGAAGCTCCTGGCTGCTTTGGTGCACATAAATGGTATGCAATAATCATTAATTATGTTGGGGAAATTGAAGGAACAAAATCTCAAATTAAAAAATCATATGATATGAAGGTCCATCTTGAAAGAGCACTTGAAATTAATCCAAGAGATGCAACAACATGGCATATTTTGGGTGTTTGGCACTTTACTTTTGCTGATATGCCTTCGTATACACGTTTAGCAGCTAAAACAATCTTTGGTACTCCACCATCTTCAACGTATGAAGAAGCATTAAGACATTTTGAACATGCTGAAACTCTTCAACCTGGTTTTTATAAAGCTAATAGCTTTTATCTTGGTGAAACTTATGATCGTATGGGAAAGAAAGATAAAGCATTAGAGTTGTAAGTTTCATAGATTTTATTTATGCTTTATAAACGATATTTTTAGTTACAAAAAATCATTTTATGCACCAATAATTTCTATCGATGACAAAGAATCTCATGAAAAGGTATAATACATTTTAATACTACTGTAAGCTAACTTACATGTTCTCAATCTTAGGCACTTGGACGTCTCAAGAAATATGGTTTTGATGAAAAGAAACTTATCGAAGGACAACATTAAACATCCATATTTTAAATATTTATGTAGGGTGTAAATTTCGTGTATTTTATTCATGAGAAAAATTTTTTTATTTTATCTTATTTATTTGACATTTTTTGCTGCAAAATTATGCATCATCTTTGCATTGATAGGATTTTATATAAATATTTATTTTCATTCTTTTTTTAAATTTTTTAACAAAATACGTTTCATTTGATTACTGTAGCTTTTTTTAAAAGCATCATGAAAAGATTACTGGTAAATTTAATGAAGCAATGTTGGGGGATTAATTCTTTAAAATATTCAAGGAATTTTGTATGTTTTTTCTTTCATTAATAATTATTTAAATGGTATTTTTATAGATAAATTTTAGTGTATTAACTCAAAAACCTTTCTTATTTACAAATGTTTTACCAGTAATATTTGCAATTTCAATAATAAAAAAATGTGATCGAGAAGATGATGAAGAATATGATATTGATCAGTTAATTGAAGATGCAGATACATTTCATGAAAATAGCCAAATTAAAGAAGCATGGGAAGTTTTAAAAGGGTATGTCCTTGAATTTTTTTGATTAAATGAAGTTTATTTTTCTAGATTACTGAAACAAATGAACCTGAATTATTATGGAGAATTGGACGAGTATTAGCAGAAAAAGCAAAGAAATCAAAAGATTAAGAAAAAAAGAAAAAACTCTACTTTGAAGCTTTAAATTTTATTAAAAAAGCTTTAAAGAATGAAGAAGCTCCTGGCTGTTTTGGTGCACATAAATGGTATGCAATAATTATTAATTATGTTGGAGAATTAGAAGGCACAAAATCACATATTGAAAAGTCATATAAAGTTAAAAATCATCTTGAAAAGGCACTTAAAATTAAACCAGATGATGCCATTTCAAGGATGATACTTGGATTTTGGCATTTTACATTTGCAAATTTACCTTCATATCATACATGAATTGGGGGTAAGTATACTTGGGGGTACGACCGACCTCGAAGAGGTCGGTTTTTAAAATTGTGTATGGTAAAAAAAGAAAAAAATTGTCAATTTTCTCCACGAAAAAATTTTTTTTAACTAATTTTATTAAATTTTTCATATTAAAAACTGCTGTCATATAAATAATACTTAAAAAACATTGCATTACTTTTTATTGAAAATAATGTATCATGGACAAAAAATTTCATTAAACAAATTTGGATAAATTAAAAGGATTAGGAATAAAAATGCCGAATCGTCGTTCCCACCGTTTTTGGGTTTCGATATCTTTCACAAAGTTTTCAACAGGGTCATCAGAGTGAATGATATCTTTCTTTTTTCGTCCGATTCCTCTTGCTTGCTGAGCATTAGATTGTAAATGACCAGTGCTGGTCCACTCTGAATAAAAGAAATTAAAATAAGTAATAGTAAATGTTATAAAATAATACCCTCAACAAATTTATAACAAACAAATTGAGTAATTGGAGGACCATGACGACGAATTTTTAAAATGTTATCAATTGTTTCGATGTTGAGGCGACTACGGCAGGAATCAAGGGATTGAGGAGGTTGTGTGAATGCAACATTTGTTAAACCAATCGGAAATTATTACACGTTGGATCTACAGTATCCTTTTCCATATTATGAATTTTCATGGCAGCTTCAACTTTGTTTTCAAAATACGTGACAGCTTGTATGTGAAGCGATGAAGTTTCATGTTGTTTTATTCTAAAGGCTATATCAACTGCTGTTGGAACACCGGTTATTCTTACAAATGCATTTAAAAATAAAGATTGTTTGCTTGGAATATGTTCTTTGTGAGTGCTAACTCTATCAATTTTGCCGGTGTTGCTGTTTACAACTTCTAACCATGGATGATAATATTTAATGATGATGTTGTTAGAAGCAAATTTAACACGTTTGAAAATTCGTTCAATACTTTCAGGAATTGCATCTAAGGTATCAGAATATTTATTTGTTGCTTTGATTATTAAAGCAAGAAATAACAATAATTTTAAACAATGAACCAAATTGGTGGAACAGCCACGATTGGGTTTGTCACAGATTTTATATTTGATGATGACAATATGACCCAAAAATTAATTTTAAAATTAAAAGATTTTATTGTTCAACAAAATGCGAATCAAACTGAAGGCCATAATCAAAATAATTCAACTGAGCCTAAAATTCCAAATATCTCGCCAAATAGCATAAAAACAAAATAAAGGGAAGAGGTAAAAATAAAGCCACCCTAAAAAATAAAAAAACCAATTTATTTTCTTTTTAAATAAAAACCTAAAAGCAAAAAAATATATACTTCAAACAAAACTAAAAAATTGCAAATAAAAACACATACACAAAAAAGGGAACACGTTAAATATATACTATAAAACTTTAAAAATGGTAAAAATTCAACAGGGGGGACCCTTACAAATATAAGGACTTTTGAAATTGAAAAACTAGAAAAAATTTAACAGGGGGGACCCTTATGAATATATAGAATTAGGCGGCGCGAAGCGCCGCCGAAAAATTTTTTGCAAAAAAAGGTCATTACAGACCAAATTTTTCCCCAAAAAGGTCGTTACAGACCTATACCGATTTTGAAAAATACTTACCCCCCAATTCATGTATGCTTCATATCAATATTATTTGGCAAAAGCAATTTTTGGAACTCCTCCATCATCAACTTATGAAGAAGCTTTAAAACATTTTGAACAAGTTGAATCTGCAAAACCTGGATATTATAAAGCATGCAGCTATTTTTTGGGTGAAATTCATGGTAGATTAGGTGATAAAGAAAAGTCAATTGAATTGTAGGTTTGCTGTAATTTTTAAAGTATTTAAAAAAAACTTTTTAGTTATAAACAAGCTTTTTATGCCCCTATTCGATCTCGAGATGATGAAATTTTTCATAAAATGGTATGTTTTTTTTACCATAATCTTAGGGTACTGTAGCTTATTGGGGTACTGTAAATTAATTTTAGGTTATACAAAAGCTAAAAGAAAATGGATATAATGAAGATGATCTCTAACAAGTTTTTTTTTCGCGTTTAACAGAATTTGCTTTGCTTACTGATATGGTAAAAAATTACTGGTATTATGTATTTTTTGATTTAACTTATTTACTGTCATTTCAATGATTTTTACTAATAAAATTTACTTCCATTTTTTTGAACAAAATTTGTCGCTGGTTTTTATAATTTTTATCTTTATTGTAATTGTTTATATTGTTCTTTTATAATCTTAAATATGTTTATATTTCATACATTTTTCTCTCTTTTTAAATATTTTGATTATTCATCCTTTTTCCACTTGTTTCTGTGATTAGCAGACGATCGACTATTTTATTATTTTTCCTTCTCTTTTTTATAAATGTCTATGAGTATAAAAGTAACTCATAGATTTTTTCTTTTTACCATTCTTTTGATTTTTAACTCGATTGAGTTTTTTTGTATTTATTTTTGTGTTTAAATTTTATATTGCTATTTTTATATTTTTTGTGTTTTTTAATTTAATAAAAATTTGTTTATTTAATATAACTTTTTGTTATATTCACAACAAAAGCATCTTGAGGATGAATATGTAACATAAAATTATTCCATTTTGTTTTCGGCAGATCTTTAAAAAATACGAAAGAATTCGACATTTATTTTCTCAAAATTTTGTTGTTTTTCTCCCCATTTATATTCTATCGTTTAATTTGCGATTTTGAATAGTAATCAAATTTTTTTCATCATATTACTGTACTTATGATGAAAAAAATTTTAAAAACAATTTTATAGCTTGAAGCGAAGGGAAGAAGCCTTATTAAAATAAATATGCTATAAAAAAGTTTTGTTGCTCAATTTTTTTATTCAAAATGGTTTTTCTTCGATGGACAGCGCTCTTCATTTATCTCTGTTTTTTTTTTCATTTACAACCAAAGTCTGCCGTTCAAAAAAATCGATTTTGACAATTTATTTATTAAATGTCTAATTTATGCATTTGTGTTCTCTTATTAATTTCTATTTTAAACATACCATTTTGCTTATTGTTTAATGATAACCAAATTTCACAACAAATTTTTTTTCAAACGTATTTTTTTAGTCACACGACATACGAAGGAAAAAATAGTGCGGGAAAACACAATTTAAAAAACCCATTAAAGACACATAGTTGCTGTAGAAAAAAAAAGTGTTGTTGATTGATGCCCATTTTTTGGTTTTGTAATTCATTTAAATTTGAACAGAAAATTATTAAAAATGGGATATTTAAATTCGTTAGAAATTGAAAATTTTAAATCTTATAAAGGAAAACATTTTATTGGACCATTTAAAAAGTTTATTTCTATTATTGGACCAAATGGATCTGGTAAGATTTATATAATCTCAATTTTAACAAATAAAAGAAATTTTTAAGGCAAATCAAATCTCATGGATGCAATTTGTTTTGTATTGGGTGAAAAAGCACAAAACTTTCGTGTTCGTAAACTTGCGGTAAGGGGATTTTTGGTTAGAGATTGAAAGATAAGCTACTACTTTTAAGGATTTAATTCATGGTGCATCAATTGGAAAGCCAACTGGTACAAGATGTTATGTAAAAATGTCATTTGTTAATGATGATGAAACTCAAACAACTTTTACTCGGGCTGTAACAAGCAGTGGATCAGAATTTCGTGTTAATGGAAATACTGTTGCACCTGCAGAATATCATAGTGCTTTAGAAAAAATAAATATTTTTATAAAAGCTAAAAATTTCTTAGTTTATCAAGGTGCCGTTGAACAAATTGCAATGAAAAATCCAAAAGAAATTACACAAATGTTTGAAGAGCTTTCAAAGTAGGAGTTTTTTACAACTTTTAAAAAAGATATATTTTTTGTTTTAACATTTTTTTGAAATGGCATAAACCTGACAATCAAGATCTTTTTCTATTGTTCTTTTGCCTGATTTTCAGGTTCATACCATTCCAAAAAATGTTGACAGAAAAATCTATAAAATCAGTCGCTCAATTTAAATATTAATGTTTCTAAAATTTTTAGATCTGGTGAACTTGCAACAGAATATAATAAACTTAAAGCTGAAATGGAAAAACTCCAAAAAGATACATTATTTAATTTAAAAAAGACTCGTGGAGTTGTTGCTGAAAAGCTTGAAGTTAATTATGAAATGAAAGAAGCAAAAAGATATCAAACAATGAAAGAAAATTTTGATAAAAAACAAATTCAACTATATTTAATTCAGCTATTTTATGCTGAACAAGCAAGAGATAAAGCAAAAGCTGAATTACAACAAATTAATGAAGAAATAGGAAATTTACATCGTGCTAAAATTGATGATGAAGATGAAATTAGAAATTGTGAAAATGAATTGAAAAAAGCTGTAAAAGAACTTCGAAGATTGGAGACTGAAGTTCAAAAATTTGAAAGAGATTTGGCAAACTTTAAACCGGAATTAGTTGAAAGTAAACAAGAATTAATACATATTAAACGAAAAATTGAAACTGCAAAAAAGGTTCATTTAACAACAGCAAAAATGGCAAAAGAACAAGAACAAAATTTAAAGGAACTTGAAAAGCAGCAACTGTAAGCATTTATTCAAAAGAGGGGAAGGGAGTTCTATTTTTTTATGACAGAACCTGAAAATCAGGGATTCATTGGAGCATGTTGTTGCATCTATTGCAACTCCAATAAACAAGAGAAACACCGACAACAACGAATTACCTGATTTTCAGGTTCAGCCACAAAAATTGTTTTATGAGTTAAAGCCCCCCCCCCCCCCCCTTTAAGCCTGATCCTAAACCCCCTAAAACAAGCTGTTTCAGAAGCCTTAAAGAAGATCGAAAAAAATGTGAAGAAAAATTAAAAAAAGATAGTCAAAGACATTCTTTACATTTGGATCATGATCAAATTGAAGAATATAATAAACTTAAATTAGAAGCAGAAAAACAAACTTCTCATTTAATTTTACAACTTGAAGATGCTCAACAAAATCGTGAAGCAAAAGTTGTCGCAATTCAACGAGCTCAACATGAAATTAAAACAATTGAAGATTTAATTAAACGAGTAAGGCGATGGTAGAGAAGTGATATTATTGTAGCAAAATTTTTAATTTTAGAAAGAAAGTGAATTAGAACGTCAAGAACAAACTTTAACGAATATAGAAGAAAATCGTGAAGCACAAATTCAATTATTGGAAGACGAAAAGAAGAATCTAAAGGCTTTAGAAAAAGAAATGCATGAATCAAAAGGACTTCTTGAAAAATATAGCTTCCGCCTACAAGAAATCAATAAAGAAATCTCAGACGCCCATGGAGATTCAATTGAAACTGAACATACAAAACGTCGAAATGAAGCTGTTGAAAATTTAAAGCGGCTATTTCCTGAAAAGGTTCATGGTCGATTAGTTGATATATGTTCACCATCACAAAATAAATATAATCTTGCAATGACAAAAATTCTTGGTGGAAATATGATGGCAATTATTGTTGATACGGATGATATCGCAGAAGAATGTATTGCATATTTAAAAGAGCAAAGATATTATTCTGAAAAATTTTTACCCCTTAATTCGTTGGTTATTAATTCAATAAATGAAACAATTCGAGAAATTTCTGAACCAAAAGGTGTTAAACTTTTATTAGATGTAATAAATTGCTGTCAACCGTCAATTAAAAAAGCTATACAATTTGCATGTGGTAATTCAATTGTATGTGAAACGGTTGAAGATGCTCGATTTATGGCATATGGGATTGCAGGACATCGATATAAATCTGTTTCATTGGATGGAACGCTTTTTCAACAAAATGGTATTGTTTCTGGTGGAAGTTTAGAGCTTAGAGATAAAGCTAAAAAATGGGATGAACAGAAACTAAAGTATGTTTTGAAATTCTTCGAAATAAAAATTCATTGAAAATTAAAATAATCGAAAAACGAAATTTCAATTTCTGTATTTTGCCTTTTCGAAATCGAAATCGAAATTATGATTTTATAGAACCAAGAACCTTAACTTACTGATTTTTTAGAAAACTTCGAGATGAAAGGACTGAACTTCAAGACAAATGTGCAACACTTCAACAACAACAAAAACGAAATTTCGAAATCGAAATTAAACAAAAACATATTCAACAAATTGAAAGCCGAATTGAATTTACAAAAGTGGAATACAAAAAATTACAAAATGAAATCATTCCCAGACTTTTGAGGGATTTGGATTCCCTTCAAGGTCAGAAAATTCTCGTTCAACTTAGAATTGATGAAAAACAAAAAGAGCTTGAAAAAATTGAAGAAGAAATTCAAACCTTTGAAGACCAAAAGAATTCCGAATCTGATACAATTTTTGCAGAATTTTGTCAAAGAATTGGAATATCTGATATTCGAGAATATGAAAATCGTGAAATAAGTTTTTATCAAGAATACCAACGACAGCTTAAAACTTTTGATACTGAAATTGCTCGAATTCAATATGAAATTGATTTTTTAAAATCTGATGATAAAAAAGCAAAAGAAAAGGAAGAGCATGAAAAGATTCAAAAGTTACAAGAATCTGAAATCGAATTGGAAAAGAAAATTGAAAATCAGATGAAAGAATTAAAAGCAATGGAAGAAAATTTAAAAAAGGCTCAAAATCAAGCTGCTGATCAAAGAAGTAGAGTTGTAAAAAAGGAAGTAAAATTTGATGAAGCAAAAAAGGCTGTACAATCAATTGACAGGAATTTAATTTCATTGGATAAAAAAGTAAAAAATTTGGAAGAAATTGAAGCAAGAAAATCACAAAAGAGACATTCACTTTTGCATGAATGTAAAATTGGTGGAATTGAAATTCCATTAAAAGCTGGAACTTTACAAGATGTTATGATTATTGAAGAAACAGGTACGTAAAAAACAATATTTCGAAATTCTGTTATAAAAATCAGGTTTTTATTATTATCATTATTTTTTTTAGATGATTTTGAAAATATTAATCCACAAGATCTTCTTCAACGGCAACAAGCTGATAATATTATAATTGATTATGATGATCTTGAAGAAAAATCGAAACGACTAAAAAGTGAAATAGAAATTGCAAAATTAATTGAAACTTTTACAAAAGCTGTAACAGAAGCACAAACAAATTTATCAAAAATTTCTGCCCCAAATTTACGGGCTTCAAAAAGGATGGAAGAAGTTCGATCAAAAGAAGATGAAACAAAAGAAGAATATGAAAATGCAAGAAAAAAAGCTTTAAAAGCACAAGCAGCATTTGAAAAAGTTAAAAATGAAAGATATAAGCTGTTTTCGAATTTTTTTGAACCAATTTCACAAAAAATTGATGAAATTTATAAAGTAAGTTTGCTACAATATTTTTAAATTACACTCACAAAAAATTTTTTAGCAATTAAGTCGAAATGAATCAGCTCAAGCATTTCTTGGACCTGAAAATCAAGAAGAGCCATATTTGGATGGAATTAATTTTAATTGTGTTGCACCAGGAAAACGCTTTCGACCAATGGATAATTTAAGCGGCGGCGAAAAAACTATTGCAGCTTTGGCACTTTTATTTTCAATTCATTCAAAAAATCCTTCACCATTTTTTGTTTTGGATGAAATTGATGCAGCGTTGGATAATACAAATATTTCAAAGGTATCTTATAACTAATTTTTATGCATTACATTATCCTTGATTTTTTAGATTGTAAGTTATATTGCAGAAAGATCAAAAACTGATATGCAAATAATTGTTATTTCATTGAAAGAAGAATGCTACAATAAAGCTGATGGATTAATTGGAATTTATCAAAAACCTGCAACAACTATCACATCTTCTGGAGTATTAATGTTTGATTTATCAAGTTTTAAAACAAATTTACCAGATCCAACAACAACAACAAAATCATTTGTAGCTGCAACAACAACGGATTAATTCTGATTTTTTTTATAAATATTTTTGTACCCTTCCGGTTTTTACAAGCTTTAATGTTTTTTTTAAAACAAACTCTGCGTTTTTTTACATATGTTTTAACATATTTACATTATTTTATATTAATTTTGTTGCAAGAATGTAAAATAATATAAAAGCTTTATTTTGAATTAACATTAAAAGAGATCAAACATTGTTGAATGTTTTATAAAATTAATACAGTAACTTTAAAAAACACATAATTTTATACCTTTGGCAAAATGTGTCTCTTTGACAACTTCAAAAAGTCTAAAAATGGTTTAGTTTTTTTCATAATTAATTGCAATTATAATTGCTCTTCATTAAATAAAATTACTGCTCTTTATTTTTTTGAACTTTAATTTATCTTTTAATTCTCAACATTGGCTGTTTAAATATTAGTAGAATATATTTAAAATATACTTTGTTTTTTTCTGTTGCAAATCGCCTTTCCGTTTTTTGTTCAACTCTTTTACGCGCACTTCCGTTACCATTTTTTATCTCTTCCCTTTTTTACTGTTTCTTTGGTATCTTTAGCATTCTTTTTTTCCAGGGGTATATCTATACCAAATACATAGTGAAAAGCGTATTAATAACATACGCACAAATGAGTCGTCTAAGGTTTGCTTTTATATTTTTTATTCTTTCTGATTCTTTTAACATAAATACTTATACATTTTTATAGCGTAAAAAAACGTCGAAAAGGCGATAATGACAATGAAACAATGGAGGTTGATGAGGAAGACAGCAGAAGTCAGTCAATACCTGTTAATATTCCAAAAGGTTGTTTTCATAGAGGGGAAAATATTTTATAATTTACATACATATTTTTAGGCCATGAAAAAGATGCTGAATTTATTGCACCAAAAAGTCAAAAGATTGCAGATTTGGATGAAGTAGCTGCAGCGGCTCGAAAACCACCTGTAGGTAAAGAATATGGAATTGTAATTGAACAAACAAATTATATTGTTATTCCATCATATGCTTCATGGTTTGACTATAATGCTATAAATGTTATTGAAAAGAAAGGTGTACCTGAATTCTTTTCTGGTCTTAACAAAAGTAAAACTCCTGAAGTGTAAGCTATTTTACCTTTTTCATTACGATTTTAAGTCTAATACATTCTAAAATGAGCTTTGGAGTTCTCTGATCTTTTTGAAAGGATACTGTAACTATCTTTTTCTGAAGAAAATACTGTATTACTGAAACTTGTAAAAACATTTGACTTCAAAAAGTTTATTAACTCCCTCTTATAATTTTTTTTTTTTAGATACATGTATATTCGAAATTTTATGATTGATTGTTATCGTTTAAATCCAATGGAATATTTATCTGCAACATCATGTCGTCGAAATCTTTCTGGTGATGTATGTGCAATTTTACGAGTTCATGCATTTTTGGAACAATGGGGTTTAATAAATTGGCAAGTTGATCCATTAAATATTCCTGCACCAGTTGGTCCACCAAGTACTTCACATTTTATGGTACTTGCAGATACTCCTGCTGGCATTACTTTAACAAATCCATTTCCACCAGCTTATCAAGTTTGTTAAAAATAATTGTACACAGTAACAAAACAACTTTTTTTATTAGGTACATGAAAAGAAACCAAAAATTGAAATAAATGATTCATCTGAAAATTCTGAAAAAGCAACAAAAGAAAATGAAAAAGTAAATGATGAAAATGGAGAAAAGATGAAAGAAGAAGGATCAGTTGGAGAAAATGGAAATGAAAAAGAAAAAAGTACATGTCCAAAGGCCCCAGAAATTGGACTTCGAACAGATTTATATGCAAAACAAATGGCATCGCTTCGTGCAAAAGGTGCTGTTCCAGGTCGTGAATGGACTGATCAAGAGACATTACTTTTATTGGAAGGTCTTGAAATGTTTAATGATGATTGGAATAAAGTTTCTGAACATGTTGGAACTCGAACACAAGATGAATGCATTTTATGGTTTTTACAATTACCTTTACAAGATCCATATTTGGAAGATGATAAATATGGTGGTGCATTGGGACCATTAGCATATCAACCCATACCATTTTCACAATCTGGAAATCCTGTTATGTCAACTGTTGCATTTTTAGCTGCAGCAGTTGATCCAAAAGTTGCTGCATCCGCTGCAAAAGCTGCTTTAGGTAAATTTATAACTTTTAATATTACAGTAATCCAATAAACATTTTTTTAGAAGAATATGATAAAATGAAAGGTGAAATTCCACAATATTTAATAAATGCACATGCAAGAAATATTGAAACATATGCAAAAGAACATAATGGTGAAATAAATGCTGAAATTGGTTTACCAGATTATAGTCAATTTGAAAATAATCAACAAGATGAAGCAATGGATACAACAACAACAGCAGAAAAAGATGGAATATCTGATGAAAATAAATTGAGAGAAAAAGATGGAGAAATTATTGGACCTGAAAATCAACCAAATGAACTTTCAAGCAAAGTTTCAGAAGTTATTCAAAAGGCTGCTGCTGCGGCATTATCTGCAGCAGCAGTAAAAGCAAAACATTTGGCAACAATGGAAGAAAAAAGAATGCGTGGACTTGTTGCACAATTGGTTGAAACACAAATGAAAAAGTTGGAACATAAGCTAAAATATTTTGAAGAATTGGAATCAATGATGGAAAAGGAAAGAGAAGCATTAGAATATCAACGACAACAGTTAATTCTTGAAAGACAAGCATTTCATTTGGATCAACTTCGATATCTTGAAATGAGAGCTAAAAATGATGCACATAATAAGTTGGCTGCTTCTGGAACACTTCCTGCAACATTACCACCAGGTTTTGAAGTTCAAATTCCAACACCACAAGCTCAATTTGTTGCAACTTCAACCGTTCCAGCTCCAGGTTCAAAATCAAAATCTCCACCACGAACAATTACCGTTGAACCAAAACCCGATAATTTATTGGATCCTTCTTCAACTCCACAAGTTCCACTACCATCAAATGAAAATATTTCTCCAATGGATGATGCAATACCTCAAAATAAATTATTTATATGATTTTTTAAGCTGCGAAAAATTTAATTTATTGTTTCTTTAAATAAAAATTTATATATCTGTATTTGTCTATTTAAACTTTTGATCTCTTTTTTATCTTTTACGCCACTGGTTGTGTAAGTGTTAGACTTTTTAGACTCTTGTTCGATTCTTGTTCCTGCACAAGTTTTTTGTATTTTGTGACTTTTTACATTGCGGAAAGCGTTTACGGGGAAGAAAAAAAAGTTCCAACTGAACCTAACTAGTCTAAAGTCTGTATTGCACGAAGAAAGTAAACAAAAAAAATTGAGATTAAAACAAGCAAAAAAGAGTGAAGTTTTTCTGTGCGATTACTTTTTTTTATCCCGTTTTTTGTGGTTGTCAAATGACAATTTTTACTTCAAAAAAAATCCTGAAAAAGTACAGTTTAAAAAAGTTGGATAAAGTTTTTTTTTGGGTAACTTAAAATAATAGTAATCCATTTTTGGATAAAATTGTTGTAAAAGTTTAAAAACGCTTTCGAAAGCTTAAGCTTTTTTTTGATTAATCGTATGCACTTTTATCCATTTAATGAGATTTTCATTTTTGGTCCTTCAAAAATTTATGGCTTCCTGAAAAAGAAATCATCATCTTCCATTTTTATGTTGTCTCTATTAGCAACAAAAAGTGTAACCCTAATTTAAAATTTCGTTGTTGCTATTGGCTCAAAATTTGTTTTTATTTTGTGCCATTCTTTTGTGTTGAGAGTGATGACGGCTTTTGACCGAAAAAAAAAGATTCCGTGTTTTTGTTTTTATGGTCATCGCTTTTTTTTGTGTCATTTTTGTTCTTTTTGAATAACTTAAAAACTGTAGCTATTTATACACTTTTTTGGAAGCTATGTTGTTTCAGTGAAATAAAAACTTTATTAAAGTTGCTTCAAAATATCAGCTGGTTTTTATGGTGGCAATATTTTGTCACCATTTTGTGACATATATTTTGAAATATGTTTACGAGGTTTTCCCTATTTTCTGAAAATCACGTGTGCCAATCTTTTTAACTTGTTTTTAAAATTTTTAATTTTTTGAAACAGAATCAAACGGTCAATTACGGAATTTAAATATACTTAATTTTTTTGTACTGACACAAAAAAATGGGTCCACCTTTTAACATCATCTTTATGTTTCCAAATATGGACCATTTCTTATCTTAACTATATGTGTTTAAATTCCACATTCCCTTTTTATTACCATTAATCATAAAAGAAAACATTAAAAAATGTGTCAAAAGTTTTTTGAACTTTTATTGTACAGGTGCATAGGTAGCAACCGGCGAGCCAAATTTTTTTTTTTACAAATTTTATTTTTATTTTATGGTAAAAGCAGATTTTTTTAAAATCAGAAGCTAGCTAAGGAGCTATTAATAGAAAAAGACCAAAAATGGTGAAATTTCGAAATTGTAGCAGTTTAAATAAAGTGCCATTTTAATGAAATTTCCAAATGAAAGAAACCTTACAACATTTTTTTCATGCATTTATTTTAAAGTTATCTCTTTTTGTAGTTTATGACTTTAGAAATTTCATAAAAACTTCAAAGTTTCATAATTTTAAATTCACTTTTGAAAACCATATTTTTAGTTGACTTTTTTTCCATGTTCCAAAATTTTTGTCTATTTTTTTGTACTTTTTAAGTGCTTTGTGATTCATATCTTTTTATGCTGAATGCCTTTCTTCTTTGTTGTACCCCAATATTAAAGGAAGGAAAAAAAAGGTGTCACACTTTTAAAAGGTGCGGTCCAAAAAAAGTTTTGGATTTGTTTCCAAAGCTTCGTCATTTTTCCTCAAAAGTTTTATTTGACTAAGTTGTTTAAGGATTGATTTTTAAAATTTTGAAAAAATATTTATTTGGAAATTAAGTTTGAAAATGGAAATTTTTGAGATAAAACTTTTTTAAAAATTATTTAAATTTTTATAGATTATTTGATCTTTACTGTAAAATTTAGAGAATTTGTTTTTTTGGGATAAATGTAATGACATTCTTTCTAGAATATTTTGTAGTTTATAACGAAAACATTAACCTTTCCATTTCTTTAACATATCTGTACTTTCTTAAGTAAATAATGTTAAACTCCAAAGAACGAAGTAACTCTCTAGATTCATCTTTTTCTCGAAACACTAGATTTTTTCTTCTGTAAAAATATACTTAATCTTTTTGTCAATAAAACGTGTTAAGTGCTTATTTTCTTTTCTTTCTAAAAACTTTGTTTTTTTTTGTTGAAATAACTTTTTCAAATATTTATTTTTCATGATTTTTTCTAGGCTTTTCAAGCTATAATAAAAAATCATGCCCATTAATTCGGATCCTTTATCAATGTCCTCATCGATTACCTTTGAATTACCACAAAAACAGCAGCAACAACAATTACAAAGACGAAAACAACAAAAATCTGCAAGATTTTTTGCAAAACTTCCTTTCAAATTTCAACAATTTGCCACTTTTTCAAATCCTGATAAACATGGAAATGTATTAAAATCTTCTGAAAAAATTTTGGAATCTGTTTTATTACGGTAAGTCAAGGTTTTGTTATGCATTTATTGATTCTTAAAATTGCCAAATGCTATCATAAGAAATAAACGAAAAAAAAATTTGATTTAAAAGTTGAAAAAGTTTTTCTCATGACGTATTTTAAAGCAGAAATTTATGAGTCAAACATTCTTCAAATTCTTGAATGCAATTTTTAAAGCATTTTTCAAAAGCTTTTTTTTTTATTTATTTTAAGTTGTTTTTTTCATAGCATAAATTTTCAGAAAAAAACACTAATAAATTTTTGATTTTGATTTAAAGAAGCTCAAAAATATTAATTTTTGGTTTAAACCTACAGTTTGACGGACTTATTGAGCGAAACAGTTAGAATTTGCTGTAAATATAAAACATATTCTTTCATTGAATAACAAAAATTGATAAATGTTAAAGAAATTCGTCAGTTTTTATTTTACATTTTGCTGCTATGAGAGTTGTATCGAATGTGATAACATCAAAAATTTTCATTCCTTTCCTAACGCAATTTCGAAATAGTTTAGTGATAAAAATCACGTTATTATAAATTTTATTGTATTGCTTTGTCTTCCTTTTTTGCATTTATTTTTTTAAAGTCGATAGGCAATTCAATAATATTGTTTATATATTTATTAACGATATTTGCTTTAATTAAAATTTATTGTACTTTAGATGAAAACAAAAGATAAGTTTTTGTTTTCAAAGGGCAAACACAAATCGTTTGATCATGGTAGTTTCCACACTTCCGATAATCAATATTTTAATCTTAATTTAAATCAAAATTCCAAATATTCTACTTTAAATCCTGCTCATTCTCATAGCAAATCATATAATACTCAAAACTGTGGTAAACAAAGTGCTAAAGTCCCTATTTTTCCAGCAATATTTTTTTAAATTTGAAATCCAAAGAACTTTTAGAGCGATATATTTTTTGTTTCTTTTTTTTAGTTCTCGGATCTGTGGTTTGTCTTTATTTTTTTTTGTCCTAGCGCCTGACAAAAAACTTCAATTTCAGTTTTTTAAAAAGTTTTTTTTTTATTTTTTTCACATAATCATAGAGCAGATAAGGTAAAAAATTAAATTTTTCTGCTATTGAAAATGCCAAAAAAGCCTTTTTTTATTTTTCAGTTTTTTGTACGTAAAATTAGTTTTTCAATTTTTTTTGAAAGTCATGTGTATTCTATACCAAAAAATACAGTAAGCTTTCAATGAAAGTGAACATAATAAGGAAGAGGGGATTGCAGTAATACTTTAATTATCAAATTTCAAAGTATCTCATAACTGTAAAGAAATAGAAAAATCACAAACATTGAATAAATTATTTATCAATGATGGAAAAGCTTCAAATAATGAAACTGAAAAAAAAAAACAATGGAAGAATGAAAATACTTTAAACTCAAAAAATAGCTCTCTTTCACTTCATATTTCTGCCTTTGAAAATTCATTTAAAGCTGACGCATCTGATTTATTTAATAATGAAATTTTGAGAAAGAAAAAATTTGGATCTTTCAAAAATCAACAAATTTTTTCTGGTGCTTCAACATTTTTTATTCAAGTAAAATCTGCAATATATCAGGATTCATATTTTCTTTTAACATTTTATAGAATTCATTTGAATTTCCAAGACAACAAAATTATATGATACAAGAGCCTGAAATATCCCAATTTATAGCTTCCCAATATTTATTCAACCCAAATAAATCATTTTCATATATTATTGCACTGTAAGTAATTTATTCAAAGCTTTGTCAGCGTCGATGTTTTGCATTATAATTTTTACTGTAAAACATCATAATCAAATTTAAATTTATGTTTAAATTATAAAAATTTCCCTTCTGTTATATTGGAATTCGCATCATTTTGTTTTTATAATGGAATTCACGTGATTTTAAAAACTTATAATTTAGTGTTTTTTTATCGCTTTTTAGTGTAGTGATCGTCTGACTTTTTTTGACCATTGATAGTGTACTGGCGTGATTAATCAAAAAAAGTTATGATTGTAGTTTGCAAAAAAAACTAAGTGTCTGATTTTATTAATAATCAAAATTTTAGAATGACGTCCACATTTTTTAAAT
The DNA here is from genome assembly GCA_963922195.1 of Panagrolaimus sp. PS1159. Taxonomy (NCBI): domain Eukaryota; kingdom Metazoa; phylum Nematoda; class Chromadorea; order Rhabditida; family Panagrolaimidae; genus Panagrolaimus; species Panagrolaimus sp. PS1159. The sequence continues at coordinate 5,294,008 of CAWUHW010000001.1, read as the reverse complement.
TTTGGTAAAATCTGTATGTTAAAAGTTTAAAAGCGGACAGCCCATTTTTTTAAATAGGTCAATTTTTTTTCTTTTGATAAGGAACGTTTCCTGAAAAACAAATAAATGTTGCAAAATTCGATCTTTTTTATACTCAATTAAATGATGATCTCTGTCTTATCGAAAAAAAATTAAAACCGGTAATCCCTTTTTTATTTTAATTTTTTTTGAAAGTTTCCGAACACATTTCAGTTTATTTTTATAAAAAAGTCTTTTGTTTTTTTAATGCATTATTTTAATCACGTCATTTATATCAGTTAAAACCTGTTGGGCATCTAAAAGACATTTATTTTTGATTGAAACAGACGTAATTACTTTTATTAGCCGAATAATATTTGACCCATTGATATTATATTTTCGGAAGGAAAAAGTTATCTCTTCTTTTTTTTAAGTGGCATTCAATAATACAGAATTTTCCATTAATTCTTTTTCCGCCGTATCACCATTGAAAAAAAGTTCATTTTTTTGAGAGGCGGTTCTTTTTTCATTCTATAAAAAACAGACATTTATCTTTTTTTAGAGAACCAAAAAAGGAAGATATTTAAAGAAAAAAAGAAGCGCCATTTTTATTTTTTTTATCAAAAAAATTCTTGATTTAAAGTTTTTTGATTGTTTTAACAGAAAAATTCGAATGCGGTTTTAAAAGTGTAAAACTTTTTCATTAGAAAAATTTTTTAAAAGCAGAAAAGTGTTCGGAAAAAGCTTTTAAAAATGGAAACATTGAAAAAAATACTGAATGACAAAAACGGAAGAAAAAATTTGCGTCGTTTTATTTTAGTTTTTAATTAATGTTTGATTGCTCTTTTTAAAAAATGAAAAAAGTTTAAAATATGTCATTTTTACTTTAAAACCTTTTTGAATAAAAATTTTGAAGCGATTACCAAATAATTTTACGTTCCCAAAAAAAGCAATAGTGCACTTTTAAAATTAAAGTTATAGTTGGTAATCCCCTTTTTTTACTTATTCCGTTATATCGTGACCAAAAATTTGCTTAAAATTCCCTCTGTTTCACATTAAGCTAATTTTAGTTTATTAAAAAACTCTGACTTTTTCTCTTAAAAAATGCCATCAAATAAAAGCCGCCGCTCAGATGAAGCGGCAATAACAGCATTTGGCAATTTTATGCATCAAACTTTAATTGATCATACTGATATCCTTGAATGCGCTTATAGCAAAGAAACAGCCGAAGATGAAAGAATTCGTGATCGATCAGAATCTTCAAGCAGTGGAGATGAAGAAAATTCAAAAAAAGAATCAAGTGTTGCAGCATCTGTAAGTTTTATAAAAACAACTTTTTCAAAAAAATGTACAAAAAATTTAGGTAGCAGAATTTCATAAAAATGATGTAAATGGAAATGTTGTTGAACGTTCACCAAATGAATTTGAACATGTTAGTAATTATTTAAAATTAACAGTTTATTTGGCTTGGTTTGTCTTAATTTTTATGGCATATATTCGAGCATTTTTAAAACGAATGGGTTTTGAAAAGAATAAAGCTGCAACAGAAATGGATAAACAAAAGGTAGGTTTTTAAAACTGAAAAAAAAAGCTACCATTATACTCATATTTGTCTTTGCCAAAAATAAACCTATTTTTTGGTTGTTTACGTCTCATTTTTTTGTTATCATTGGTTTTTATCTATATTTCTGATTCTATTTTTAAACGAAGGAAGTTTATCATTTAAAACCGCTTTTAGCGAACTTTTTTGGTATCATTTGTTACCATCCATGAATGAAAAAATTATCATGGAAACACTTCCAATTTTTTACTTTGAATGATAAAAATAACTTTATTAGTCATTTATTTAATTTTTGAACTTTTAAAAAAATGATGACCTTTTTGTCCTTTTTGACCTTTGGATACTTGTGTTTCTAAAACGCAAAAGCTAAAAAAATCATTAATTCATTTGAGTCCATTTTTTTCTTCTTATCTGAAAATTTGGACTTTTGGACTTTTTGTGTTCAAAAGATTTTTTGCCCTTTGAGTCCAAAAAGACAGTTTTACAGCTTCTAGTCTATTTAAAGCAATATCTAATTTTAGCTTTTTATAATTAGTTTTTTTACTATTGTGGGAAGGTTTAAACCCGGGATTAGACTCAGCTCGGGAGTGGACTGCTAAACCCTGGACTCATAATTGTAAACTCTGGACTGGCATTAAAAGTGTGTTAAAAGTGATTTTCAAAATTTATATCTTCTATAGAATTCCAAGATTAACAATATTTTTCCAGAGTTTAGTTTTTCGAGTCCAGGATTTAGACAATTCAGTCCAGGGTTTAGACCTGCCTACTATTGGTTCTTAAAAACTTAAAAACTTAATAATTTATAGGATTTTGTGCCATTATTTTCATCATTTGAAGCAATTTATGCTCAACATTGTTATATTCGAGTTCGAGATGTTTTTGAACGACCAATTGGTTCTTGTCCTGGTTAGTTATTAATAAACTGTATCCAGCGCCGCAACTTGGGGTGTTGTATAGGGTGTCACCTGGACACCCCCATTGAAGTCCAGATTTTCACCTTAAATTTAAATTCATGCTAGCTAAAATGAAACTTTTTGAAATTTTAAAAGAGCAAATTTTTTGAAGTTGCGGCATTCATTGTATCAATAAATATCTTTAATCTCCAAATTTAAGGTGCAACTGTAAAACTTATTGATCGAGTAACAAATGATTTTTGTTGGTCATTTCAATTTACTGGTACTCAAACCGAAGTGATTAATGTTGGATCATATAATTATCTTGGATTCGCAGAACCAAAGGGGCCATGTGCCGAACAAGCTGCAGAAGCCATTGAAAAATATGGTTTATCAATGTGTGGAACAATACAGGAAACTGGTAAAATTTCCTGGATTTTGCTGAAATTGTTTTATTAAAAATTTTTTTCAATATTTAGGGAATACAAAAATTCAAGATAATCTTGAAAAACTTGTTGCAGAATTTATTGGAACTGAAGATGCAATATGCTTTTCAATGGGATTTGCAACAAATTCAATGAATGCTCCATGTTTGGTTGATAAAAATTCTCTTATTGTATCAGATCAATATAATCATGCATCTCTAATTCTTGGATGTCGGCTATCCGGGGCTTCAATAAAAGTTTTTAAACATAATGATATGAAATCATTGGAAAAAATTCTTCGTGATGCAATTGCATATGGAAATCCAAAAACTTTTCGACCGTATAAAAAAATTTTGATTGTTGTTGAAGGAATTTATTCAATGGAAGGTTCACTCTCAAATTTACCAGAAATTATTGCCCTTAAAAAGAAATATAAATGTTATCTTTATCTTGATGAAGCGCATTCTATTGGTGCAATGGGTTCTACAGGGCGTGGAGTTGTTGAATATTGGGGTTGTAATCCAAGAGATGTTGATATTATGATGGGAACATTTACAAAATCTTTCGGGGCTGCAGGGGGATATATTGGTGGATCAAAAGAAATTATTGAACATTTAAGAAAAACTTCTCCAACTGGATTTTATTCTGCTCCAATGTCCCCGCCCGTTGTTCAACAAGTTATTGCTTCAATGTCAATTATTATGGGACGTGATGGTACCCGAGATGGTGAAAAACGTATTGAAAGGCTATCAAGAAATTCAAGATATTTTCGAAGACGTTTAAAACAAATGGGCTTCATTTTGTATGGTTCAGATGATAGTCCAGTTGTTCCAATTCTTTTATATTTTCCAACTCAATGCGGGTAAGTAAATTCCACATTAGCGTACTTTTAGCTCTTACAAAATTTAAAACTTAAGGCTATGGGGTCGTGAACTTCTTAAAAAGAAAATTGGGGTTGTTGTTGTCTCATTTCCTGCAACAGAAATGGTTGAAGCTCGTGCAAGAATTTGTTTATCGGCTGCTCATACAAAGGAGCAACTTGATTATGTTTTAAATGCCATTGATGATATGGGAGATTTTAGTCGATCAAAATTTTCTCGAAAAACTCATCTTTATAAAGATTTAAAAATTGAGTGGTAAAATATGCTTATTTTTTACCAAAAATTTTTTCTTTCTCGCCTTCAAATGACTTTGCCTAATTTCGGGTAATTATGCTCAAAATAAAAAACAAGTTTTTTAGTGCCTAATTTTTGTATTCACTTTTCTAAATTTTTTTATTTGTTTTGGAAATTATGTAAATAATAATAATAAAAGACAATAATAATTGAATTCACATACAAAAAATGAACAAAATACGTGCCAAATATAAAAAACATTATTAAAACATGGGTTTCAAAAGATAAAATAACTTAAATACATTTTTTGCAGAAATAAATAATTTGCAAAAAATGTCGAGCCAAAACATTAATAATAAAATAAAAATTAAGAAAATAAAGAAAAAAGAGATTTCAGGAAAAAAGATGAGATAAAAACAGAAAAAAAATTCTTTTACAACCAGTACCAGCAAAATTAAATTTAAAAAACCACATGAATTAATGATTTGATTTGGTTGCTTAATTCATTGTTCCCTTGGAGCTTCTGAATGTGGCTGTGGTGGTATGGATCCAGGTTGCTGTTCCATATTTCCATCCATTGGTGGAGGCATTTGTGGTGGATAACCATACTAAAACAAGATCAATAATTCGATGATCCAACGATTTTAGATATCATTTTTGTAATTTTGAAACTCAAAAATCTACTTACCGGTGGATAATTTTGATAATATCCTTGTGGAGCTGGAGCACCATATTGTGGCCTTGCAAATCCTGATGGAGCACCAGGTTGTTGTTGCTGTTGTGGTGGATAATTACCATATGGAGCTCTTTGGGGTGAAGCATATTGTTGTTGAGGATATGGTGGACGAGTTTGTCCAGGTTGAGCATAATATGGTGGTTGTTGGGCATAAGATGGATGACCAGGATATTGTTGATAACCTGGATGTTGACCATATTGTGGCATTGGATGCCCTTGTGGTGGATATCCTTGAGGAGGATAACCTTGAGGCGGTGGTGCACCACCAGGATATTGTGATGTTGGGGGATACATCGGTTGTTGTTGTCCTACAGCTGGAGGTTGCTGATGTGGCGGTACAACGGCTTGAGAAGTTGGTACTGCAGAAGGTGGTTGTTGCTGAGGTGGTGGTTGAACATTTGGAGGTGGAGCAACAGCAGCAGGAACTGGAGGTTGTAATGTTTGTTGCGGAGTGGGGGTTGCTGAAACTGCAGGTGGCTGCTGTGGAGTTGCAGCTTGAGAAGGTGGTCTTTGGGGTACTTCTTTTGGAGTTTCATTTGATGGTAATGGAACTTGTGGAGTTGAAGAAGGATCCAATAAATTATCGGGTTTTGGTTCAACGGTAATTGTTCGTGGTGGAGATTTTGATTTTGAACCTGGAGCTGGAACGGTTGAAGTTGCAACAAATTGAGCTTGTGGTGTTGGAATTTGAACTTCAAAACCTGGTGGTAATGTTGCAGGAAGTGTTCCAGAAGCAGCCAACTTATTATGTGCATCATTTTTAGCTCTCATTTCAAGATATCGAAGTTGATCCAAATGAAATGCTTGTCTTTCAAGAATTAACTGTTGTCGTTGATATTCTAATGCTTCTCTTTCCTTTTCCATCATTGATTCCAATTCTTCAAAATATTTTAGCTTATGTTCCAACTTTTTCATTTGTGTTTCAACCAATTGTGCAACAAGTCCACGCATTCTTTTTTCTTCCATTGTTGCCAAATGTTTTGCTTTTACTGCTGCTGCAGATAATGCCGCAGCAGCAGCCTTTTGAATAACTTCTGAAACTTTGCTTGAAAGTTCATTTGGTTGATTTTCAGGTCCAATAATTTCTCCATCTTTTTCTCTCAATTTATTTTCATCAGATATTCCATCTTTTTCTGCTGTTGTTGTTGTATCCATTGCTTCATCTTGTTGATTATTTTCAAATTGACTATAATCTGGTAAACCAATTTCAGCATTTATTTCACCATTATGTTCTTTTGCATATGTTTCAATATTTCTTGCATGTGCATTTATTAAATATTGTGGAATTTCACCTTTCATTTTATCATATTCTTCTAAAAAAATGTTTATTGGATTACTGTAATATTAAAAGTTATAAATTTACCTAAAGCAGCTTTTGCAGCGGATGCAGCAACTTTTGGATCAACTGCTGCAGCTAAAAATGCAACAGTTGACATAACAGGATTTCCAGATTGTGAAAATGGTATTGGTTGATATGCTAATGGTCCCAATGCACTTCCGCCACCATATTTATCATCTTCCAGATATGGATCTTGTAAAGGTAATTGTAAAAACCATAAAATGCATTCATCTTGTGTTCGAGTTCCAACATGTTCAGAAACTTTATTCCAATCATCATTAAACATTTCAAGACCTTCCAATAAAAGTAATGTCTCTTGATCAGTCCATTCACGACCTGGAACAGCACCTTTTGCACGAAGCGATGCCATTTGTTTTGCATATAAATCTGTTCGAAGTCCAATTTCTGGGGCCTTTGGACCTGTACTTTTTTCTTTTTCATTTCCATTTTCTCCAACTGATCCTTCTTCTTTCATCTTTTCTCCATTTTCATCATTTACTTTTTCATTTTCTTTTGTTGCTTTTTCAGAGTTTTCAGATGAATCATTTATTTCAATTTTTGGTTTCTTTTCATGTACCTAATAAAAAAAGTTGTTTTGTTACTGTGTACAATTATTTTTAACAAACTTGATAAGCTGGTGGAAATGGATTTGTTAAAGTAATGCCAGCAGGAGTATCTGCAAGTACCATAAAATGTGAAGTACTTGGTGGACCAACTGGTGCAGGAATATTTAATGGATCAACTTGCCAATTTATTAAACCCCATTGTTCCAAAAATGCATGAACTCGTAAAATTGCACATACATCACCAGAAAGATTTCGACGACATGATGTTGCAGATAAATATTCCATTGGATTTAAACGATAACAATCAATCATAAAATTTCGAATATACATGTATCTAAAAAACTTAGTTGGGAGAAATACTTGTTTTGATGTGGGTTTTAAGTTTTAGCCGAATTATTCTCCATGAATGTTTAAGTTGTAAAAAGTTTAAATGTAATTAGGGTCTCTTTCTTTTAAAAATTGAGAAGATCTTGTATTTGTTTAGTAAAGCGGTATTTAAGAAACTTACACTTCAGGAGTTTTACTTTTATTAAGACCAGAAAAGAATTCAGGTACACCTTTCTTTTCAATAACATTTATAGCATTATAATCAAACCATGAAGCATATGATGGAATAACAATATAATTTGTTTGTTCAATTACTGTTCCATTATCCTCACTTTTGCCATTATTATCGGTTGTTGTGTTTGTTCGAGCTGCTGCAGCTTCTTCATCCAAATCTACGAGCTTTTGTCCTTTTGGGGCACTAAATTCTGCATCTTTTTCACGGCCTAAACTTTATATTTGCAACATTTAGAAATTATTTTTTGAAAAAACCTTTTGGAATATTAACAGGTGTTAGCTGACTTCGACTATCTTCATCATCATGATCCATTGGTTCACTATCGTCGTCGTCTCGTCGACGTTTATGTCCACTACAAGAAAAAAATTTATATGTATGTTTTGATATAAATAGAAGAAGAAACTACAACACAAAAAAATATAATAAGCACAAACCTTCGGCGCATTCTTTTTTTAATGTATGTTGTTTTTTATAAGAAAATGCTTTTCACTGTGTTTTTTGGTCAAAAAATACCCCTGAAAAAAAGAAAAAGATAAAAAAAAGAGATTGAAAATGATATCAAAAAAAGAAAAGCGAAGCAGCAGTTGAAAAAAAAGATGGTAGATAAATTTTTTGAATGTTGTCAGAGACGCGCGCAAACCATTGAGCAAAAAAGAAATAGAGTCGATTCGAAGGGAAAAAAAATGTATGCAGTCATTTTTCTTTCCTTTCCTTGGCTTCGGCCTTTGCAGCAGCAGCAGCAACAAGAACGAAGTCGTGGAAAAGAAAGGAAGGGAAGGCAGTGAGGGAAAAGAAACGCACAAATGCATAGTTTGTGTGTGATACTATATTTTTTATCCTACAACGAAGGAGATGAAGCCAGTATTTGAAAAAACTGACAAGTGAACCTTTTCAGTTGACACCTGCGTTTTTTTCCTTAACTCACGACCCCCGGGTCGTGGATTTTTGACTTTAGAATCCTGTAACTTCTGTAAAACCCCGAAAGGGCACAAAAGCCTTAGGGGTTCTTCATACCTATAGGGGTACTATCGATTCCACATATGACCTAAGAAATCTGGGGTTTACATCTCAAAACGGTCCCTTGTGAATCTTTATTTCTCCAACTTCAAAAAGATGAATTGTGGTAAACAATTTTAGAAAAATCATACATACTGTTGTTTTACACCTGAGAAAAAATCAATAATTTTTAGACGGAATTAGCGAATTTAAAGGGAGGCGGACGATTTTATGATTTGATGTATTTTTTATTTTAACGTATTTTTTTCGAAATCAAGGTATATTGTTCTTTTGCCTGATTTACAAGTTCATGCAATTTCGGAAAACACATTAAAAATAAAAATCATTAAAATGGTCAACAAATGTAGAAACAGTTACATGAAAAAAAATGTACAGTAGCCAACGCTGTCCTTTTCAACGATCGACTATATGCACAGGCAATTTATATTTGGCTCTTTGCTTATTTTACTGTAAACGCCAGAATATAAAACCTTTTGCCATCATTTTTTGATGGCTAAAACGTCATTATAGTCAATTTCACAAACAAAAAAGAACCCTAGTATAACTCTGTTTAACTATTTTTTGGTGTTATAGTATGTCCCTATTGAAGGTTATTTAAAAAAAATAAATTCATAACAATTTTTTTTATAATTTTACTAGACTCTTCAGTAGTTGGCGAAAAATTATAACGTTTACTAAAATATCAAACTCTTACGACAAAAAGTGTAAAGATGAAACGATCTAAACGCCTCTGCAGATACGCATAACACTAATAAACTTTTTCAGATATTGTTTTGAAGTTATTGTTTATTTTTTACATAATTTGATTGCATTTATGTATATCAAAACACTTATAAAGAAATCCAATTAATCTCGAGCTAAAGTAAAAACTTTTTTTTCAAAATCAATGTTTGTAATTCCACGAATTTTGAGGGCTTTGAATGCATTCATACCAAGTACATTGGCTTTTTCAAAATGTTTAGAAGATCTGCTAAATTCCACAACACATTTTTCATCCCGAAAGTAATAAATTAATATTGAAATAAGGTAGAAAAAAAGTAATTTTCACCTGTATTTTAACATCACCATTTCTGGCCCCAAAAAGAACGTCAAGCGTTTCTTGGGCAAGAAATGTATACGGTGAACCTGTAACTACAAGATACCATACATTTACAACAGGAAAAATTCTTCCTTTAGCAACTGCTTAAGTAGCCAAACAAATCATAAATCTTTCTTTGCCACGAATACAGCTATCAACTGGGAAAGGGACATCAGAAAAAATAGCAGGTGATAAATGTAGGATACCTTCTCCTAATCCAATCTGTAATAACAGAGAAATGAAAAAAATTAAGCAACTTACATCTTTTAAACGTTGATAATCAATATCAGGGAGTGAAATATCATAAGTGTTAGGAGAAACTTCATCCATAGATTTACAGTATACAACGTCGGCCATCAGTGCAGAAACCTCCTGAAAAGGGTGAAATTACAAATTTTGTACAGTTGCACCGTTTACAAAAAATACAATTGCATTTGTTATTACATAAAAATAAACGAACTTTATCTTTTTTAGGTTCTTGTTTATGCCCAACAGCAGCAAGAGAAGAATCACGATTAGTTTCCGATGACGGTGGATCAGACGGTGGAACAGGTGGAGCCACTGCTTCAGACATGTTTTCACCTGCAAAATGATGGCAATTAGTTTTTGTTGACAGATTTTCTAACTGAAAAAAACATGCATTCCTTGTAAAAAAAGAGGTATAACGCGATGGCTAACAAAAAATTGCGGAAAAGAACTTAAGAGGAAAAAAAATTTCTTATTTTAATCAGTACACTCCGTTTCTATTTTGTCATAAATTAGTATTTTAATAAAAAAAAAAAACAGGTTTTGCGAGAATTTGGGGAAGAAAAAACATTTTTTTATACGGTAATTTATGTCCAAATTTTCCTCGACCGGTCTTCTTTCCTTAAATTTCGTCAAGTTAAAGATTTAAGTCATATTGCACCATTTGTTTTTCTTTTCAATTCAAATTAAATTTTTTAAAAAAATTCAAATTTAAAAAAGTCATAAAATCAAAAATCAAACTTCAAATAATCTGATATATCTCAAATAATTAAAACTTATGGTTGAATTTATTGGAGAATTCTTTGGTAAATCTGAAGTTGGGACGTGTAACATTGTTTACCGTTCAAGAGAAAATCCTGGAAGCTGTTATGAATTAAAAATAAAACCCATAACAGAGGATTTGCAAAATTGCGATGCTCAAGGTATCGATCTATAAAAAAAGAAACTTATATCAATGCTAATATAAACCTGGAGGAAAAAAAACTGTTAAACTTCTTATTGATCCTGATTTAAAAAAAAACCAAAAAGATTTAAAACATCTTTTATGAGAAAAATAAAAAATACAAATTAAAAAAAAAACAAATCATACTGTATAAAATTTACAACAATTTTATATGTCCTTTTTCCAATAATTCTTCAACAGATTTAAATGGTGCTAAAACTCGATCACCCTTTTTTAATTCAACAATCATTTCCAAATCTTTTTCTTTTAACTTTGGAACGGTAATACTTTCACAGCTATCAATTAAAACTTCAAAGAATACTCGAGCAGTTGAATTTGGATCTTTAATACGTGGAATTTTTTGTAATGATGGTACCAAAGTTCCAAGAAATTGATCTAACAATAATTTTCTTGATGATTCAAAAAATTTTTCTGCAAATTCAATTTCTTTTTCTTCTAAGAGTTCTTCAGTTGATGCCGAAATTCCATTTATACGATCTTCATGCTCTTTAAGTAAACCAACAGGATCTTTTTCAATTTTTTGTAAACGTGCTCTAAAAAATATTACAATTATTGAATAATTAAAAAAAAGGCATACCGAATATAAGAATTAATAACATATTGAATTCGAGAAATTTCCATTCGCCGAATATTGAAAGCAGGATTCAGTTTTTGTTCTTGAGTATAATTAGCTGTTAAAGTTTCAAATTCATCAATTTGTTGAATGATTGCATTTATGAGTTCGTATTGTGATGATAAAAGTTTTGGTGAAGCTAATTCATTCATCCATGCTTGTTTAAGACGTTTGATTGCTTCTTCCAATGAAATAAATTCTTCATCACCTCCACCAATGCTACTTTCAGAAATATTTACATCATCTAATGCTGCATCCAATTGACTTTCAGTTAATCCATTCATCATTGTTAAAGCTATAAAAATGGATTTAAAATTTAAATTTGAAATACATAAAAAAGTGGAAAAAGTAAATACAAAAAGTTAAACAAATTAAATCTAAAATATCTTATAATTAAAAAAATAGATAGAAACTTTTATAAAAATAAATTGCGCAAACTTTTTGAATTTTGTTATTTTTAAATTTTGAGAAAAGTGTTTTGTTTTGCTAAAATTTCACATTTTGCCAATGTATCACTACGGTGATCACAACGTGTACTGTAAAATGTATTTTTACAACAAATATTTATGTGGAGAACTTAAAGAGAAACCAATTTCTATGTGTTTATAAACACATGGAAATTGGTTTCTCTTTTCCCCAAAACTTCTCCGTAAGGACACCAACATCTTTTGCACACGTTTTGCATGCATTTTTTTTTGTTTCTTTTTTAAAAAAAAGGGGTTGAGCGTTTTGAGTTTTTGGATAAAAATGATTTAAATAACAGTAATAAAATATTTTTTAACATAGTAAAAATTGCTGTAAAGTTTGTGGTAAAAAAGAAGAATTTGGTTACCTGGATTTAGATAATGTGGAGATTGTTGCATTCCAAGTGTTGAAGGATGTGGAGATTGTTGTTGTAGAACAGCAGAATTCTGTGTAGGCTGCTGTTGTTGTTGTGCAATATGAATATTCTGTTGACCATTATTTGATGCTTCCTTGGGATTCAATAAAAATTGTGAAGCACTAAATTCAGACACTTCAGGTGGGGGCACTTTGTCACTTTGTTGTCTCGGAAATTCAAATGGATTCTGTAAAATTTAATGTTAAATACAAAGTGCTTTTTTCTTTTGAGATATTACTCTTAAAATAGATGTTGAAGGAAAAAGCTGTCTTTGATTTATAATTGATCCAAAAATGCCATTTTTAAAATCTTTCTTATTTTTTCCTCCAACTGGAACAGCTGCAACAGTTTCAACTGATTTTTCATTGGCGGAAATATCTGTAATATTTTCATTATCAATAAAAGGGACAAAGATAAAACTAACGAAGAGATAAAGTGCTTTTGTTGGTAGTTGTTGAAAAGATGCAATCCTTCTTCCATTGCTTTTCAGGTTTTTCTTCAGCATTATTATTAAGTTTCAACCGTTCAGACGGTTTATCGGTGATGATAATTTTTTTCTTTCTTTTAAATAATCAGATACTTTTGAATCTAGTAATTTAGCTGTTTTGTTTTGCGAAAATTTTATGTTTTGCCAGTGTAGTGTTGATGCAACCAGAGTACTGTAAAAATGTATTCCATCATTTTAATGAAATATCAAATGTTACAAGAAAATTTTTTGATGCCATTTTTAAAAAACATTTTAATGGTATTTTAAAAATTGCCACAATTGTTAAAAAAATTTTCTTTATTAATAACCTAAAAGAATGACAAGAACATTTCGAGAAATAACAACAAAATTTTAATGAAAAAACAATAAAAAGTTTTACAAAATGTAATAATGTATGAGATCAATTTTTATGGCCCATTGCATAAGTTGATTTAATACCGTATGACGAACAAAATATTTTAACGATATAATTCATGCAATAATGGGACTTCTGAATCTTTTCCTGATATTAAATAATAATCTGTATGTGGTGGAGGTTCTAATTCAATTGTCTTTGCTAAAAATTTAAAATGTTTAAAGGTCATAGATTTAAAAAAACCTACGTTCAATCATCATTTCAATTTCTGCTCCACTTGCAGGATCTTGAAAAACTTGTACCCCGCCTGCTTGAATCAATGAAGCTGTAACAGGTCCAGCAACTCCAACTGCTTGTAATTTATAAATTCCATCATGTGAAACAGGAGGCAACTAAAATACATTAAGTATAGATATTGAAAAAAGTAAACTTACAACGAGTTTTGTTCCTTTTGGTGCTTGAAGGATAACCGTTTGATTTTCAGGAAAAATTGTTGTAACATCATTTAACGAAAGATACGAATATTTATAATTATCAGATTCTTCAGATAAATTTGTTGCACATTGTTTTAACCATTTTATATGAGTGTCCAATAATCTTTCATCTCTTTCAAGCTCTGTTAATTCTGATTTAAGTTTATACATTTTTTCACCTTCTCCTGGTTTTAGTTCAATTCCACCACCTGGCTTTCTCAATTGTCCGCCTCTGAAAAAAAATGTACATTTATTAAATTAAAAAATTACAAAAAAAGCTCACTTCCAATGAATGATATTTTTATTTTTCTTTGAAATTAAACCAATTCCTTCCAAAACATTTGTAATATCGTATATTCTTCGCTTTTGTGTAACTTTAAGCTCTTCCGCACATAAATTCAAATCAACTAATCCAGCAGGTTTTGACTGCAAATATTTAATAAATTGTTCTGTTAAATGTGAAAGTGATCGCTGACTTCTTGGATTATTAAAATTTGTATGTTCTTCATCTTCATAAACTTCTTCAAGTTCACCCTCTTGTTCATAGCCATTATTTGAATCATCCACCACATCATCAACGACAACATCTTCTTCATCTTGTTGTTGCTGCTCTTGGCTATAATATGGATGTTCAATGGGCGTTTCCACGACTTCTTGCTTTGGTTCAACCATTATAAAACTATAAAATAAATTCTTAATATTAATTTTAATTTTTGCGCCATAAATTTTAGACTTTATAAGGGCGCCAAGTTTAAAACACCACGCGACAAATTTCTTTTTTGAGGTTTGTTTTTTCGAACGCACAAAACATTTTGGGTATTTGGCAAAATGTGAATTTTTGCAAAGTTCGGCGGGAATTCCACTTTCAAAAAAGTTTCGTTGAAAAAATCGCAAAGAAAAAAAACAACAAACAACATTTTTTTTTCGATCATTAATTTTCAAATTAATTTTTGATATCTTTGTAATATATAAAATACAAAGCTATGGATTACACAAATGATGAAATTGAAGAAACTCTATCTGAAATGGGATATGCAGGGGGCACTGATTCGATAGAAGCAATTCGACGAGAACTTCGTAAGTGATATTTTTATAAAAACCCAACTTGAAATAAATCTTATAAATTTTTTAGTTTGCAGTGATGCCGTTGATGATGATACAATAGTTCATGATATTTTTGATCCGCTAATGGATCTGTTTGAACATGGTTATATTGATAATCCACCACAAGTATGCTTTGCAAAAGTTTTTCGATAGTAATAATTTGTTAATTTTAGGAACTTTTTGATAAATTTCCTGAAATTCAAGAACTTATCAAAACTGGCCGTCGAAAATTGGAAGATTTATATCATGAAATTGGTGAAATCGATGAAGAGGTTTGTTTGTTTGTTATCCATGATGTTAATTTAAAATTTTTATTTTAGATAGCTGCAGCATTAGATGATTGTGATCCAGAATTAAGAGAATCAATAATACAAAATTTGAGTCGTCAAGAAGAAGAAGCTAGAAATTGTGAAACGTTATCAAATATTTATGTAGAGGAAGAAGAGCCATCACCATCCACAAGAGATAAAAATAAAAATAAACCGCTTACAAAAGGTATGGATTTCTTTTACAGTATTCCTTTTTTGATAAATCATTTAATTCTAGACAAATCTTTACCAAAATCAGATAGATTTCAACCGACTAAATCATTGCCTTCTTTTGAATTTGATGATGAAAATCAACCAATTTTATTAGATCGTAATACAGAAAAAGCAATAATTTCTGAAGTTTTGAAACAAACGGGTGCAGTACGAGTTAATTGTCCACCACCTGGAAAAGCTCCATTCAAATATGATCCTGTAAAACGAAATGCGCAATATCGTGAAGCATGGAAGAAGTATCCTGCACCTGGGGAAAAACGTCGTGCATCACTTCGATGGAAAATTCGTGACATTATGACAAAACGAGATATTCCACATTTAAGACTTGTCCCAAATGTAGGATTTAAACAAAGACCGGATTGGAATGAATAATGCATTCATTAATGATCTCTCTGTATTTATTTTTACTGTAATTGTTTTTGTATTTTTTAATGTCGTATTTTATCATTTAATTATTATGGGTGTTTTCATTTTATGTTTTTATAAACTTATTTTACAAAATTTTATGTAACTTGTTTTTTCGTTGTTTAAATTCATCTACAGTATATTTTTTTATTACCGTAATCTAATAATTAATTCTAATTTATGTAAATTTTTTTAGCAATGGCTCGTTTTCTTATTCGTGCTTCAGATTCTTTCAAAAATAAACTTGCAAGTCATGAAATTCCTGGACTTCGATGGCTTATTGATGGTTTTAATTTGTGAGTTTTTTCATTTAATCATATTCTAAACTCAGAATGTTTGTTTTAGTCGTGATATGTCTCGTTTAAAAGAAATTGGACCTGATCGATTAGCTGCTGAATGGATTGTCAAAAATGGTGGTGCAATCAAATTTGATAAATTGAGTACAAGATTTGATGATTTTAATATGTTGATTCGTGCAACAGCAGAACTTGATCCTCGTGTCCCTGCCGAACAAGTCCATTTAATTGAAATTGATGCAACTGATTCAAGTGTTTCTGGTTTTGGATGCTATCATTTTGGTAAATTTAAAAAAAAAAAATTTATCTTCAATACTTTTTCATTTTTTAGAAGGGTTGAACCATATTAAATCTGTTGCATTTATTCGATGTAAATCATTTCAAGATTTTGGTTTAGAATATATGGGAAGATATGTTAGAGATAAGCTATCCTATTTAACTGTTGAATCTTGTCCAAGAATTACTGAATATGGTTTAGAACATTTGAAAAAATTTACGTATGTTTTTATTCTTCGGATTACTGTATTCTATTACAAAAGGTTTTAGCGCTTTGGAATCACTTATTTTAAAAGATTTAAAAAATGTTCATCGTCCAAAAGAAACTATTGATTCAATTCGTCGTTCTTTACCAAAATGTGATATTCATTATTCTTAATCAGATCGTTGGATGAATACGGTAAAATTTTGTGCCAAAATTATTGTTTTAGTTTTATTAGGATTAATCGAAAAAATTTTTTTTTGTATCATAAAATTTATAGAATTGTTTAAAAAGTGATTGATGTATAGCAAATAAATTTATTCTTTTGTAATAAAATTTTTCCAACTGTTTTTTCTTTGTATTCATTTTGGTGGCCATAAAAACTATATTAACGATAAAATCAAAAAATAGATAAATAAAACAGTCTAAAAAGTGCAGACATAAAATAAATACCTAAAGTTTGTGATTGACTGTATTTTTTCTTTACAATAAGTACATGTCTGTTTTTTTTTTGTAAAATTAATTGATTTATTTTTGTTGTAATTTTTAATTGACAGTTTTTGTCATTTTTCTTTTGTATATTTTTGTGAAAGGTTAAAACAGTAATTAATTCATGGAGGTCGTTTTTTAAACTGATTTTCTTTGAAAAATTCGGTCAAAAATCAAAACAATAAGAACACAAAATTTTAGCTTTTTTAAAATTAATTTTTGAGTACTTTTAATTTTCAAACATTTATCTTTTTTCAAAAATTATATGCTTTTTGTTCAGACTTTTGAAAAATTTTAAAATAAAAATTATTTACGAAAAAATGATGATTTTTCATATATTTATGAAAGTAAATGTTTTTTTATTTTTTAATATTTAATGAAAAGTTTTGGTATAAAAAATTTAAAAGAGATCCTTGATTTTGTTGTCTAGGGAATTCAAATGGATTCTGCAAATGTGAAATAAAGTACAAATGTTTTTTATTTAAACCTTTTTAAACTTTTGATCTTACTTCAGTGATAGATGTTGAAACGAATGCGAAAATTTGTTTTCCATTTTTGCATTTTTTAATTGTTTGAAGTTTATTTTTTGCATTTTTGCATTTTTTAATTGTTTGAAGTTTATTCACCTATATCACCAAATGTATCAGATGCTGCTTCAATTTCATGCGAATTTTCATAAGCTGCAATATGAAGAGAAGGGGTGCTATTATAGGGATTTGAAGGACTCTTTTCCTTCCAACGCTTTTTAAATTCTTTTTCGAAGGAAAAAGACTCCGAAATTTGTGAATTAAAACTGGATTTGTATGATTCAGATTCTTGCTTTTTATCGTAAATATCAGATACAGTAGAATCTGGTGATTTAAATGCCGCTGCAGTCCCATGAAAACATCTTAAATCTCAATATGATCATGACCGGATCATGACCGATAATGGATCAGATTTTTAAATTTACAAAGAAACGCTTCTAATACTTTAGGGATTGTTCAGACGTGACGTCACGCATTGCGGGGGGAGGGGGGTAAGCTGAATGTTACGCGGCTTTAATGTGCGGCAAAAGATCAAAGAAAAAAACGTGATGGAGGGGGATCGGAATTTGGGATTTTTGCGTAACGCTACGTCTGACAATCCCTTTCTACAATAATCCTTTAGCAGTTCAAAAACGAAATTCATTATCTCTTCTGGGACTGCAGCAGTATGTTTACTATTATTGTTATCCTTTAATGATTTGCTAAGAGAATGCAGTGGAGCAGCCACATTTGAACATTTATGATTCTTATTTAGATTGAAATTAGAATATAGTTTATCATTATTAGTATGAGAAATATCATTGGCAAAAGAACGATGCGTGTCCTGGTAAGACAGTCCATCATCTTTTGTAGTCATTCTCTATACAAATTTCATCAAATTATCAGTTGTAGTAATCTGAAAGCCAAAGACAATTTTTATTGAATTTATTTTAAAACTAAAAATCTCAAGCAACATAATTGTTGACTATTTCTAACAAGTTGTTTACGAAATGCGTCCTTGAGAAAAAAAGGAGGCTAAAAGGGTCTAAAATAAGATAATAAGAATGATGCAATGTTTTTGTTATTTTGAATAAACACATCTTCTCCATTTTCGTCTGTTCATTCTGTAAGTTTTTTCCTGGAGAAAAAGAAGCATTTTTTGGAGTCAAAAAAAGTTTTATTCAAAAATAACGGATGAAGTGTTTGATAAATTTAATTACTATTTTCTTTTCGTGTGTTTTTAACTTCAAAATTCTGCAATTTTTAAGAAATTTTTGAGAATACAATTTTTTTCGTAATTTTTTTTGAATGCCACGGGGTTACTGTAGCAAAATGCATTCATTTAAAAAGCTATAAAAAAACTCTGACGAAGGATTTATGAACATTTATTCAAAAAACAGATTGAAATCGAAAGTTATCTCTTTCTTTAATTTTTTTGTGAAAGATATAAATTATAGATAAATCTTTTTAAGACTAATATTTTAACCCCCCTAAGGGGGTTAAAATATTGAGAAACCTGTTTAAATCATATTTTTGACTTAAAAAATTTAGGTTTTTTTGTTTTACTTTTTTATATATTTCATTTGTTTCTACAATGAAAAAATCATGTGGTGTTTTTTTTTCTTTTGATCTGAAGTTTTTGGGAAAAAACAACAACAACATTTTTAGGAACCCTATTTTAAAAATGAATTAAAACGTTCAAAATAAAACATTGAACCGAATTTGAGAACTTTGATTTTAGCAAAAAAAGGTTTTCATAATTTGAAAACTTTTAAAAATTCAGCGAATTCGTAAACCTTTGTTTCTTTACAATTTTGAAAAAGTTCAAAAATACATGTAAACAATTAAAAACGATAATAACAAAGCCAATTCAAACATTAATAGATACAAAAAGCTCCACGTGCATGAGTAATTCACTAATATTTTTTTACCATGCTTCAGTTACACCCTCCTATTTTTTTTCTGTCGCTGCTTCTGTTACGTCAAAAACCAGTCTTTAATATTTCTCAGAAAACATAAAAGAAAAAATTTCGCATCGTTTTAGGTTTCTGTGATTTTATATTTATACATGCATATCATTTTTTTTTGATTCTAATTGTTTTTTCTTTCGTTCTTTCATATTTCTGTAAATTGTATTCATTCATTCATTAAACTTGAAAACGTCTCCAAGTGTGGCCCAAAAATGTCTCCCCCTCTTTTTTTTCTTTTGTTTGTGTTTACTCTTTTTTCTTACTTTTCTTTTTTCGATGATTACTCGTTTAACAAAAATTCATAACATTTTTTTTTCGATTGTCTTAAATTTTATTAGGATTTTTTATTCAGAAAATATGATTGTTTTTTTGAAATATTATTAAAGTTAAGTTAAGTTAAAACCTCAAAAATCAAAAAAACATTTTATATGTTGTTTTTGTATCATAAAATACAAAATTTTTTTGTCGAATGTCATAATTTTGCTTTTTTGAAAAATTGGAAACTTTTGATGACGTCAGATTTTTTATTCTTTCATTTTCTGCCTTTCTTAAAAAGGATGTTTTTCATTACTCTCTGCAAAAAAAATTATTTAGAAATATATTTTTCTTTTTTTTTGATAAACCACCGCCGAGAATCCTGAATCTCGTACATAGTATTTCAAAACAGGTTTGACTAATAATTTTTTTAGGGATATATTTTTCGGAAAAGCTGAATAACTACAAGTTTTTCATTTATCTGTATCTAAAAATTTCAAAAAAAATTGATATAAAAAGATCTCGTAAATATCGAGAAATGGCGACTCTTTATAAAAAAGATAATGTTTTTGAAACTAATTAAAACTGACAACTTTTTTAAAAAAGAAATCCGGAATTAAAATATATTTTTTCTTCGCCCTTTAATATTTTAATTTCTCGAATTTTGTTTCTTTCATTTTATTTCTTGTTCCATTTTTCGGTTTTTAAAGTCAAGACTTGAATTTTCGAAGAATGATGTTTATTGAAATCATTGTTGATCTCTTTCTCTACATGACATATCCCCCCTCTAAATCCCCTAAGGCAATAAAATTCCATTTAAATGAACGCCCATGAAAAGCTATTTTTCTAATAAAATCTCAGAAAACATTTCATTCAATCTTTTTTAAATAAAGCAAAAATGGGTATCATTGTGTCAAAGACCTTCAACGTCTCCTTTTTTATTTAGAATTTTGCCGCCACTGCCTAATATGTTCGTCTGATTCAATTCATAAAACATATCATCATCGTCATCATCATTGCTGATGTTGCTGCTGCTGCTGCCATATTCCATTCCATTCCATTCTATCATGATCGCGCAATCTTTTCCGTTTTTTTCTCCTCCACTAAAAGTAATAACCCAAGTAATTAAACTAATGCTGCAAATAAAAAAAATTATTGTCTCCACTTTTTTTTTCTTTTATTTAAAATGATATAAATGACCCAATTTTCTTTGATGGCAGATTATCCCGATTCTTTTTTTTTTGTAAAAAATCAATTGATTGCCGCTGATACCCCGGTTTAACATATATATTTTTTGTCGCGTGTCATTCTCCCCATTTTTTCTCTTTTTTCCGACTCTTTCGATTCCCGAAACTTTAAAATAGTAACCCCTTTTTTGACCCGTTTTCAAAGGACGATCATAGTTTACCATTGCTTATTTTTTAAAAAGTATTAATTTCCCCTTAAGCACAAATTTAACAAATTTAATTTCCATCAATAATGGCTACATTTTTTAGAGCTGCAACATCAAAATCAAAATGATGCAGCGTCTTGATTGTCATGTAAAAAACTATGCTTGGGGAAAAGATGGTAATGAATCAGAGGTTGCCAGGCTATTCGCTGCAGGGCATCCCCATCATCAAGTTGGCCCCCAAACCCCATATGCTGAGCTATGGATGGGCACACATCCAGATGGACCTGCAAGAGTTCGAGATTCATCAGAAAATTTATCAAAACTTATTGCAAAAAATAATTCTGAAAATAATAATAGAGAAGAAATTCATTTACCATTTATTATGAAAATTATGTCCATTAAGCATACCCTTTCTTTACAAGTTCATCCAACAAAGGTAAAAACAGATTTTGTCTTAACGCGAAAATTTCTTACCTAAAATTTTTGTTGTAGGAGCAAGCTGCATATCTTCATAATCAAGATCCAATTAATTATCCAGATCGCCATCATAAACCTGAATTAGCATATGCTTTAACAAAATTTGAGCTCCTTTGTGGCTTTAGACCTGCAGTACAAATTTTACAAAATCTTCAAGCTTTTCCTGAACTTCGAAAAGTTATGGGTGAAGCTGAAACAGAAGAATTTGAAAAAGTTTTAAAATCCGGATATCCACAAGAAAGTAAACAAGCAAAAGCGGCTTTAAGAAAATGCTTTAAAAAAATGCTTTATTCACAAATAAATTCACCAAATTTGGTTAAAGAACAGCTGCAAAGTTTTTATAATAGATTAGAAAGTGGAATCCGGGGAGCGCTAATTGAAGAAACGATTCCAGTTTTGGAATCAATGCGAAAACATTTTCCTGGTGATGTTGGTTGCTTTTCACCGCTATATTTAAATCATATGATTTTACAACCTGGAGAATGCTGTTTTTATGCTGCTGAAGAATTGCATGCATATTTAAGTGGAGGTAACTGAAAATTTTGATTCCATAAAAAAAAGTACAGTAACCCTTACAAATTTTAGAATGCGTTGAATGTGTTGGTTGTTCAAATAATACAATTCGAGCAGCATTAACCCCAAAATTTATTGATCGTGAAGCGTTGATTAATGTTTTAAATTATCGCATGACGGATCCAGAGTTTTATTTAGTTCCACCACAAAAATTAAAAAATTATCCTAATGTTACTGAATATGCACCAGATTGTAAAGATTTTACATTGCATGAAGTTCGGGTAATTTTTTTTTAAATTTTAAAAACGAAAATCTTTATCTAACTTTAAAGGAAGTCGGGCTGTTTGACAAATTTTTCATTTGAATGATTTTTTCAAAATGGCATGAACCTGACAATCAGGCAAAAGAACAATTGAAAAAAACCCTGATCGTCAGGTTCATGCAATTTCAAAAAATACGTTAAAAATGAAAATGTCAAATTGTCCGCTCCCTTTAATCATGTTGAATGATTGTGGGCTTTTTGATTAGAATCAAGGACAATTGTACAAAATCTGTGAAAGATAAACCCGAAAAACATCTTAATTCAAGATTTCCGAGTTTAGTTTTTCATAGATTTCGTTTATTTGCCGCGAATGTTTTAAAAACACTTATTTGACTAAATATACCTTAAAATCTGTTATTGAATCTTAATTGTATTATAGATCTCAAAAACATCTGAAGACAATAATGCTTCTTCATCCGCATCCTCTTCCACAACAACCCCAACAATGCTTCCTCCACTTCAATGTGGTTCTATAATGGTAATTGTTGAAGGAGAAGGAAATTATGAAATGCCAAAAACTCTTGGAAATCGATTTAAAAAGATTAAACGTGGTGATATTTTTTATATTCCACCAGAGCAAAAAGTTCAACTTAATTCAATCTCTGAACATTTCTTAGCATATCGAACATTCAGCTATGAATTAGGTCCAGATCATTCAAATCGAAAGCCAACAATGGTTGAAAAACTAAAAGAAAAAATGGGTGAACGACCAAAATTTGTTTTAACTCCTGCAGATTTATTTTCAAAGCTTGATTCATTGGAAGGTGATATGGATGGATTATGTTAAATGCAAACACAAACACAAACTTTGCTTTCTTTTTTTAAAAAACCTTTCTTTTATTTTTTTTAACTGTTTTATTTTTTCTGTTAAATATCGGTGTATCAAAAAAATCAAAACAAAAATGTTTTATCATTGAAAAAAGAGATATATTTTATATTTTTGCAATTATTAAAGACTACTGTATTGTTGTTTTATATTGTTGCTCAACCATTTTTTTAAATAATTGCAAATCAGATAAATAAAAAAAGCTGCCGTTTATTGTTTCTTTTTTTTTTACTAAAATCTTATAAAAAAGTTTTGTTTTTAAAATGAGAAATACAGTAACCAGCTTATTGTTTACAACTTTTGAGTAAAGCAATCAAAAATATAAAACCCTGAAATTTTAGTTGTTGTTATTCATAAACGTATCATTTGTGTATGTATGAATAATAACCACTAAAAAACATTTTTAAGTCTAAAAATTGAAGTCAAAGATAAGCTGGTTATTCACATTAAAAGCAGCTTTTTTATTTTTTAAAGCAAAAAATGTGCAAAAAAATTGCAAAAACACCATTTTTAACAAAAAATTGAATAGTCTTGCAACATTTTTTAACACACCACTTTATTTATTAAATCATTAACAGAATTTTTAAAACACGAAACCCTTTTTAATGCCCTTTTTTATAGTTAGTTTTTACCCAATTTTCCCAAATGTGGCTGCGCAAAAAAAACAAAGCTTCGAAGAAGTTCTTTTGAACATTTTTAAAAAATTTTCTTGCCGCGATTACTTTTTTATACGATAGCGTTCTCACTGTTTTTTTTGAGCAATTTTTTTTACGCTAAAGTTTAGAACCAACAGACTTTACATTTTTTCAACCATTTTGTAAATCTTGCTTCATCTATTTTTCTAAATTTTAACAAATTTTTAGTTAAACATGTCAACAGAAAATGGTGGAAATAAGCCTCCTCCTTCTGCAGGAGCTGCTGCTGGTGATGCAAAATCTTTGGAACCAAATCAAATGTCCAGCCGTGATTACTACTTTGACAGGTAAACTTTTAATTCATGCTTATATGGAACATATTAATAGGTTTTTGGCTTAACGTTAAACCCTGTAATTAATAAAAATTTGGATTGTTTTTTCGGTAATAATGAGGAAATATTTTTCTTTGGTTACTAAAAAGCATATGAAAAGTTGCAAGGCAGCAATGAGTCTTTCCCTTTTCTGTTATGTTTCTTCTGTCTCTTTTATGGGTTTTATAACTTTTAATCCAATAAAAAAGACAGGATATTATTTTATTAGTTCCTTTGCAAAAATGCTTTTTACAGTTTTTTGGCTATATATAACTAAACACAGTAAACCTTAAAAGCTTTTTACACCAAGGTTTTTTTATAAGCCAAAAGCTCATTCTTATGTTCTTTGATGCTTTTGTTTAATACTAATAGTAATATAATACTAAAATACTAATAGTAATATCTTTTAGTTATGCCCATTATGGAATCCATGAAGAAATGTTAAAGGATGAAGTTCGAACAAAAACTTATCGTAACTCAATCTATCATAACAAACATCTTTTCAAAGATAAAGTTGTTATGGATGTTGGAAGTGGTACTGGAATTCTTTCAATGTTTGCTGCACAAGCTGGTGCAAAACGTGTTTTTGCTGTTGAATTTTCAAGTATGGCAAAGCAATCTGAAAAGATTATCAAGGATAATAAACTTGATCATATTGTTACCGTTCTTCATTCAAAAATGGAAGATATCACTGAACTTCCTGATGGTATTGAAAAGGTTGATGTCATTATTTCTGAATGGATGGGATATTGCTTATTGTATGAATCCATGTTGAATACTGTTATTTATGCTCGTGATAAATGGCTTGCACATGATGGTGTTTTAATGCCTGATAAAGCTCGGCTTTATATTACTGCTATTGAAGATCGTCAATACAAGGATGATAAAATTAATTGGTGGGAAAATGTTTATGGTTTTAATATGTCAAGCATTCGTGAAGTTGCTATTAGTGAACCATTAGTTGATTGTGTTGATCCTAATCAAGTTGTTACTAATAATTGTCTTATTAAGGTCGGTTATTAAATTTTTATAAACTGCGCCATTAAAATACTGTATTTTTTAGGATATTGATCTCTACACCACTACTGTCGCTGATCTTTCATTTGAATCAGATTTTCAACTTAACTGCAATCGTAATGATTACGTTCATGCAATGGTTACCTATTTCATTGTTGAATTTTCAAAATGTCATAAAAGAACTGGTTTTTCAACATCTCCTGATAGTCAATATACTCATTGGAAGCAAACAGTTTTTTATCTTCGTGATGCATTGACTGTTAAGAAGGGTGAAACCCTTAATGGATATATAACCTGTAAACCAAATGAACGTAATGAACGTGATCTTGATTTTACAATTGGTATCAAATTTAACGGTGAAATTTGTGATCTCCAAGAAGAAAACAAGTATCGAATGCATTAAGTTATATGCTTCAAATACATTTTTTGCTTTGTTTTTCTTTTGTTTGTTGAAATTTTTTGAGTTTTTTATATAAATCGTATTATCATGAATTTGTTTGATAGAATACATGGTTGGATTCCCTGGAAAGATGCTTGTGTGAATGGGAGGGGGAGAAGGGGGGTGTTGGCGTTTTGTTCGTTAATAACCAATAATTTGTCTGGTGGTCTTGATATTGTAGTTGCTGAGCGGTATTTGTTAGTAATAAATTTTATATTTTTTTCTTATTATTAAAAACCAAAATATTCAGAAAATTATGGCTTCAAACACTCCCCGAGAAGGCCAATCAAATAGAGGCCGAAATCGTCGTTTCCTTGAAAATTTACAAAAAACTATGGGAGCTCCTGCAGCAGGTGGATTAAGAAAAGCTCCAAAACCAAAAGTAGCAGAGGATGAACATTTACCAAAATCGTTAACAGAATTTTTGGAAATCCTTAATGCCGAAAAGCGAGATTTATCGTTGGTAGAATTAGCTGAATTTTATCGACAACGATATAATGATTTCTCCGATGATGATATAACTGCAATAGCAGAAAGTTTATTCAAAATTGGATACCACGGTGAAGCAATATATGATTTTGTTGGATTTTTAAATGTTGCATTTGTTGATGAAAGATTTCAAGAAAAACTTGCAAATGAATTTGTGTTGTATGCTGCAAATTTATTCGATCAAGAAGAACCCGAGCTTGAAGCATATGAACAATTTGGAAGATTTATTGGACTTTTGTTAAAAACACAATTTAATCGACCATATCATAAAATTATAGATAGTTCAAATAAATTAATGGTTGCTGTAATGAATGTATTATTGATGTTTTTGCTCGAAGTTCCAAAGTTAATAGAATCTGATGATCCAGAAGATTTAGAAAGAGCGAAATTTAAAACTGTTTCTGTGTAAGTTAATTCTAAAGTGATTATTTTGTTAAAAAAACGTTGTTTGTAGGATATGTGCCGTAAAAGCGTTGAATAGAAGATTATTTATGGATTATTATGAGTTGAATGATAATATTTACAAATTCTTAAGATCCGTTTTAATTGATACTGATGGTAAAACAGTTGGAAAACAATTCAGAAAATTATTGTTAGATGTTTTAATAGAAATGGAAAAATACAGTGTTGCAGGAGCACCAAATTCTACAACACATGTTGGGACACAAACAATTGAATAAATATAAATAGTCGATGATAAAATATGGGTATTTTCTTACACATACTTAAAAAACTGAAATAAATCGGTGATTTTTTTTTTGCATTTTTTCCGAATGGAATAGCAACGTTTTTCTTTGTATTCGCTTCCATTTCTACCGTAACTTGCATTTTGTATATCCTTTGTAAATAGCTAATTCGCATCCTTTAAAAAATAAACTCTAAAAGTACAAATACCGATTTTATAAAAACACCTTCAAACAAAAATTAAATTTTAGTCAGTATAAATATTTATTAACAGAGAAAAAAACAAAATTACATATACAAAGCTTCTGGATGAGTATCTTTCTTTCTATACATAATATTCTCTTTTGCTTTTTTGAAATCTTCCATTGTAACACGCATACGACGTTCACGAAGTGCTAACAAACCAGCTTCTGTACACATTGCTTTAATATCAGCACCAGAGAGTTCATCCTTTGCTTCAATAAATTCATCCAAATTAACATCTTCACCAAGTTGCATTCGAGATGTATGAATACCAAAGATTCGACGCTTTGTTTTTTCATCAGGAAGTGGAAATTCAATTTTTCGATCAATACGTCCTGGACGAATTAATGCAGGATCAAGGGAATCAATACGATTTGTTGCCATTAAAACTTTTACGTCTCCACGTGAATCAAAACCATCAAGTTGATTCAAAAGTTCAAGCATAGTACGTTGAATTTCTCGTTCACCACCAGAATTTGAATCATATCTTTTGGTACCAACTGCATCAATTTCATCAATAAATACAATAGACTAAAAAATTAAAAACCATTAACGGCTGCAAAATGTTAAAAGCAAACTTACGGGTGCATGTTCTTCAGCAACACGGAAAAGTTCTCGAACCATTTTTGGACCATCACCAAGGTATTTTTGAATTAATTCTGAACCAACAACACGTAAGAAAGTTGCAGATGTTTGATTTGCAACAGCTTTTGCAAGAAGAGTTTTGCCAGTACCAGGTGGACCATATAAAATAACACCCTTTGGTGGTTTAATACCCATTTCTTCATAATATTCTGGATGTGTTAAAGGTAATTCAACAGCTTCTTTAATTTCTTGAATTTGTGCATCTAATCCACCAACATCAGCATAAGTTTCTTGTGGAGCTTTTTCAAGTTTCATTACAGACACCATAGGATCAGTATCATCAGAAAGAATTCCAATAACAGCATGATTCTTATGATTTAATAAAACGGCACAACCAGGTTCAAGTTGTTCTTTATCAACAAATGACATAATTGAAACGTAATGTTCGCTTCCAACATTCTAAAATACATTAATAAACACGCTTTATGTTTATAAAACAAGCTTACAGTTGAAACAATAGCATGTTGATCATCAATAATTTCTTCCAATGAGCCAACAGCCATAGGAGTTCCACGAAGGTCATCAACTTTTGAACGTTCTTCTTCTTGTCGCTCTTCTTGTGGCTTTAAACGTTCTTGATTACGGATAAATTCTTCTTCCATCAATAAATAATCCTTGATACGTTCGAATTTCAAAAGCTTCAAACGGCAACGAGAATGAGGAGTTACTAAAGCAGGGATTTGTAAAATGTTATAATAGAAAGGAAAAAAGCTAGCTTACCAGCTGGAAGTTTGCTTGCAGTATCAGGTCCACGACCTCCCTTCTTTCTTTTTCCAATTCTTGATGGAATTGGTGCTTCATACTTCTTTTTCTTTTCCTAAAAATGCACACATTTAGAAGATAGACGAAACACTTGTTCAAATATCTTACTTTATCAGCATCTCCACTACCATTATTATCACCACGACCTCGTCCGCCAAGTGAATGGTTCTGTCCCATATTTAGTACTAAAAATGGGATAAATAAACAAAAATGAAATTTATAGAATTGAAGTTTTAAAATGATAGACAAATTCTAATTTTTTTGAAAGAATGAATTCGAAAAGCAACAGCAAAAAAACACGGATGAAAAAAAGAGAGAGTTTCAAATTTTTTTGTCATCCTTTTTCAACACTGTTGCAAAATGTTCATTTTGACAAATGGTGTTAAAAAATTTTAAAAAACAAATTTTTTGTTCGTATTTTTTTAAAACTTTTTTTTTTGAAAAGTTAAAAAAACTTTTAAAATTTTCTCGTGTATTCCAAAAAGCTAAACAATATCAGTATTTTATTTCATTTCATTACAAAAAAAAATATAGCAATCAATAAAAAAAATTACGAGGTTGGAGTTTCTGTTGTTAATGTTGGAGATTTATCAGAATCTGTATCTTTATCATATTCAAATTCTTCATATTTCATATGACTTGTTCGATGAAGTTTATCTTTTTGAAAGCCAGCTTTCCATTTTTCAATATCTTCTTCCATAAATGTAATAATTCTTTCACCAAGTCGAAAAGAGCTTAATACCCCCAAATGGCATCGATTTGGTAGAAACAGCGGATCAACGCCATATGGTGCAACAGCATAAATTTCTGCAGAATTTGATGGTGGCATCATTTCATCATTTAAACCATGAATACATAGCAATGGAACATTTACTGATGGAACTTTATCAATACTAAAAAGGATCAACATGTGATATAAATACACAAAAAAACAACATACGTTCTAAAACAATCAACATAAGGGCTTGTTACTCGAGGAGGATGATGTCGGCTAACATGTCGTATCGCAGAAGTTAACGGAGCAATTAATACAACACCAGAAACATATGGAAAATTTTTTGCTGCAAGATCTGTTACAACTGCAGTACCAATTGAAATTCCAATTAAAATTATCTAAAAAAAGTAATAAGCAAAGATATTTTTTCTTCAAAAATCTTACTTCTAATTTTGGATCTTTTCTTTCAGTTACAATATAATCGTATACTCCTTCAATATCTTTATATACAGCATTTTCATTTGGTTTACCAGTTGAAAGACCGTAACCAGAATAATCAAATGTATATACATCATATGCATCAGGATGTTGATAACTTGCTATATATCCTGCATAACAATTTAATGATAGCCCCAAATCACATGCATTACTATTTGCAAGTAGTATTACCTAAAAATTTATTAATCATTAGCAATCCCAAAGTTAATAACATACTTTATGACTTGGTTCTTCTTCGGTTGAAAGTTCAGCTTCAATTTTTGCTCCAACGATATAATTTCCTGAAAGAAGTTTTTAGTCGAAAAAATGAATCTTAAAAAGCAACGCTAAAAAAATTACCTGATTCACTTTGTATAATAAATGCTTGAGTTCTTTCAGCAAATGTTTCAATTTGTGCAATTAGTGCTTTATTTTTTGAATCTGTAACTGGTTCGATTCGAAGTGAAGGCTTTCCATAACATTGTTTAGCATTTCCAAAACTTCTTTTTCCAATTTCTTCATTAAAATAACTCAAATAATACCATTTCCACGGAGCTGGTGGATAAAATGCAAATGAATCAATTAAATGCGCAGGTGGTGGAATTTTACAACCTGTACATACAGCAATTTTCTAAAAAACATTTTGTAAAAAAAAACAGCAACAAAGAGAGAGAAACTTACATTATATGCACAAACAATTGTACTTAAAGTTCCAGTAATTGCTCGTTGAATTAATGGCGGAGGTTTTGGCTTAAAATCTTCAACTGTTTTCTTTGACTTTTTTGGATCTTTTCCACATCTATGTCGTTGTTCCTATAAAATATATTTTTTAATAAAAATGGTTTTAAAAAAAACAAACCTCTGAAAAGCTTTCAGAAAAATGTATTCGATGTTGTTGCTTTTGTTTTGATGGATGCTTTCGTTTTGGAGATTTTAATTTTGAAAGTTCTTTCCTTTCAATTTGTATCAAAGGTGGAACTCCAACTTCATTGGTAAAATCAGTTATTTGAAGATTAAGTCCAGACATTTCTTCTTTTATCAAAATTGAAATGGGATTAATCAAATCACAAATAAGCGGAATCTGTATTTTTCGGTATTTATCAGTTTCAAAAGCAGCAATTATTTGAATACCAATACAGATTTGGAATATATTTTCAGCGGTCTATTGAATAATCAAAACACGCACCAGTTTTTTTTGTATGTATTTTTACACAATGTTTTTTTGTATTTTCATTTTCGATATTTATTAAATATAATTTACATATTTAAATACAGTAATACATGCAAAATGTGTGAATAAATGAGATTATGTGAAAAGAAAAAATGAGATAAAAAAAACCGGGTTATTATTATTAGAAATTAAATACAGAGTTATTATTATTATTAAACTTATTATACTACGATCATTTAATAAATGTCAGCACCATTTTTGTAGCCTTATGCTTGGGTCTGTGTTTGGTGTTGAACAATGTTGTATGATTGAACATTGGCATTTTTTGCTGCTGCAGCATTAATGGCATTTTGCATCCATTCCATTAATTTTTGAATTGCAGCAATTTGTTCCCGAATTTCATCGTTTTCTCTTTCAATTTCCTCTTTTCTTGCTTCTAAAGCTTCCATTTCTTTCTTTTTTCTTTCTCGGCATAATCGGGTTGCTTCGTTTTGCCGTTCTCTCTTTTTTGCAATAATATCATGTCCAGACATTGGAGTATTAGTTACCTTTGGAACGGGATTTTTTGGAGCCATGACTAATTTTTCAAATTCTACAAAAAAAAGTTTTATCAAAATTTTTTGAAAAAAACGTCCACGCTGGGCAAAAATTGATCAAAGCAATATTTTACGTTTTTAACGATGTTTTTCCACTCTCCGGCTCTTCTATTTATACAAATACAATGTTTATTATCAAGTAATACAACAAACATCTGTGGGGAGAGTGGAGACTTTACGGTGGAATGCAAAAAAAATTCGTCCGTAAGAAATATAGAGAAGGGGTTACGGTAAAGAAAGGCAGGCAAATGTTTTTTTAACGATGTTTCAAAATTTCCAAAGTTTAAAAAGTAAAAATTTTTATTTGCCACAAAATACATTTTCTTTAACCGTTAGAAGGCAAATGACTGCTTGAATAAAAAAAAATTAGATAACCATAGAGAGGGGAAGGGTCAACAATTCTTTCGAAATATTTTTTATAGCAAAAAAAACTGCAATGATTTTGTGAGGCGCAATCGCTTTTCTTTTTTCAAATGCTGCAGAACAAAACGTCATTTGAAAAAAGAAAGGGAAAAAAGAAAGAGAATAATTTATTGCTTTTCCTTTTCAACGAAAAAAGCGACGTCCTTGTTTTATGATTCATCAAAAATGAATCAATTTTTTATTGTTAAAAAAGTGATCATTAAAAAAACAATAATGTTACAATAAAATGTTTACATGTAGTTACTGTAAATCACATTTTTTAAAAATCTTAAAAAAAATTATTTTTAACTTAAACATTGAAAAAATAAGTGTTTGTAAATGTATTGTTGTGAGATTACTGTAGGCTATAGTACGCTTTTGTAATGCGGTAAAAAGTATTTTTTATGAAAATATAAAACAAGAATTTTTTTATTTAGCATAATGACAATCGTGTTTAGTAACTTTTGTGCAAACTTTTGATGGATCTTTTTCAGTATCAGCTTCAAGTTCTTTATAAAGATCATCAATCATATCCCTGCAAACTTTATCAAGAAAACCTGTATGGAAATAACTATCACATTTTTCATCCATTTTTTTGTCAACATATGCTTCATCACATTCTGCATACATTTCACCAATTTGTACTAAATCTAAGCACATTTCACATAATAATGTTGCTTCTTCTACAAAATATATTTTTTTAAACGAAAGAAAAGAATACGATTAAAAACAAACTGTGAATTGGACGAGGTTGAAAAGCTTTTAAAGCTGATCGAAGGCCACAATTTGGATCATCTTTTAATTTTTTTGGAATAACAACTGCTGCTGCAATTCCAATCAAAGCTAACACAACTATAAAAAAATGTTTCCAATGTTAAAAAAGAAGCTGAAAAACTAACCTAAAAGTTTCATCGTTGTTTCTGCTTTTTTAAAAGTGAAACAATAAAATAAAATGATTTATTTGTACAGTTTTAACCTTGGTATTTATATTAAATTGATAAGGAAAAGTATAAATCCGGATGAAAGAATGCAAAATTTCAACAAAAAAAGGAAAAGATATCACGTGTTGAAAAAAATGAGGAGAAAGAACTTTGATAAGAAAAAAAAACGTTGGGATTATTCGAGAATCAAAAAGTTTGAATGCAAAAAACGAAAAGAAAAAGCTTATTGTTCTTTAATCGGTATTGAAAATTCTTAACCATTTGATTTATAGAGAAAAAATTTGATAGTAAACATTGTCAGCAAAAAAATGTTTAACATGTTAGACTAAAGATTGAAACTTGTAACTCCAGAATTTGGAGTCAAAATCAAAGCTTAAACTTCCAAACATGTCAAACCAGGCAAGCGGGTATCAAAATCCAGAATCGATTTTGACACCATATTTCGAGTCGATAAAAACGTCCCACAAAATGTTCCTACAAAAAAAGATATACCTTTCTAAACCTCAAAAATGTTTATAAACAAAAATTTTAAAACCAAAAGTTTTATTTTTGAACATAAAAAATACATACGAAATCTTTTCAATTATTATTCAAGCATTCCATTTTATGTTAGTATACATTTAATCATTCTTTCATTGTTTAATAACTTCATTAGCAATTTTTGCCAATTGTGATGGCGTCATATCGTTACAATTTTCATATCCTTCACCATTTCCATCATCTTCTTTTGTTTTTAGTTTTCCTTTAGATTGATCAAGATCATTCTTTTTTGGCAAATCTTCTTTCTTTTCGCTCTTCTTTACTCCAGATTTAGGTGCACCACCTTCAGGTTTCTTTTTTTCTTCAGCTCCAGCAGTGCCAGCATCAGGTTTCTTATTATCTCCTGCACCAGCATCAGGCTTCTTTTCATCAGATTGCTTTGTTGCAGCTGCTGTAGCAGCAGCAGCTTCATCAGGTTTTTTTGTTTCTGGAGTTGTTGGAGCTGCACCAGTTGCAGATGGAGCAGGTTGAGTCAAAGGCTTTGCATCAGGTCCAACAGATGCGGGCGATAACGTTGATTTGGTTTCAGTCTTCTTTTTAAACAACTTTCCACAAAAAATTAAAGATGTAATAATTACAAAAAATTGAGAAAATGTTATTATAGCAAAGAACAGTGGTTGTAAGAATTCCATTTTCTATAAAGTGTGTTATATAAAATGATAAAAAATAAAAAGATAATAAAAAACACTTACAAAATTAATCAATGAAAAGGCAACCCAGAAAAATACAATTCAGTAAAACTGTTCTTCCGTTGCCACAAAAATTTGTAACAAAAAAATGAAAGCAAAAAAGTGTTGAATGAAAGTTGTTTGAATCAAATTTGAATAATTTCATTGTTGATTTTGGGAATTGCTTCATTTACTTTTCTTCTAAATTTGCAGAAGATTTGTTTGAAAGTTTTTTGTTGATGTGACATTTGCGGATTTCAAAATGTGCAAATTGCAATAATATTTTTTTTCAATTTTTCTTTGCGAAAAGAGAGCATTTATTTCTTTCTCTGTTGTTTGCACGATTTCGTTCGACGTTCTGCCAAAGAATTTTGCCTTTATAAAAGCAATCTCGAAATCAATCCTAATGTGTCCACCCGGAGTTATGTTTCCGGGTTTCACCCCAACACAATATCAAAACGTTGAAAGGACACAAATTTTTTTATTTTTAAACAAAAATCATCTTTTATACTAACTATTTTTTGTTTCGGCTTGAATAATTGAAGTTCAATTTTTAACATTTATTCAAGCCTGTAACTTTTGATTTAATGAAAGTAACATTTCCATTTATAAAAAAATGCATGTGGCAATTGTTGAACAATATTACAATTTATAATTGTAATTAGTCAAAAAACAAAAAATCTGTTCAAAAACTTGCTTCCCAAAAGTGATAACTATTTAGCAAAATTTATTCATTAAGTCACCCAAAAACATTTTTTTACGAAAATCACTACCCTAATTTGAATTATTTGATGTCATGATATTTTCATCATAATCAACAGATGATTCTTCTTCTTCATCATCGTAATCCGCAATTGTTCCATCTTCTTCATCATCTTCGTCAATATCTTCCATTTGTTCATGAGGATTATATTCAATGCTTGAATCATAAATTGGATTATCGGATTCACTATCAATATAATCAAATGGTTTTCCATTAACCCATATACGACGTGGTTCAAATTTAGGACAAACTGCTCGAATAATTAATGGATTACCATTTTCATTTTGTAATGCAATTGTTACTTCACAACCATCAATTCCACCAGCAAGACGTTTTGTTATAAGCTATATAATTTTTAAGTAGTTAAAACTGTTTTAATAAAAATGGACACATACTTTAACATGTTGTGATGATGGAGTTGTTGATTTTGTATTTTGCTGAAAAAGTGATTGTTCAGAATTAGACGTCATTAAAGAATCACGTTCTGCATCTTGTCGAACAGATTGTACTGAATCAGAAGCCATTGAAGAAATATAAGATTTATGATCTGCACCTTGTCGAGGTGATACAAGAGTATAAGTACTTTTTCCAATTAAAGAATCTCTTCCTGCACATCTTCGAGGTGATGCCCGGTGATTACGATAATTTGCATAACTTAATGTTGAATCAGATCGTGTAAGACTTGTTATCTAAAAATGTGTTAAATTGAAATAATAAAAAATATATTAAATGGGAATTAGTAATTCCCATTTTTCCATTATTTTGTATTTATTTAACGAAAAACTGACTGAAGTACCAGCATCAGATGCACTTTGAGGTTCAACAAATTGTTCATCATTATTTCCAATTTGTTGAAACAATGTTGGCCGTTGTGAACCAAGTAATCGTTGAGATTTTTTAAATTGCATAACTTCTGGTTTGTTTTTTTGATCTCCGCTTTGTTGTCTTGGAAATTCAAAGGGATTCTGTAAAAAAATTAAATGAATTACAAATTATTTTTTGTTTTCTTTATTACTTGGGATTTAAAAACACCAGTAAAGCTTTGTTTAAAAGTATTGATTGATCCGAGCTTATCTTTTTTTAATCTTTCAATATTTTCACCATCAAATAAATCCGATGCAATTGAATTTTCATAAGCTGAAATATGAAGAGAAATGGTGCTTTTATTCATGGCATTTAAAGTATTTTTATTCTTCCATCGTTTTTTTGAATCATTATTTTCTTCATTAAGAGTTGAAATTTCAGAAGATTTATTCCATGATTCTGATTTTTCCTTTTCTTCATAATTTTCAGATACTTCAAAATCTATTGCTGCAATCCTATGTAAACTTTTTAAATATCAATTTTATCTTTAAAGGCTTTTGATCCAAAAAAAAAATCAAATAAAATTTTTTCAATCGACAACAGTTATTACCGTAACCTTTTTTTACAAAAAAAAGTTCAACGTAAAATTAATGTTCTGGATACTATTTTTTTTGAACTGCAGCAGCAATTTTTTAAACCATAATATTTATTATTTTTTAGTTTGCTATTTTGTGATTGAACAGGAATTAATACTGAACATTTTTTGTTTTGATTTAAATTCAAGTCGTAATATTGATTCTCAGATGTTGTAAAATTTTGTTCAATAAATGAATATTTATCATCTTTTGTTGACATCTGAAACGAATATTCTTGAATTAATTACTTTTTAAACATAGATTTTATAAATGCAAAAATGTTTTAGCTTTTTCTGTAACTTAGGGGAATTATAATTTCGATTATACATTTATTCTTTATTTTTCGATATCATAGAATATAAATGGGAATAAAATAAAATGAGACGAGATAAAAATGGCGACCAACCACTTAAAGATAAACTGATAAAAAACTGATTCAAAAAAGTGACAAAGAAAAAAATCACAAAAATGTTTTTTCTCGATTTTTTATTTTTCAATTGCCAGTGTCTACGCAAAAAGTTCAAATCTACACTTTTTAATATTCAAAAATGAAATTATTCAAATTTGTTTCAAACAACTTTCATTCAACATTTTTGCTTTTCATTTTTTGTTTTTCAAAATTTTTGCAGCAGCGAAAAAGACTGTGAAAGAAAAGAGTTTTACTGAACTTGAATTATATTTTTCTGGATTGCCTTTTCACTGATTGAATTTTTGTAAGTTTTTTTATTATCTTTTTATTTTTTATCATTTTATATAATTGCAACTAGAAAAAATAGGTTGCGAGCCTGATATAGAAGCATAACTATATAAATATAAATTAGCGGTTAGATTCATTTGTTTAGTTTCATGCCCGTTTTAAGCAAATATAGTTAGCCTTCATGGACTTTTACGCGTTTATGTCGAAATATGCGTGAATATTTGCTTATATATCTTCCTTCTTTTAGTTCTTACGTACTTGAAAACAGTGTTTCTAAGTTGTAGAACTTTTTCTGGATTTGTAAAAACTGAAAGAAGGGAGACATAATCTTTCAAGAAGAAATCATGCATTTCTGCAGCAGCATACATACATCAAGAACCACATGTGTATGTGTATGCTTAAAACGGCCACATAGAACAAAACTAAACAAATGAATCTAACCACTAATTTCTTTTTATATCAGTCGCACAACCTATTTTTTCAAATTACGGCGCTTATAAACGATGCTTTAGAAAATGGAATTCTTACAACCACTTTTCTTCGCTATAATAACATTTTCTCAATTTACTGTAATTATTACATCCATAATTTTTTGTGCAAAATTATTGAAATCACCAAAAAAGAATGAAAATCAACCAACTCAATCAATGGCATCTCGAGGATCTGTTGGACCTGATGGAAAGCCTTTGACTCAACCAACTCCATCTGCAACTGGTGCAGCTCCAACAACTCCAGAAACAAAAAAACCTGATGAAGCTGCTGCTGCTGGAGCAAAGCAATCTGAAGAAAAGAAGCCTGATGAAGCTCCTACAGGATCTGGAACAAAGAAACCTGATGAAAAGAAGCCTGATGCTGAAACTCCAAAATCTGGAGTAAAGAAGAGTGAAAAGAAAGATGATCCACCAAAAAAGAATGATATTGATCAATCTAAAGGAAAACAGAAAAAAGAAGATGAAGGCGATGGTGAAGGATATGAAAATTGTAATGAAATGACGCCATCACAATTGGCAAAAATTGCTAATGAAGTTAAATGATCAAAGGTGAATGAATGTATATCTGATAAATGAATGCTTTTATTTTTGAATAATAATTGAAATGATTTCGTAATTCATATGTATGTATTTTTTATGTTCAAAATAAAACATTTTAAATTTTTATTTTCAAAGATGTTTGGGGTTCAGAAAGATATATATATTTTTGATATTGTAAGAGCGTTGTATAGGTTTTTATCGACTTTAAGCACGGTGCCAAATTGTATTCCGGATTTTAACACATAATAACCTTATATGACATTTTTGGAAGTTAAAATTCTGATTCTGACTCTTTAGTTTAACATGGTTGTTAGTATTTAACATCTTTGTGGTCTCTCAATTAATTAGCACAACAAAAAAATTTCAACTAGACTTTTGTTCGTTTCTCAAAAATCCATAAGTGTCATTGTAGTCTTTCCAGTCCGAAATCGAAATCGAAATTTCGATTTTGGTATTACCGTAATACTTTAGTCTTATATTTACTAATCAATACTTTGAGATAATATCAGCTCTAACTAATAAGCCATACCATAGAATATTGTAGATCAATTTAAACATATTTGATTTCAAAAGAACCTTTGCAAAATTTGCAACATAAATAATTTTTTTCTATTTTTTTCCAATTAAAATTTTCTATTGCTTAAAAAATGTTATATATTAAATTCTACACTCCCCTTTTGCTAAAAGCTAGCTTTTCCCTTCTTTTAGTTTGTTGCTGTTGACACTTTTTTTCTTGCGCAGTCAATAAATAAAAAATGTGTATTACATTCCCTTCTTTTTTTGCCTTCCTCCATCTTTTTTATTTTTTGTTGCTACTAATATTGAAAAGTAGAAATAGTAGTTTGTACGATGAATGTGTGTGGAATTAATATTCGCTTTTTACTTAAAAATAATGGTATTATCATAGTGGGTGAAATTTAATTGAAATTCAAATGTTTGCTATTAAACATGAAAATAAAAATAATTTTACTATTATTATTTATTACATTTGTAAATGGACAAGAATTTTATAAATTAAATGTAATAAAAAATGGTGATCGTCTTACATTTTTTACAATGGCAGAATCGGATTCGGTTAGCTTTTTTTTCATTCTAAAAAATAGGAGCTTTTTGTTAGTTTTGTTTCGATTACCCTAATTCAGAGGCATTGAGGGCGAAAAATTGGGTAGAACTAAAAGTTCTTCGAAATCAAAATTTCGATTTCGAAAAATGGGAAATACCAAAATCTAAATTTCGGTATTTGAAAAGTTTCGATTTCGAAATGGTCGAAATATCGATTTTGAAACTTATCTTGATTTCTGACTAAAAAATCTTTTTCGGTAATTTCGATTTCGCAAAACCTTGAATCAGGGTAATCAAATCGTTGCAAGACCGAATATATCACAGAAGCCATCGCATTTAAAAGCTTGAAAAATAATAATTTAATTTGAAATAATTTATAAATAATATACATATTTTTAGATTGCTGCCGAATTTGCAGTATATAACATTTTAACGACAATTTATAATTGTTTTACCTGTAATTTAACAGAATCTTTAGTTCCATTTAAATATTTTAAAATTGTTTTAACTGATCGTTGCCCATTCCCCGGAACAATTGATGATTCTTTTTGGTCTTTGAACGAAAGCCCTGAACTTATCAATGATCGAGAAATTGATAAAGAACTTTTTAAAAATTTTATTAAACATTTTCCTGGATTTGAACGAGATTTTATTGTATCAGAGTCTCCGGATGCAATGCGAGAACAGTTTGAAGTTATGATGGCTCCAGTATTAATATTAAAAAAGATTATGGAAGCGTTACCCGATGAAATTTGGAATATTTTTGAATTTAGTGAATTGCGAGAAGCAAAACAATTTCGAAGAATGCTTGGATTTGATGGATTTGAAAATGAAACGGATATTGGATTTATTGATTTTAAAGAAATTTGGAAAAGTGTTGAACAGCTAAAAAATGTTTTAGAAGAAGTTGTTGCAAATGAGTCAAGTACTCCTGCATCGAAAAATAACATTCGTTCACGTCGAGAAGATTTTCGTTCTACGCTGATCGATGACAAATATTTTCCATTGCATAAAGAAATTGGAAATGAACGAGAATTTAATAATATTTTTACAAAAATTATCAAGATTTTAAATTCTTATCATTTAACCGAGCTACTTGTAAAACATAATATCAAAATTCCTCTACCAATTAAACAACAAAATTTTACAAATTCCTATAAACCTCCATTGCATTTACAAATTCGTCGAAAAAATATGAGAAATCTTGAATGGAAAAGATCTAAAAGTGATACAACATTTTTTCAAATTGATTCAAAACTTTTATTTGGAAGTAGCAAAAATGTAACGGATGAAGAATTTTGGATTGAACAAAAACAAACACATTCAAGAATTATTAAACGTCCAAAAGGTTCCACAAAAATTTGTGACAAAAATCATTGGCAATTTCAATTGACAAGTCATGAAGAAGATTATTATTTTCATCCTGCATGGAATAAAACTAAAAATATTAAGGAGTAAGTTTTTTTTATTTAAAAAGAAAACTTGAACCAGGAAAGATGAATTTTTATTTTTCTTTCCTCTTTAAGAAATAAAATTTGTTTTTAAATTTTTTTAAAAAAAAGACAACAGCTAAAGTCCTTAAATCAGGGGGGGGGGGGGGGGGGTAATGGCTGTGAGACCAAATGTGTCAAAAATCCCTAAATTTATGCGATTTAAAGTTTTTTGTTATTTAAGATCAAGGAAATCTAGTTTTTGGTGTTTCAAGTATATTTTCAGAATAAGTATTGAACCAGATCCCTTTTTTTGATTGCTCCCAGATCGAAATATCGAAACTACCAAAAAATTTTTTACAATACGAAAACGAAAAACATAAATTTTGGTATTTTGGCTTTTTCAAAATAGAAAATT
This sequence comes from Panagrolaimus sp. PS1159, assembly GCA_963922195.1. Classification (NCBI taxonomy): domain Eukaryota; kingdom Metazoa; phylum Nematoda; class Chromadorea; order Rhabditida; family Panagrolaimidae; genus Panagrolaimus; species Panagrolaimus sp. PS1159. The sequence goes on along the minus strand of CAWUHW010000001.1, from coordinate 5,253,490 downwards.
TTTTCTTTTTTTTTGTAAAAAAAACTTGTTAAATTAATCATTCTTTTACTTTGCCCAAGTGTTAAAAGGGCAAAACAACTGTATTTTTGCCATAAATAGTAATTTAGAAAAATAATAATATTTTGAGTTCCATTTTCGCGTACAAAATACCGAAATACCGAAACAATTTTTTCTGTCCGGAATCAAAATATTGATTTCGTTATCTTAGACTTTTTGAAATCGAAATTCCTATTTTACCACAGAGTTGGAGTCAATAAAGCCACAAGAAAATCCATTCTTTAAAAAAATTTTTAAAGTTGATTGTCGACTTCGTCTCCAGGAATTTGCTCCGAAATCAGAGTTACAGAAACGCTGCTGTTTCAGGCTTTGAACAAATTTTTTCAAAAGATTTACTAAAAAATCTGCTTCTGTCTAATATTTTCAATTATTAAAACAAACTTTACCCTCTCCATTTTTAGGGGAATTCATAGTATTGCACAAAAATTTATTATAATGCGAAATATTGCAATTCTTTGGCCAACTGCCCTTCAAATAATTTTTGAAACAGGTAATCTTTGCTTCTTCTTTTTTCCTACAACTTTTATAAAAAAAAGCACATTAATAAATTATAGAAAAGTGCTCATTTGAATGCCCAAATTTTGGAAAGATTTATCACACAACTTCTTGTCAAAATGGTTAGTTTTTTTTCTTCTACTTTAAAAAAATTGCAACAATATTTTTTTATTTTTCGAGGAAGAAAAAAAGTTACTTTGATCTTTTACCGCTCTTTTCAAAAAAAATATATGTTATTTTAAAACATTATCAAAAACTCATAAACTGCCATTCTTTCTCTCTCTTATTTTTATCCCTTTGCAATTTTGTTTTGATTTCGGTGAAAAAAAGCATGTGTCGTTTTTTGACTTGATTTTGTCCTGTCTCGGAGGAATCTTGTGATTATATATTTTTTTCGTCAAAAGGAATGTTATTCTCTCAATTAACAAGCAAATTGACTGCCAATAATTTTTAGTTTTTGTTTTTAAAGAAAAACAACAAAATTATAAGCTACACTTTTTTATGTCTTTTTAAATGGCAAATTTTACCTAAAAAAACATTTTCAAAAAATTAATATAAAAGCTATGCATGCAATTGTATTTTTTTAAGAAAAGCTTCAAAATAACAAAAACTTTGTTTTGTTGAATTCCTGGTTTTCTAGATCGCCCCCCAAAAACTTTTTTAAAACTCTCGCTTTAAAAAAAATTAAAGCAATAAATTTTAAAAAATATTGTTGTGGCTGAAAAAAAAAGATTTAAAAAAATGCAATTGTCGTTTGAATCGGTCAAAAGTCAACTGTTCAAAAAACATAGAAAAGAGATATGTCAATGCATTGATAAATTTTATAATGACTTTTAACGCCAAACTTTTTTCCTTAAAATCTAATTCTCCATCAAATAATTTTTATGTGATGGAAAAAAATGGATGGTAGCATTTTTTAAAACAATTTTTTTCTTCAAAATTTTTTTAAAAATCGTTATTTATGTCTGAATAAAAATATTTGGATCTGATAAAAACTGAATTTATATATATTTTTGCTTTCAAAATTAAAAAGTAAAAAAAAGTATACATTCGTTTTTCGGAGGACAAAAAAATCCATGTCATTTATTATATCGATGGATTTTCTCTGTTAATTTTAAGGTATTAACCAAAAAGTTGTTTGTTTTTTTTATTGATAGCAAAATTAATTGCTTCCAAAGATAAAATAAAGTAAAATAGGAACTCCACAGTTTTATAAAAAAAGAGTTAATCAATTTGAAAGAAAACTTGATTAATTTGAAAATTGCAAATGAATTGTATGTAATAGTTAGTAGCAAACGATCATTAGCAAATAAGATATTCTTGCTTAACAGAAGAAAAACAAATATGGAGACAATCAGGAAGCAAATTAAGATAAAAATATTTTGTAGACAAAAAAGAACAGCGATTAAAGCGAGCTGAATATATTCTTCATTTCTAGGTCTTTTTTTGAAATGTCATAAACATGATAATCCGGTAAAAGAACAACAGTAAAAAGATCCTGATCGTCAGGGTCATGCCATTTCCAAAAAACCATTAAAATAAAAAAATTTTCAAACTGTCCGACTCATTTAAGAAAAATTTTTTACAGTTCCTTGAAAAATGATGAAATTGCGAATATTCTAATATTTTCTTAAAACAAAAATTCTCTAAACTTTTGAAAATCAAAATAAATACTATATTTGTGTAACAATTGTTTTAAACATTTTAAAAATATTAGGTGCTAAAAATTCTTTTGTTGATTTTTTGAACCCCATTTATTTTGTTGCATCTTTTTTTCATTACTCTTTTGTCGGTTTTTTTTAGTTTTTCAAAAAAAAAACAAAAGAAAAATGCCGTTCTTTTGTGTCTCACCCCTATTGTTTTTCAGAGAGTGGACATTACATTTGCTTTGTTGTAATCCAAAAAAGATCTCTCATTTAAAAAATAGAAACAGTTGTTTAAAAACTAATTTCTTTTTTTTGCGCCAAACTTTTGTGAGTTAAGCGGCAACGTTCGTGCCCCGTTTTACCCAATGTTGATTTAAAAACACCAAAAGTGAAACAAAAATTCCTTTGCTTCAAATCCTTTGGATTTTCGTTTATCCCTTTCAATCGGGCTTTACAAATCAAAATAGCCTGTTCGCGGCTTTTTTTAAAACTTATTTCCCTTCAAAAAAAGCCAAAAAGACAAAATTACCTTTTTTTAAATTTTGTCAGCTGCCACTAAAAAAAATTCCAGTAAAGAAAAAAGAAAGAAATTTTTGTTCGTTAAAAACGATTTTTTCCACGAGAGGTAAAAAGATGGGACATTTGACGCTAAAGCTCTCTCTTTTTGCCTCTTTTCGATCCAAAATATCTCCTCTCCTGGCATTCTTCTTTTTTTGCCTCTTAAAAACATTGTTGTTTTGATTTTTGAGAGAAAAGAAGAATTAAAGAAAATATAAAATTATATTGTTTTGGATGAAAGAAAATTCCTTTACTGTTTTTTTATTGATTTTAAATGTTACAAAAATGTCTTCAAATTTCACTTATTAAATTTTTGATTTATTTTACAAAATTATATTAGCAATGAATTTTTATTTATTTTTTATACTTTTTATTTTTCCATTTTATTCTTTGTGCTTTCCATCAGGTAAAAATATCATTAAAAAGTGTAAAATTTTTTAAAAGGAATCGTTTTTGAAAAATTTTTTCAAACAACAAAAAAGACCCTGATTATCAGTTTCATGCCATTTCGAAAAAGTTTGTTGAAATAAAAAATTTAAAACAAAATCAATCAGCAAAAATTTTTTTTATAAAATATTGTTGTTTTTTGGATTATAATGGATCATGTGAACTTTTGAAAATTTGTTTTCGAAAAAGAAACGTTAAAAAGATTAGGCGTTTGTTGAAAGTGCAATTGCCGCCAATCATCTGTTAAAAAACAATCTCATCTATTTTTAACTCAAGATTAATTAATTACGTCTAAAACCCAAGTTCTATTTTCAATTTTTTATAAAATACGAAATTAAAATATACTAAACTTTTTAAATTTTAAATTAACCAAATATCTTTTTTATGCAAAATCAAACAGTAATAAAAAACTTTAAAGATTGTAAAAACTGAATAAAATTCATTCAAATACATTTTAGATAAAGTATGTGATTTTGAAGTTGGTTCAACATGTGATTGGTATTTTACAAATCATAAAGAGCTTTTGGAAATTGAAAAGCATCAATTTTCAAATGCAAAAAAGCATTTTTCAATTAATGTTACATATACTTCATCAATTTCACAATCAGGTTCAAATGGTGGAATTTTAGCACATACAATATCAACAAAAAATAATAATGGTGAAAATAATTTTAAAAAAGTTGTTGGACAAATTGGTGGATTAACATCGGCATATGGAAAAAATACTTCAACAAGTAAGGGGATAAAAGCTGGGGATTAATTGAATTTAAATTAATTAATTTTTAGATCATTATGCATATTTTTCATCAAAAAAATCAACAGATAATATTGCAATGATTGTATCACCATATTATCAGCATAGTTCACATAGTGTAAGCTTTTAGCCTAAAAGTTTTAGGGGGTTTTTTAGAACACACAAAGGAAAAGATGACTCATTTTGGCACAATCAAAAAATTATATGTTATAAATTTTACCAATGTTTTTGAATGCCCTTAACAAAATTATTGGCAAAGTTTTTTGAGCTAAAAATGCCGTTATGGCATTTTTTTATGCCATTATTCACAACAGCATTTTTGTATCTCCGAATATGGTGGAGATGCACTTGGTTGGCTGGTTTCAGAAACACTGTCATTGGATTCGCCGACATTTTTCTACCCTAGTATAAAAAAATGGTTTTAAAAAATTAAAATTAAACTGCATTTATGAAACACACAAAATTTAAATACCCCATTAAAAATTGATTCCAAAAACATTATCTTCCATTTTTTAGTGTTCTGTAAATTTTAAATACCGAATTATTGGAAACGCAGGTGCAAGTTTAATTGTTTCAACTCAGCTAATTCCACTTCATGCAATTTCGGCTGAAGAAACAACAGAAGAAGAAGCGGCAGATTGGGTGAATCCAACCGTACGAAAAATTATTCCATCAACAAAAAGTGAAGCTCTTTCAATTGAAGTTGGAATTGGTGAAGTTGGATATCCAACTCGAATTCGAATTGAATGTCATCCTGGAAATATTGAAACTTCCAAAGGCACAAATGTTGCAACAGAATGCTTTATTGATGATATTCGATTAACTGAATGTGAAGGTAAAATAAACTTCAGAAGTTAGTTGGATATAATTAAATACAATAAATTTAGAACATATTTGGCAGCCAAATGTTTGTAGTATGGATTCTCAGCCAAAGAGATATTTATGCCATAAATTTGCTGAACAAAAATGTATCGATTTTAGTGATGTTTGTGATATGCATGATGATTGCCCAAATCGAGAAGACGAAGATAATACAATCCATAATTGTAGTAAGTATTTTTTAGGTTATAACTGTGTCGAAATTATTTAATAAGTTTTTAAAATTGAAAAAATTAAACATTTTTTAATTAATTAAAAAAAACTGTTTTTGTAAGCGAAATTTTGCTAAAAATTTTTATTGATAAAGCTGTTTAAAACTGGCAATTTTTAAATTTTTGTAAAAATTAAAGTCTAAAAAATTTTTTTCAGATTTTTTTAACTCAGTAAAAAATTTTACGTTTAAAACGTTGAAGAATGCTTTGTTTTCTTAACTTTGAAAAAACTGAATTTTTTTTTATTATTAAACTTTTAGAACTAGCGCCACCATCTGCTCGATGTGATTTTGAAGAATCTCGATATATTGGAGGTTGTGAAGATTGGGTTATTTATAATTCTGCAAATTCCATTGAATTAATAAAACTTGCATCCGTCGTTGAAGCGATTTCACAATCGGCAAAAGTTCGAGGGAATCGAATCTCTGGAGCATTTCGGCAAACAAAAATGCCTTTGGATAAAACATATTCAAATACAAATTCTGGGCATTATTTAATGTTTTCAACATTTGGGGATGATTATTCAGTGGACGAAAAATTTGAAGATAGTGGTGGACTTCAATATTCACATGCCATGACACCCGTATTTCCAAGAATGGATCCAAAATTAAAAGATTCAACAAATAAATTACATGGAAGATGCATGGTAAAAAATAACGTTTTTTAGAAATTGAAAAATATCATTTAATAATTTTAGGTTCGATTCTTTTTTTGTCATATTGGTTCAACAAATTTTCAAATAATTCTTGAACGACTTAAAACTCATCAAAAGAAAGTTATTTGGACTCCTCCTCGGTCATCGCTAGTAGAGCCATGCATTTGGGAAAAGGCAGCTATAACACTTGATTATCAACCAGGAGAATATTTTCTTAAATTTGGTATCGCAAAAATGAATAATCATAAATCAATGTTTTTAATGGATGATTTTTCAATGTCTCCAGATTGCTTTTTAATGAGTAAAACTTTTTTAAAATTGAATTTTCTGAAGTAATTTAAAAAATTTTTAGGAAGTATTTTAATGGAAAGTACTTTGCCACAATCAATTACATTAACAACATGTGGTTTATCAGGTCCAACTCCACCAAATGCAAAACAATGTGAAAATATTCCAGAAACATTAACAAAAATTGATGGAGAATTATCGATCTCCGGAAGAAGGTCATTTATGATTGACAAAAAAATCGAATTTCGGTAAGTTTAAAAAGAAGTTGTAATCTTTTAAACATTTGACAAAAATTAAAAAACATTTTTTTTGAAAACTGGAGTATCAAGTTCTAAGCCACGTAGTCGAAGTTTTGACAAAAAAAATTTATTTTTGATCAAAAAACTGATTTCATGGAAAAATTGTTTTTTTAAATATTCAAAACTAAACTATAACAATAAATTAAAAATTGTGATAAAATTGATACATAAGTATTAAATTAAAGCTTTAACCAAATTTTTAGTATAAAAAATTTTTTAATTTATTATGCCAAAAAATTAAAAACTGAACTTAATTTACTTTAACATTTTTTATATTTTTATTTAAAACTGGCTTCTCCAATTATAATTTTGATTAAAGCAAATAAATGATTTATATTTTATAAATCCTCCATTTTTACAGAATTGAATTGTATGGCGCTTCTGGTGGTTCACTTCCAACTTCAACAACAAATAATTATGGCGGAATTGTAATTGCAAATTATATTTTAGATCTTGGTGATGAAGTTACATTTGTCGTTGGACAAATGGGTGAAAGTCCATGCAATGCAAGAACGGTAAAGAAAAAACTGAAATATACAAACAAAAAGAATTAAACAAATTTTTTCAGATTTCACAAAAGCAACAAACGATTCAATCAATAATTTGTAGCAAAGGCCAAAAAATTCAAAATCCTGCTTTGGAGGATATTCTTGAACTCCCTGGAACTGGTGGAGGCGGAGCTTCTGCGATTTTTGTAAACGGTGAAGCAATTGCCATTGCTGGCGGCGGAGGTGGATTATTTAGTGCTGATTCAAAAATTGGTAAAACTGTTAATTTAAGGTAGTTTTTATGAATTTTAAACTGTATTCCATTTTTCCAAATTTTTAGTTCTTCTGGTGGAACAAATTTTAAATATGTTTCTCCAACTTCTCGTCGGGCACTTCGTTCAAATCCTGATGGAGATATTATTTGGACTTCTGGATCTGGGGGATCTTTTGATGCTGAGAAAACTCGATCAAAGCCTCCAATCGATTGTGCAGATTGTTTAATTATGACTGGACAATTTTTATCCCCCTCAAATGCAAAAGCTGGAGGATGCCCAAAAAATCGAAGCTGGTCCCTTTCTGGTGGATTTGGAGGCGGTGGAGCTTCTTGCGGCCCTGGAGGCGGAGGAGGTGGTGGATTTTATGGTGGAATATTTGGCTTTAAATCTCATGGCGAAGGCGGATCTTCTGCAGTTTTTGCACCCGTTCAAAAATTTATTAGTAAAGCTGGAATCAATGATGGAAATGGAAAAATTGTTCTTCGAGCTTGTACTTTGCCATGCGTTGTAAATGCAACTTGTAAATTTGAAGATCCAATTTTGGGACAAATTCCAAAACAGTTTTGTATTTGTAGTAATGGAAGAAGGGTTACAGGAACGGAAAGTTGTAAGGGTGCAATTGAAGGAATGGTTGGAAAAGTTAGGAAATGTATGTAATTGATTTAAAAATTGTTAAATATTAAATTTTTTGTTTTTAGCATTTGATGCAGCACATCCAAAAACTTTATTAGCATTGGTTTTGATTGGATTATTATTATTGCTGTCACCATGTTGTAAGTTTTTAAGGAAAAAGGGTAGTGCTTTCTGAGAAAAATTTCGATTTCAATTTTTTGATTTTTTTCAAAAATATTCAAATTTCGAAACGCATTCCAGTTTTGATTAAAATCAGGCTAACCTGAAATTTCAATATTTTCGTGTCCTTAAAAATTTAAATTACAATTTCGTAAAATTCTGATGCTAGATCAAAAACAGAGATTTATGAAATCACTTTTATCCCATACTTAATACTGTAAACTGCTCCGTTTTCAACAAAATTTTTCCAGGTTGTTGCATTGTATATCGTTCATATACGCATCGAAAAAAGACAAAAGCATTTAAAAATTTTCATAATGAACTTCAAATGATTGCAACCGATCCACTTGGAATGGGAAATGGTGGTGGTGCAATTGTTACACGAGGTAGTATAAGTTCAAATGGTCAACTTAATCTTATCACTGGAAATCCAATTTATCAATATACTGATCTTTTTGATGTTCCACATATTAATCGAGAATGGTGTGAATTTCATGAGTAAAATTTTAATTTATTTTTTTAAACTGATGAAAACTGATTTTTTTAGTGTAATTGGACATGGCGCATTTGGAGAAGTTCGTTCTGGAACTTTTAATCGCCCGAATGATACCCCTTTAAAAGTTGCAATTAAAACTCTCCCCTTTGAATCAAATCCTGAAATAATACATGATTTTCAAACAGAAGCAAAAATATTAGCAAATTTTGGGCATCCAAATATTGTTAGATTTTTTGGTGTTTGTTTTGATACATATCCAAAATTTATTGTTTTGGAATTATTGGAAGGTGGAGATTTAAAGAATTATCTTCGTGAATGTCGTCCAAAAGGATCATATAGTAGTACGGGGTCTTCAAGTGTCCCAACATCTCCAACATCCCCAGCAGGGCCATCATTTCAAATAATGATGAAAGATTTAGTTGAAATGAGTTTGGATGTTGCAAAAGGATGCGAATATTTAGAATGTAATAAATTTGTTCATCGAGATATTGCAGGTAATTGAGCTTAAAAATGTTAAAAGTTGTTTTATAACTGATACATTTTAGCAAGAAATTGCCTTTTAACAAGTAAAAATCCATTAATGAGAACAGTAAAAATTGCGGATTTTGGAATGGCACGGGATATTTATCGGTAAAAAAAAATATTTTAAAATATCTTTTAAAAACTGAATCGCCATTATTTTCAGAAATGATTATTATCGAAAAGGTGGAAGAGCATTTTTACCAGGTAATTAACATTTATATTTTAAAAAATTTAACGGAGTGGAATTTAGTTAAATGGATGCCACCGGAGGCATTTTTGGATGGAATTTTTACTAGTAAAACTGACACATGGGCATTTGGAGTACTACTTTGGGAGGTTTGTTTTTAATTTTTTTCAACTGACAAATATATAAATATAAACTTGAGCTATAAAGTTTTGTGGTTAAACAAACTTTAAAACTGAAAAAAGAGTTAATTTAACGAATTATTTTAAAATTTTTGAAATTGATTTAAACTGAAATATACTAAATAATGGTTTTACAAATTTTAAAAAACTGGATTTTGTTTAATAATTTGATTACGCAAAACTAAAACTTTTAAAAGTGCCCAAATTATTGTTATTATAAAATTTTCTAAAAATTCCAACCGTAACTGAATAATTAAAACTTTTAGATTTTTTCATTGGGATATACTCCATATCCGGGTCGACAAAATCAAGAAGTTATGCAATTGATTGTTAGCGGAGGTCGTTTAGATCCACCAATTGGAACACCTGAAGAGGTAAAACTTTTAAAATCTTTATAAAAATGAAATCACCTTTCAATTTTTAAGATATACAATTTTATGATACGTTGTTGGGAAACACATTCAGATGCGCGTCCAACATTTAAACAAATTGTAACATTTTTAACTGAAATGGTTAAACATCCAAAAGTTTGTGATGCACCTTTGCCACCAATTGTATATAAACATGGGCATAAACCATCAATGACGCCTCCAACAACTCGATCATCTGCTCCACCAGGTGATAATGATCAAACAAATCCAATAAGTACAGCTTCACAAGCAACAATTAGTACATTTGTTACATCTATGACCGAATCAACAACAACATCTTCATATGATTCTATGCCAACAAAAGGGGAAGGTGTTACACATAATCTTTGTCCACCATATGAAACAAAACTAGCAAAGCCAATCATGTCTTTGGCACCACTGGAAAGGATTGCTTCAGGGGATGATTCAATGAGTTCACATGATGATTCAACATTACATGATACATGTTCAGTTAAACAAAGTCCATATAAAATTGAAAGGCAACCATCTTTGAGGCAATCATCATCGAAACCAAGTGGAAGTAGTTTAAGTCAAAATGTTACTCCTGCTTCAACAGCACTAACGACAAATTCATCAATTCCATTTCATAAAAGGATATTTCGAAAATCAATAGAAAAACCCAAAACTGGCCCATCACAACCTTTAATACATAGTTCAATTTCAAGTGCCGGAAGTTCAACCTCTTCATCACCCCCAACAAATCAGCAACAAAATCGTCCATTGAAAAGGGGACAAAATGATTCTCCACCGCTTCCATCACAGTTTATTTAAATAATAAATGTTTTTGGTGTGCATTTGTTTTTATTTTATTTTTTGCTCAAATATTTTTTAAATCGGGTATTATTTGTTTTTTTAAATACATTTTTTTTAAAAACTGTACAAGATTTACAAAATCTACATCTCCTTAAGTTATTTTTATTTTAAAGCTTATAAAAAAACTGTGGTTAAACATACAAAAATTAATATAATCGTTTTTTAAATTTTTTGATTTTTTTTGAAATTAAACATTGTTTTAAAAAAACTGGATTTATTTTTTTGAAGAAAGCTCAGAGGATTTCGGTAATCAAATTTTTAATAAATTAAATTTTGAAATGTTTTTTGTAAAAGTATCAAATTTTTTTAAATTTTTCATTTGAAACAAATATAAAACTGATGTTATATAAAATTTAAGGCACTTTATTTTACTCCTTTTTTTCTTCAATATAAGCACAAAAAGCATATATTTAAAATTAAGCAATTGATCCATACCATGATACATTCTCTTCACCGGATGATTCAACTGGATCATATAATGATATAATGCTTTGTTCTGTACAACTATTTTTCATTAAATTTATTTCTTGATCATTTAGTTTTCGTTGCTTTCGTCGACAATATTCTTTATATATTGTATGAAGGGTATAAAAGATTAACAAAAATCCAGCAAATGAAATTATTGAAGTCAGCGAAAACATTTTATATGCATCAACATGTTTTGGAACGGCCTATAAAGAAATATTATATAAAGTGAAAAAAATTGCTTTAAATGGATTACAGCTTTAATTTGATAATATGGACTTGGGGGTAATGTTGATGCAATTGGATCATAATTATCAAGATGCATATTTTTGACGGGGTATTGTAGTTGTAGAGTTCTAAAATAATTATTATTTAAAACTGTTCACTTTTTCAAAATTTTTTTACATAATTTTTTTTTAAATGTTTAATAAAATTTAAAGCGAACAAAAAAATATAAAAAAGCAATTATGAAAAATGAAAAAATTAATTTTATAAAAATTCCAAAAACCCAAAAAAAACAAAAATGAAGCACTTGATTTCATTTTTTATACATAAAAGATTTCTAATAAGCGCTTTATAAATGACAATTTTTTATATTTACTAAAATGAAGCACCCATAATTCCCATCTTATATTTTTTTATTAAAGGTTTTTTTCAAATAAAAATATTAATACAAGGAAATAATAGTAAAAAATACACTTTAAATAATGATTTCTTTTAAAGAAAAATTAAGGATTTTAAAAACATTTAATATAAAAAACGTAAGCGGAAGAAAAAATTTTAAAAATGCAAAGCACAAAAAAGCGGAAAAAACTTGAAATAATTTTTCTAAAAAATTTTAGAAAACAACTTTGGCTTTTGTTATCAAAAATATATTTTTGCAGAAAAAAGCTGTCAAAATTTATATAAAAGAAAGTCTCTAAAGTGTCCTTTTGTGTTTTTTTGAAAGGAAAAAATAAGTAAAAAAACGCCGAACAACAACAAAAACTGAATTATTATTATTGGACGGAAGTTAGCCGCTTCTTTTTTTTTTCAAGAATAGAAGAAAGAAAGTACAAATAAAATGGACTTAACTTTCAGAAGAAATATTATTATTATTGTGTTTTAGATAAAATAGTTTTTTAAAAAATAGAAAATTGTAACACTTTTTTTGGAATACCGGAAGTAGTTTGAAAGGGTCATGAAACAGGAAGGAAAAAAAGTAGAAAGCAGAATACATGCAATTTAAGAATGTCTTTTGTGAGCTAAATTTTATAGGCTCTTTTTGGATTTTGGTTTTGTAAAAATTTGCCAGAAATAAGTATTTGAAATTATTTTTTTTAAACTGTGAAAGTGTGATTGAAATGCATTTTTTCAAATCAAAGTAAAATAAAGTGAAATAAGCAACAACAAAAGAAAAGCAAAAAATTTTTTCATAAAACAAGGAATCCAATGAAAAGATTATATTTTTGAAAGATATTTTGATATTAAAAATTTATTTTTAAAAAATTTATGTAGTAATAATAAATATCTTTTATCTAATTTTACAAAGGAAATAAACTGTTATGGAAGAATTGGAGAATCCTAGGATTCAACGGATAAAGTAATATAAGTAATAAAAAAAACTGTTTCTAACTGTAAAAAGAAAATCCAAATTTTGAACAAATTCATAAAATATGGTTAAACTTAAAAACAGAGAAGAAACAAACGAACAAAAACAAAGAAATAATAAAAATAACTTTGTTAGAATTTTGGTTTTTTTTGTGACTTTCTAAAAAGTTTTTTTTTCTCTCTGCTTTTATGATACTCAAGGGAACATCACACTTTTTAGAAGTTTCTTAAAAGAAAAAAACGATAAGAAACAAAGTTTTTTTTGCCATTTTTTGAAGAGGCTCCTATTTTTTATTTGGAAGTATTAAATAAGCAAAGTGAAGTAAATAAATAAATAAATAAACAAGAGTAACGCTTGCGTGATCTCTTTTTTTTGGAAGAAAGGAGGAAATGAGTATCTGACAGTTTTGATATAAATTTTAGAGCGTCTGTGACACATTTGTAACAATAAAAGAAATGGACACAATTTTGTGGGAGTTAAATCTGTAAAAGTGGGTGGATAAAAAAAAAGAAAAGTTATGGGATAAAGTTTGTAAAAAAAAATTCGGCAAAAACTAAAAGCTTTTTTTTGAAAGTAATAAAATTTGACAGATTTATGAGAGGGGTTGAAATAATGTAATTTAACCAAAAAAAAGACCACGATGCTTTTAAAAGTTTTTGAGTTTGAACAAAAAATGTTTTTTTGCGTTATCGGATACATCTCCAAATTTTATGTTATTTTTTTTATGACGCAAATTGCACGTTGTTAAAATCGCAAAGTAGTTTCCTGGTTTTTTTATCATTCTAAGAGAGAGAGAGAAAAAAAAGGGGATTCAACTTTTGATATAACAAATAAATGTGTGTCGAATTTCGAAAAGGCATCCATTTTCTTTTTCTTATAAAAGTCGTGAGTAACTTTTTTTATAAATAAAAACTTTGCAGACACAAATTTGAAAAAAAATGTTCTTAGAATTCCAAAAATTAACAAACAAATAAACAACCGTTTTTACACTTCTAAAATTAGCATCCCTTTTTAACAAGTTTATAATTTTCTAATTTCATAAAAAGTTTTGCCACAAAAAAATTTTAACAAGGAAAATGCCAAAAACAGATATCTCTCGTGAAAAATTGCAATTACACAAGTTTTTTTTTCTTTGTTGAAAAAAGAAGAGATAAAAGAAAAGTAAAATTGTTATTTCTGTGTTACATTCTTTTTTGGATGGATATATTTGGGATTAGCGATGGTAAATGCAAAATTTGGAAGCCATTAAAAAAATGTCAGCTTAAAACCACGTTACCAAGGTAATAAAAAAGTCTCCAGACAATCGAAAGTTTTTTTCGTTAATGAAAAAATTTAATCCAAAATTTAATGTTTTAAAAATGTTGTTAAATAAATTAATGCTTTTATAAATCAAATAAAAAAATGTTAGCATACTTCAATGAAATTAAAAAATTATTTATTTAAAATGGAAAACTGATGTTTGAAAAGTTTTATAAAAACTGTAAAAATTGTGTAAAAAAAATTCGAAATTTTGAAAAAAAGCACACTACATTTTTTTAGAACAAAAAGAACCATTCAAAATAAAAATTATAAAATTTGGCAAAAATTATGCAAATTTTTAAGAATGAAATTTGTTTCATTTTTCAGTGAAAACGGGTTTAAGCTTTTTGCAAAACTTTTAAAATTGTGGACTCTTGAATAAATTTACAATGCTTGTAAGTCTCCTTCTTTTTTTAATCTCACAAATTATTATAATTGTTTATTCCTTTAGAGTTCAGAAGATGCCAAAAAAGATCCTGATTCCAAAAGAGGTATGTATATTAACTTCTCGATTTTTTTAAATATATGCTTTTGTAGAAAGTCCAGTAAGTCAACGATCAAATCGTCAGGATCTTAAAGGATCAAAAGAACAAGCAAGTCGAAGAAAAAGTAGTAAGTTATTTATTTTTTAATTTATGTAATATTTTAATGTTAACTGACTTTAGGAAAGCAAAAGAAGAAATCTATTGATGAAGTATCTTCAAATCGTTCAAAACGACAACAAAAGAAAAATGTTAATAATTCCACAGATGACTGTAATTCAACTCGACAAAAAAAGACTCCAAAGGCTTCAACAAATAACAATTTTGGTTCATTGGAAAATATGGAAAAAGGTTCAGGTGAAATAATTGCATCATCTTCACGACAAACTCGAAAATCTGCTGAAAGTACAGATCGTCGAACACCATCATCTCGTCGAGAAAAGAATCGATCTGCAGAAAAAATTGTCGAATCAAAACTTCAAAAAGTTAAAAGAATTTTTAGTGGCGAAAAGGTTGATGCTCCAAAAGATGAAAATCATTTATGCTCGGAGACATTTGGATATGGACCAGAATTTTTGGATGAATGGTTGGAAGAACCTGCAACAATTGAATTTAAAGTTGAACCACCAAAAAAAGTTGTAAGCTTTAACATTTTTATAAACTCATTAACTAGTGCCCCTCCTCCTTGTAATTCAGAAAACTCTAAGGGGAGCACAGGATTAAATTATGTGGAGACGGGAAGAAATTAACACTATCACTAATTTAAATTTTTTTTTAGCCAATTGTAAAAGTTTCCAAAACTTTAATCGTTTATGATGTTCCAAATCAACTTTCATCCAAAATAGAAATTGGTGATATTTTATATAAATTTAATGATCTACCATTAACAACTCGAGATGAATATAGTCGACAATTATCATTTGTAACAAAGAATCCAGATTCTCAAACTCTTACATATACAATTCTTCGACCACTTAAATCAAAACAAATTCCAGAAAAAGAACTTTCAGATGTATTTTCAAAACTTCAATCTCCACAAGGTTTTGAAATTCTTCCAACACATTTTGATTATCTTTTTGTATTTTTAACAATTGCACCAAAAACAACTCTTGGTGTTACAATTAAAGGATATAATGGAAAAGTATATGTTTCTGGAATTGAAAATAAATTGACTTCTATTGCTTACAAATGTTTGCTAGTTGGTGATGCAATTTTGGCAATTGAAGATCAAGCTATATCTGGTGTTAAAGATACCGATGAACTATTATGTACATCATTTGCAAAGAAAAAATTTGTAAGTTCTTTTAATATGTATTTTTGAACTTTTTTGTTTTCGGATATATTAAATCTCAAAATTATTTTTACCGAATACAGTGACTGACAAAAATTTGAAAACTATAGAATATTCGTTATATTTTTGGTATAAACAAGTGTTAAAAGATATCCCGTTATTTTTTAGATAGTTTATGAATAGAATAACATAAATTCAGAGTATAAGGATTTGAGGTAACAATATACAAAGTTGGCACTGAATATTGTAACCTCAAATCCTTATACTCTGAGACTATGTTATTCTATTCATAAACTATCTAAAAAAATAACGGTACATCTTTTAAAATTTGTTTTTAACAAAAAACAACCAAAATTCAATAGTTTCCAAATTTTTGTCTGCCACTCTATAAAATATCTTAAAAAAATTATCTCTTTTTAGGTTCGATTAATAATTGAAAGAGCTAAAACTCCTGATGGTTTACGAAATGTTAAACTTGCATTAAGCGTCGAAAAAACATTTGAAATAAATCCTCGGATGAATGAAGACATTTCAAATATATGTGAACAACAAATAATATTTATGAAAAATCATCCTGAATTAAAACCCGGAAAAAGGATTGTTCATCACCAGTATGGTTTTTTCACCGTTGTCTTTTAAGTGTTTATATTTATTTAAATATTGTTTTTAGTCACAGTTCTTCAAAATCTTCAACTTCACATGTTGATGTTGCACCAGAATCAATAGAACTTCCAATTTCAACAGATGTAAATAATCTAAATTTGCTTGCTCCAACTCCACCAGTTCCTGCTGTTCCACCTGGAACTGTTGGAAGTTTTCATCCACTTGAAACTGCTTCAAAAAGAATGTCAAAAAAGAGAACAACAAAACAACAATTATAAAATAGTACTTTGTATGTTATAAAAAATATCAAAATTTGATAAATTTATTTTTAAAAAGTTTTACTGATTACAAATTTGATTATTATGAACTCTTGAATTGCTCATAGCGAATAAATTACTAAAGCTTAAAAACAAGTAAAAGCGTTGACAGCAGTCTTAAGACTAGTCATTGCGAGGGATAAGTTAAAAAGAAAATGTATTTAAAGAATAATTTATCGACAAATTTTGGGTCAAATTTTCTTATTTGTTTATCCGTTGTGTTATTTCAGAATGGATAAACAAATAAGAATAGTTAAAAATAAAAATGTTTATTTATCAATACAAGAAATGAGTAAGAGCGTTCGAATCTTTAAAAAACATGAAAAAGTAAAAGCGGAAGCAAGAAAATAAGCAGAGAGAAAAAAGGCTCATTTGGCTGCGTAAGCCTTCTGTGTTAAAAAATGTAACACTCAGGCAAAGAGATCGCAAAGTCAAAGAAACCATAACAAAAATATGATTTCTCAAAATCCATGGGTCTCTGTTTAATGAATGGCATTAGTGTCATTTTTTGAAACAAAAAGAACCATTAAAAACAAAAATTATGCAAATCTTTTAAGAATTAAATTTATTTTTTTTTTCTCATCAAAAAAATGGGTTTCATTTTTTGCAAAAACGTTTAAAATTGTGGACTCTTGGATATATGTAAGAAATTCAAATGCTTGTAAGTTTTTTACTTTTTCGTTCCATAAATTATTCTATTTTTTAGAATCCAGAAGATGCCAAAAAAGATTCTGCTTCCAAAAGGGGTATGTATATTATTATTTAATTGTTTTTTTAAAACATGTTTTTGCAGAAGCAAGCCCAACAAGTACACGATCAAAGCGTCAAAAAAAGAATAGTAAGTTGCTGCTTTTTTGTAGGAAAATTGTTCATTCATTTTGAGTTTGTTTTAGGAAATCTAATAAATAATAATAAATCAACGTATGAAGCAGCATCTTCAGTTCGTTCAAAGCGTCAAAAAAAGAATGATATAACGGATGGCGGTAGTAATTCAACTCGACAAAAAAGAACAAAAAAGCCTCCAACAATTGTTGGTTCATTGGAAAATTTGGAAAAAGTTCAAGGTGAAAAAAGTGATGCTCCACCAAAAGATGATAATAATCATTTATGCTCGGATACAATTGGATATGGGCCAGAATTTTTGGATGCATGGTTGGAAGCACCTGCAACAATTGAATTTAAAGTTGAACCACCTAATAAAGCTGTGAGTTGGTTTTTTATATAGGAGTAACGTAGCTTGTTGTTGGGGGATACATTAAATGTTTAATTTTAATAGTGTACTGTATACTGTAATGATTAAAGGAGGAGTCATAGTTGGGCCGTATCTTTAGGGAGAAAAAGGAAACGGGGACAATAGTTTAGGTGGAAACAACAAGGGGAGAAAGAACAGAGGAAACAATTCTATTGATCAGACTAATAAGTTTGTTTAAAGTATCTAAGGTTCAGAGGAATGCTTAATTAAGTTTTTTGGGGCTATCCAGATATGAGGCCTTCCCGCTTTTGATGTGTTGTTAGCCTGGATTTCGGCATGACCTCATGTCTGGACAGCGCCTTTACATTGAACAATAACCCTAAAAATTATTTTAGCCTGTTGTAAAAGTTTCGAAGACTTTAATAATTTATGATGTTCCAAATCAACTGTCAACAAAAATTGAAAGTGGTGATATTTTGTATAAATTTAATGATTTACTACTTACAACTCGGGAAGAATATATTCGGCAATTACAATTTGTAACAGCGAATCCAGATTCTCAAACTCTTACATATACAATTCTTCGACCACTTAAATCAAAACAAATCCCAGAGAAAGAACTTTCAGATGTATTTTCAAAACTTCAATCACCACAAGGTTTTGAAATTCTTCCAACACATTTTGATTATCTTTTTGTATTTTTAACAATTGCACCAAAAACAACTCTTGGTGTTACAATTAAAGGATATAATGGAAAAGTATATGTTTCTGGAATTGAAAAGAAGGTTACATCAATTGCATATAAATGTTTATTGGTTGGTGATGCAATTTTGGCAATTGAAGATCAAGCTTTATCTGGTGTTAAAGATACTCATGAATTGTTATGTACATCATTTGCAAAGAAAAAATTTGTAAGTTTTTTTTTATTTTTGGATATATAAAATCTTATAATAATTATCTCTTTTTAGGTTCGATTAATTATTGAAAGAGCTAAAACTGCTGATGGTTTACGAAATGTTAAACTTGCATTAAGGATTGAAAAAACATTTGAAATAAATCCTCGTATGAATGAAGACATTACAAATATATGTGAACAACAAATAACTTTCATGAAAAATTATCCTGAATTAAAACCTGGTAGAATGATTTATCGTCAACAGTATGTTTATTTATCTTTAAGTGTTTATATCTATTAAAATATTGTTTTTAGTCACAGTTCTTCAAAATCTTCAACTTCACATGTTGATGTTGCACCAGAATCAACAGAACTTCCAATTACAACAGATGTGAATAATTTAAATTTACTTGCTCCAACTCCACCAGTTCCTGCTGTTCCACCTGGAACTGTTGGATTCTTTTTTCCGGTTCCAGTTCTGGTTGAAAGTGCTTCAAAAAGAATGTTAAAAAAGAGAACAACAAAATAACAATTTTTTGTACTTTGTATTTTAAATATTTATGTTAAAGTTTGATAAAATTATTTTAAATAATTTTTACTGATTATAAATATGATTGAAACTGTTTTTTTTTTATTTAAAAAATTTTACAAAAAATAATTTTCCTTTGTTTCTGATGACCTAATTACTTCATCGCCGACCGAGATAGGTGTCTTTTTGACCTTTTTTTAAATTAAAGCTGCTGCCCTAAATTTTTTGATCAAAGACAGTTTTTGATTTTTTAAAAAAAAACGTTATATCATTTTATTTTTTTCGAATCGTGCGCTGTTGCACTTTTTTTTTAATTAAGTAAAAAAGATGCACCTCGCAAGTCGAGAGGCAACTTTTTTAGCCTCTGTGGCTTCAACCTTTTGTATAATGTCTACAATAATTTTACTTCCAATTATGCATATTCAATTTCAACAAAAAATGAGTCTTATGCTTGGAGATGTTGAATTATGTCAAGTTAGAAACTTTATTAAATCACTTTTTAAAACTATTTTTATTGTTATAGCTTGAAACTCGAGATATTTGGAAGCAAATGTCAACAGCGGCAACACCACAAAAGCGTTCTGAACGTGATGCCGGTGCAGGTGCCGGATATGCTGCAAGTGGTGGGGCAGCAAATCCATATGCGGCTACAGCTTTTGCTGGAGGAAGTTGTTGTGCATGTACCCAAGGACCCCCCGGTGCTCGAGGGGCTGCTGGAAAAGATGGAAATCCTGGAAATGATGGAAATCCTGGTGGAAGTGGCCGTCCTGGAAAAGATGGCGGTTATCTTCCTGCTCCACAAGGAAATGAAAATCATTGCCAAAAATGCCCTCCTTCATTACCTGGACCTCCTGGTCTTCCCGGGACAAAAGGACAAAGGGGACCACCTGGTTTCCCTGGCAAAGCTGGCGCATCTGGTGCAAACAATCGACCTGGTCCTCCAGGACCTCCTGGAACTCGAGGCGAACCTGGTCCACCTGGCACAAAAGGTACAAAACTAATGACTAAAAACATTACTTTAAAAGATTTTATCATTTAAAGGACCTACTGGCGATCGTGGAAAAGTTTTGAATGGTGCACCGCCAGGGCCTCCTGGCCCGACCGGTCGAATTGGCCCTCGTGGACCACCTGGCGGTCGTGGACATGATGGCAAACCTGGAATTGCTGGTGGTGGTGGAGTTCGAGGAGCTGTTGGTGATCGTGGAGCTCCTGGTAATCCTGGCTTACCTGGACCTCCCGGCCCGCCTGGTGATCCTGGAATGCCCGGTGGATGTTCACATTGTGAATCACAAGCTCAAAGGCAACGAGCCCAATCCAATGCTCCTTCCGTTTCACCATATGATGCTGCAGCTGCTTCTGCTAAAGTTAAATCAAGCGCTCATCCTGCTGCAAATCCATATGACAATAATGTTGCAGGAAAATCTCAACAGCAACAAGAAGTTCGTCCTGCTGTACCCGGATATGGTGAACAAAAAACACAATAAAAATTCTACATAATAATGGTTATTTAATAATTTAATAAATGTAATAAGTTTGCTTATAAATTATTTTTGAAAAAAGCGTTCATATAAAATCTATTAACACTATTAAAATAAATTTTTAAAAAAATTTGTGACATCAAAACTAAACAATTTTGGTAAACATTTTTAATAATTAGAAAGAAAAGAGGATTGTTATTTTTGGCAATAAATGATTTATTATAAATCAGTAAAGATAAAACCAAAACAAATTTATGAAAGGCAACAAATAATTATTTTAAAGCTGGATTTAAAATTCCAAAAATATATTCAAAAAACAACGACAATTAACTAAAGTCTTATCCCAAATAAACGAATTCGTTTACTTTTTCGACTTCTTCATCATTCAAAAATAAATTTAACACTTTTTTAAACCATATTCACAAATTAATTTGATAAGTTCAATATTACCCAACGTCGACACCGAATTTTCTAATGCTTTTCAAAATTGCAGGTAACAACGATTAAAATGAATTCATTTTCAAAAAAATCCAATTTTTTAGAGAGAGTTTTTACAAAACTTTTAAAAATTTTATTCAAAATTTTTTTTAAAGAAACATTACATTTTAAAAATATTTATTAATAAATTTTAATAATTTTGAAGTTAAACACGATAACCAGAATGTTGTTCATAAGTTGATCCGGAGCCCCAATTATTTGTATCCAATTCAACAACGCTAAAAAATATTTTTTAAAGAGAACTCAATAAACTTAATAATGACACCAACCTTGGAGCAACAATTTCTTGAATTCCACATGAAGAGGGACAATTTCCACCGGGTTCTCCTTGCTCGCCCGGAGTTCCAAGATTTCCCGGTGGTCCTGGCTCGCCACGCCTTCCTGGTGGGCCTGGTGGGCCGGTTTCTCCGATAGCTCCAGGTGGACCAGGGTTATTTGAGGGTTGCCCATTAGGTCCGGGTAAACCTTTAGGTCCTCGGGGGCCTCCAGGGCCAGGAGGGCCTTTTATACCTGCAAAAATGAGTTAATTTTTATAGTTAAGATGAAAATGATAGATACCTGTTCCACCAATTGAATCATCTCCAGGTGGCCCTTTAATGCCAGGTTCACCTGGCTCCCCAGGTTCGCCAGGAGGTCCAGGAGGACCAACTCGGCCAGATTTTCCAGGTCTTCCAGGTAATCCTGGATGGCCTGGATCACCAGGAATACCAGGACGACCTGGTTCACCTTGAGGTCCACGATTTCCAGGTGGGCCGGCAGGACATACAACACTTAAAAATGCAAATTATTTTCAACTCAATAAATTAAAAACAAACCATGGGAATGATGGTTCAGGTTCAAGGGGGACATCTAATCCATCAAGACCAGGTTTTCCAGGACGTCCAGGAAATCCAGGTACACCATCTTCTCCGTCAACTCCAGGAGGGCCAGGTGGACCAGGAGGGCATTGAAGTTGCACGCAACTGGTACATTGTGGGGCATCATCAGATCCACCACCGCCATTACCATATCCTTGACGCTTTCCACGTCCATTGCTACTTTGTACAACAATAATATCATTCCAAATATTTCGGGCTGTAAAACGAAATTTTCCCATACGTTCTTCCAAGCCTGTTTGAGCATTATCAAGTTGTCGTTGCATTAATCCAAGGGTTGAAATTAATACAACAAAACAAAATATGCTTACAGTTGTTGCTCCATAAGCAATTAAACGATCATTGCCGGCTTTAGAAGCCGACTTTTGCGGTGTATCCATTAGACGAACAAAATACTAAAATGATGAAAGTTTTAAAAAAGAAGAAAAAAATCTTATCTAAAAACATTTAATGACACAATGACCTGAATTTACCTTTTTTCTTTTTGCCGCCGGCCTTGAAAGAAAAATGAAGAAAGACGCATCTCTTTTTTTGTCGAGATTTACATTACCATTATATTAAAAAAAGAGAAAAAAATAATCACAGATATCGTCATAACTTTTTTTTAACTAAAAATAAAAACACAAAAAAAGAAAAAAAGGATTTCCGGCCAACCGGATTCGAACCAGTGACCTAAAGATATCTGATTTTACACTACAGTCTTCCGCTCTACCAACTGAGCTATGGCCGGAACGACGCTGGCTTTTGAGAAATTTGTCTTCAATCAAAGAAAAAAATGAATCAAAGGTGTGCAAATAAAATGAAACATTTCTTCGAGATTTTTTCTTCAAAAAAAGACACAAGTGAAAAAGTGGAGTTTTTTAAAAAATTTGATAATTTAATGTAAGCAATTCATGCATGTTTTTTAAAAATTTATAAACATTTTAAAAAAGTTGTATAAATTTAGAAACGTCATTTTGTGTGATAAATCTTTTATGAAAAATGTGTAAAAAAATATGGTTACGTGAAAATATTATTTTCGGCATATGAAATTTCTAAAAATAGCAATTTTTAACGCCTTTCAAGATTCCATCAAGCAAAAACGACAATTTTGTTATGCTCTTTTTTTGGCTGGCGGCATTCCTTTTTTTGCCGTCTCCGAAAAATGCATGTGTTCAATGAAGCGACGGCATTTTTTTAAATCCTTTGTACTTTTAATAAAAATATTAAATCTGTTTTTTGAAAGAAAGTCAAAGATTCTATTTAAAACTGTTAAAAATGTTTCTGAACGCTTCAAAAATTATTTTTTGTTTAAAGTTTCTATTTTTAAAAACAGCAGAGATTCAGAAATATATGTATATCTTAAAAATGGAGAAAACAAAAACATGTGGAGGAATCTTGAGACGGAACAAAAAAAAAGCTATTTATTACAGCGAGAAAAAAAGAATATTGATAAGTTATAGCTGACACATGTTTCTGCAAAAATATGTTTCTTCTTTTTTTTCAATATTTGTGTATTTCAAAAATTTGCCGGATGAGAATTTTCACTTCACAGTTTTATGCCTATAATTTTGACAGAAAGTGTTTTATCTTGAAATTTTTCTTTTCAAATTTATTTTTTGATGATGTACTGTAATAGTGTACTTAATTTGAACTCTTTTATCTCCTTTTCTCCAATGTATTTATACCAAATTTGAATCTTCTTAAAAAACATTTACAACAAAAAATCCCATCCAAAAAACGTACTTTATCAAAAAATTCCTTAATTTAGCAAAAAAACCAATTTTTGATTTATACCAGTCTTTTCAAAAATGTACAAAGGAAAATCGGTAAAAGAAGAAGAAGAAGCTTAGAAGGAGGAGGGTAGAAACAGGGCGTAATCTTCTTCTTAAAAAGGAATGCCGCTTTTGAAAAATGTTACAAAAATAAAAAAATTATTTCATCAAAAATACGTAATATTTTTTTTACTTTTCCTGTTTAAACTTTTTTTTGAAGAGCTAGTAAAAAATGTGTATAAAATTGTCTATAAAATCAAATTACTTATATCTCTTTTTTTTTATTGAGTTTTCGTTTTTTGCTTCTGCTGTATTCTTCTCTTTTTTTGATGATAAAAAAACTTTGTTTTTATTTTTCTGTTGCTTCTTGTTTTGGAGAAAGATTTTTTGGCAGAGATTAACGAGCTTAAAAAAAGCTATTACCAAAAAAAGCGCTTGAGGGGGTTTTTTTGCCGTAATTTGGGGGGAATGATGGTGGCCACCAACGACTTTGGAAGTCCTTCTTTTTTTCATCCAAATGAATGAAAGTCGACTTTCAAAAAAGAAGAAGCTTTTTTCTGCAAAAAAAATTTTACGCTTCTGATTATTGCGGAAATTGAATTTTTGTAGATTTTTGTTGCATTTTTTGTTTTTGAAAAGATTGTTTCAAAAGTGTTAAAGATTAATGGAAGTCAGCTGACAACAAAAGTTTTTGCAACTTTTTTGTTTTTATATAAAATCGCGAAACAAAATTAAACAGAGATTTTAAAGTTCTTGTTTGCTAAATTTTGAAATATTTTGAAAAATATTTTAAATTTAGTAATATTTTATTTTTGCAAGCGACTTTTATTAACAATAAAACTTTTTAAAAATATTATAAAGTAATTTTTATTTTTGAATTTTTAAAGTTCTTTTATTTTTATTCCCTCTGCGGCCAATTATAATTTATTTTAAATATTTGAGAAACTCTTGTTTTTCATAATTCTTACGGTGGAAAAAATGATTTACGAAATTCCACCAACTTTATTTTGCTTACAAATATTTAATAAATGGTTCGGTGAACAAAGCTATGATTTACATTTTCTAAAAAATTTTTCATGTCTATCAAAAAAGTTTTTGACGGTTTCCGACTTTTTGAAAAACATGTCGGCCCTTTAACCTTTCTCTCTTCCACGTCAAACTATTTGCCTTTCTTTTTTCCGGCAGGTAAAAGTCAAACATCAAAGTCGGCGGCAAATATTTGATTAAAGGAGTTTCCCTTTTTTCCGTTAAACTTTTTTTTTCCTAAAAATAGAAATTTCCTCCCAAAGTAATCCCACTTCCGATGTTTGTGCCAAAAATAAGTGACGAATATATTTGTTTTCAGTTCCGGTAAAAAACTTTTATTTTTTTCGGTTAATATTTTTCATATTTTTTTGAAAAAATCTTCTTTCAATCCTTCACTTTTTATGTATTTCAATTTTTTGGTTCCCATGAAAATAATACTTATAATTTTTAGGGCACATTTCCCCTTTTCTTTCAAAGTCAAAATAAAAAATGACTTTTCATATTTTAACATTTTTTTGTTTATTGTCTCCTTTTATATTTTTTTTTCAGAAGGCCTTTAGAGGCTCATTTGCTTCTCCTATTCATATTTTTATTTTTTAGGGTTAGAACAAAATGACCATATTTTTTATGTTTTGAATAAATTTTTTTGAATATAAGCATTTTGGGTTCTGTCATAGCTATGCTGTTGCTGCCCCCCTCCCCCTTATATATGGGTGTATGCCTTTCGCTTCCCTCCTCCGTCTTCTATATTTTTTTTACCGCCGTTGCACATTTTTTCTTGACGGAAAACAGATCTTTTTCAACGATATTTTTTTTCTGAAGCAATGAAAACGTTTAACTTGCAATAGCAAGGATAAAAAAAGTGCCAACAAAAACGGGAGAAAAGGGTAAAAAAAAATTATCCCCAAGGAATTTGAAACATCTTGAAGACGAAGAAAAACTGCATGCGTAAAGGGAATCCTTAGCATTAAAATTTACGGCGTTAAAAAAAAGTAGACGAATAATAATAAAAAAGAGCTATAAAGAAGAGATGGGAAATGAAGGATAAAAAAAATATGGAGATAAAACTCATAAGATATTTAAAGGATATTAAGGGATTTGAACAAGATGTTATTTAGGGATTTCGTTTTAATGTTATACATGATTTCATAGATCATTGTTGAAGTTTGTCGTATTTAAAACTGTTTAATTTTTATTTGAAGTTTTTTTATGCAGAATGTCTAATTTTTAAATGTTCGCGAATTTTGTTTAACTTTATTTTCATCTTTTATAAGTTAAAGAGTTTCATCTTATTTTTTAGCTTCACTTTAAAAAAATATGATTGGCGCAGCAACTGCAAGATTACGTTTATCCAAACAACAAAATAAACGAACAACAACACCAAATAAAAATTATCAACGACGAAGATCTCAATCCCCTGGTGCCAGAAATTTACCAAATTCCCTTTTGTCTGCCACATCATCTCCTGCACATCGAAGAGGAAGTTGTAGTATAATAATTTCTGGGCCAACAACGACAATAGGAACAAATAATTCTCCAGATAATCGTTTAAAAGTTCCACTTCCATTTCATCGAAAGCGAAGCGGATCCGTTCCAGTAATAAAATTTAATTTGGTAAATTTTGAAACTTATTGTGGAATTAGTTTTAACTTTTTAATTTTTTAGGCAATTGCATGGAATATAAAACCAGATTATGTTCGAGGGATTAAAGTTACATGGGCAAGATTATGTGATACTCCTCGATCAACTTGCAAAGGTATTGTCGCAATTATGGATAAAGTTTTTGAAAAATTTGAATCTGTATGTTTGTTTTAATATTGTTACTTCCTTTAAACACGATTGTTTAGAAAGAAAAAACATTGAAAGAAGTATTTTATAATTCAGCGTTTGTGGATTCAATGGTTGAACATCGAAGTGAAAGACGTCGATCCGGGGGACAAAATATTGCAACTTTAAGAGATCACATACATTTCTTTGTTTCATTAATTTCTCAAGTTGTACATAATTTAGAATTACCCCCAACTGCAATTTTTGAACATATTGATAAAATTGGTAAGCAAGCTTTTTTTTATTGTAGTTTTTACCCGTATTGTTCGATTCATTTTCAAAAATAATTTTTAAACATTTTCATTTTTTAAGGTTGTTTTCATGCTCAATTAAAAAAATATGGTTTTCGTGCATCAATGTTTGATAAATTGGGTGAATGCTTGCTTGATGCTTTGGTTGTTCAAGTAAGTTAAAATCCACGAAAACTTTTTAAATCGCAAAATTATTAATTGTAGGATTGTGTTCGAGGATTTCCAGAAGCTTGCAAAGGCTGGACAGTTTTAATTGCAGCATTAATAGATCGGCTAAGATCTGCACCAAAACATATGACTGCTTTACCAATAAATGGAAAAAATACTCTTTACACTAATCCACTTCCATCCCCATTTCAGTATGAAAGAGTTTCACCAACTCGAATTTAAATCTATATTTTTGTTTTGAAATTTTGTTGAATATTTTGAAGAAAAAAATGTACATAAAAGAAGTTGAAAGTTGTTAATTGATAATTACAGTATCCCAATCCCAAATATCTTAAAATGTCCCCAATATATTCTATTCCAAAAATTTTGTAAATCGGAGATTTTCAGATCTCCGATTCAGGATATAAAATTATATTAACTGAAGACGAATATCCAGCGATAATAATAATATGAATTTATTATAACATTAAATAACACAATCAAAATCAACAGGTTAAATCCAACAGAATATTCTGCAGAATTAATCCATAGAAAAGAATGTTGTATCTGTGGGATAAACAAAAGAAAAAAGAGGAAAAAACAACCAAAGAAAAAAGGCCAAACGATAAATACAATAGAAATGAAATACCCTGGAATGAGGGCCACAACTTATAAGAGAACGTAGAGAACGAAAATAGAAACAAGAAGAAACTTTGGATAAACTAAATGGCCGAAAAGAAGTACAATGTGCATCAAGAAAATGGAGACATTTTTTTGCAAGGAGAAGGAGAAAAAAGGCGAAAAAAGGAGGAGAAGGAGAAAAAAGGCGAAAAAAGGAGAGAAAAAATCAGTTGTTTTAAACTTTTTTTTCACCTTTTTTCGCCTTTTTTATCCTTGTAAAAAAATGTCTTCATTTTCTTGTTGCACATTGTAATAAAGTTACTTTGTTGGAGAACAACGATCATGAATAAGATGGATGTTGAGTACTAAACAGAGTGGGCCCTACTACAAGCTCTCTGAGTTCGTCAGACACTTTAAAGCCATCCGATCGACGTTTCCGCAAAAGTGCAAAAGAAATAGAAAAGAGGCCGAAATAGAAAATCCAAAGTAAGCATCAAGTTGCTAAAGAAGTTCTTACAATAAAAAGAAGAAATGAAAAAAGGGGAACGGTCTCAACAGAAACTACAGTATCCCTTTTCTTTGGCGAAAAGAAGAAAACAATAAAAAGAGAGAAAATAAAAAACTCACGGAAATTCCGTGACATTTTGAGACAGAATAAATAAGGTCCAAATCAACTGATTTGCTTTGTTAAAACCATTTCTTTTGTTCTGAGCTCTTGCAAATCATAATTCAAAGCTGCCATCTTCCAGGCGGTAAAGCGTGATGAATCTGGTGGGATCTAAAAAATAAAATATTAATACAAATTTAATAAGTAAAGAAAAACTTGCCTTTTTCAAGTTTTGGAGGATGCCATAATACCTTTTGACGGCTTCCCTGCCTTTTCTCTTTTCATCAATGGCTTTTCCATACGCTTGATGAAAATCAGGTTGGCATTTGTAACCCCATTGTCCATCAGGGAGAGCAGTTGAATTGATTTCATCAATACCGAAAGAATCCAAAAATTCTTTTACAGTATGATAATTTGA
Source organism: Panagrolaimus sp. PS1159 (assembly GCA_963922195.1). Lineage (NCBI taxonomy): Eukaryota > Metazoa > Nematoda > Chromadorea > Rhabditida > Panagrolaimidae > Panagrolaimus > Panagrolaimus sp. PS1159. The sequence continues at coordinate 5,224,851 of CAWUHW010000001.1, read as the reverse complement.
TCCAAACAATTTTCGTTTCTCCTAGAAACGAAAATTTTTTGGTATAACTTTGAACTAATAAAAAAACTTACATATGCATCCATGCTTTTGTTGTAACAATATTTATATAAGCTGAGAAGTTGAATTTCACTACAGTATCCATTTTCTCCAATATCCATGAGAACACCTTGGTGCAAGCAATTAAGAAGTCGTTTAACAGTCTGAAAAAATGGAAAGGGTTATTACAACTAATAAAATAAAAAAAAATAAAACTTACAGAATAAGGAAATCCAATGGCAAGACTTTTATCACGCATAATGCTGGACATATTACGATAGAGTTTAATACCATTTTGTCTTTTGATTAAAATAGCAGCAAGCAAATAATAAACTTCGGGATTAAAAAATATATCTTCAAAGCTTATTCCAAACATTTCCAACCATTCATGAATATTATACTTGAATTGAGTTCTATACGATAATAATTAGTTTAGTTTATGAAAAAAAATTATATATTCATTTATACAAAAGAGCATACGGTAGTGTAAGGATAAGCATCCACCTTTACTCCAATAATTTCTTCTCGAAAAAACTTACTGTATCTTTTTAACAATTTCATCTCGATCAATAAAATCAGACTGTTCTGTGACGAGAAGGATATGTCGTGCCATTCTTTTCAAAGACCAAATCATAAAAGATGCCAATAAACGAGATTTAACAGGAAAAACATCAATAAAAGCAACAACAAAATCTCTATCAAGTTCATTAAGTTTTGAAGCAAGTTCATTTGCAATTTTAATGTAAAGTTTTTGCTTCTCTTCATCCCATTTTTCAACGGCTTCAAAAGCTTCTGGAGATACCATTTCAATCAATAAATTAATATCAGGATTTTCAGTAAGAGATGGGAAAGTACACATATCAGGAGGTTTATTGATATACAAGCTAAAAATAATAACGTAAATAAAAAATAACAAATGTAAAACACTTACGCAATAGCACGATATAATGTTGGATAATCTTGTACACTCTTTTTATAATGTAAAGCAGCATATACATTATCCAAAAAGAGACTTGGATACGATGAAATAAAAATTAAATCAGGATTGTAATATATATCCAAAGGATCAATACGAAGATTTCGCCAATCCAATCTTGAAGAATTTTTCTTTACATAAGCTTTATAAAAGTCAGCAGCTTTTTCAGCTAATACGCGTTCATTTTCTATTATTTGAATCAAAAAATCTGGATGATTTCGTAAGCGAATTATTGTAAGATCATTGCTGATAATACGGATAACAATATCACGTGAACAAAAACAACACAAAGCTTCCATTAAAGATAATTTTCCAAAGCGTTTGATTACTTGCTAAGAAAAGATAAAGATTAGTAAGCATCTTGTGTATGTTTAAACAAACTCCATCATAAATCTTTTCTTGAAAAAAGTTTTGTATTCCAGGTTGATTATTAAAGATATTACATAAAGTTTGAATTGTAATAGCACCAAATATACGTGTTGCATCTTCTGTAACTTCTTTGAAGCATTGTATAACACAAAAACGAAACTAAAAAAGAAATATATATATACATATGATATTAAGTTTTTAAACTTACAGCAAAGATTGGATAAGTTTTAACAACATTGATGAAAGATCGATATCTGTTATAGACTTTCTTTGTTATTTTATCAGTTAATCTTAATGGATAAAGAGCGCATGCAATTTCAGGAAGTTTTACAAATTCTTCGATTGTTGTTTCGTATGGTCCAAGATACATTTTGATTTCATATTTACCAGTTAAAACATTGATATCATGAAACTTATCAAAATGTCGTAAAAAGTCTACAGCTGTTACCGATACTTCATCAGCCGCATGAAAGATGAGGCAAGCAGTTTGAGATAGATCTCGACGTTGTTCAAGAGTAAGATTAGAAAAAGATGGAAAATCATAGAGGTCTTCTCGTTGTTGTTCTGATTCTTTATGTTGTAGTATATCAAGAGGTCGACGTCTACAAAGAGGTACTGGCTTAACTTGTCCAGCAGAATTCATTCGAGGAGCTTTAACAACTTCAGATAAGCGGCAATTACTTTGATCAAGCTTTAAAAAAAGAAATTATATATGAAGATGAAGCAAAAAAAAAGAAGAGAAAAACTTACACTTTCGTTAAAAGATTCAATAGCAGAAAAAGGTTTGTTTTGATTCATTGTAACATATACGTAAGAGATAAAGTAAGGAAAAATATATTCACAAAGCAAAAATAACGTCAAACATTACAGTGTTGAGCACATCCAACTCAACTGAAAGAGAGTGTCTCTTTTTGCGTTCCAAAAATTAAAAAAAAGAAGATAACTAAAAAAACGAGAGTGCAGAGTCTCGAAAATTTTCGAAACTCTGTTCCCTCATTTTTTCTGTGATCATTTTTTAAAAAAATGATCACTGTTTTGCCAAGCAAAGGAACGCAAAAAGATACATTCGATGTGGATGGAGAAAATTTTTCTATACACATTTTCTATATAAAATTTTAAATCAAAATTCTGAAGCCACGAAGCAATTTGAACGTTTTCTGTAAAATGGATAAAATTCCTGAGCATCTAATTACAGTCGAATCTCGCTTTTACGTCCTTTTTCTGCGGTCCCTTTAAAAAATTATAAGAATTGATAAAAACAGAATCTTTTTAAAAAATGTTCAGTTCCGCTCGACCACAAAAAATTGAAATTTTCTGATAGATCGTCTCTTAAATTCTTTTGTTTTTGTCAAATTTTACCAGTAATTTTTTCAAGTTTAATATTACAATATTTAGTTTTTTTCTATTTATTTTTATCACAATCAATATTTTTAAAGTTAGCTCAACTTTTACGAATTTGTTTTAAAACTTTCGTTTTGATTTTTTAAAGTTTAAAATACTGTATTTAAAAAACAACTAATCTTTGCTTTCTTTTAGCGTTGAATTTTTCAATAAATATTTATTTCTTTTCTTTGAAATTCGATACAGTATTCAGTTTTTTAAGTTCAAAGGTTTGAAATTGAGTCTTTATTGTTTTTTTTCAATATTAATCTGAATTGCAAACGAATTTCAAAAAAAGTTTTCTATTTGGTTTCCTGGAGGAATAAATTTTCATAATTTTGATGCCCCTTCAATTTGCATTGTTGCTGTTGGCATTGCTGTGGCGATTGACAAAAAAGCTTTAGGTAAACAAAATTGAGACTGTATAAATAAATTGTGAGAAAAAGTTTGAAGTTTTAGTTTTAGGATTCTTTTTGGGGGTAAAATATGTATGTGAAAATTGTGCTTAAAAGTTTTAAAAGTGAGTTTAGGGTTTTAGATAAATGTTGCAGCGGGGTTTACTTTAGTTTTAGTGATGGGAAAATTAGAAGGGTTTGAAATAAAATCTTATTAATGGACAAGAATTACAATACAAAACACGGCAACATTTTAGTACCGTATACTTGATACAAAAAATTTGAAAGATAGCTTAAACGTTAAACATTTTGGGCTCTCACTAAAACCCAATCCAATCTAAGAAAAACAAAAATCAATCCAATTCAAATGTTTTTCTTGTGGATTGGATTGGGTTTCAGTTGATTGGATTGAAACTTGGATTGGATTGGGTTTTAGTGAGGGCCAAACATTTAAAAGTTTAAATATTTATTTGCCATTTTTAAGTTTAGTAAACAGGCTACTAAAATTAAAATGAGACGTTGAATATTTTTAAAAGGTATACTGTACCTTAAATTATCTCTTTCAATAACCACTTTTTTTCACCTTTTGACTTTTTCGAACCGAATAAATTTATTTCAAATTATGATGCCAAATTTTGCGTCGAAAATCCTTTTTATAAATATTATATTTTTCCTACAAAAAAACATGATGAATGAATGGGAGAGAAAGTGCATAAGTTATAATGCTTTCTCTCTTTTGTTTCACAAAAACATTTAAACTTTTTTTTGCAAAAATGTTTTTCCTGCAAAAGCTAAAAAGTACCATGGACCTTTCATTTAAGCGTGTGAGAAAAAATGGAGCAGTTTTTTATGCTTTTACTTTGACTTTAATGGCGTCACAAAAAAAAGAACAGAGATCCATTATTTGTTTAATATTGTTTTTTTAAAATATTTTTTTGAAATGAAAAATTGACATGCAAATAAAAGTGTCAAAAAAATTTATGAAAAATTGTTGGTTCTATTTTCTTCTTCGAAATGACATTGCTTTTTTTGTCTATCAACGTTCAAAGGTTCAGAAAAAACAAAGTTATAAATTTTTGATTTTTTTTAAAAAAATGATTTTGAGTTTGTTTTTTCTCAGACAATTTTCTAATAAAAGCATTCTGAATTTGTGATTCATATGACAACATTTTTTTATCGTTTTAGGGAAAACTTTTTGACAAAAATTGAGTCATCGCGCTTAAAACACAGATGAATTTAGGGAAATAAATGTGTGAAAATAAAAAATGTCTCTTATACATGGTTGAGGGTTATAAAACATGTGGAAACATATTTTTTAAGAATTCATTGTCCTTTTTTTAAAATGTTGTTAATTTAAAAAGGTTTTTAAAAGTTTGCTAAAATAATATTGAGTTTTTTTCAATTTCGAAACAAATATTGTTTTTTGTGTTACTGTTAATAAAAAAACAGCAGGCAATTAAACATGCATTTTTTTCGAAATAGAAGTGAAATAAATATTGTGGGAGGAGAAAAGGAAGGAAAAAGAGGGGGGATATAAAAAAGTGTAATAAAAGTAGGGCTCTATTTTTCCTTCTTTTTTGACTCATTTTTATGATTAAAGTATATATTTTAGTTTTTTTAAGTAATCAAAACTTTGAAATTCTATATCCTTCTTTTTTTCGGGTTTGCAATAAAAATCTGAAAGTGGGAAAAAGAGAAAAAGATTGTTTTAATTTTTAAAATTTGGTTTTGGAGTCGTTTTTCGGAAATTGAATTCTACAGTAATTTTGGTGAGAAAAATGGGATTTTATAAAATTCAGTCTTTTTTTCGAAATTCTATTTTTTTTAAAAATTGTTTATAAATTTTTAGTTCGAAGTTTATTTCGTTGTCTTTCATTAATTAGGCATAAAAATTTTGTAATTGCTGATTTTAGACGATCTTTGATTTTATCTTAAATAAAGAAGCTTATTAATTTATATTCTGTCGTTTAAAAAAACGAACACATTTTAGAAACATCACAAAGTGATGTGTTTTTATTTAATAATGTTGTTCAAAATTTTTTTGTTCTTTCGATTGATATTATGTTTTCCTCAAAATACACTAATCAAAACTCAAAAAATTACTAATCCGTGAAAAGTAAATTTAGCTCAAAAAAGCCATAAAAAAGTTTCACAATAAAATGCGCATTTAAATACCAGATATATGAAATCTCTATTTTTGGCATTTTAAAAATACATTTCAATGACTTTTATTTTAGTCGAACGCCTTTAAACTCTAAAAACATAGGAAGAAGCTTTTTTGGAAGAACGGCATTTTTATGACTTTTGAAAAAAAGTGGGAAACTTTTGCAAGGTTTCTTTTTTTTTTTCATTTAATCCGAATCTATTTCCATTTTAAGCTTTAAACTAAACTGCCCACATAAGAATAAAAATGAAAAATGAATATCTCATATATCAAATCATATGAGTCCTCCCAAAATGAAAATGAAGACCCTTAATCTCTTTTTCTTTCTTTACCAAATATTTAATCTGAAAATTATTAACTCTAAAATTCTAAAAAATAAAAAAACAACTTTGTGCTTTTTTTCATTTTTGCAAACACATCCGTTTTTCATTCTTTCATCACCTTTTTTTGTTTCATGCAATTTAAATGTATTTCATTTTTCTTCTATTTTTTGTGTTTAAAAAAGTACAAAAAGTTTAGTTTAAACCAAATGTTTTTTCCTGCTTTTTTTTTGTTTGAGACTTTAAATTTATTTTTTGTTGTTATGGAAGCATTTTAACAAATCCATCATTCTTTACACACAAAACATTGTTTAAATTTTTTTAAAGAACACGGAACTATCAAACTTTTTTTTGGCACATTTTTGCATGGGAATTATTTCTATTGTTTTTAAAAGAAAAAGTGTAAAATAGGGCGGATTTTTTTGAAAATGGCTTTTGCTCGACCATTATCAAATTTAAAATACTTTAGCTTAATTTTTTTTGAATGTGTTTTTGAGTCATTGCTTTTTTCTAATTTACAAGTATTAGGTTGTTAAAAAGAATTGTAAAACTTTAGTTTGTATTTTTAAAAAAGGGCACTGCAAATTTTATTAAAACATTTATTTTATTTAGAATCAAAAAGTTTAATTTCAAAAGTAAATTAAAGTCTGTTATAAATTTAACGAAGACAGCAACTAATTTTAATTTTTCTGTTTTAGATTTTTTGTAGAATCAGAGTTCAGAAAATGTTAATAGTTGATAATCTTTTGTTCTGATCACAATTGATAAGCTGATGATTTTAAAGCTTATAAAATCCGTCACAATCTTAAATTTTTTTCATAACATCGCTTTTTTATCCTATTATAAACTACCCGTTCTTTTACCCTTTTCTTATAAACCAATAAAATACATAAAAATAATACGCCCTAAAAACAAAATTGTTTTTTTCTTCCTATAATATACTTAAAAATTAACACACCCTTTTTTTCCAATAACAATTTTTTATTACTGTTCTTTCGGCACTGTTCTCGTCACTCAATTTTCCCCCTAATGGGGGATATATAATAAAATTAACGATAAAAAGAAAAAGTCATGTATTTTTTTAAAAATTGAGTAAAACTTTAATTTTTGCAAAAAAAACATAAAAATTGAATGAAGAAAAGAAAGCCCCATATGGAAGCCATTTAAAACCGGTAAAAAAAAGAAATTAGAGGACAATTTTGACGCGTTTAATAAAAAAAAGTAATGTTTGAAAGTTTCGTTTTACATATTTTTTATATTTAAAAATTTTATAAAAATTTCGGAACAAAATTTGTTTGTTTTAATTTTTTCTTTTTTTATTTAATTTTAGGTTTAATTTTGTTACAATTATCTTTAATATTGGTTAATAGCTTTATAGCCAGTTTTTACAATAGTCATATGATTTTTTTATTTTTCTAAGAAAAAGTATTTTAAGTGATGTGTGGGATTTGGGAAATCCGGTGTGGATATAAAACGTTAAAAAGGTTTTACTTTTTTTTGTTTTAACATTTTTTTTCAAAATGGCATAAACCTGAAGGCCTTTTTGTATCGTTCTTTTGCCTGATTTTCAGGTTTATGACATTTCCAAAAAAACGTTAAAATAAAACACATATTAAACCGCCTGCTCCCTTTAATTATAATAGACTTTTTTTTGTGGTTTCAAAGGTAGTTTAAATTTTCCTATGGGAATTCTTAATGAAAATTTTGTTAATTAGTTTAGATATTTACAATATCTTTTTAAAACATGTTATCCTTCTTCAACCAAAATATTTTTGTTTTAACATTTTTTAAACCATAAAAGTAAAATTTCGATTTCTTTAAAGCAACTTTACTAATCATTCTTAAGTGCAAACAATATATTTAAAATCTTACTTAAGTTTTTCCCCTGTGTATTTACAAAAGTGCAAATACATCATCCCAAAAGTATTGCCTCATTTTTTTTGCCCCGCCACTTTCATCTTTATTATTTTCAAATATTGGTAAATAAAATAAAGCAGTTTACCAAAAAAATCTTCTTTATTTTTATATAAATTTGTCACTTTTTTATATTAATTCTTTTTTTAAATATAAGTATAGCATGTATTAATAAATCCATCAAAATTCCTTTGGGTTATTAAAATAAGAAAAGGTTGTTTTTTATTACCTCCTTTCTTTTTATAAGAAGGCAAATGATTTCTGTCACACACATAAAAGATTAACTTATTTTTAATGAATAAAAATGTCACATCTAAAAATTGCCATTTAGATTTAATTAAAAGGAAAACCATTTTTAGCTTTTCTTCCTTCAAAAAAAGCGGCCCGCAAAAAAACAATAGCATCATTTTTTTATACAATCCTTTTTTCAATATTCTTAAAAATTAAGAATCTTAAACATACAAAAAATCTGTGTATATTTTTTGATATAGAAAAGAGAAAAAATAAAGATAAATCGGATTTTCTTTCTTATCCACCTCCAATTTGGATATATAATAATGAAAGGGGAGGAGAAGGAAGAGAGCGATATTATCCATGTTTTTGTATTTTCGTTTTTCACGCGATTTTTGTTGTCTTTCGTGTTTATGCATTTTTATTATCGCAAAAAAAAGCAAGAATCTAATTTAATCATGCATTTTTAGCTTTCATCTTTTTTTTTGCTTGAAATAATATTTTTCTTCATTTTTTGGGATTATCTTTTTTTGCTGTTTTCCCCTCAAAAAAGCACGTAGAACCTGTGTTTTCCTTTTGTTTGGAATTCAATCTTCACTTCTTTTTTGTCAAAGAACTCATTTTTATTATTATTATTTTACACTTTTATTATTTTTTCAAAGTAAACATTATTTAAACAAAAAAAAATATGATGCGAATAAAAGAAGCCATTCAAAGAAGAAAATTGATTCAACAATTAAATGATGAATATGATGAATTTAGTATGCTTTTTTTCTTTCTCTCCTACAAATAAAAAAGTACCGTAATCCTATATTTTTAGGTCATTCATTTTATCATGATCAACATGAAATCAAAAAAGATAATTCAATCACAAATTCTCTTCCATCTGATTTAACTTCATTAGATATTACACCAGAGGATCAACGATTAAATAATTTAAAAATTTTTGTCAAAGATTTAAATCAAAGATTAACCTATCCACAAGTAAGTAAAATTTTTATTTTATAAAAGTGATGTAATTTTTTATGTGATTTTTTAAATTTGAACAAAACACAAATTTTAAAACTGTACCCTTAAACGTTTAAAACACAAAATTGTGTCATTGAATTTGGGTTGAATTTTGTGAGCTAAAGGAGGCGTATTGTTTGATATATACTTTTCATTTTTCACGTTTTTCTTTGAAATTACATAAACCTGACAATCAAGCAAAAGAACAACAGGAATTTTTTTTATGCGATTTTGAAAAAAAACGTTGAAAATGAAAAATGTTTTAAATCGTTTGCTTTTTAATCAAAAAATGAATTTTTATTTTGTTATAATATAATAGAATTTTAGAGAAATCAAAATTAAATAAAATTTATCCAAAACATATTTTTCGATTACGGTAGCAAAAAAAGTTAAAATGTATATTTTCGAAAAAATGCTAAAAATTATATCAAAAAATTTTTATTTTAGGTTTTATTGAAAAATACAAACTGTTTGTTAAAAAAATTACAGTAACAAAAAATTTTTAGGCCAAAAATATTAAAAATTAATTTTTATTAAAAAACTATAAAATTTTTCCTAAACAAATTTCAAAAACTTCCAATGTTTTATTAAACAGCTATTTTTCAAATGATTTCATCAAAAAAACATCTTTTTTCAACATGTTTTCTCTTTTTCAGCGACGTGCATTACGAGTGACATGGAAGCGTTTGAGTGAAGCACCAAAAACGTCTGGAAGAGGAAATTTACAAATTATGGAAAAGGTTTTTTTGTTGTTTTTTGAATGCATTTTAAATAACATTTTTTTTGCAGATCTTTGATCGTTTAATTGAACAAGAGCCATCAATAATGTCAGTATTTTATCGAAGTGCATTTATAAAATGTATTGAAGATCGAAAAAAGAAATGCCCTGGAAAATCTGTTACAACTTTAAGAGATCATGCCCATTTATTAATAGATTTTATTGATGGAATTTTAAATGTTATGTTTGAACAACCTTTAACAAAGCCTGTTTGGGATCCATTAAGTATTGGAAAGTTACATTCAAAGTTGATGCCATTGGGATTTGAACGGCAAATTTGGTTAAAGCTTGGAGAATGTTTTGCTGAAGTTATGTTTTCACAAGAATGTGTTCGGGCATATCCACATGCAGCTTCGGCATGGAGTTTATTAGCTGTATCATGTACAGATAAAATGTATACAAGTGGAAGAGCACAGGTATGAATTGTTTTAAAGTTAACTATGTGATATCGAAAATTTAAAAAAAATTTTGTCGATAATCGAAAACAACGGTTTTTTCAAAAAATTTAAAATTAAAATTTTGATTTTGCAGAATTTTGATAAAAAAATATATTTAGGCAAAAAATGTTACAAATTCATCTTTTTTAACTTAATTTTTTATCAAAATCTAATATATTAAAAAAATTGTTTTACAATCGAAAATCAAAATTTAAATATCCATTTTTTAAACACACAAACTCAAAATTTTTATTTTGCAAAATCTTGATAAAGCATTAAATTAAGGTTAAAAAGACAAAGTTCGAACTTTTTTATCTAAATTTAATTTCTTATCAAGATTTTGCAAAATCAAAATTTCGATTTAAAAAATTTCGAAACATCGAAATTTAACTTTAAAAATTTTAAACCAAAAAATTTTACTTTTACTTTTTTAGCGCTCATTTGATGCTCCATTTCCAAAGCTTCAACATTCTACAACTTCAATGAGTCTTACATGTCCAATTTCAAATAAAACTCCATCAGAATCTTCTGCGTCTTCATCCGTCCGAAGCTTACAACCATCACCTTCAAAATCACATTCAGAAGATGGCTCATCAACAACTTCATCCAAAGCACCCCCAAATACTAATCGCCGCCTTACAGCCGCTTCATCGCTTGCCAGCTTTTTTCCAAATAATTCAATCCCATTTGAATTATCTTCATCCCATCTTTCCCAAAAACCCCCACATCCTCCTTCATCCCCTGAAGCAACAGTTGCATCACCACGTCGAAAACTTCCTTCTGATCCAATTTGCCCTGCAACAAATCGTCGAAATCTTTTTAAACTTCGAGTCAAAGCAGAAAGTTTTACAACTTTGAATTAAATAAATGTATAAAAATCTTTTTTTTTTGTAAGTAAAAAATATGTGGTAATTAATAAATATACAGAGTTCATAAAAAAATAATAAATAAAAACAAACAAACATACTGTAAAAAATCCAACAAACGAATACAAAGAAAATAAAAAATTTCCAACCAATCAAAAAGAAAGAGATCATTCACATTCATGCTTTCTCATTAACAGAAAAATCTTCTTCCATTGCATCCAAATCAATTCCAAATGCTTTTTCTAAGGGTGTGACTACGACTTAAAGAGAGACTTTATTTTAAAAGTAAAAAACAATGAAACACGTACCTGAATCCCAAATACTAATTTCTGCCGTTAAATTAACTTGTTTTGAATCATTTCCAAGTATTGCATTAATTCCACCATGACAAAGAATTCGAAGTAATGTTTGTGCATCACAACAAATAGCATCCTAAAAATATAATTTCAAAACAAATAAAAAAAATATATGCATACCATATCAGCATCTTCATAAAAAGAATTTAATGGATATCCACGATCACATGGATCAGATAGTGATGGAGAACCAGGTAATAAAATTCCAGTTGAAAGAAGTTGTAAAACTCTTTTAAATGCATGTGAAAGTGGAAGCGGTTGTCGGTTTGGTGTATGATGAATAGAATAATGTGAAATTAATTCAATATGATATACACTTAATTTCTCTAAACCTTCATGCCGCTTTTTCATATCTTTTAAACATCGAACCAAAACTTTCATTGTTGAAGTATTACCATTTTCTTCAAACCATCTCGAATGGCGAATCATTGCCATACTTTGTTGTAAAATATGTGCAGGCACTAAAAAAACAGATAATGTAATCACCCAAAAAATAAAAAACATACTATGCAAATCCGGTTCAAGTAATGGAACATTTGGAGGAATAATTGTTACATAAATTCGAACAACTGCTTGAGTACCAGCAATTTCACAACCATATGGTCGAGAAACACATCCAAAAACTAAAACATATGTTTCTTAGGTTTTTCCAAAGAAACAAAATAAACTCACTTTCTTTTTGTTCTGATTTTAAATCATCAACAACTTTTTGCCCCAATGCCATAACCAATTCTACAGTAGGTAAAGTTTTAAGAATTACAACCAAATCCGCAATATTTGATTTTGCCATCATTGTTCCTTTTTTAAATGAACCAACTTCACGAATTTCTTGAATTTCAACATTTGGAATCTTTTTTGGTGTATTCATAACATTATCAAGAATTTGTTTAACCTTTGATACCATTTGATTGATTGATGCTTGTTCAGCGACAGATGGCATTAAAGCTTGATTCCGTTGTAAAAGCGCCTAAAATTTAGTTATTACGTTACAATGGTCTTTAAAAAATGCGTTGCAACCTGTGTAACTATTGTATCATCGCCTTCAGGAATTCGTGGAAAAAAATGTTCACATAAGTATTGATCAAATGGAAGTGGACGTTTAACTGCAATATGATAACCTGCAGGACGAAATGGCGGATTTATTAAAGATGGAATATATCCGCGATTCATACTAAAACCCCATGATAATTTAAAACTACAGTATACGAATTATAAAAAAGATATTTAAAACGCAAATAAACGTTTAAAAAAGGTAACAAAAAATCAGTTATAATTTTATTAAAATCAACAAAAAACTTAAAACATTAAATAATTTATTCTTCATCCATTTTTTCTTCTTTTATATGTTCTATTTCTTGCACTTCTTCATTATCTTCTATTTCTTCTCTACTATCCTAAAAAGATACAATAATTAAAACTTTTAACTAAAACATTTTATACCTACCACATTTTCATTTATGCCATTATTATTCTTTGTTGCCGTTGGTTCATTCACATCAAACATTGCATTTCTAACAAATGCTTTTGCAGCATATTGATTTAAACGTGGCCGAAGATTTCTATCACGTTGTTCTTTTAGTCTTGCTTCAAGCTTTTTTACACGTTTCTAAAGAACATTCTTTTTATAAATCCTAAAATATTGAAATAGACTTACAATTTCAATTTGTAAATCATCATTTATTCCAGGATCATTACCTTGTAATTTTTCATTGATTGCTGCAAGCGCAACTGTTGCATACATTGCAGACATATATATTTCTGCTTGCTCTATTGCTGGCCTCTACAATATAATAGTTATTAAAGGAAATATAATTTTACAAAAATAAACCTGCAAATGTTCATCATATGAAATATTTGTAAAATCTTTAACAGCTTTAGTTAATTTCTTTAAAGAATTATTAATATTTGTTAGAGTTGCAATTGTTTCAGGTGGAAGGCTCATTGTTTTTTAGCGGCTAAATGAATATTGTAATAAGGGTAAAGCTCATGAAAAAAAATATGTGTATTGAACTAAAACAAAATTGTATAATAAAAATTAATACATAAACTACTTAAGAAATTTATTAAAAAACTCAACAAAAAATTTATAAATTCAAACAAAATATCAAACAAAATAATCCAACAAAAAAAAGTCAAATGACGCAATTTGCCAAAGCAATGAATTTGATGGACTTTTTTTAAGAACGAATAATTGCAGTTTCAGCTAAAAATAATTTCATTGCCGATGAAATTGAAGTATCCTTTGGCTTTTCTTCAGCTTTAAAATGTTCAAAAATTTCTTTTGCTGTTGAAGCAAATTGCTTTTGATTTGCAGCAATCTAAAACGCCCAATTTTATTTACATTTGCTATAAGGTACAAAAAACTTACCACATCTTTTCGATTAAAAATTGCAACAATATTTGCTGCTTCACCTTTCTTTGATTTCTTTGTTGTTTTTTTAAATTGTTCAAAGAAGAATCCAAAATGTGGAACAAATAAATCCTAAAAAAGCATTTTAAAGGAATGTGTTGCGACTCATACGAAAAGCTGCCAGGTTTTATCAGGGAAAAGCGCGCGAAATTCAAAAAATACGTTAAAACTTTTTTTTGCAAAAACGCTTTTCCCTGATAAAACCTGGCAGCTTTTCGTATGAGTCGCAACACATGCCTTTAAAAAATATTCCAAAAGAAAACACATACATGATATCGACGAATTATTTCAAAGAGTACTGTATATTTTGAAGAACGACTAATACCTTCACCAAAATATTTTTCAATTTCTTGAATAATAAATTTAACCAATGCTTTTTGAGTTGTTGCATCTGTGATGGATTTGTAAAGAAAAATTGCCAAATTTCCATGTGCACCTTTCATTTGTGCATTATGCATTTTTTCAGAAGTTTCACATAATTGTTTGAAAAGTTTTAGCGCAGATTTTGAGACATCTTTTTCGGCTTTATTATTTCGACGACCAAGTGCTAAAGTAACAACAATGAAAGCAGAAGTAACTTCTTGACGATGCGTTTCATCAATAGCAGAAAGAATTTCAAAAAATTTTGGTAAAAATTTCTAAAAATAATTTTATCGTATTTTTAATGAGAGAAAAAGCACTAACAAAAACAACTTCAACAGAAGCAAGTTCAAGACAAAGTCCCAAAATCTCAGCAACTCTTGAACGATAAAGTTTTGCTTCTTGAATCATCAGTTTTCTTCCTTTTGAAGTAAAACATTTCATAACATTTGAAAGCCTTTCATCAACAGCTGCCAGCTCTTCATCATTCATTTCAATATCTTCACCTTCATTATCATCTTCAACTGCAGCATATTTACCTAAAGCTCGTCGAAGTGCTGTAACCATGTGTGGATGGGGTTCACGATCTTCTGGTGTGAGATTGATTGGTTGTGGAATAAATGGCTTTACAGCTTCATCTTCACTTTCTTTATCTGTTTCTTCTTCTTCATCGTCTTCTGCATCACTATCAACTTGTTCACGATCTTTTTGAATTTGTGCAAGCTCTTCTGCAGTAATTGGAGCAAATTCATCATCATCTTCTTCAGCTTCTTCATCACCAGTAACAATTGCCCAATTTGATTTTTGAATTGTCTAAAAATATTTTTTACATTTTATTATCTCCAAAAAACATACTTCAGCAAGTTTAATTAATTGTGCTTCTGTTGATACTGTAGCAAATACGGTAGTTAAAGAAAAGCTTGCAAGTCGATAACATTTTCCTTTTCTTGCAGCCATTTCACAAATTCTTGAAAACACTTCTTCAGTATCAATATCCTTTTGTTCAATCATTGCTTCAAATTGTTCAACAACTTTTTCACAAAAATTTATTTCATCTTCATCCGAAGATAAAACTTGAAAGACTTCCAGTAGGCTTGAAACATTTCGTAAAATTTGATATTGCTTTTTTGCTTCAGAATCTTTTTCTTTAATCTTTTTAAATTCTCGATCAGAATGATTTTGTGCTAATTTTTGGATAGTTTCTTCTCCAGCATCAGTAAAAATAATGGCTTGACTTTCACGAAGTGGTTTAACAAAAAGATGGCATAAAGTTTCATGAACCATTGAAGGTGAAGATTCAGCAGCTTTTAAAATTAAATCAATTCGATGTTCAATTGTAAATTTTGAATGTGTCATTGGAAGCGTTTCAAAGAGTTCATTTATAATAAAATCTTGTGGTTCTTCATTCATCTAAAATTTACATTAGATTGATTATAAGAATACAGTAAACCTCTCTTACCGAATTAATCAAAAATTCAATACCATTTTCATCTAACATTGAAAGTAACTTTTTTGTATAATCAGATTTATCAAAAAAGTTGTCAATATCTTCATCTGGTTGAACATGATGAAGTTGAATCATCAATTTTGCTAAATCAATTGAAGAAAGTTTTAACTTTTCCAAATACTCATAAAATGATTTCAAAACCCATCCAACATATCCACCACCGCCATGAGGGGCTTTATGACCTAGCTTTACACTGCTAATAGATTTACCAAGTTTTTTAAGGAATAATTCATCCATAAAAATTGTTGTAACATCTTCAAGTGGAATAATGCTTCGATCCATAAACCAACTAATGACTTTAAAGAATGCATTGCTTGAATCTTCTGCTTTATCAAAGTTTAAAGCTGGATAAAAGATTTCTTTTATAACAATCATTGATTTTCCAGCATCCAAAGCAGCTAAATACAATTCTGATGGAAGTGGATATCGTTCTTGGCCATTAGCAACTTTTCGAAGAAGTTTTTGAATTTCAGGATAATATTCTTTTTTAAATAAAAATTTTCCATTCTTAAAAAATCTATCACATGAATATCCATCTTTGGCAAGAACTTTCCTCAATGATAACAGAATAAAAAGTTGTTCAGGTTCAAGAGATTCCAATGTTCGAAGAGTTGGTGGTAAAAGATTTACTGGTGAAAAATGTGGTGAATAAAAATGTTCTCCAACAATTTTTGCAATATCAACCAATGCCATAGCAATTGCAAATTTGATATGATTGTATTTTTGATAATAACCATGTAAAATTTTTGCAATTTTAAGAAGTTCTACAGCACTTTTAAATTTCCCAGAATTGATTACAGCTGTGTAGAACAGGATTTTTCCAATTATTTCACCTTTATTATCACCCTAAAAATGAGATAAATTATTATTGATATATGTTTTTAGGTAACAAACTTTTCCATCAACGGGTAACTTTTCATTAACAATTTCTTCCAATTGTTCAATTGTAAATTTTGTAGCAGAATTTTTAAGTCGATATGCAAGTACTGGTGGATATCCAAGTCGACTGTATCAAAACGATTATTTAAATCACTGAGAAATCAAAAAACATACCTTGCTCTTCCACCTGCAGCACATCCAGCAGCCAAACGTTTCATGACATATATTTCTTGTTCAGGATTAAGCTAAAAAGTACGTTTATATAATTACAATAAACAAAAACAACGATAAGACTTACTTCAAGAGCTGCAAAAGCTTTAACCGCTTCCGTTCGTTCCTTTTCTTTTGGATCAGAAAGTTGATAGAATAGCATCTTTATTTCATTGGAAACAGGATCAATTGGTGGCTCATATTTCTTTTTGGGTACTGGGACAGCAACAGCTGTAGCAGCTTCATCAGAATCTGATTCATTTTCATCACTTGTGGAATCCCTTTGACGCTTTAAAAGCTTCTTTTCTGACATTTTAGTTGCTAAAATTTAAACAAAAAGATAATTTTCTAAAACCTATTTCAATGTAAAAAGGTGGTTCTTAAAAAAAGGGTTCTATTTGTTCGTGCCAAGAAAAAAAAGTAGGTATGTTTTTTAGAACAATTTTAAAATGGACGATCAAAAATAATATGTTTTACAAGTTGTAAATGTAAATTACAAGAACACCGAAATCATGTTTTTATATTTTCCATACATAAGCATTTCTCTATTTCTTTTATTCTACAAAATATTTTCCTATTTTGGGAAATGAAACTACAAAAAATATGCGGTACTGCATTATTTCTTTTTTAGTTAAATACAGGGTGGATTCCCTAATGTATTGGTTTTTTTTTCAGTTCTCATTAAATGCCTTTTACCGTATTTGCATCATATATGATACACCAAAGCCAAATTTGGCTTTGCAAAACGTTTAATTTATCAAAACACAAATTCTACGCTGCCTTCTAGATATTACTAATACTACAGTATCCTCAACAATGGTGCATCAAAAACTACCAAATCTCAGAAATTAAAAAAACTACGGGTTTAAATAAATTTTAATGTAAAAGAAAATTATATAAAATTTTGTTAGTTTTTATAATAAATACAAATACATACAAAATCAAATTTAAGCATCAGTACTTTGATAAAATTTTGGATCAGATTTAGTTTGTTTGATAATTCTTGCAATTTGAGAATTTTCAGTTTTAACTTCACAATCATGTGCATCAACTATTTGAGTTGCAGAATCTGTATTTGGTGAAGCAGATGGTGCAGTTGTTGTTTGAACAGTCGTTTGACTTATACGTGAATCAGAATTCCATTGTGAATTATCCCATGGATAAACTTTTAATAAATCTGTTTCTGCTGCAGATGGCGCAGATTCTTCGGCTGTTGAAGGATTATTACGCTAAAAAAACAAATTTAAAAAAAATTTTTTTATCCTGACGAACTTACTTCAGTTTGTTCTTGTTTTGTTGCTTCATCTTGAGTATGATCCAACCAATCTATAACTTTATTTTCTGTTTTTGTTGTTGGTAATAATTTTGGTAATTCTTCCATTGTATTACTTTCAAGTTCATATTGAGTTGATAGGCTATAAAACATTTAAATATAATTACGACAAATATAACCATTAAACAAACCTTGCAGTATAATTACTTTTTCGTCTATTTTTTAATGAACGCATTGATCGGCCACATTCTGATATTGTAAGATTTCCATCATCAGTTCTTCGATATGCAACATTTTTTCGAATTCTCATAAATAGCTTTCTTTCAAGAGTTAAAGGTGGTAGTTCAACAAAAATTGCTAAAAATGCTGCACAAATTGTTGAAAGTACCGTAACTCCAAGGGCAAATGTTATAACTTCATATGGTGTTTCAATCATCCAAACTCGTCGACGTTGATATACAAATGAAATAATAATTAATTCATGTGAAAGATAAATACCAAAGCATAAACTAAAAAAAAGGAATTAATTACAATAGTAAACAGGTTTTTAAAAAAAAATTTCTTACCGTGAAATTGGAACCCATGTATCCCAACCAAGAATAGCTCTAAGTGGCTCAAAATGCCCTCTTTCACATAGCCATACCATTAATGCTAATCCAATTGACCAAATAATTCGATGTTGTGAAGAATAAAATATTTCAAACCATTTATTTTGAAATCCAAAATCTGGTCCATGCATTGCCCAAATAATACAAAAAATTGATAAAATTTTCATTAAATATACTGTAAACCATGAACTTTTGCATTCTCTTCCACGAGGTTGAAATAATATTGCACGCTTTTTAACTACAAAAAAATCATTGTTAAATTTTTTTCTCTAATTATTTACCTGCAAGAATCCAACCCAATAAAATTCCAATAACAAATGGCGCAATTCTTGATTGTGGTGCAGCATATAATAATCCAAACATTTTTGCTGCTTCATCTGATACAATTGTTTCTTTTTCAAGCATTTTAAGGATTATGTTTGATGGAAAACTATGAAAGTAATAAAGTTAAATGTTTTTAAAAAACTTACTCGTAAATTTTGTAAATAACAAATCGATAAATTCCGCAACCAAGAACAAATAATCCAACCAAAGATTTACCAAAAGATGGAAGTTTATGGAGCAAAAATAATAAAATGGGTGAAATCTAAAACATTTTGTTTCATTTTATTTAAGCATGAAATTAGCTAATACTGTAAAATTCTTGTTTAACCACAAAAACAAAAAGATTTAGTAAATTTTTTTCAAAAACAACATACCAAATAAAATTGTGTATCCAAAGATAAATACCACATCCATGGCATACATTCTGTTGGAAAAAAGTTTAAAATAAAAAGTAAATGATGCCACCAATCATGTGCATTACATTTTGAACCGAAAACACCTAAATATTTTAAAATTATTTAATCTTCAAACTACTAGAAATACCATCATTTTGCCACATTGGACCGCTACCAATTCGATTATAAATTGTTGCCGTAAATCCAAGAACAAGAGCATAAGTTGGAAGAAGACGTAACCATCGATGAAAATAAACAACTAACCATCGAGAAATTGCAAAAAGTCGATATAAACGTGTTTCATCATTTCTTGCACTAAAAATATGGATTTTAATGATAAATTACAGTATACAGGTGATTACCTAATAAGTCTTTTACGAAATGAAAATGCTAATACTGCACCTGACATAAGAAAGAATGAATCAACAGAAAGTGAAGAATTAAAAAGCCATTGTGCAAGAGTCATTGATTGAATTTGTTCAACAAGATGTTTTGGATTTCCAATATAACCCATTGAAAGTAAGAAAGAATGGCCAATAATTACCTAAAATTGGAATATATTATTTCATTTCGAAAACTCAAAACAAAAGACATACCCAAACAGCACTAATAACTTTCATACCATGTAAGCAACGAATTTGTGAACCACTTTCACGTAATAAATGTTCAATTGATCGACGAATTGAAAAAGCCGTAAGCTAAAATACATAAACAACTATTTTTTAAAGAGCATTTTAAAAACAAACAATATCAATCAAACAATGTGTATGAGTAAAAGTTTGTTTCATTTCTTCTCCACCTTTATAGGTTAATGCAACAGATGGAGCACCAGCAATTGATAATTCTTCTTCCATAATTGACATAAAATCTGCTTTATAAATTGATCCACCTAAAATGTACAGTAGCATGTAAAGACATTTTATTCCAACTCAACTTACCTGCTTCCATTCGAGCATCTTTAGTAATAAAATCTTTAAAAAAATTTTCCAATGGAATAAATGATTGTGAAGAAGCAAATGAAACAATTTCATCCATTTGTTGTTCATCTAAACTTTCATACCCTCTTGGGATACGCTTCTTTCGATGATGAATCAATGGAGAATGAGATTTAAGAGTTGGACGACGATGTGAAAAATGATCAATAATTGTTCCAAATAAAACAATACCAATAATTCCAGCAATAATTGAAAGAAAGACAATCTAAAACACAAGATTATAGTGGATATATGAAATCTTCAATTACCTCTAAAACACTCCATTCAATAGATTCATCTTTAACAAAACATGTTATATCAGCATTTGGTTGAATATCAACTCCAAGACCATGTTTCAACAAATCATTTGTCCAAAAATTAATAAAATGTTTCATATCCATAGCTGTACAAGATTCAGGAGCACAAATACCATAAGTTAAAAATGTTGTTGAAGATTTATTTCCAAAATGAAAATCTGCTCGACAATATTGTGCTTTTTCAAGCACCAAATCTTTTGTTGAATTCTTAGAGCTTGGAATTGGTGGAATTGAAATATTTAAACATTGTTCGAAATCTCCCATAAAAAAGAATGGTCCTGAAGATGCAAGTCCAGAAGGTGGCTTTCCCCATGCATCAAAAAGATGTGAAGCCCATAAAAGTGATGAAGTATGTGAATCTAAAATGGATATAATATATCCGGATATACAGTATCCCAAAAAGCACTTACCAAAACATTTTGAAGTTGTTTCATTCTTCTTTGTAAGATAATCAAGATGACATGAAGTAGCATAAAAACCTGTAGCAGCAACATTTTCAATAGCTCGAAACATATCATATCGACATTTTTGACTCACTAAAAAATCATCCATTATATCACACTTCAAAAAAAAGCAAACATACGTCTTCCACTAACACTTAAAAGTCCATCTTGCATTGATTCGAGTAATCCTTTCCAAAGATGATTTTTATCTTTTCGAAAGTTTTGATAATTTGTTTTTATTACATTTGTAGCAGCAGCAGAAGGAATTTTACCAAATGGATTACCAATTAATGATGCATTAATGGTTTTTGTAAGATCATCTATTATTATATCATTTTCACCTTTTTGTGAAGCATGAAAACGCCAAAGTAATCCAAAACAGACCAAAAAAAGGCAACAAAAAGTTACAAAAAATTGTTTTCTTGCATTTTGAAGCGGTATCATATTTGTCGTATTTCATTCAGTGAAGCAAAAAACACATATGAATAAGAAAAACATAAACAGTAACAAGAAAATATAATTTACAATTGGAATAAAGATTTACATATCTAAACAATGGAAAACTATGAGAAAAAAATTTGAATATTTTTTTATGAAATGCAGGTTACGGTAAGTAGTTGAAACAAAAATCTACAGGGTTGTTCACGAAATTCCCCAATTTTTTCATTGCTTTTTTGAAAACAACAGAAAATTTTCTGTTGTTTTCAAAATCGATTCAATGTGAAAAACAAAGGAAATTTTTTGAGGTGTCGACAGTGTTGTGCTTTCGAATTTGAAATGACTCCGGCGGTGATTCCGACTCCGGAGTCGGAGCCACTGGAGTCGACTCCGGAGTCATTTTTTTTAAGGTTGAAAAAAATTTTTTTTTTATGAGAAATTTAGAAGCCCAGACACGTTTTAAATGTTAGTTTTAACATAACAATGTTAGAATAGCTGTGAATTTGAAAAATCTGAACGGAGTCGCAACAACACTGGGTGTCGAAAAAACCGGGGAATTTCTTGAACCACCCTGTATATTGTTGTAAAATTATCAATCATTAATATTGAAAAACTTCTTAAAATATTTGCTGATATCATCATGATAAATACCAATACTTTTTCTCTACAGAATTTCACGTTTTTCGTAAATGATTATTTACAATTTTTGCTTGTCATGCAGGGATTGAAAAAGCGGCCCAAAATTTGTCGGCCCTCTGAAAAACACCTGTCGGCCTGTTTTGCCCTAAAATTTTCCAACTTTTTCTTCGGATTATATTTTTAAACAGTCAGTAAAAAATGATTAGAGGATAGAAAAACGGAAACAACTCCATTTCTATTTTAGATATATTTACTTGTTGTTTTTAAACGTAAAAATATAAAACACAAGAATTTGTATTGAATAAAAAAATATTATTAACCTTTTCACACCCTTTTTTTAAATTTTTTTTCTAAAAACATCAACTTTTAATTGAAATATTTTATTTTTTTACATTCAAGTTAAATACGTAAAATAAATTATACATTAAAATGTACACATGTTTCAATGGACTTTTTTTTTAAATATTAAAATAAGAATAGAATTATAAATAAGGTTGTTAAAAATACTGAAAAAAATAAGATAAATAAAAAAAATTATGCCGAATCTGAAGCATTTTCATCGTTAACTGTTTTTGCTGCTTCTGTAGTTGCTGTGGATGAAGCAACTGTTGGAATGGCTTTTGTCGGAGTTGGAGTGGGATTTAGTTTTTTAGCATAAAATAGTGGAATTTTTTCTTTTCGATTTTCCATATAATTTAAAAAATCATCCCCATATGCAAGTGAAACCTGCATTAATGCATGACAATCATCTAAAGCATAATGGGCATCATATGATGATTTACTAATCTAAAAAGTATATACAAAAGCTTTATAGAATCCATTTTAACAGTTTATTCACCTGTTTATAAAGGCTCTCAAGTTTAAAATTTCCTTTAAAAAAATATTCTCTTGCACCAATTTGATTAAATTCCCAATTTGTTTCAGATGTTTTTCTAAAAACATTTTTTCCATGATAAAAAAATTACGGTAAAAATTTATACATAAAAAAATTCTTTTGTATTCTTCGTTTCTTTGCTGGAGACCATTTTGATTTATTTATAAATGATAGAGGAAGAACATCTTCGTCATCACCAAATAAAAGCCTTCTGAAAAATATTATGATTTGGGTAAATTGGAATTTTTAGGGATACCTTTTAATTCCGCTATCAACACTTTTACTTCCAACTGGAGGTCTTTGTTTTTGAGGTGGAGTTTTCATTCCTGTATTTTCAGGTTGTTTTAAAAGTGTAGTTGTAGAAGTTTGTGGCTGTACATCATTATCAGTCATAAAAATATCAATTGAATCTTCAAGTGATTCAGGAGCATCTGTTGCTGCAATACCCTCTGTTACATTAACTTCTTCATTTATAGTAGTACTCTTTGCTAAATTCATTACTCCTCCAACTAAAATATGTATCTTTATTATCACCCCAAAAAATCTTATGAAAAACCTTTTTCCCAATTAATTAGCGAAGTTGTAACTGCAAGATTATCCAAATGATGCTTTTCAATATCTAAAAATGCTAAATATGAATCCAAAAAATATATTCCATCTGGAATTGGATAGCTTGATAATAGATTATTTCGAATTAATTCAGAATATAAAATTCGAAAATCAAAATTTGCTCCATTATGTGCAATAATACATGCAGGAGATTTTTGATTTTTTAAAAATGCATGTACGGCAGGCCATTCAATTGCAAATGAATTTTTATATTTTAAATCTGTTTGACTTAAATGCATTGCAGGACAATGTTTTCGGGTATCTTCATATTTCCTCCATTGATTTACAGTTAAATTTGGTTTTATTTGAGAAGAATAAATATTTGATGGAATTTTTTTCTAAAGATATTACTTTAATCTATTTGTGGAAGAAATGCTTTTACATTGGCAGACTTTGTTTTTGATCAAAAGGAAAAAAATGTAAGCAAAAATTTTTAGATGCGATAAAAAATGTCAATGTTTTTATTTTCTATGTTACTTCAATAAATTAAATCGTTACCCTCAATGGTCCATCTTCATCAAAGATGTCATCATTATGAATATCTTCAACTGCAGAAGAAAATAATTGCCGAGGAACAGAAACAAATGCCATTTCAGTGATTTGTGGCATTTCAGATGGATTATCATCTGTAACAAGGACCGTATACTTCACTTTTAAAAATTTTGAAATTTAGCAAAATCAAAAAAATACAGGGTAATTCAAAAAATTCCACGGGTTCGATTTAAACAAAAACATTTTTCATTATTAAGTCCTATCCAATGTTGAATTAAATTTTTTTTGGGGGAATTTCTTGAATCGCACAGTATAGGGGTTACGGTATTTTACTTACGAACATTACAATTTCTTGTAACTAAATGTGCAATTGAACGATTTTTATCGCCTGGAGTTGGACGACCTTTTTCATAGTTATCTGGGATCATTCCCGTCGTTTCAAAATCCATAAATATAAGAGAATGAACTTGATCAGGTCTTAATTGAATCATTCCTTTTGAAGGTGTACTTGGAAGCATGACTCTAATACAATTTTTAAAAATCTGTATTGTTTCAAATTTAAAAATGTCAAAAAATAAATCACGGTTAAAACCTTCAAAGACTTACACAAAAATATAAAATTTGTTATTTTTATTATAAAGAATATTTCTACTTTTTTGTGAATTAATAATATCAAAATAAAAGGTGTACAATCACAATCAAAAAAGAGACAATTACAAACTAAAGCTGAAAAAAGGCCAAAAAAATTGTTTTGTTGTGAATTTAACAAAAAAAACACACCTAATAAATTTGAAACATTTTGTGCTTTTCGCCTAAGAGAAATTAATTGACTAAATTTAAAGATTCATCAAAATTGTTCGTGGATCTTCAACAGATGATTTGATCTTTTTCAAGAATGTTACAGCTTCTCGACCATCAATAAGTCGATGATCATATGTAAGTGCAATATACATCATTGGACGAATTTCAACTTTACCATTAATTGCAACAGGTCTATCAAAGATACCTAAAAAGAATTAATAGAGTAAATTATAATTCAAAAATATACCATGCATTCCAAGAATTGCAGATTGTGGTGGATTAATAATTGGTGTACCAAACATTGAACCAAATACTCCACCATTTGAAATTGTAAATGTTCCACCTTCCATATCTTCAACAGCTAATTTTCCATCACGTGCTTTTTCACCCAATTCTGCAAGTGAGAGTTCAATCTTTGCGTAATCCATTCCTTCGACATTTCGAAGTACTGGAACAACAAGCCCTTTTGGAGTTGCAACTGCGATTGAAATATCAACAAATTGACGATAAACAATTTCAGTTTCATCAAAAACTAAAATTTAAAAAATATAAATAAAATATAATACAGTAACCCAAAACATACCAGCATTAACAATAGGTTGATCAGTCATTGCATAAGCGGATGCACGAATAAATGGTGACATTAATCCAAGTTTAATACCATGTTTCTTCATAAAATCTTTTTGATATCGTGTTCGCATTTCCATTATATTACTATAACAACTAATTAAAAAAGAAACAATTTAAAAGTCTTCAAACCTCATATCAATTTCATTGAAAGTTGTTAACATCGCATAAGTATTTTGTGCATCCTTTAAACGTTGAGCAATTCTTTGTCGCATTCGATTTGCTTTAACACGAGTTTCAGATCGGCTTCCAGTAATTGCTTGATCAGCTGGAATTCCTTTTGGAATAGAAATTGGAGTACGTTGAATTTTATCTACTGGTGTTGAAGATAATGGTTCTTTTGAAGTTTTAATAAGATCTTTTGGCAGCTTTACAGGAATATCACTTGCACCAGGTTTTCCATGAGGTTGTTCAGGTGGATCAACACGTTCAGATGATTCTGGCTTTGGTTTTGAAGGTGGACTTGCATCAGATGAACCAGCTTCAGGAGCTTTTGGTGCACCCTTTACAGGTGCTTCAGTACGCTCTTGTTTTGCATCAGCCTTTTCACCTTGTGTTGGAGCATCTGCACTTTTAGATGATGAAGAGGAAGAAGAAGCTTCACCACCTTTTTGAAGTTTATACAATTTTTGTTTTGCAGTTACACGTGCACCATCTTCAACCAATAATTCAACGATTGTTCCAGAAAATTGCGCAGGAACTTCTACAGACGTTTTATCGGTTTCAATTTCAGCAACAAGTTCATCTTCTTTTACATAATCACCCTTTTGTTTAATCCATCGAATATCCCCTTCAGAAATTGATTCAGCAAATGCAGGACCATGAACTTCAACAATTTCAGAGAAGAGTGCTCGGCTTGCATGAATGAATCGAGCTTGTGGTGCAATACTTTGTGGTTCAAGAAGAAGAATTCCACGTTGAGGAATAATAACTCCTAATCGACGAGTAAAGTTTCGAGTCTAAACAAATATTAATTGAAAATACATATGTTAAATTGATGATGAAAAAAAACATACTTGACGAAACAGCAAACGAGATGAAGAATGTAATCGATTAGAAATTCGAAGCATGATTGTTACCTAAAACAAAAGTAGATAAACAAATTGATAAATGCATATAAAAAATGTCAACAAAAAATGTTTATAAAAAAACGGTAGAACAAAAAAACCAAAAATCAAAAGATTACAACCAGATTCATAAAAATAATGTAATGAACGATTTATAAAAGTTGGGATCAATGTTGTTAAAGAATTTTAGAAATTTTTTGTAAATTTTATTACTGTGTAAAATCGGATATTTGATAAAAAGTTAAAAGGTGTTTGCGATCGTCGTAAAAGCAAAAAAAACTCGAGATATCCGGAGAAGGTTGGGTGACATTTTACCAAAACACAAATACTTGTTTTTGGATTTCAAAAAAAAATTTGATTAAAATTTTAAAATACCGTATGTTTAAATTATTAAAAATTTAAATTAAATAAAAAATCTGTGTTAAATTAAATTTCGTTTTTGCACAGAATTAATTTTTTCAATTTGTTAATTGCAAAAAAAATTAATTTCTTTTAAAAAATTTAACTTTTGCTGCAGCATTTGTTAAAATTTTAAAAACAAAAATATTTAAATGATTAAATGATTAAATCTATTTATTTTTGATTTTATTAAACAACTATTGATTAAAATGAAAGGCATTTCCATCATTTCTTAGTCGTCGCAGACTTCGAAAAGCTTGTTATTTTTTTGCATTCTATTTTTTATTCTACCGTTTTTTATAAACATTTTTTGTTGACATTTTTTATATGCATTTATTAATTTGTTACTTATGTTTTAGGTAACATTCATGCTTCGAATTTCTAATCGATTACATTCTTCATCTCGTTTGCTGTTTCGTCCAGTGTATTTGTTTTTCGTCATCAATTCTTTGATCAAATTCTGCTACTGTCAATTTTAAACATTACAGGGATCTTCTATTTTAAACAAAAATTACAAAAAAAGGAAAACTTACAAAATTTAATAATTTTTGTGATGTTTTAAATTGCATAATTTCTGGATTCATTAATTCTTTATGTTGTTGTTTAAGATAATCAAATGAAGTTTTATTTGCAAATGTAATCTATAAAAGCTTTCAAATGTATATTATTTAACAACTAAATTAACAATCTTTAGATTCAAATGTTAAAGGTTAAGGATGATTCATTTTTTTAAAATAGTTTCTATAAAAATTACATACATTTTTAGTTTCAAGCAAGGTATCATAAGCTTCAATATGAAGTGAAAGGGTGCTTTTGTTGCAATCTTTTTTACCTGTAGTTTCCCATTTATATCCTTTTTTCATTTCTTGTGTTTTTAAACATTCATGAAAATTTGGTGTATCTTTTTTTTTCCAATCATTTAAAGCATTTTTTGAATCATTTTTATAATCACAGAAACCTATTTTGTTTTATTAAAAACTGCAGTTTCAAATTATTAATTAATGCAAAGTACTAAAGCATAAAAATTTAACTAATGATTTACAAAAAAACACTTTACAATGTTAGAAGATGAAACTGCAGTGTTCTCATTTTTTGACCATTATTATTTTGACTCTTTTTTGAAAATGGGGTGCTTTTTGATAGCTCAAATTTGATATTTTCAGATTTATTATTTTTGTTTAAATTGATGCAATTAAATTGTTCATTATTATTGCTATTCAATCCGTTTGAAGCATTTATTCCATAGAATTGATTGCTTTTTGATGGTAAACATCGATCTTTTGTTAATAAAATAACACGTTTTGAAGACATAACTATAAAATTAATTATTATTTTAATCATTTTTAAAAAATATATCAAATCACATATGGAAAAAATGCGCAAATAATGGTTCAAAGACAAAGAGGAATTAAATCATATATTTAAAAGCTACTTTGTAGAACAAAAAAATTTCAAAATTACGTTTTTCAAATAACAAAATTCGAATTCTCTTATTTGTACAAAAGAGGGCGGTCTCAGACACATTCTTACATATGTATGTTTTTTGACAGTGTCTGTGACCGCCCTGTCAAAAAACATACATATCTTTCCTATGACTTCACATAGGAAAGATATGGGAAGATTGTAAGCCTCATATAGGAAGGTTATAGCATATATTTAACTTTTGCTGCAGCATTTGTTAAACTTTTAAAAACAAAAATGTTTGAATCATTAAATTTATTTATTTTTGATTTTATTAAACAACTATTGATTAAATTGAAAAGCATTTCCATCATTTCTTAGTCGTCGCCGCCTTCGAAAAGCTTGTGCTATTCTTTGATCAAATTCTGTAACTGTTAATTTTGCCATATTTTGTTTACTTTCTCGTAATCTAAAATTACGATTTTACAATTGCAATAAAACTTTTAAGGAAAAAACAAACTTTTGAACAACATCTTCAACAGTTAACCGATTATCAGTATCAATGTTACCAGTTTTAAAGACATTATATTGCCATCCATTTTTAACATACAAGCAAAAAGCCGGTGATCCATCTTCATGTTTATGATCTGGAATTGTCCAATGAACGGCAGTTGAAACTAATTGTGGGTTTTTTATGATTAGAACACCCCATGAACCGCCATATAAATCTTCCATTATTCTTCGAATTATCTGCAAAAAACTTTTTGTTGGAATTTTAAGGTAGCAAAAGCCTTTCAAAAATATAAATTTAAAAATGCTTTATTTATAAACCAAAAATAATTTTTTTTGTCTTAAAACAGAAAAATTAATTGATAGATTGACACAAAAATTTTATATATTTACAGTAACCAAGAATTAAATATTTCAAAAAATTTTATTACTGTACTTTCGGCAATTTCTTTTTCCAATCAAAAAACATTTCGCAAAAAATAAATAAAAAATTTAAAATTCAGTAACAAATTTTTTTACAAACCTGCATTTGTAGAGGCGCTTCAATCCCAGCTGATTCAATTGCCCTTTCAATAATTGGTTTTACAGTTCTCATTGGGCAATTTTTTAAACCTTAAAATTTAAATATTTAATTTCATAACAAATTTTCTAAATCTTACTTGTCCCCCAACATTTAACAATAAACATTTCAAAAATTATTAAATAATAAAACTTCCAACAATTTCTCACAAACATTGACATTTTTTAAAGAAATAAAAAAAAAATTTTCAAAAAAAGTGGAATATTTTTTCTATGCTTTAAAAAATTCCACAAAACTTTTTTCAACCTTTTTTCGACCTTCAAAAATCATTTTTCGCTTAAGGCAATTTGGAACAGATTCACTTTCATTTTTTCTTCCTTCCTCCAGTTTTTTTACTAAACTCGATTTTCTTTTTGGAACTTTCACTTTCTTTTTTTCTACAGAATTATTATTATTACGTGAATTCATAAAAAAGTTTTTCAACGTCTTTCTTCTTTCTTTTGATTTTGTAAATGTTATATTTGGTTATGACACTTTTCAAGTATTCTACTTTTTAAGGTTACCAAGGAATAAAAAAACCGGATGTTACATAAATTTTTGATGGGAAAATAATATGAATGGGAACCTCAAATTTTTTTTGAGACGTCTGTTAAAAGATTAGTTTGATTTAATCCAATTGTGTTTAAAAACTTGAATAAAATTGATCTTCCCTAGTAATTTCGATTTTAATAAATTTTTTTCAATAATCAAACAAGTTTAAAAATGAATTTATACTCAAAAGATGTACCTAAAAAATATCGCATTGTGTGAAATTATTACTTTAATGGGTTGAAAGCTATTTAAATTAAAAATTCTTTAAAGTACATATTAAACTTTAATATCGAATGTGAAACTGAAAATACAATAGAAAAATTTTTTCCAATTGATTCTTTTTAGATTATTTTTCCTCAACAAGTTTACGCAAAAAAATGATGACGCATAACAAAATCGAATTTCTCATCCTCCAAAAAATCTAGGTCATCCTCTATCCATTTTTTCAAAACTGTTTTAGAAACCCCTTTTTTCTCTTTTATAACGAGAATTTCCATCTTTTCTTTCTCTCGCCCGTCCTGCCTGTCGATCTTTCCACGGCCATTGGGCGATTTCTTTTTGATGGAATGCAAATTTTTCTGCGCTCATTGAAACGCCGGTATTAAAAAAAGACATTAATCTATGCCTTTTTTCATTTTTGAAAGATTTTATCCCCAAAAGGCAAAAACAGCCGCATCGAAATATTGTTGTATAAGAGATTTTTGCCGCCGAAAAAAAAGTAGAACTGAATTGACCTTGTCAAAAAGAAGACAGCGGCAAGCTGGAGGCAGAGAGGCTGGCAGCAGAAAAGGTAAAAAAAAGTTTTTTACAAGCAGCCCCCGGTTACAATTTTCATGCACAACAGAAAAATCTGATGACCAACAGTGACAACTGCCTTCCTCCCCCTTTTTTTTAGTCGGCAAGATTTTCTTTGATGCGCACAAAAATAAATTTTTCAAAATCCGTGGAAAAAGAAAGAAGGAAATAAGACAGGTGAAAAACACTTAAATTTTCATGTTGCGCTTCGGTCAAGTGGATGGATGAATGAGATACATATATGACAATTTTTGAAGAAAATAAATTGTTTTTCATATTTTTGTTTTCTTACGTAAAAATTAGATTTTTGTGGATTATCTTTCTTTTTTGAAATTAAGGTGTGAAAAGAGCTGTAAAAAAATTTAATCGGCAGATAAATAAATTTGGGAGATTTGTATGTTAAATATTTGGCAGAGAAAAAATTAAAACTTTTTCAGAAGAAAAAATTTTAATTTAATTTAATTATGGAAGTAAAAAATTGTTAAAGACTTTAATTTAAAGTGTTCAGTAATTTCAAAATCTTTATTGCTAATTTTAAAGTTGTAAAATTAAAAAAGCAATTGCCACGACCCGGGATCGAACCGGGGACATTTAGATCTTCAGTCTAACGCTCTCCCAACTGAGCTATCATGGCTGTAAAAATATGTCTCATGGCGTTACTAATATATTTTCGAAAGACAAATGTTTAGGAAATTTAAAAATTAAAAATTATATAGTTTTTTGGAAAATCCGTTTTTCAAAAAAAATGATAGTGCCTTTAAAAATCATTAAAAAATACAAACTGTAATAGAAATTTTTGTATATTAAAACACCTCCAAAATTTTTTTATCCATTTTTTGCATTTATTATCATTGTTGTTAAATCTACAAAAGCTCTTGTCGGCATTCATTCAAGCATATGAAAAAAATTTTAACATTATTCTTCAATCCTTTTTCTTTTTTCTTTTATTACGCGCAAAAATACTTTTATATACACTTTTTTTTATCCCTTTCTTTTCCACTGGTGTTCCATTCTTTCTTTTTTTCCTTTTTATCCTACCTTTATTCTTGGTGTTTTAGAAAAAAAATTTATTTTTGTTTTTACTTTAAAAATTCTTCAAAAGAGATTTACGAAATGGACACATAACAACAAGGAAAGGAAAGAGGCCATTGTCCATGGAATGGAAAAAAAAGAGTTTTAACGCATTTTGTTTTGTGTTTGTTACTTTTTTATTTTTAGTTTGGCAAAAATTTAAAATTTTTCAAAAAGGTGAATAATAATTTTTTTTTCAGTTATAGAAAATAGGATTATTATTAAAAAAAAACAAAATAGTTATTTTGGCTTTTAACGATTTCGACATATGCTAGGCTTTATAATTTTCTTTAACTCCTATTTCGCATCAAAAAGTCAAAGGTTAAAATTAAAAAATTTTTGTTAAAATTGTTTTCTTTAAATTGTATAAAATTATTTTTTTCTATGACTCCGAAGCAAAGTTCTTTTTTCTCATGTTTTTATTTTTAAATTCAGTGTTCAATTTTTTGTCACTGAATAATATTTATAAATTAAAATGTATTTGCATAATCTTTTACCAATATTTAATTTCTATTTGAAAATTAAGTAATGAATCATTTCTGATTTTTTTTCTGACATGTTTTGTAAAATAATTTACTTTATTTATTCCATTGTTACAGTATGCCTCCTTTTTCTACCCTTAATTATGAAGCAATAAACTCATTCCGTTATTTTTTTCCAGAGATTAAAAATAATTTTCGACCAAAAAAATTTTTTAATCGATTTTACTATTTTTTTTCTCCTTTATAGTTTTATTTCAGATAATCGCATAAAATTTTTTTTTCAGTTTCAATGTCACCGGTGGTCATTTATTTGAGAGTTGTAACATAGAACATAACAACAACAGGGAAAAATGAGGGGGGCTTGACTGAAATATTTTTTTTTCATTGGAATACGTAACTGCCACATTCCTCCTTTTTTTTGAACAGATAACCTTGAAAAATATTTTTTTTTGGAATTGAACTAAAGTTACTTTTTTTCTTCTGTAAAACGGTTTTTGCCGTTTTCGGGGATGGCATTCTTTTAGATAAAAATATTTGTTTCAAGACCTAATATTTGTAAAAACTGGTCTTACAGCGAATCTTAAAGCCAGCATTGACCTACTTCGAAGTTCTTTTTTTATTACTATGAATCACAAATTCATGAATTTTATTATCCTTTTTAAATCTCTCTCTCCTTTTTTAAATCGATTTTAAATCATTTTTTTTATTATTATTTTTCTGAGAAAAAATTTAAATTCAAGTCACCTCATCGCCATCATCATTTTTCTCTCTCTCTTTTACAACAACATTAAAAATTGAGAAGGAGACACTTAACTTTTATTCTTCTTTTTTTGGTGGCAGCCGGCTGTCGTTATTTCTGTTGTTTCGTCTTCGGTCTTTGCGCAGGAAAAAGAAAGCCCATTTTAGGCGTTTTACCGGGATGAATGAAAAAAAAATTTTTGTTTTATATTTTTGCATTGGCAGCGGCAGTTGAAAAAAAAATTTATGACTCAGCGGGAGATTTTTTATATTTTAAAATTTCAAAAGTGTAAAAAAGGTAGATATGTTTGAAAAGTGAGAAGTTGCAACCACTTTGCTAAAATTTTTCTTATTACTTTTTTTGTTACAGAATTTTAAGCAAAGCTATTTTAATCTTTTTTAATTATATCTAATTTTTCTTTCTTTTTTGAAAAAAATTTTAATGCCTTAAAAATCTTCCTCGTGTGTTTTTGAACAAATATATTTATATTTTTTTTAAAAACCTGTTTTTTCCTGTTAATGTCCTTCCATCTCCCCTTCTGACTGCCATAAACTTTTTCTTCTGCCTTTTTTGTTGATTGTTCAACCTTGCTTCAATGCTCGCTTCATTTTTGTCCTTCTGCAGTCTCTTCCTCGTCGGTGCGCGCTTCAGTTTTTTAGACTTCTGCATTTTTTGTTTGTTGCATGTGTTTCTATCCTTCCACAGTTTTTTTTGTTATGCCCGAAAAAAATACAAGTTTGAATGTTTTTTTACCTACCGTTTTAAATTCGATAGTCCTTCACTTTTAAGATGTTTGTCAGAATGTTTTTCTAAACATTTTGTTTGATTTTTTTTGTGCATGAGTAAACTGATCGTCCGGTAATCAGATTTTACTTCAAAAAGTCTTTTTTAAAAAATATCTTAAAACATTTAAATTTCAGAAAGTTTTTACCACATTTTTTAAATTTTTTTAAACTAATTACAACGCAAAATTTTTTGTATATCTTTTTAGTAAAATTTATTTTGCATGAACTTTGTATTAAATATTTTACAATATAAAAGCATCCTAATTTTCAGTGCCATTTCCATCAATATTTTTTTGTATATAAATATATGCTTTAAATCAATTTTATTTAAAATTTAAACAATCATGACTTTTGTAAAAAAGGCTTTACTTGCCTTATCAATTGTTTTAATCCTTGTTGGAATGGGACTTACATTTGGTGGAGTATTTTCACCAGCTTGGCAAGTTGTTGATATTCGAGAATTCAGAGCTGAACATCAGGTATCTTAAATTAAAAAAATATTACATTAATTTTAGTGATGATATTTTTCTAGCATGGTTTATGGTGGGATTGTATTAGAGCAGAAAAGCATGTAGTTGCAGTTGGAGATTTTTATGACGAAACTCCATTGCATTGCATGTATAAATTTGATAATTCTGCAGAATTGGTTATTGAAAATACTTTACAAAATATTGATGAAGACGGAGCTGCTGGAGAATCAGAACATCATAGATTTTGGGGTAACAAAATTGTCATAAATAATTTGAAATTTCAATAACTGATGAGAGAGATATTTGAATATTGATTAAAATTTTTTAGGCTGGCATAAAGCTGTTTTAACATTCTTTGTTCTCAGTTGGACTCTTGCATTTACAGCATTGTGCACAGGCTGTTGTGCACCATGCTTTTCTCCATGTACATTTGTTTTTACTATTGCTCTATTTCTTTCAAGTAAGTTTTGTAAATTAAAAAAAAATATTTTTGATGCATTTGGCCTATTACCCTGATTAGGGATTTTAAACAATTTTTTGTGTCTTGCACAGATTTAAAGGAGGCGGATGTTTTGATACAGTTTCGAAATCTTAGATTTTCGTGATTTTCAGGCAAACTGAGAGTCTCGAAACGAAAATGAAAATTTTACATTGTTTTTATCAAAAACGATGCATTTTCGTTTCGAGACTCTCAGTTTGCCTGAAAATCACGAAAATCTAAGATTTCGAAACTGTATCAAAACATCCGCCTCCTTTAGTTCCGATATAAAACAAAACCGGCCTCCACATTTAAAACTGATTAAAAAATCGATTATTTTTTAGTGGTTTGTTCTGTGCTTGTGGATGGAATATTTTTCTTTTCTGCAAATCGAGTTGATATTCGATTTGTGCAGGGTATGGTTGGAACCTATGAACAAAGAATTGGATATGCATTTTATTTGCATTTACTTGGAACTGGTGCCCTTGTTGGTGCATTCGTTTGTGCCCTTTTAACAACATACAAATTTTTCCAATCTTCAGGAAATAGGTTAGTTTTTGATTTTTTGTCTAAAAATAAAATAATTAACTCTCATATAAAAAAACCTTTATTGCCTTTAACGTGGCACAGAAAATGCGGCTGATACTTATATGTTTTATAAATTTTTAAAATAACTGCTTTTTTAATATAAATTAACATGTGCTTTGTCTATTAACACTTTATATTTTCTTAAAGGGGATTTTTCGTTTTCGTGGTGGGAATTCACTTCAAAAAACTGTAACTATTTGTAACAAAATTTTTTAACTTTTCTTTTTTCTTTTAAAGGAAACTTTTTGAACCCGCCTATTCACAACGAGCTGTGCCACATACCGTGCTAGGATGGCAACCCCGTGATTCCAAACAAGATATTCCATTAAAATCCACATCTGCAACAAAAAGAGAACATTTGGTTCATACTTTTACAGCTCCAACAAGTGTTTAATTGTCTCAAAAAAAACTATAGTAATCTCATTTTATACTTCTCTCTTAATAATTTTGTAAAATGCATTTTCTTTCATTTTTATGCCACGACAAAAAGTAATTACCAAAGTACACTTTTTCACTTTGCCTTAAAAAATTAATTTTGCCACAAAAAACGAACATAAATAAACTTATATATCTTAATTCACACGCCTGCCAATTTTATTGTTTTGTTTGTATTTTTGTAATATTATTCAAAACTCTTGCAACGAATGTTTCTGTATGTTTTCGTTCTAAGAGACGCTGCCGCCGCATTTTCTGTGCTTTTCTAAAAAAAGTAGGTTTTTAATAAATCAAAACTGAGTAACTTTTAAAAATAACTTTTTAGTGATGATAATGATATATCTGCTGATGCACCAAATTTTCATCAACGTGAACCTTTCTTACGTACATATAATGGCAGCAATGGTAACGGATATCAAAAGCAACAACAACAAAAAGCTCCTACCCCAACAGCATATCAATATCAACAACGTACAACATATCGTGAAACGTCTGCTTAATCCCCCGTATTTTTTTCACACTTTAAAAACATAATCATATTTTGTTGTTGATTGTTTATAATTATTATTTATGGTTTATGTTTCACGTTTTTTTGACGCCTTTCTCGTTGCTTTTTCATTGTTGTTTCGGTGTGTGTCTTATTTTTTTTTCTTTTATGTCTTTTTAAACTTCCTCATTTAATTTTATTTGTTGTTAACTTTTTTTAAACTTTTTAAACTTGTCTAAAAAATAAAAATAAGAAGTTTATCTGTCAAAATGTTTTTTCCGTAATTTTTGTTGTTTTACTCTTTTATTTTTTCATTTGAAGTTTATATCCTTCTTTTTTTATATTTGTCGAAAGGAGGATTTATGCTCAGTGATACTCATTAAATAACTGTTTTCTTAAAAAATATTTTGTGGTTAAAAGAAAAAATAAATATTTAAAATGTATCTTTTATTTTTTAACTGGGTTCCATAACAGAAAAATCAGTGTGTTTAATTTCGGAGTTTTTAGTGATAACTTTTTCAAAAAAGTTTTTAAAAAGCCTTTATAAAATTGGCCCAGAAGAAAAGATGAGGAATTAAAAACCTGTCAGATAATTGTTTCTCATTCGAAGAATATCAATTAGAAATCGAATTAAAAACTGTATAATAATATTATATAAAGTAAAAAAAAATATTATTTTTTTGCTATATTTTAACTGCAATAATATATAAAAATTCGTTATTTTAATAATATAAAAATTCTTTATTTTTCAAACAAGTGATATCTTAATTTCTTGTTTTTAATTTTCTTTTTTTGTTCCTAGATTTCTTTTTTAAAGCTAAAAATTTTGAAGGTGATGAATATAATTTTTATTGTTTTAAACTGTTTTCCAGAGATTGTCGTAGTAAAAAATTAAACTGAAATCTTGTATTTTTAAATGGTTAAATTTTTACTTTAAATTTTTATGTCAAAAACCGAATTTAGTCATTTTCAATCTCAAGATTTTTTATTTTTGTATAAAAACTGTGAAAATGAAGATTTAATGCATATTTTTTCCATTTTTAATTTTTTGAAAATCTATTTTCAAACCTTTTGAAATTCTATTCTAGAAAAGTGTTTAAAAAAGCTGCCAAAAAAACTTTTAAAAAAATGAAAAAAAAAGAAATTTATAAAAAGTTAATTAAAAAGCCATTTAACAGAAAAAAACTATAACCGAGGTCATCGAAGCAAAAATTACAAGCGCTTTGACGCATTTTTTGTGGAAAATAATAGCTGCTGCAGCCCCATCCAAAAACGACCAACAATGCTGATTCCCTTGCTCCCTTGAGCGTTTAAAAAGTATTAAAAAAGAACGAAAAAAAGAGCTATCAAATTTCAAATGATAAAATAAATATGAATAAAAAAGTAGGAGTTATTTTTCATGAGCAAAAGCAGGAAAATAAAAGTAAGAAATCTTACAGCTGCTTTTTTTTTGATAAAAGTGTATTGTTTTTTTTTGTTTGCAAAAAATAGTTTTTGGGGGCAAAAAAACCTTTTAAAAACGTGGTACTTCATTTTATGTAAATTTTATAGTTAACTGGTTGTTGAGTAGTTTTAAGGTTTTTATTTATTTCAAGTTTGAAATATTTCCCGAGTTTTATCTTTTGTGGTTTTAAAAAACCATTTGTATAAGTTCAAAAATTGTGTAAATAAAAAATTATAACAGCGGAAGCAAGCTTTAAAAAAGATCAAAAATTCAGACTTGTGTTTTAGTTTACAATGCGGGTTAAATAATGTCAGGAAAAATTAAAAGAAAAAACTTTGCTGGTTTAACATTTTTTTTAATTTAAAACTGTTTTTGAAGGCCGCTTTTAAAGAATTTGGAGGAAGTGATCTCATTCATTTTTAACTTCCTTGAAAAAGTTATTTTTAACCTTTTTTTAAAAACTGTCCGCAATTTTCCAATTAGCTAAAGTGCAAAAAAGTAAGTGGACATTTAATGTGTCCAAAAATTTGTAACTGATAATTGAGGGGGAGGTTAAAGATCATTGGTCGGTTTTAAAGTACTTTGAAACCCGTCCAAATTTTTTCAAAAAAATATATTTTATAACTGGTGCATCTTCTCAATGCCGTATTTCTAAAGTATTTGAAATCTATGTAAAGCGAAATATTGTAGAATTATAAACTAAACTGCAACAACCTGCCTTTTAAGTAAAAACGGTTTTTAAAGCTTAAATAAAATAAAAATGTAACACAAAATGTCCAATATATTTTTTTACGTATTTTTTGAAATATTACATTTCAGCGATTCTGTCACATCTTTTGAAAATAACTGCCAAAATTTGAGTTACAATTTCGATACAAAAAATCAAAAAATAATAACTAAAACAAAACTTTTTTGCTACTTAAAAAAATTGTGACGCAAAACATCTTATTTTTGGATGTTTTCTTTTTTCCCTGCTTTTAGCCCCCTTAGCTGTTTGTTATTATTCCTGCCTGTCGAGACCGTGTCAATTCAGATTTATGTTTTTTAATTTTGGTTACGTAAAAAAAAGCGTGCTAATTGCATTATTGCCCCTTTTTTACGGAATGCCCGCTGGAAAAAAACACAGCAACACAAAAGCTCTGAAAGTAGCATGCTTTCATATATTTTTTTCTTACTTTTTGACATTTTTTTTCTTTTGATTCAAAGTTGTTGGTTAAAAATATTTATAAAAATGTAAATTCAATGTTTTTAAAGTTATTCTTGGATAAATTAAGTGTAGCTTTTTGGAAGTTCTAAAATGTAATTTTATGCAGTTTTGCAGTTTTGCAAATTTTTTATTTTTAGAATATTATAAACTGAATTGGTGCTTAGATCGGAAATAAACTGTATTCTTTGAGAGTTAGAAAATTTTGAAAATTGCTTTTAACTGAGATTTTGTATATTCTAATATTTTTTTAAAAGTTTATTGATAAAAAAATATTTTTAATATTCGATTTTTTTATGAAATATAAATTTTTGAGATAAATATTCATAATTTCAAAGAATTTGATAACAATAATATTTTTCTGTAAACTGATTTCTTTTATTTATGGTTTTTTTCATGAATTTTTAACCTACTTTTTAACGCTTTTTCTAGAACAAAACTTTAATTTTGGGTTTAAAAAACTTATGTGTATTTCAAATATATATTTTTTTATAATAAAAATTTTATTTGACATTAAACCTTTATCTGTCATTTTTGCAAAACTTTTTTTTTGCAAAATTGAACTTTAAAATTGTTGTTCTTTTTTCTAAAGTTTTTACGGAGGTGGAAGCAAAAAAGAAACAGATACTGTCAAAAAATAAATGCTTTTTTTTAAACTTTTATTTAAAATTTGTTTTAAATTCTCCAAAAAAGTCAGACAAATAAAAAATATTAAAAGTCAAAAAAGTGTTTATAGCTTTAAAAGTGGCGTCAAGTATGTTTTGAATTATTCAAGCATAAAATAACATTAAATCTTTGATACATTTTTTAAGGTTCACTGAAAAAATTGGTTTTTTATGTATCAAACATTTTTTGTTAACCTTTAAAAAATAATTCGTGTAACTGTTGTTTGTTTGTGGAGCTTTTATATTTAAATTTAACTGGAATGAGATGTTCTAGTGTTCAAAACTTTTTCCACTTTTTTTATCATACGTTTTTAAGTTTAAAATAATTCGTTTAACCGCAAATTTTTTTGCAATATTTTTTTAAACTGAGTTTGCCTTTTCATCTTTTTAAATATATTAATTTTTAGAATTTCAGAATGCAACAAATAATATTTACAGTAATATTTTCTGTTGTAGTAATAGTATATGGACATACAGAATTAAATGATGATTATGCCATTGTACATACATATCCGGCAGGATATGTAAATGGAATATCAAAGAGAAATTGTACAAGTGATAATGCAATTATTGATAAGCTTTTAAATGGAACTGGATATAGCAAATTTAGAGTTCCAAGTAAGTTTTAAACTGAAGCAAAATTTCCGTCAGCACAAAAAATATTGTGACAAAAATTAAACTTTGTAAAAATTTTTAAAAAACTGTATCTTTTGGTGAAGCTTTAAAAATAACTGTCATCCATTTGTAGGTGATACTGGAGTGGATGTAAGTGTAGAATTTTGGATGGAAACTGTAAATACCATTGATGAGCTATCAAATGATTTTGAGGTAAATAAATTTTATAACTGGCATCATAAAAATTTCTTTTAATTTTTAGATGGATTTATACATTAATGAAGTAAGTTTTATTTTTTACTGTCATCACCCACTGTTTCATTTTAATTATAAATTTTCTTTAAATTAGATGTGGCTTGATCCGGCTTTAAATTATGAACATTTATTTCCATGTAAACAAAATTTATCACTTGGTTATCAAGTTTTGGAAAGAATTTGGACACCAAATTCAAATTTTGTCAATAGTAAAACTGCATCTATATTGGAGTCACCATTTCCGTAAGTAACTTTTTGATAGATAAAACTGTATATTAATCAGCATATTTTCTAGAAATATTTTATTAATTCTTTATCGAAATGGTACTGTATGGGTGAATTACGTGAGTGTATTTAAAACTGGCTTTGAAAACTTTTAAATTTAATTTTTATTTTAGCGTGTTCGAGTTAAAGGTCCATGTTTTATGGATTTATGTAAGGATTTTTAATTTAAATAACTGCAAAAAAGATTAAATTTTTTTAGCTAATTTTCCAATGGACGTTCAAACATGTAATTTAATCTATGAAAGGTAACAGAAAAATTATTCTTATTTTAAAACTGTGTTCATCTTTCTTTGTATCCATTTTTAGCTTTAATTATAATAGTCAAGAAGTTCGAATGCGTTGGAATCCTGCAGCTGAAACGCCTGTCGCTGTAACGGGTCGAATCCTTTTACCAGATTATAATTTAATTGGAATTAAAAATTTTATTAAAGCTATGCCATATCCAGCAGGGTATTTTAATTTTATTTAAACTGTCTTGTATG
The DNA here is from genome assembly GCA_963922195.1 of Panagrolaimus sp. PS1159. Classification (NCBI taxonomy): domain Eukaryota; kingdom Metazoa; phylum Nematoda; class Chromadorea; order Rhabditida; family Panagrolaimidae; genus Panagrolaimus; species Panagrolaimus sp. PS1159. Next base: position 5,183,673 of record CAWUHW010000001.1, on the reverse strand, counting down.
ATTTAAGCATAAAAATGATGAAATTTTAGAATGTGGGATGAATTACATCTTGAGCTAACATTTGAGCGGAGAGCAGTTTGGTATTTTATGCAAGCATATTTGCCAACATATTTCACCATTTTTATTTCGTAAGTTTTTGTAAACTGTCTTAAGCGAAGGTTTCTTTTTCAGAAATTTAAAAATCTTTATAAATTCATTTTTTATAAAATATTTAAATAAAAATTATAATAAAAAAAATTATAAAAAATTAATAAAAATAGTTAAACTGTTTTTAATTGGAATAATATAAGTAAAATTTTTAAAATTTATTAAACAATTTTTTTTGTTTAAATTTGCAAAAACAGAAAATAATCGGAACAAAAAATTTATCTGAAACTGACTTCATTTTCTTTATAAAAAAATTACAAAATTTTTAACAACCAAAAGTTTAAAACAAATTAAATTTGATAAAACCTTTTTATATTTAAAACTGATTTTTTTTACATTAAACTATCTTCATTATATTTTAGATGGGTCAGTTTTGCCCTTGGTTCACATGCAATTCCAGCTCGAACAATGCTACTCGTAAATGCACTTTTAGCAATGATTTTTCAATTTGGAAATATTATGAGGTAAAAATTTTTTTGAAAACTTTAAATCACAAATTATTTTATTTTTTAGAAATCTTCCAAGAGTTTCATACATAAAAGCTATCGGTTTGTTTGTTTTTTAAACTGGAGTTTCTCAATTTCAACGACTTTTTAATTTTAAGATATTTGGATGCTTGGTGCAATGAGTTTTATATTTTGTAGTTTAATTGAACTTGCAATTATTGGATATAAAGTTAAAGATAATGGTACAGGAAAAAAGAAGCCAATTATTTGTAAACGAAAGGTATAGTATAGAGTTTTTAAACTGTAAACTGTCAACATTATATTTTTTTAGATGGAAGAAACAATTGATGCAAGTCCAAAGGGTCTTTGCGGATATGAAAAACGTTTTATGTTCCCCGTTGAAAGATGTGAACTTTCATGGAGGCCATCTCCATTAAGCTGCAAAAGATGGACCCCTGATGAAATTGATAAAATTTCGAGCTTTATTTTTCCTGCAAGTTTTGCACTTTTTAATGTAAGGCATTTTTAACTGGCCAAATCATTGGTTGAAGTTTACAATAATTTTTAGATCGTTTATTGGTCATTTTATGGCAAATTTTCATCGCCCGATTACACTGCTGCTCAACAATAATTTAATTTTTTTACATTGCATTTTTTTATGATCTCATTTTTCTTTTTTTTGTAATTATCTGGTTTATATTTTTCATCGATAAATCTTTTGCGCTTTCAAATTTTTGTTTTAAAATTGATCAATATTTTTATTAAGCACTAAAGAATTTTGTGAGACAGCTTTTAAAAAAACTAGCAAAGCTTTTTCGCAAAAATAATTTAAATAAATTTTAAAATTGAAAAATGAATGTTCGATATAAAACGATAAAATATAAAAGTTTTCATTTTTTTCCATTTACAAGAAATCATCATCATTTTTTGTAAATGAATTCAATAAGCTCGTCTTTCTGACTTAATAAGTCCACACTTTTTGAGTCTTATTGAACAACTAAGACGAGCTTATTGAATTCATTTACAAAAAATGATGATGATTTCTTGTAAATGGAAAAAAATGAAAACATTTATATTTTACCGTCTTATATTTTGGGTTTAATTAAAACTGAAATGTTGGAGTTTTATAGGCTGACAAAAAAGGTAAAAACTGTTGTATCAGTATTAAAGAAGATTTTTTTGTGTAAAAAAACTGAAGAGAGCGAATATATTGTGGACTTTCCCTTTTGAACTCGAACTTCAAAATTTTTTAAAACTGAATAATATATTTATTTTTTTTTAAACTGCCCATCTTTGAAGTCGGTTAAAAAATATCAACTTTGTCTTCAAATTTTAATCGAAAAGCAAACGTGAAAATTGTTTATCGTTTTAATTAACAAAAAATTTATCTTTTTAATGTTTTGTTTTCGTTAACTGAAATTTAGAAAGTTTAGGAAAAAAAGTTAAAAATGATAAAAACTATTTTTGTAACTTTTATTTTATATTTGTAATAACAGACGAAAATGGGTATTTTTATGAACTTTTCAACTGATAATTAAGCTTAAGAATTTGTTAAAACTGAAAAAATTTTTTTTCTCTTTTTATTAAACTGTGTTTCAATTTTGCTTGTTATAAACGTATCAAAGTTATTTAAAAATTTTAAAAACTGTTATCATTTTATGCATCCACGTGGATTTTTATCTTTTTTCTTTGATAAAAAAACTTCAACTGTCATGTTTTTTACTCAAAAAAACATACAAACATTTGCTTCTCAAAGAAAAAATGCCATCGTCTTAAAAACTGACATGTCATTGACTTTTCACACACATCAAAAAAAATTGTCAAAGATTAAAAAAAGTCAAAAAAAAACGAGAGAGAAAAAAAACAAATGAAAGTTATTCAACGCTTTCGAAAAAAAACGAAAAAATGCGGAACGAATAATTTTTTTTAAAACAACAAGATTCTCATTTTCTCCAATGAAAATGTACATTATTTTGTCAAACAAAGTTTTTTTTAAAAATTGATTCAAATTTAACTAAAAGCTTTTTTGTTCGATGAAGCAGTTATTTTTTTTCGCTTTGGTATTTTTCAATTAAAGTTTTATGTGTTTGGTTTTCTTCAAAAAAATATTGTCAACTTTTATGTAAATAAAAAGAACTGCAAAAAGAAGAAAAAAAAGGATGGCAATCAAATAAAATAAAAAAAAGTGATGCAAAAAATAACAATGGAACCACAATTAAAAAAGCAATGCCAAAAGAAAAAAGTGCCGTTAGAATTTTGTCTCCGAAAAAATTTTGACGTTTTTTTCTAAGATGCTTGCTTCTTTCTTTTTTTTTTTCTAATTCAAGTGCAACAGCTCTTTTTTTGACTCTGTTTTTGTTTGAAGGGTGTTTAGTTGCAAAATAGCAGCAGAAAAAAAGTTTCAAAAATTAAAAAGTATAGACTAAATTTTGTTTTATCACGCTCTTTTGACATTGTTGCCCGTGTCTAGCTTTTTTGTTCTAAAATTTAATGATTTCTGAATAACTTTTTGTTGCTGGATAAATGGGTTAAAACATGATTTAAAAAATGGATTAATCCATGTCTAGCGATTTTTTGAGTTAAGTTTTAAGTGAAAAAACGAGTAAAAACAGCACTTGACTAATTTGAAAAATTGTAGGGAATATTTTTTTAAGATTTAACTGTTAATTTAAGTGTTTTATTAATTAATTTATAAAAACATTAAACTTTGCTATTTTTTAAAAAAAAGCATAGTTTTGAATTTGTGTAAAAAACATGTTCTGTCATTTGTAACTAAAATCAAATGTATAAAGTTTGTTAAAAATAAACTTTTTATAAAATTAAAAAATGATATTTAATTTGCGTCATTTCTAAAAACCTCCCTCTCTTTAAATTTGTGGAGGTGGATAAAACCAAACTTTATTTTAATTGGTACCAACAACCTTTTGCTAGTAACAACATCTTTTTTTTACAAACTCCATATGATTTTTTTAGACATTTGAGATAAATGTGCGTCAATTAATAACCTTCCAAGAATTTTTTGATCTTTTCTTTTTTTTTCTGTTTCGTCAATCAAAATCAAAAAAAAATCCAACAAAACTTTTATTTTTTTCAAATTTTAATTACATTCATTTTTTATCTTCTTTGAAAAAAAATTAAAAAATGCAACAAATATCCCTTTTTTTTAAGCTTTGATAAAAAAAGTGCCATTCCCAGCTGTTTCCTTTTGTTTCAAATAATAATATCTTTTTTGTGTTAGGTAACCTTTCAAATTTTTTTTTGGTCAGCTGCTGTTTCTGTTTTCTGCTTGTTGCTTAAAGCAACAGCAAAAAAAATCTTGTTTCATTTTCGTGTTTTTTGTTGTCTGTTTTCTTTGTTTTTCAAATATAAGTAAGTAAAATATAAGAAGAAGCAGCAGTGCAGTTTACAAGCTTTTAAAAGCAAAGCTATTATTTTAGCGTTTCATTTTTTTTGTCGCCCTTTTGGCCCCTCTCTATTTTTTGCTGTTAAAAAAAGAGGCAATAATCACTGCTTTCATTTTTTTTTTGCTTACACTTCTCTCTCATCTTCTCTTTTTAACTTTTTGGGTTGAAAAAAAAAGTGCCGTTAAAAAAGTCTTTGGTCAAAAAAAAATTATTGCAAGCTTATTTTTTTATGTCAAGGAAAAAAATATACAAGCGTGTTTTTATCCCTACTTTTTTCTTCTTGTCATTCATTTTATTTTGTTCAACAATCACGTCAAAAAAATAAAAATGTGTTGCCTTGGTAGTAGTCGTTGTTGAAATAATATTCATAGAGAATATTTTGCTGTTATTAGAAACAAACAGGAAAAATGCCAAAGAAAAAAATTGTGAAATGCAAAAAAAGGTTCACCGTTTCTTTTTTTGTTAAATATAAATGCATTTTTAAAAAGCATCCATATTTTCTATATTTTTTGAACAATCATTTTTTTGAAAAACTGCTTTTTTTCTGGTTTGTGCCACTCTTTTCATAAATGTGATAACTTTGGTTTTTTTCTTCCATTTTTTTGTTGCAAATAAAATCAGGTTTTAAAGTTGCCATTCAGTTTTTTGTGTTTTGGAATTTTAATAATCGTTCACTAATATTTTGTGTTTTCATCAAAATAGTTAAATAACTTTTAAAAAAGTGTTTTTTATTAGCTTTAATATAATCATGGCACAATTTTTTCCTTTAAAATCAAACCTCAAAAACGATAAAATAAATTTAAATAAAATTTTATTATTACATTTTTTTTCATGTGATCTATAATTTGTTAAGATTTTACTATAAATACAGTAAGACATTTCTATTTTTCATTATTTTTCGGTTTGAAATCTTTTTTCTCTTTTTTATTTAAAGAAAATGGTTTCTAACTTTTAGCAGTTTTGTCTCAAAATTTGTAATTTAAAACTTCAAAAAAATCAAGGTGACGTCTATGTTTTGAAATTCAAGCTTTGACCGATTTTTAACCTTCAGTTTAGTTCAACGACTTTTTGATAAAAATTTTTTTGTTTATCTTAGAAAAATCATTTTTATAGGACAAATAAAAGTTATCTAAAGTTAATTGAATACTGACATTTTTTCCATTTTTTTGCTCAAATAATCCATAAATTTGATATAATTGGTTTCATTTTGGCATTGTTTAAAATTCCATTAACCTTTTTAATATTTATTAAAAAGCTTTTATTTTTCACTTCTTTGTTTTTCGAAATAATTTTAGAAAGCTTTTTATCCATAAATCATCACCAAAAATTTTTTAGCATTTAAAAAACTTTTTTTTAAGTATCGAAAAAACTTATTAAATAATAAATATGAGAGAGATGGCAGTGGTCATAGAAAACATATCCAACATATAAAAACATTTGGCCTCAATTTCATGAAACGGAGGACCAACATCTTTTTTTGGCCAACTAATTCTCAGACTTTGACATATATATTTTTTTGCGTCCTACTGGCGATTATCAAGTACCCCCTTCACTCTTATTTTGTTCCGTTCCGTTTTTAAAAAACATAATTTTTTTATGCGTATAAGAAATAACTGAACACATTTTTTTAGAATCAAATTTTCTTTTTCAAATGCCATTAAAAATGTAATTAAATCCCTCTCAAAAAACCCCTCAAAAAAAGTTATGGATTCTCGACAAATATTTCTTATTGCATCAATTGCTTTAACGGTTTTTGGTTGTGTTATAAGTGCCTTTTCATTAGGTTTAGTACAATGGCAGGTTTGTAATTTTTAACAATATTTTATAAAAATAATCTCTAAAAAATTCAGTATGTTGAAATGCGGGAATTTAATTCATTTCATGAACATGGAATTTTTGCTGATTGTGTTAGCTCAGAAATTATGCCATTAGCGGCTGTACGGAATCCACATGAAGCACTTGAAGGTGAAGAGCTCCCGTCAAGATGGAGAAGGAAATGCGTGTATAAAAATGATCCATCAGCTCGAAGAATTTTACATCAATCCCTTGAAGCGGGGGATGCAGCAGCCAGGGAATATTTATTTCATCGATTTTTACGTAAGCCTTTTAAAATTAATGTAGCTACCGAAATTAGGGATTTAATTTCGTTTTGGCAAAAATTTGGAAAAATTTTTTCACTGTAGCTACCGTAGTCGGGCCCGAAATTTTGATACAAGACCAAGCGCCGATGATGCCGGCAGTACACTGTTGCTACCTTAATCTACTCTAGAATTTTTTGGGGATCATTTTTAAAGAAAAGTAATTTTTTAACCTTTTCTCTTTTTTTAGCCCAACACAAAGCTGTACTATTTTTTACTGTTTTTACATTCATTTTTGCAATTATTTCAATAATTATTGGTGGATGTTCTTCGTGTTTCGTTCCAAATGGAATTTTACACGTTGTTGCAGTTATTATTACTTGTAAGACTTTATTACTGTTAAAGATGTTGAAATAATAATTTTTAAAATTTTAGTAATTTGTTCTTTATTTGGTGATGTAATGTTTTTCTTAGCATCAATGAGAATTGATAATCGATATGTTCATGGAATTGTTGATGTTTATCAGGTTTGTAAAAAGAATTTTTTTAAGTAACAAAATTAAAGAGACCGCTACAGTTACGTTATGATTGACCTTGAAAATCAGGGATTTGAAACTTTTTATTAAATCAAAAAATAGAGAAAAAAGTCGCTATACAATTAATTCCCTGATTTTCATGTTCATTCATATTTTTGGTTACGAAGTGTCCCCTTAAAAATTTTTTAATAAAACTTTTTGAGCAGTCATTAATCCCATCTTTTTTTAGCAAAGAATTGGATATGCCTTTTATATTCACTTATCGGCAGCTGGGGTATTATTTTTTGCAGTTATTGCTGCAATTATAGCTGCATATTTTCTTTTACAAACAGACTACCTTGAAAATGGTTGTTGTCATTCAAAGAATGATTCATTAAGAACTCATTTGGGACCCTCCCTTGAATCATATCCACCAGTTGTTTTGGCACCATGTAATCAAGAATTTTCTTTCATTACCCCTACATCTCGTCCTCCACCCCCAACACAACCCCTTACATCTGCAATAAAACCAAATGGCCGTTCAGCTACAGTTGTTCGAATGAATTTACCCCCACAAACTGAGCATGAAGAAGAAGAGGAAGAAGCTGGAAGTGAAACAACAGATGCCGAAGGTGAAAATGTCCCAAAAGCAATGACAGAAATTAAATGCCGTTGGGGACGGCGATCCTCATATGAAAGAAGTTTTCCAACAAGTTCAAAAATTTAAAAAAAGTGGAAAAGTTGGAATTTTGCCTCAGGAATTTTCGTTATAGGAGAAACTCGAAAAACAACAACGATTATGAATAAAATGGGTTTTTGCTGATCTCTCCTTTCAGTGTTTAAATTGAAATTTAAAAAAAAAAGATGTTTATTATTATTATTTACATGTAAAAATGATTATTATTTTTTAAAACAAATGCCATATTGCTTTCATAAAAATTTTAAAGAATTTTTTAAAAGCTTTGTCACAAAATCAGAAGGATTTAACCAAAGAATGGTCCACCACCCATTCCACCATATGGTCCACCGCCATACATGCCACCATATGGTCCATATCCATAAGGACGGAATCGTCTACCGTAACCTAAAAATTTAACATTTTATAAATTTCGTATTAAGACTAATATTACCATAACCACCAAATCCTCCACCATATGGTGAACCAAAGAATTGTGAATCAACAATAACAAACATGACAGCAACCAGTAAAACCAATAACAAGAATTTTGACATTTTATTAAACTTTTGAAAGACTGATATTCAAATGAGAGAATGAAAGTTACCACAAAAATGTTAAAGCTTTTATACACTTTTTGGTTAACCTTGTTTTGCATTTTATTGAACAATGGTTGCTTTGTTCTCAATACAAAAGGCTTCCAATTTTAAATTGTTTTTTATTGCTTTTGTTATTTTTGTTTTCTTTTTGTTTTAAAAAATGTTAAAACCTAAGAAACTGGTTTAACAACAAACGAGTAACAACTTTATCATCAAAAAACTTTTGTGGCTGTTTTTTGTTAAAAAAGGAAATCAACTTTTAATTAGATAACAATGCAAAAGTGTGAAGGCCATTCTTTACTTTTTTAAATGATACTAGAAAAACAGAGAGAAAATAGTGCAAAAAGATGGTATTATTTAAGTTTAAGTTGAATGCTACTTTAATAATGGTCCCTCCTAAAGGATTGCAATGAATTAACTTTAATCCCACATTTTATTTTAACATTATGTTTTAAAATAATTAATTGAAATCCACATAGTATATTTTGTACAAAAGTAAACTCATGATTTTAAAAATTTTTATTAAAAATAAAAAACAAAATTCTTTCATAAAAAAATTTTATTTTGTTTTTACATTTTTAAAAGATTCTGTTTTGTATCGTTTCATTAAACGTTTCCATTTGTAATAATACACCAGTTTGTTGAGGCGTTGAAAATGCCGAAAAGGATAATGTGATATTTTGGTTGTGAAAAATTGCATAATCTCCGGTTTTTTTGAGACTACAATGAAAAAAATTTATTGATTATTTGAAAACTTTGCAATTTTTTTTACTCACTATATTGCTTCATTATTAAATCCATCATGAACTAGGAAATAAACGAGATCAGAAGCTGGAAAAGTATAATCAATTACAGTAAATATTGTAGGAATATTAGTTATGAAATAATTGACATTATACTGATAATTTTTATCTATTACTCTTTTTGTGCATCCATAACCTGGTGAAGCAATTAATGCTTTGTATTGGACACTTGCAATTTTTTGATTCTGAGGAATTTTCTTTTTTTCTAATGAAATAAAGAAAGCTTCCGCCGGTGGAATTATTATTGTATAAATTGCTGAGTTAAATGAAATTTGATTCCATTTTTTTCCAGTATTAGAGCTGAAAATTAAACATATGTAAAAGAAAGTTTTGGTATGCAATGCCCAAACACATGATGCAAGACCTTTAGATGATATGCCTATCAATAGCCAAGATATAACATCGGAGGCGTGGCTCGATCTTAGTCCGTGTTTTACCTTAACATGCCCAAGCCCTAAACAATACACCAGTGGATATCCCGCAACTACAAAAGTCGGTTTAACTTCTAAGAAGTGGCTGCCGCTTAACCGCGAGATGAAATCCGGGATTTTTCGGCTTATCAGCAACTAGGACAGTGACGCGGCTTTTTTTTTATCCATGGAATTAGTGATAAATATTTGACTTGATAATATTTATTAAGAATAAATAATACAAGTGAATAAATACAAAACAAAACCAAGACTAAATTCTAAGACAAGACTTACTAAAATGAACGAGAGGTGCTCGCTTTTATACTCATCTAATACCGTACTAGAAAGTTCTAGACAGTGCCAGACTTTCGCGCTAAAACTATTTTTATAGATATGACTTTGTCCTATCTAACACCTCCCCTTCAAGTGTCTAACACTTAACAATAAAAACTAAATTGGGATACACTTATATACAATAGAAAAGGGAAATCTCAACAATTAAACTAGCCTAAAGGGGCAACTCAACAATATAACTAATTTTGATAAGATTTCTTTGAATTTCTGTTCACATTCAAACGGTTAGTTTGATGTCGATTTCTACCTGGATATCTACGTTCAGGTACTTGGTCAGGAACATTTTCTGCAGGTTCGACTTGTTGAAGAGATTCTTGTTCTGGAGGCACAGGAGATGTCATTGGTGTGACAAATTCAACTTCTTCATGAGTTCCAGTTGAGACTTCTTCACGAGCTTCAGTTGAGATTTCAGTTCCGACAGAATTTCTTTCTTCGGCTTCTTTTGCATTTGATGTTTCTGCATGATGAATTTTCGGCACATGAATGAAATCAAAACATTCCATCATTTCATCATATTCATCTGAAACATTTGAAATCCTTTCACGAAGTTGATTGATATGAGCACGAATAGTTCCATTTGGCAGTTTTAGTTGATATAAACATTTGCCTATTCGTTCTACTACAGTTGCGGCTATCCATGTTTCCGAATTGTAGTCATGTTTTCGATAATACACAGCAGCACCAGTTTTGAATTCTCTTTTCGGTTGCAAGTTGGATGAAGCGTTCTTAGATTTTGGACGAAGTAATTCTAAATTCCATCTAAGTTTGCGACCAAACATTGCTTCTGCTGGACTCTTATCGTTTTCTACTTGTCGATTCGGAGTAGCTCGATATGTTAACAAGAATATTTGAAGTCTTTCTTCTATATCTCCTTCCCCTTCTAGTTTCAAAAGAGCACGTTTGAAACTATCAACAAATCTTTCAGCTTGACCATTGCTTTGTGGATGATATGCCGGAGAGAAGTGATGTGTAATGCCATTCATTTTACAGAATTCTTTGAATAATCTGGAAGTAAACTGCGTTCCATTGTCAGAAATAACTTCTTCAGGCATTCCATATCTTCCGAATATTTGACGAAGAATATCCACGGTTGCTTTAGCCGATATGGTTCTTGTTGGTACAATTTCAGGCCATTTCGAATAAGCATCCACGACGACTAAGAAATATCGATTTTGTACCGGACCAGCGTAGTCAATATGAATTCTTGACCAAGGTTTCGAAGGTTTTGACCATGGAATTGGTTTTTCTTTTGGTGGCATCTTGGCAGCAACTTGACAGTTTTGGCATGATTTCACCAAATTTTCGATTTCCTTGTCAATATTCGGCCAGTAGACGATTGAGCGTGCCAGTGATTTCATTCGAACAATTCCAGGATGACCTTGATGCAACATTTTGAGGACTCGATGTTGCAAACTGCTTGGAATAACGACACGATCTTCCATCATAAGTGAACCATTTACGAATGAAAGAGAGTCTCTTCGACGGTAAAATGCTTCATAGTAGGAGCCCATGTCTTTAATCCATTTTCCACTTCTGTGACATTTGATGACTCGTTGAAGTTTATCATCGTTCATTGTTGCAGCTACAATATCATCATTTTTGACTGGAAGTTTCGAACATAATAGTTGAAGTTCAAAATCTATTTCTTTGTCGCAAGTAATAGCAGCGATAACCATTTCATCTTCATTTTTCATAGAACTTTCAGCAATAAGTCTTGAAAGTGCATCTGCTTCACCAAATTCTTTGGTATTTACATATTTGATGGTAAATGTGTAATCTAGTAATGTCCGAGCCCATCTGTTACGACGGTTGTTTGCCAGAAGTAACAGATATAATATAAATATGGTATAGGTTTAAATATTTATCATAAATAATAAAAGAAATACAAACACATAAAAAATTGATGGTAAAAAGTGATTATAAAAAAGTGAGTAGTAAAAGAATGAACGCCAAGCCTTTTTATAGACGTTTCACGTGTCATTTGAATTGCATACTAATTTGCCATGCAAATTATTGCTTATTCACGATCGTCGTGACACTCCCCGCCACCAGCAATAATTTAAAGATCCCCCTGGATCTGTAGTTGGTTCTGGTTGAATTTTTTTAAGAGGATAGAGATGATATAAAGCTCCTCGAGTCACAAAACCATCATCAAATTCAAGTTCCACTGAACTTCTTTTACCATTCGAAGAGTCTGTTTTGTGTGTCTTTTGTGGTGGTTTTCTTGATGTACAAATTTTAATTTCCGCAGGATACTCCCCGCCACCAGCCAAATTATTTGCATTAAGTTCATATTGAACTTTTTCTTTTTCTTGTTCATTATTTGACGAAATTTGCTTTTCAACAATCAGCGATTTAATTGTTGATGAAATATTTGAATTGTAAAAAGTCCGTGGACGATGAAGTCTTTTAAGATTTTGGAGTTCTTTTGATTGTTGTTGCTTTGTTTCTTCATTAAGTTTTTGCATTCGTCCATCTTGTAACTTTGTTTCTTTCCTTTGACTGCCCATGGCTTTTGATTTCCAATAAGATGGTTTTGTGTAAAATTGTGGTTTTTCTTTCTCAATAGCTAAAGTTGAAATTGTATTATTTTGTGAAGTTTGAACCTTTCCGGACAACATTTGTCCAACTTCGGAATGAACAATTACTAAATCATTTTTTCTTTCAAACGAATTAATAAAAGTGAAAAAATAATCCATTCCAATCAGAATATCAGGTGTTGTTTCGGTTATTGTAATTTTAGTTAAATCATTTTCATCAAAGGTGACAAGTGAAACAGAATTTGCAATTTTTGGGATTGAGCTTGCAACTATATCTTTAGAACTTTTAGTTGTTTTTATCTGAAGTTTTACTTTTGTTGAAACATAACTGGTGGCTTTAGCCCCAATTCCTTGAAGTTCAAGTTTTTCTTTAGCCTCCCATGGAAGCTTTAGCTGACGAATTAAGCGATCAGAAATAAATGATCTTTGAGATCCAGGATCAAATAATATTGTTGCATCAACAGTTTCTTTTGTAACTGGATTTGATACTCCAACTTTCTTGGTAAGCAAACAACCTTGTTGTGCTTCAATAGAAATAAAAGTATTTGAATTGTTTGACTTTTGATAATTTGTGTTATTCCATTGATTACATAAAAATGAATAATGATGTCCTTGACATATTCTGCATACAACATTTGATTTACAATGACTTTCATTGTGATCTGGTTTTGTACACTTTGCACAGCAATTTTTGGTTTTTAGTTGCTGAATCCTTTCATCACTTGTAACAAATTTTGGACAACGAACAGAAGAATGATCATCATCACAAAAGCTGCAAGCAAAGGTTTTACTTGAGCTTTTGTATTCATTATTATTTTGAAGTAGTGGAATTCTATTTGGGTTTTGAGAAGTTTTCATAAAACTTTGTGGATATGTTGTTGGAGTTTTGGAAAAAGTTTGTGGTGGGATGGACGATGTCTTGGTAAAATTATTTGATGCTATTTCAGCTTTCAAAGCAATTTTCTTCATTTGTTCCAAAATCATTTCAGTAGTTGTTTCTTCTTTTTCAAGTTGATACCAAATTAATTCATTCTTCTCCCTTGGAGGCATTTTTTCAATAATTTCTGTTTGTAATGAATCATTATCTATATCAACCCCATAATTTTCAAGTTGACGGCACATGTTTGAAATGTGATTAACTGTTGTTCGAATACTTTTTGCATTTGTAGTTGCAGGAGGAATTGATCGGAGATTATTATGTAATTCTTTAAGTATAAGTTTTGAATTTCCAAATCGATTCTTGAGTGTATCAACGACCGTGTCGTAGTTTTCTTCTGTTATTTCAAAACCAGCAACTTCATCCAAAGCAATTCCTTCCAATAATCCAATTAATGCATCCAACTTTTCAACTTTTGAAAAGGAGTGATTATCAACATTAATTTCAAATCTTTGCCAAAATGTTTTCCATTTTAGATAATCACCATTAAATTTTTGAATATTTAAAGATGAAATTTTTAAAGATGGTGGAGTGGAAGGTGTTGTAATATTTGCTGTAGTATTTGGTTGTTGTTGTTCCAATTCTAAATACCCTTGACCTTCAAGAAGTATTTTTGATACTTCTCTTTTCAATAATCGATGCCTTGCATCATTATTATGGACATCAATTTTATCAAGAAGTTCTTGCTTTTCTGTATCATCATTTCTCATACTTTTTGCTTTATTTTCAAGCTTTGTAATGCTTTCATCCCAATATTCCATATTTTCTTGCAGAAGCTTAAGTTGAGCTCGAAACATAATTTTAACAATATTCGACCAGGGAACAGTATGTTGTTGGAATATATTTGTGTATTCATTTTTGAGTTGTTCAAGTTCATTTATTGAACGATCCAAGTATGTAAAAATACGATCAGCCATGCTGAGTATTCGAATTATATCTTGTAAAATTTTATAGATTGTAGTTTGAACAAGTTCTTCACCATGTGAAAACTTTTTTGCGTTGTTGGGACGTTGAATAAAACGTCGGGGTCACCAATTGTTACGACGGTTGTTTGCCAGAAGTAACAGATATAATATAAATATGGTATAGGTTTAAATATTTATCATAAATAATAAAAGAAATACAAACACATAAAAAATTGATGGTAAAAAGTGATTATAAAAAAGTGAGTAGTAAAAGAATGAACGCCAAGCCTTTTTATAGACGTTTCACGTGTCATTTGAATTGCATACTAATTTGCCATGCAAATTATTGCTTATTCACGATCGTCGTGACACCATCTTTTAAGTCGATTAGCTGTCGTCTTAGGAATACCACCATGAGGTTTGAAGATGAATGTCAGCGGTTTATGATCGGTTAATAATAAGAATGAGCGACCATAGATATACTGATGAAACTTCTTGACAGCAGTAATAAGTCCCAGAGCTTCTTTTTCAATTTGACCATAATTTTTTTCGGCATCATTGAACGCACGAGAAGTAAAAGCAATTGGCTTTTGAGATCCATCTGGAAATTCATGCATAATAACTCCACCGATTCCATATTCCGAAGCATCTGCAGCAACAATAATTGGCTTTGACGGATCGTAATGAGTTAATACCATGTCAGATGTAAGCATTCCACGAAGTTCTTCAAAAGCACGTTGATGTTTGTCTTTCCATTCGTAACGAACATTCTTCTTCATAAGTTCGTATAGAGGTCCAGAATATGAATGAAGACGATGAATAAACTTTCCATAAAAGTTTATCATACCCATAAATGCTCGAAGTTGAGTAATATTCTTCGGTGGTGGCATATTCTTGATTGCAGCAATCTTTTCAGGATCCGGATGACGACCATTTTCATCAAGGATAAATCCAAGAAATTTTGTTGATCTTTGGTTAATATGGCATTTTTCCGCACTGAGATGAAATCCCCATTCAACAATACGTTGCATTACGGCTTCCAAATTTTTCCAATGGTCTTCCTCATCGGTTCCACCAACAATAATATCATCAAAGAAAGGACACGTTCTTTGACATCCAGCCGTCATTTCATCCATAATTCTTTGAAATTCTTCTGGAGCTGGCTTCACACCCATAGTCAAACATTTGTACTTGAAGAGACCAACAATGGTGTTGATTGTCAACAGCTTCTGAGATTCTTCATCTACCGGAACTTGATGATAAGCTTCAGATAAATCCAGTCTTGAGAAGATTTTGCAGCCAGCAAGTTTACTGAAGATTTCATCAGGAGTTGGCAATTTGTAATTGTTCTCCATCAATGCATCATTGAGTCCAGTTGAAAAATCAGCACAAATCCGAATTTTTCCATTTGATTTCTTCACAGGAACAATAGGTGCAGCCCATTCACTTGATTCAATTTTCTCCAGAATACCAGCGCGTGCCATACGATCGAGTTCATCCACTACTGCATTCATACATGGAAATGGAACAGGACGAGCTTTCATACATACAGGTTTCGCATCAGCTTTCAGTCGTAGGTGAACACTGCTTTTCGTACATCTTCCAAGTCCTGGTTCAAAAGCTTTCGGAAACTTTGAGATCAGCTTTTCCGAAGAGTACTTGTCTTCTTTACTGCCACATTGTATGCTGGATACAAAGCAGGCTTTGAGTGACTTCCTAATCTGAGGACACATTTTCATCCAATTTAAGCCGAAAATATCCAGTTGTTCGGTGACACAACATGTGCCACGATGAAGTCTTGAATTTCCATCCGAGCGAAATTCAACATCAAGTTCACCATATGTTGTTATTGGCTCACCATTTGCAGCTACCAGTTGAACATTTGACGGACGAAGTGCAGGTTTTCCAAGAGCTTCCCATGTTTTACGCGAAATCATACTTGCTTCAGCACCAGTATCGAACACGAATTTAGTAGGAGTTCCTTCAATATGCACAGTGATGTGAAGTTGAGGTTCCTTTCGACGCGACGTAATTCTGCGTACATGAGCTTTCTTTTGGAATCGACATCCGCGAGTTCTGGTCTTTCTTTTCGGATTTTGTGGACAATCCTTACTCCAATGACCATTTCCTTTGCAAATGAAACACCCTTCTTCAGATGCACTACTTCCATTTCCTTTCTTATTTCTCCGTCTTCGATGATGTACTTTGACAGCAGCAATTTTCGTAACGTCCATACTAGTACTATTTTGAAGTTCAGCTTCAATCTCGGCAACATAGTTGTAAAGATTTTCAATATTAATTTCACGGCTTTCATCTTTACACATCATGTTCCTTAATGCTTGAACCATTGGTCGACGTTCACGATGACAGCTTAATAAGAAGATAAAGTTGTAGGCATGGAAGCGTTTGAGATCCAATTCTTTCGGCAGCTTTCGGAATAATCCAGTGTAGCTTGCTAATACTTCTGATGCTTTGAGACGTGGATCATCTTTGAATTTTGAAATATTGCTGATTCTGAGGAATTCAGACACTGAAGCATCACCGAAGGTCTTCTCCAAAAATCCTTTCACGGTAGCAAATTTGCTTCTTTCTTCATCACTGAGTTGATTTAAGCAGCGACGGAACACTTCTGAATCCATAGCCCCAAGAAGAATTTCAGCCTTCTTTGCGTCAGCAACATCCGCATAATCCACTTCAAAAGATTTCTTATATCTTTCATACCAGAAGTCGAAAGTGTTGACTGAGTCAGGATCATAAACGAACTTTGAATCCACGGCTTTCTTTAGAAGATCGCTAGAAATAAAAGGAGCAGAAACAGTTTCAGTAGAAGAAAGTTTACCTGTTCTAAGTTCTTTCACTTCTTGTATCAGGATCCGCATTTCTTCATCACGTTTCTTCTTTTCTTCCTTCATTTCTTCATCACGTTTCTTCATTTCTTCAGCCATCATTTTCTGCTGTTCCACCATTATTTTCAAAATATCCGCGAGTTCAGCCATTTTTTGACTAATATTCGAGTACGCCACTGATAAATATTTGACTTGATAATATTTATTAAGAATAAATAATACAAGTGAATAAATACAAAACAAAACCAAGACTAAATTCTAAGACAAGACTTACTAAAATGAACGAGAGGTGCTCGCTTTTATACTCATCTAATACCGTACTAGAAAGTTCTAGACAGTGCCAGACTTTCGCGCTAAAACTATTTTTATAGATATGACTTTGTCCTATCTAACAATTAGGTTTTTAGTTTATGTTTTTTAGCACGTTGGGCTTAGGTTTTGTGATTATCTCTGAACGTGATTCGAACCGGGTGTGGTACACTTGGTGGAAAACGATTTTATATCACTTATTCCATTTAAGAAAAAAGCGCGCATGCATGAACCCATATAAATCGTTTTCCACTAAGTGTCCATTTCCCATTCGAACCACGAACCACTCGGTTAAAAGCTGTTGCACTACAAAAAAAAGTTATAGCCGCCTCGTTTGTCAGCATACTTACAGACAAACGCGACGGTTAGTAATTTTTATACTGTAAAAATTAAACAAAAAAATTTAAAAATACAGTCAAATCAAAAACCCTTACTTGAATTCAAAATATAGATTTGTTTGATCAGGCCCAACAAAAATTTTAACATTTTCATTTTTGGAAGTCGTCCAAACATTAGCGGTAAAATAAAAATCATCCGCTAAAACCGTAATAAGACATGATCCATTTTTTGTTGATAAAGTCGAAATTGGTAAGTTTGCAAAATATGTCGTTTCTCTAAAAACACAGTTGCTTCTGCTTTCTAAAAAACAATGGAAAAAAATTTTATACGGTATATTTTTACTGATCTGATAATCTTATGGTTACAAATGTTACATCGCAGTCGGATCTTTATAAATTACAAAGTTGTTTTTCTTTATAATGCATGTGTTTGGATGATTTCCAATAAAACTTGAAAAAATAGTTTGTACCTAATTCATTGCTTTAAAAATATTTACCAATATTTTATAGGAGTCGTCAAGCTGGTATCAGTGTATAATCCAATTGATGTTGGATAGATTGAATGAATTATAAAATAAGATTTTTTAATTCCTGTAAAGCTTTTAAGTCGAAACTTGAAAGAGCGTAAAGAAATTTCGAATGTTTGGTTATACTTTGAAGAAAAAGAAAAACCAACAGCGATGAAATTTTGGGGAGTGTTTTGTGAAGACTTTTATTATTATTTCCAAATCAACGGATCACGGATTCCAAAGCCAAGGATATTCAAAAAAAATGTTTTTGCAAAAAACTTTTTTGACAGGTCGATAGCTGATTATCTGAAATTTATTAGTGCAAGGTCCTAATTTGGAAAAAAATAAAAATAATTCAAACAAAGACTCGGTGAAAATTTTTTAC
Source organism: Panagrolaimus sp. PS1159 (assembly GCA_963922195.1). Classification (NCBI taxonomy): domain Eukaryota; kingdom Metazoa; phylum Nematoda; class Chromadorea; order Rhabditida; family Panagrolaimidae; genus Panagrolaimus; species Panagrolaimus sp. PS1159. The sequence continues at coordinate 5,165,472 of CAWUHW010000001.1, read as the reverse complement.
CAATTTCAAAAATGGACTCAATGAGTTATTAAAACGGTAATTTTTTATTTTTTGTCGAAATGTTGTGAATTTTTGCCCCGAGTGAACTTCAGATAATCAGCTATCGGCGTGTCAAAAAAGTTTTTTGCAATAAAGTTTTTCTGACTATCTGTGTCGTTGGAACTGGAAAAACACTGGTGCTAATAGAAACGCGTTCAAATGTTACAATTGACATATATGGATGAAAAAATGATAAAGTTACCGTTTCAATAGTTGTAAAAGGGTCCACAGATGTATCAATAATTGCAGTCATATTTTCTTCAGAAAAAATAATTCTTGATTCTGGTGGCGCTAAAATTTTGAAAAATATAAAAGTTATTTTAAAACTAAAGAAACAATGAACGTCGGAGGGATAAAAATCCCTGACAATTGTGCAAAGAATACACTTTGCCTCTGAACATACCGTCAAGCTTGTTGACAAAAAGCTGTAAAGCATTGAATTTTGATGAATGATGAGTAATAGCTTGAAAAATATTTTCAGCACATTTATTCAAATAAACAATTCGGTTATCATGTTGCCAATCAATAATTTCAAAAATTGTACGATTATTTGAAATTATTTTAGAAATGTCATTATCTGCTACAGATGTAATGGTAGTAAAGTATATGTATGTTAACTTTGTCCAACATTTTCCTATCTGTAAATATTAGATTAATTAGTTTTAAAAAATACGAACATTTTTTTCAGTCATAAAACATTATCATGAACACAGCTAAAACAAACATTTATGGTACAATTCATATTCCTACAGTAATAAGATTTAACGGTCGCATCTGGACCATTCATTATACCAAAAGGAGATCCGTCACATTTTGCTATTTTCTTTGAACATTTGCATTCTGCAAAATGTTGACAGAATTTTAAAATATTTTTATTGACCCTGCAGACATGACAGTAGCGTTTATACATATAATTCTTTTTTTTTATGGATAACTATCAAAAAATTATAAACAAATAATCGTTGCTCTCCTAAATCCGAAAAACATTTTTGTGACACTTTTGATTTTCAACAAAACCAAACAAAGTTTCAATCCCAATGTCATATCTGCAGGTTTCTTTGTCAGTTGACAAAAAAATAAAATTACCGATAAAAGTAAAAGTGATACTAAAACCAGCAGTTTGGACACTTCCATCACTAACAAATTCAAACATTATGCGTTTGTTTTGACTATTATCTTCGAAATTATTGATAACAAATTTCGGCTCATTCTTGTAATCATAAATTTTACTAATGTTGCTTTGAGTTTCATAATATTTAATATATTCGATGCCGCTTTCTAAATCATAAATATCCGAATTAACAACCACAACACCTTTTTGAGGTATCAAAAGTTCATAAAAGCATTGAACATTATTTTTATAACCTTGTCTATCATCGATGTAACTCCAAGTAATTACACTGCCATTTGCTACAGCATTACAAGAAATATTTGTTTTTCCTTGTATATTTTTCATTATACTAATATATGCTTGAAATTCCATATCAGTAACAAAGTTTGGGTCAGGTTTTGTCAAAGTAATTTGAATAAAGTTATCACTATTATAATATGCATGCTTTGTTTTAACACTTTTTTCGCTGAAATTATTCCCATTAAAATTTTTTAATTACTTTCTTCTTCTATTTGTGTATTCGCGCCGTCACCGTGGGTGTTCAAAAAGTGCTGACGGCGTCGTGCTTACTTTGTGATCATATCTGTCGTATTTTCAATTTTTAAAGAAGTTGTTCTTGAAATATTGAATTTTTGAATAACGACTTTAAAGCCATATCCATCTGGTGCAACAAATTTCCATTGATATGCCTTTTTACGAGCTTGGAAATAATTGGATCGAATATGAAGAATTTGATTTTCATAAATTTTAAAAGGTTTCTCTTTACTAAGAAATTCCAAAAGGCAACTTTCATAATCGTCAGTAAAAGTTATAAATCCCTGTTCAGCAATATCAACTAAAAGATTTACACCAAAATCGTTTCGAATCAAATGTGAAGAGGCGTCAGATACCAAAAAAGATGTTGGGAAATCTTTAGATGTTATCGGAAATTGATGATATGCATAAATCATTTTAATTCCCTAAAAACATGAATTTCTATGTTTTAATATTTAAAGAAATGAAAAAATCTAAAAAAAAAGATTTTTAGGGGTAACAATTTTAACCTTATCATGTTTTTAAAAGCAAAAACGTTATTTTCAATCATTGATTCAATTTCTTTTATTATTTAAAATAAATATTCTAAAAGTAGTTTATTTATAAAATCTGCCCAGTGATTTACGAAATAAATAGTGTTGCGAGCTTTTTTGCTCCCACTTTACAACACGTAAACAAGTTGCGTAAAAAATGAATCAAATCTGTTTTCATTTTTTTGGTTTTTTATAATTAAAGATGTTTTTTTAATATTTCAAAGGCTGATATTATTATGGAAATGTGTAAATCTAAAAAATGTTCATGATCTGAAGAGAAAAAAAACCAATAAAAAAATATAATTTAAAGGTTACAAAAATGTTTTCCTACAACATACTTTGTTTATCATTTGAAAAAGTTTTGGTAAATAATTTGTTTGATCAAACACAAACTATTTTTTTGGCCATTTTGTAAAAACAAAGAAGTTCAAATCAATCAATTTTGTCCCCAGCATTTATTTGACACATATCAAACCTATCAAACCAGAAAAAACTTTTTGCACTTGCGATCAACTTTTTGATCTTTCTTTTTTGTCGGTTTTGGAGTTATTATATTTAAAAAATTGATTGTTTTCAATTGTTATTTGATTGAATCTTTGCAGCGGAAGAGAAAACGTTACATTTATTAGAAAAAAGGGAAAAATGAGATGTCGTATATTAGTGATCGACAATTTCTACCTAAAACGTTTTTTAATACAAAAAAGGGTTACTTTTTTTCTGTTTTTCGGTAGAAATTTATTTTGTTATTAAATGTCGGATCAATGTTTGATTTGTGGAAAGTTGACAGAAAAGTTGCATTTACAAGTTTGTTTTTTTTAAATTTTCTTATATTTTTTAAAACAAAAAAGAACCAAAACTTAAAAAAGTGATATTTTTCGAAATTTCAATTTTCTTATAAGCAAAACTTTTTATTTTTTATGGTTTAAGTAATTAGAAAATTATTTAACAAAATGACAAAAAAGATTTTTTATTTTGTCACATTTTGATAAACTGTTTCTTCTAAGGACGAAATCTGCCATTTTTTCTTCGTTACACTTTTGTTATAAAACAAAGCAAAAGAATAAAATTGATTATTTTTAGGTACAAATATGTTATGGCTGTGCAGCATTTTATCGACGCTCTGTAAATTCAAACAAAAAATATAAATGTAGAAATGGCAAAATTAAATGTAATTTGAAAGGTTTGCTTGAATTTAAAAAAAGGAATTTTTATTTTATATTTTTTCAGGTGTGAATAATGGACTTTGCCGTTTATGTCGTTACAATCGATGCATAGAGTTAAATTTAAAAATAAATAAATTTCAACAAAAAGATAACATATTCGAAGTAATCAATTACAAACCAGATACTTCAAATCCGCGGAATATTTATGATATGTTTTATCAGATAAACGAAATATTTAAAGTAAGGATTTTCATTATATTGGAATTTGTATTTTTCAAATTGTTTTTTTCTAACTAACGTTGAAAAGGGCTCTTTTTAAGAAACTTTTTCTAATATTATTTTAGAAAACTTCATCCACGTCTCCGTTATCAGATTTTTCAATAAATTTCAATGATATTCTTTCAAATATGATTCAAGCATCTCTTCCAAAACAAGAATGGATACCATTTACTTTTAGCAAAGAATCCATGTTCAAAACAACATTTTTTATATATAAATTTTGTATTAATTCTGCAAAACTTTTATCAAGTTTTTCTTCCTTTCAAAAACTGCCATTACCAGAAAAAGTATGGCGTTTAATTTTTTGAGCAAACAATTTTTTGTAAGAATATCAAATGCAAAAAAAATATATGAAAAATAATTTTTATGTCAGGTGATAATGTCTCCGATATTGTGAAAAAAAAAATTTTTTTCGAGAAACATTTTGTCATCTCTTGAAACACATTTTATGAATATTTTCTAAAAATTTGACGGAATCTGCAAAGCCAAAAACTAATTTACTTTTCCAACGTTTTTTTGAATAACTTTTTTTTCTATCATTACTTTTATGAGTTTTCGAATGTCACTAATTCTAAAAATGGAAGAAAAATTTTAATATTATCGTTTTAAATGTTTTTTTTGTGTACATTGGAACATAAATTAGAACGTGAAAGGTACATAAACATTTTTATGAATTTCAGTTAATTCTTCATGATCGTTTTTGGCAAATGTTTGTGCTTCTCCGAAATCGATATGTTTCTTTTGAACATTTTGGATATGATTCAACAGAATTTCGATGTCTTATTAATAATTTTCAATATGTTGAAGAATCGAATTATACAAAATTTTGTCAAGTTGATCTCGAAAATGATGGAAGTAAATTATTTGTTGTTCCATATAAAGAAAAACTTGCAAAATTTTATGATGAATTCAAAAGTATCAAACCAACTTTTGAAGAATTTTCATATATTTGCATAATTGCTTTATGGTCATTTCATAGTAAGATTTTATTTTAACATAATTTTGCCTTATAAACGTGCAAACATTTTTATTATAGTTTAAAATCAAAAAGCATGTTTCAGGTTTACCAGAAATAAGTCAATCAACCCATGATTTAGGAAATAAAATAATTGATAGAGCTTCTACAAAGTTACACGAATATTATATAAAAGAAATGAGAATGACAAATTATGTTGGAAGACAAGCAAAGCTATTTAAAATTGCAATTATGGTTGAAGTGAGTAAAACATTCTGAAAAAGAAAAAAGCACCATTCTCAATGTATTCTTTTAGGGAATTATTCGTGATAAAACCGAGATACTCAAAGCAAGAAATTTATTTAATTTTGGAAAAAATGTTTTTCCGTTTCCAAAATTTGCTATTGATTACTTTTCATATAAAAATTGATTACTAAAACTTTTCAAAAATGTTTTGAAGATTTTTGATTTCACCAAAAAAATGAGAACAAAATCGGATAAACTATTATATATTATTTTTGGTACATGAAAAAAATAATTCGATTTTTTTAATTTTTCAATTCTAAAAAAATCAAACAAACTTTTATTGCTGACAAAAAAGCAAAAGCAGAAAAACTTTGTCGATCGATTCTTTGCCGTTGCACTGTTTTGGTGAAACTCAATTTAAAACGTACCACTTTACAAACATACTTGATTTTTTTTTATTTTTCTCATATTTGCTAGTTGTTGTCATATAACGAGTTTAAATACCTTTAGATACACTTTAAATTTATTAATTACGTGAGAAAAAGAAAATAATTTCTTCGATGAATTTTAGTAAAATCATTCAATAATTTGGCTTCAAAGTATGTAGTCAACAAAACAAATGGCTGCTATCAAAAATTGTGCACATTTTTGATGTGTCTTTTCATCCAAAATTTTATTTATTTAAGTCGGGTACATACAACGTAAGAAATTCGTAGGTCGACCATGTTTTTTTTAGAAACTTAAGGTTGCTTTAACCGTTTTTTGTTTCTTATAAATAATGTAAGAAAAAGAAAGGTTAATGCAAAAAAATGGTTGTATTTTCTTTAATTTTTTCGCTTATTTCTCTCATATTTAATTTAATCGTTTGGATTTTATTGTTATCATTGCCGTTTGGAGTTGCGTATTAGTAAGTTTATATTATGAAATTTATAAAACAAAGTATTTAACATTAAATATTTTTAATATACTTTGAAAAGTTTTCTTTTGCTTTTCTCTGACATCAAAAATTTGAGCAAAATTCCATAATTGAAAACAAAAATATGAGACCATTTCAGCTTTTATCTCAAACATCGTTCCACATATTTTCAAAGAATTGGGCTTTCACAACCTCCAATAACATCAATTTTTCTTGGAAATCTTGAGGAATTTGAAAAAGAACATAAACAACATGAAAAGCTGGTAGAATGGCAAGAAAAATATGGCCCAACATTTGGTATGCTACAAGGGGCACATAGAGTTATTGTTACTTCTGATATGAATATTCTCAATGAAGTTTTTGTTAAACAATTTCATACATTTCAAGCTCGTATGATTCATCCTTCCTTTGTCGTTGATCAAGTAAACGGCCGACAACTTACTTTATTTTTTTCGCAAGGAAATCAATGGAAACGGTTGAGAGCACTTTTTTCTTCATCATTAACGATTTCAAAGATAAAATCCGTTGAACCAATAATGGAAAAGGCCCATGATGAACTTTATCAAGTTTTTAAAAAGAATGAAAATAAAGTTATTGATATAATACCGTAAGTTTTTTTTTAAGTTCAATAATTCCATGATCAATATAATATCGATATCGCTTCATCTTTTTTATGGTAAAACCAAATTTATAGGAATATTCTTGACATGACTTTTGCATTTATTTCAAGATCAGCTCTTGGAATTAATGAAGAATTTGGAAAAAGTGAATACTTGCACAAAATTGTTAACATTCTCGGGCCCGAAGAAACTTCAAAAAGTTTAATTTCATCCTTCTTTGCTGGGACATGGGATTTTTTGAGTATAACAAAACATTTTCAAATATTACAATTTTTAACCGTTTTTCGTGAAGCTTTTAAATTGCGAGATAACATAATTGTAAGATTAATTCCTTTGCCGCCCTTCTTTCTTTTAAATATCTTTTTTTTTTCAGAAAGCAATTACTGAACGTGAAAATGAGCCTCCAACATCTACAAGACGACGAGATTTTTTAGACTTTTTACGTGAAGCTCAAGAAGAAGATTTTGATACCACAAATAAACCTGATTTGGATATGAAAATTCCAAAGAAAATAACAAGGGATGAATTAATTGGAGCTTCAATGGCATATCTTTTTGGTTTGTCGAAAATGCAAATATTTTATTTTATTTCGTTTTTTAGGAGGAGCTGATACAACAGCAACGCTAATTAATTATTGTTTATATGAATTAACAATGCATCCTGAATGTGAAGAAATTATTTTACAAGAGATTGATGATTATATTAAAAACGAAGTAAAAAGTATCAAAATTTAATATAAATTAAAGCAAATTTTTAAGGATGATGTTAATTACAACAATGTAAAAAATCTCGAATTCTTGGATCGTTTTATTAAAGAAACTGGTCGGTTGCATCCATTTGCATATCTGTATGTAATTTTTTCTTTCTTTTAAAACCAAAACAAAAAGATTCCTCTCTGAGCTTGTGACAATAAAATAACCGATATTAGTATTTTGTTTTTTTTTTTTAATTTTTAAGGGCCGCAATGCGAAGGGCAATTGAATCAGCGACTGTTCAAACTTCAAATGGAAATCTTCTTCAAATTGATAAACATACTGCAATTCTTCCAAATATGATTGTAATTAGTAAAGATGAAAATGTCTGGGGCAAAGATGCAGCTGAATTTAATCCTGATAGATTTTTACAAGAAAACAGCAAAAATCGCCATCCATTGGCATGGATGCTTTTTGGCGCAGGCCCACGTATTTGCCCTGGTAAAAATTTAGCAATTTATGAAACAAAAGCAACTCTTATTCGTTTACTACAAGAATTTAAATTTGAGTTACATGAGAAATCCAAAGTAAGTTATTTTGTAACTAAAAACTGGTAATTCAAATATAAAAATTTCAGCTGAATGAAGTGACAAAAACTTTTATGAGTTTTGAATCACTTAAAATGAAAATTATTCCACGAAAAAAATAAATAGAATTTATTGGTTTGTTAAAAGAACTTTATTTAAAAAAGTTCAAATTTGCTTTTATGTCGATATATTTTACAGCAATTTTTAAAGAAAATAAAAAAATCCATTAATTAATTTTTGTGTAAAAACAAAAAGGTTAATAAATAATAAATTAATATTATTTTACAGTTTTTTAAAAACATGTGTAAATATTTTTTAATAAATAAATTATACAGCTTTATTTTATATTGAAATACTGTTAAGAGTTCTGTTTTTAAAAATGTCCAATTTTACAGAGAATAAAACTTTTTTGGAATATTTGGATCCCTTGAGACAAAAAGGTTTCAATCTTTCGGCACTTATTTTACAATTATCCCTTTATTTTACAAGCATTGGCGGATTTATAGAAGCATTAATTTTGATTGCATTTTTATATATATTAAAAAAGAACATACTTCCAGAAATTAAAAAATTTATTATTTTACTTTGTATTGGATATATTATTGATTTTATTGGACTTATTTGTTGGGCAATTCATCAAATAACAAATGCTTCAACGAATTTCTTTAAATTTGCAACTGATATTACTTTCATTTATACAATTTCATCAGGGAGTATTTGGCATACTCTATTATTTCTTAATCGAGCTACTGCAGTTTTATTTCCATTAAAACATAAACAAGCTTTTTGTAATACTTTAAGTAATAAAAACTGAAAAAAAAAAGTTTTTAGATTTGGACTTTAAGAAAAATTTACTTGATATATACACCTGCAATTATTTTATGGCCTGTATTTACAAATGGATATTTACTTTTTGATGGCAGATATTATATTGAAGGAATGTAAGTCCATTTATATTTGGAACGAGTTTTGGAGTAAAATTTAGAACATTTTTCTCTGCAAAAACAAATTTTTTTGTAATTAACAGAATAATTATTGCATCAATTCATTTAATGGCTGCTGTTGCAATGACAGTTGGAGCTACAATAACTTTTATAAAATTTCATTTGAAAAACAAACAAATGTCACAAAGTTGGGAATTGGTTTTGCTTTTACATTGCATTCTTACTTCAGCATTAATGACAATTTTTGCATTGGTTTTTTTGTCTCCAGGAATTTTATTTTGGACAAATCAAAAAGTTGCATTTGGTTGCGAAATTGCTGGAATTTTACTATATTCCATTTATCATTATGGTAGTATTGTGCTTTTATTGATTGTCAGGTGAGATAAAACATGAAAAAACGGAATTACAGTAAATGTTTGCAGTAGATCCATTCGTAAAGCCATCTTCAATTTTTATTTTGGAAAAATTATTGATAAAATTGCGGAACTTTCAAGCAGCATCACCGGCAGCAATAATGCAATAGTTCAACAAAATGGTGTATCTACATTTTAGAGAATATGGTTCTACCTAATAAAAAACGTTTTATAAACTATTTATATTTGTCAAAATAAAAAAAGCCAAATGTTTTCAAACTTCTTTCGAACAAAAACAATTATTAATTGCGATCAGTGTTATCCATTTCCTTTTTTTGAGATTAACTAATCGATTTTAATGAAGCTTTATTAAATAGTTTTGTATATGCTCACTTGTCTAAAAAAGTATTAAAACAAACTGTCATTGTATCTCATTCCATCAACTTTTATAAAAATTTTGTGTTCACCTCATTAAATTTTGAATTTCAAAACAAAACCGGATTAAATTAATTGAATCAAAATTTGTTGTTTACTTTTATCTGGACTTTTTCATAAATCTCTTGCAATTCAGCGTATCTTGATACATTTCACGTACAAATTTTTGTATAAAAGTGAAAATGCTGTCATTGTAAATTTTCATTAAAATTATAACGTCTAATTCACAGCATCCGAAAAAAAGCAAAAAATTGCTGAAAGGATAAAAACAATTTTTTTGTGCATAAAAGTAATTGCCACTGACAATGTTGCGCATTTTTCTTTTATTAACAATTGCTGGTATATCATTTATTAATGGTCAAATAAATGGTAGTAATACTGTTTTTACATGTATGCATGGAGAAGGATATTTTGAAAAATCGAATATTTCAACAAAATTTCTACCATGTCCATCTCAAAAATGTATTCTATTTTACACTTATTGTGATGAATATTGGGCAACAACTTGTTACGTAAGTTTAATCATCTCGTTTTAACAAACAATAAAAGGATTATATATTTGAATTTAATTTAAGAATGAAAAGAAACCCAATTTAATTTTTGCAAATTTTAAAGCTGCAAACAATCTTTCAAAAAGAAGACGATGGCTTGTAATGCATTGTAATCAAACAGAATGCAACAAATATTTAATAAATTATCCATATGGAACATATTTTGAAGGATTTATTCGAAATTTTGACAATGAACTTTGGCCAAATTTAAAACAATCAAAATTTAATAGATTATTAAAAAACTCAATAAAAATTAAAAATGGATTAGAGAGAAATGAAACGTTGGAAGGAAAGGTTGCTGCTGTAGTTAATTCAAAAGTATGGTTTGATTTGGAATTTCAACTTCCAAATGGCAGTTTTTATATTGATAAAAGTACATTGCCAAAAAATGGAACATTAAAATGGAATTTAACTTTTGAATATATTAATGATACTTTTCAAGTGAATTCCTTAAACGGAATTATAAAAACATTAAATTTGACAAAAATAAGTAATGGAAATGCAAACGCAACAAAATTAACATTAATACAATATGGAGGATCATGGTTGAATTTTGTAATTCAAAGGAAATCAAAAATAAGTGCAAATTTAACTGAAACACTTTTGTTTGAACCAATGTTTGACAAAGTATCAAACATAAATTTTCGTCAAAATATTTCTCAATTTAAACCTTCTTCAAATATTAAATATGAAGAAACATCGAAATATTTAGATACAAATAATACAAAAATTACTGTTCCTGCATTACTTCCAATAGAACCATATGGATCTTTAGTTATGGAATTTCGAGAAAATCTTCTTCCAAACAGTAATTTAATTAAAATGGAAACTTATGCAATTCGAAATGGAAATGAATCAAAATATTTTTTGGTTACCGAAGTTCACAAAAGAATTAACAATGAATGGATCAAAATTTTACCAGGACAAGGTGAATATTACAATAATTGTACAAAATTTAATTTTGAAATTTATAAACGTGGTTATGCTCGTTTTTCCTGTGAAACTAATGCAATGTCATATTTTAATGTTGATGGTTTTGATATTGCAAAATATGTTGTTCAAAGTATCAGAAAAAAATTTATATGTTTTTATTAAATAAAATTTGAATATGTTGAAAAATAAATAGTTAATATTGTTGCTTTGCTCAGAGTTATGTTTATTTTTTTTCTAGTAATGAAACTCGATTAGTTAAAATTTTTAAAAGTACATGAAAAAATTTATTCATTGTTTGAACCTCCAACATATTTGTTTTCAATGTTTTTATGTCATGTGTGTAAACTGATAAGAGTAAATAACGGAAAAGATGAGAATATTTTGTCCGTTTAAAAGATCAGCTGTTGCTGAAATTTTTGATTTCATTAAAAGTGTAATTTTTGAGAATTTTTTTTGTGTTGAGAAAATATTGTAAAACTGAATGGAAGACGGTAAGCGATCACATCAAACCGAGCTGAAGAAAAGCGGTCACTTTTTTGGTCCGAGGCTTGGCAAAAAGCGTTTGATTGCCATTGAAAATGCGGGAATTTCAAATTTGCGTTGGAGAAAAATCTTTGATTTTTTCTTTATTTTTTTTACAAATTTTTTGTTAAAAATATATATTTCTTTATAAAAAACGGTCTTTTTCTATTTTATTACGATGGTTTATGTTTTATATTTTTTCCGCTAGTCTCTAACAACCTTTTTTGAAACGTTCCGCCACAATTAAAGTGATACCATAAAATAACCCATTCAACACAGATATACACAAAATTTTTTTACAAAGATTTTATTTATACATTAGTAATTCAAATATATTAAACAGAAAGAGAGAAATTAGTTAATCGCATTCTTTCAAGCAGATTTTGGAGAAAGGATTGATTGAATCTTTGTGATGAGAGGATTGAGAACTTTTTCAAAGACACGAATGACACCATTTGTTTGTGGAAGACCAAGATAAAGATGAATGGCACATTTTACAACAAAATAAATTGGACAATATTCCATAATTCCATCAGCAAAAACATTAAAAAGAGCCAAAGCACCAAAGAATGTCCAAAAAATGAGTAATTGGGCATCACCACTATTATTTGAAGTTCGAACAGCTTTAATAGATGCATATGCAGGATATGAAAAACCAATCAAATTACATAAAAGGCTCCATAAAAATTCTGAAAAAGAATAAATCATCATTAAAGTTATAAATAATATATCATATTTTGAGAGAACTATGGCTGTAAAACGTCAAAAATCAATCAACTAACTAATTGTTAGTGAAGCTGACAGCACCAGATCCAACAAAGTTGAACAATAGTGTCAGCAATGATATCTTCGACCATAATCAAACAGTTATCAAAATCCGATACAAATATATACAAACAATCCAAAAAAAAACTAACCTGTTCACGTTTAATTTTGGTATTGGTTCCAAGCTTTGCAAAATTTTTATCCAAAAAAGCAATATTTGAATTATATCCTTCTTAATAGCAGGACGAATATCAGCAAAAGAATTAATTTCACCAGTATTTGATTGCGGCAGCAGCAGCAGTTTTTGAAGGTAGAGCAGATGTTGTTCGATCAGTAGGAGAAGTTGTTGGATTTACCTTTGTTGAAGCCATTATTTCTTTTTTTCTTTCTTTCAGCAACCGGTTGAACTAAATCGTACTTGTCGACATTATTCCGCGTTTAATTGAATAAAACATGTTTATAAACATAAATCGTCGTATTTGTATAAAAAACACCGTTTTTTTATACAAAAATATATGTTCTTATCAAAAAATTTGCAAAAAAGTAAAAAAAATCAAAGATTTTTGCTCCAACGCAAATTTTAAATTCCCGCATTTTCCATGGCAATCAAACGCTTTTTGCCAAGCCTCGGACCAAAAAAGTGACCGCTCGGTTTGATGTGCGTTATCCCATATCCAGATGTACATAAATGTTTCTTTGAAGAAGTTGAAAGTTGTAGCAAAAAATAATCAATAAACTGTGAATAATATCCATGATTATCAAGTTTAAATGAATAATCTTCTTCTTTGGGTACTGTAATAAACAATTTTTATTAAAAAAGAGTTTGAAAAAAAATTTCATTGTTAAAGGGAGCCGTTGGTTAAATACATTTTTCATTTTTAACGGCTTTTTTCGAAATATCATAAACCTGATAATCAGGCAAAAGAACAATAGAAAGAGACCCTGATTATCAGGTATATCCCATTTCGAAAAAAACGTTTACATGAAAGATGTATTAAATTTTCCACTCCCATTAAGGGTACAATAAATTTTAAATAATTTACCTTTAAAATTATATGTTAATACAAGACTAAAACTTTCATTTCCTTCAATGATGTCTCTTTCTTTCAATGGAGTAATAACAAATTCTTTTGGATCCAAAGGTTGACAAAAATCTGTAAATTGAATTGTTGGTTGAATAAAAGCTTTTCGTAAATTATTTGTAAAATATAAATTATTTGTTGGATTTGTTGAAAACATTGTTAATTCTTCTCCATTACATTTCATTGAAAAACCATAAAATTCAAAAGTTACTTTTATCTTTGATGAATCCAAATTATTCCAAAATTGTGTAATACAATATTCTGTTGTTTTATTTTCAAAAACATAAAAATAATAAATTTTTGAATCTTTTGGAGGAATGTAGCACCATCTTGAAACACAATTTCGATAATCAAAAACAGGACATGAACTTTGAAGCATAAATTTTGTTGTTTTTTGTTCTTCATATGATTTAAATATAACTTTTACATATGTTGACCCTTTTGGAGTTTGAAGGAATATACGGTGGGGATTTGCAGGTTCAAGTGTTAGCTTTTTCTTATATTGATATTCATCATCTTGTGCAAGTTTTTCAGGAATTATTACAGTAATTGGTAAACGAAATAATGGACCAAGTGATCGATTTTTTGGATCAATTCCAACAACTTCAGCATAATGTACTTTTCCAGGCTCAAGGTTTGTTGGATCAACATGAACAAAAAATGATGAAGAAGGCAATCTTGAATATTTTGGACATTTGACGAAATTTTCACTTCCTTCAGAAAGTTTTAGCAAAACAGAGCATTCATAATTTACAACTTTTTCGAGTTCTAAAATTGTTTTTAATTGAGTTAAAAAATTAAAGCAAAATAAAATTTACCTTTATCACAATTAAATTTTGCTTTTACAAAAGCATTACATTCTTGAATTCAATTTACATCATACAGTTCTCTCAAATAAATACCACGTTTTCCATTAACTTTAATTTTAAAATCTGTGAGATTGGAAGGTATTGAAGCCATTGAAGACTTAATTAATTCAAAAGCTGATGAAATTTGAATAATTCCTGCACCAAGACTAAATGGATGATGGCTGCCATCTTCCGGCATCATTGCAGAATTCGTTAATCCCAATTTAATTCGAAATGGTGAAATTGGAACTGATTCAGATTTCAATGCAGATAAAAGGCATGCGATATTTCCTGTAGCATTTGGAGCACTCATAGATGTGCCTGCCATTACTTCAGAATTTTTTAAATTATGCTTTGGGACACCAGCCATCGCTGCACCAGGTGCTGAAATACATACACCCAAAGTTCCATCCAAACAAGGACCACGACTTGAAAACGGGAAAACAACAGAATTATCAGCTTCAAAATGACTGTACATAGTTTCTTTCATTTCGGCAGTTAAATATGCACCAACATAAATTGCAGAATGATGCAATTTCCCACATGCAAATCCCATGGTTGATAATGCAGGTCCGTAATTACCAGCTCCAGCAACAAAAATAATTCCATGCTTTTCAACGACATTTTTGATTAATTTTGCAAAACTTCCATTGTCAACACAATTTCTTACTGTTGTATATGAAAAATTTATGACATCAACTTTAAGTTCAATACACTTATTTAAAGCTCGAATAAAAGCTTGAGCATTTAACCAATAATAATCACGGGAATCACCAATACACAATGAAATAATTTGTGCACCAGGAGCTAAACCATCTTTCTCAGGATCATCTGGAAAATGTCCTGCAGCAATATGTGCAACATGTGTGCCATGATCACAGTGTGTTGCACAAATTTCAAGCAAATTTCCATTATCATGAATATTTAAGCAATATGACATTAAACAATTATCAGAAAGAAATCCATATTCTTGATTCACATTAAAGTTTGACATAGCTTTTACATTCTCCAAATCACCCGTTAATGAAGTATCCAAACAGGCTTTCCATTTTTCCCCATCAAACCAAACAATACAATCAGCAACAGGTGATTCAACTTCAAACTTTTCTGCTCCCTTCAAAAGTTCTAACTTTGCATTTATTTCTTCCCGATCTTCTATATCTGATATCTTTTTTGATTTAGTTCCAACTTTTTTTTCATGTTCATTTAATTCTTTCATTGCTTCAGCAATCGCAGATTTATTCTTTTTATTAAATTCATCACACTTTGATTCCTAAAACATTGGGTTTTGTTTGATGTTGCAAATATTTTTAATAAAAAATGAAAATTTTAAAATGGGGTTGCTTAAATTTGTGGTTAACAATAAGAGGAAAACTAATATTTAAAGGGAGCGGTCGATTTTTCTTTTTGACTTTTTTTTCCAAAAAGACATGAACCTGACAAGCAGGCAAAAGAGCAATAGAAAAACACTCTGATTGGCAGGTTCATGCCATTTCGTGAAAAAAACGTCGAAATGAAAAACATAACAAACTGTTCGCCCCCTTAAAAGACCTTTTAAGGGATCCAACTAATTTATGGCATCTACAAATGCATTCAGGCTAAAGAGAGTGGTACAGTTTAGGGCGGGTACTTTGTTAATTTTTTTTGTAAAACGTTGCTTACATTTATTCGTTTTTTTATTTTGTATGAATACAGTTCATGAAGAGGCTTTATCCCCAAATGCCAATCTCCAGATGGGTTTTTCCATGTTTTTGGAATCTAAAAATTAATTTATTTTTCAATTCTCTACATTTGTTCTTTTTACCTTTAATTCTCTTTCTGTTAAACCAATTAAAATTCTATTTTCATCAGCTTTTTTGACCGTTGAAGTATCAACATCTCCAGCACCAGTTAAATCCGAACATTCAATCAATTTTATCTTTCCATCTGTCGTTTTTTGTAATCCTGGACAACTTGGATCAACACCTGTATCCAAAATTGCAATTTTAATTCCACGGCCATCATAGGTTGGATATTTTTGCAAGAATTCAGCCTAAAAAAGTGGGGAATTGTTAAAGCTTTAATGTCTTTAAAGACATGAAAGCAAAAAAATGCAGTAACAAACTTGTTGGGTCAATTCTTTTGGCATATAATGTTTTGAAGGAAAAACAAATTCTTCAACTTCTTCATTATTTAATTCAAAAGTTTCAACGATTTGTTTTTCCATTTTTTAAAGGTCAAAAAAATTTTTCAGCAACGGAGGTAAAAATATTTTTTAATAAATGAATGGCAAAAATACAGAAACTGGTCAAATAAATTCTGTTTTTTGTTATTGGTCGCAAAAAATATTTTGTATAACCGTATTTTATGAGAATATGGAGATATAAAGAGCAATAAAATCAATAATAATCTTCTTAATAATTATCAAAAAATAAATGACCCTTTTTTGGTCAAAATATGAAAATAAATCAATGAGAATATGGGTATTCTAATAAAGCCAGACAAAATCAGAATACAACAAATTAATAAATTATAAAAATCTTTTTAAAGCTTTATGTTCGCTGCTCCCAAGATCATTTATGGAGATAGTAGTCTAAAAAAAGCTAAAAAATATATATACAAGGAAAAAAAACGTTAATAACACTTTTTTAGCGAAAAAAATGATAAAAAAACATAATCATTAGCATAAATACATGTAACACGCGGTAAAAAAACAAGTTACAATAAAAAATTAAAATTAAACGTAATATTCGTTGATTTTTAATCAAAAAAATATATTTACAAAAGTATTATCAATATCTTTTTTAGTATTAAAAAAAATAAAACCCGAAGAAAAAAGGTTCTCGAACGGAAAACCCTGATTTTCAATTTCTCACGTTTTGGCGGTTTTTTTTCAAAAAATATTTCGCAATGCATCAAGTTACGAATCTCCTTTAAAAGAAACTATTAAAAATCAATGAATTTTTTAAAAAAGTGCACATGTTTTACAATTTTGTTTCTTGTTTTAATTTAAAAATAAAAGGGACACGATTTGAAATGAAGAAAGGATATTCCAAAACCAAAGGATACACTTTTTTGTTGGAATGTTTCCGGAGAGATGATAGACACAGTTTAAAAGCCATATATCAACATTTGTTATCTTATCAGTTGTAAATGTTTTACAACTTTTTGTAATAATAATTATTCTGTTTTAAATGTTGCTTTGAATTTATTTGTTTTGTTTAAATTTTCTGGTAAAAAATTATAAAAGTTCCGTTAAATCTTTATTCGAATCAAAAATAAAAAGAAATACAAGTTATTCATTCGTGTTTGATAAACTTTTTAAAAATAGAAAATTTTTGCTAAAAACTTTTAAAAAGGATTTTGAATACATATTTTCTGATAATTTTTTTTATTTTTTAAATTTTCTGGTAAAAAAAATTATTCCTCCTGTATTTAAAATTTTAAAATTTTCTAAAATGTTCACCTTATTAAAAAAATCTGTTAATTACAATACTTTAAAAACAAATATTTACAAAAATTGGATTTTATTGACTCATTAAAAGCAAAAAAATAATCACTCAAAAATGATCTCTCTATTAAATTTTTTATAAACTTGAACTTGATCAAACAAAATTTGTCAGACTATTAAAAAGTAACATTCCAATGTGTTTTGTCACCTCTTAAATGGATCTCTTGAATGGATCACATAAGATTTCCTCTTTTAACATTCTATATCCATTTTGAGCATCATCATCATAATTTTAAGGATACAAAAATTTTGACAGGTTTCAGACTTTTTTTCCGTCTTTGATTCTTCAAAACAGGCTGTTTTATTTCATAAAAAAAGTCCCTTCCAACTTGTTGACATTTGAATTTTTTTATTTTATCGGGAGCAAATTGAAGAGTTTTTATTTCGATAAAAAATTTCAAAAAGAGAAATAAAAAACTTCCGTAAAATAGTAAACAATAAAAAAAAGTATCCAAATCCGGTCTTAAACCTTTGAAAAAAGTATGTAAGCTCTTTTTTTTTGCAACTGCTGCTGCAAAAAAAGACAAATCAAAGCTTATACTTATTTGATTGAAAAAAAGAGATTTGTTGCGAATAAAAAAGAAAAAAAATTGTTATATACCATCAAACAAATTTTTTTTATTTAATATTGAATAGAAAAAAAAACTTTCCCGAACAAATATGAAAAAAAAGAAAGGTGAGAAAAAAAGGAGAGATAATTTTTGATGATCGGCTACTGTTGATCACTTAGCTTTAAAAGAAGAGTGATGAAAGAAGAACCTGACTTTGACCGAATCAAAGAAAAGGAAGGAAGAAGAACCTCTTTTAACATCATCTTCTTTCCCACCTAAGGGAGTGGCTATTGAAAAAAAAAGAAAGATTGTATCCAAATATATAAAAGAACATGAAAAATAAATCATGGATTAAAAAATTCAGTATACTTTCTTAGGCTTCCTTTTCATCGCCCTAAGGGTATTTTTTTGGCCACCATATTGCAAAAAAATTATTATGAAAGCATTTGTTACAGGGTAAGAATTTCATTTTTTATACTGTATTTAAAAATTTGTGTAATTTTTTATAGAGCTGTTTTAATATCCTTAATTTTCGACAATGCTTTTGGCCAAGTTTTATATGATAGTCCTTCCGTTGGAGTACCGGTTTGTATTTTTCCCTTTTTTATCTCCCAAAATGTTATTTTTTTAGTTGACTCGACCGATTTTGCCCTGGCTTGCACGATATTTTGTTGGAACATCAGAACAACAAAAAATGCTTGATAATCCTGGACAAATGGGAGGTGAACAAGGTCCACGAGGACCACGTCAAGGTCCTGGAGGCATGCAAGGTGGTCCTCAAGATTTTGGTGGTCCACAAGGGCCGGGTATGCAAAGTGGGCCTCCTGGTTACGATCAGGGACAAGGACCACAACAACAAGGTTATCCTCAACAACAGGGCCCTGGACAACAAGGATATTCGCAGCCTCAACAAGGACAAGGATTCCAGGGTTATCCACCTCAACAAGGCCCTCAAATGCCATCACAAGGATATCCGCAGCAACAACAAATGCCACAAGGATATCCACAAGGTCTAGGACCTCAAGGACCTGGAGCACAAGGAGGATATGGACCTCAAGGTGGATATCAACAGCAACAAGGATATGGGTCTCAAGGCTACTCCCAACAAGGTCCTCAAATGCAACAGCAGCAAGGATATCCTCCTCAAGAATATCAGCAACAGCCACAACAACAAATGCAGCAAGGCTATGCACAACCACCTCAAATGCCTCATCAAGGATATGATGCTTATTCTCAGCAGCAACAACAACAGCAGATGCAACAAGGTTATCCTCCACAAGGTCCTCCTGGTCAACAAGGATATCCACAACAGCAACCTCAAGGATATCTTCAGCAACAAGGACCCGGATATCCTTCTGCTCAAGGATATGGACCTCAACAAATGCAACAAGGACCTGGACAACAACAGCAATATCCTCAACAACAAGGATATAATCCACAAGCTGGGGGTTTTTCATCTCCGGGTGAAACAGGATATCCTCCACAAGGTCCACCTGGACAAATGGGAAATGGACAAGGATATCAAGGACAAGAACAATTTGGATTTAATCAACCACCTCCACCTCCTCCACAAGGAATGTCAGGACCACCACCACTACCACTTTTTGCAGGACCTCCACCAATGGCAGCTCAAGCAATTGCATTACCACCCCCTCCACCAATGGCATTAGCAGAATTGCCACCAATTGCATTTGCACCGGCCCCAGTAGCAATAGCTGCACCGCCTCCACCTCCAATTGCTTTAGCGCCTGCACCAATTATTGCTCCAGCAATTGGAGTTTATCCTTCAGCATATTATTTAAATAATCCAATGGTATTACCTTTTCATCGACATAAAGTAACACTTCGAACACCGTTTGATAAAAAAGAATCCACAAAATCAAATGGTCAAGAAGAATCTAAATCTACTTAAAAGCAATGTGCAATAAATAAAGTTCTCGAGTCTCTCTCTCTGCCTTTTAATCTATTGTGTTTTTTTTTCATTTTTAATTGTTATTTGCAAATAATGCAATTTTTAATAATTTTCTATTAAAATCCTTGCCATAAACTATTAAAAATGCTTATGAATTTAGAGACAAAACTAATTAGATTCTAAAAATAGCAAGCATATATATTTATTTTCAAAAAGAGCTAAAAATGTTATTTGATGTCAAAAAAACGCCTTCATTTTTGGATTAAAAATGGCATTTTATAATACTAACAAGGGACCGTTTCGAGATGCCAGACGCGGTTTTCTTAGCTATTATGTGGGATGGGTAGTACACCTCGAGTTATGAAAAATCCCTAAACATTAGCTGCCCTTTCGGGGTTTTACAGAAGTTATGGGATTCTGAAGTTCACATAGTAACCCACGACCCCCTGGTCGTGGATATAATGAGAAAAAATCGAAAATTTTTTTTTCTTGTTGTTTTGAGTAAAAATTGCTCAAAATAATTTTTTAAGCATTATTATAAGCATTTATGATTTTTTAAGGCATCTGAAGCCTATTTTTCGCTACGGGATTCTGAAGTCAAAAATCCAAAAAAATCAAAGTTCTGTCTATTTTTCCTAATTTTGCGTATTTATAGGTTTTCAACTATGGGGAATTCAATGGTAAAATTAGTTTTTTATAAAAATTATGTTTTCGCGTTGAGATTCTACTTCTGAAGAAATCTGTAAACCTCAACTTTAGTTCAAAGAGAAAAAACGAATTTCTGGTTGATTTTTTTAATCTTTCGTACTCATACAATTTCAAATATAAAGAATTTTGTGGAACACAACGTTTCAACAAAATTTTTTATGCAATCATTTTTCAGTGTTTGTCATGTCTTTATTGAAATTAGATTTTTAAAAAACATTTTTTATCATGGTTTAAAAAAATTTATTATTTTATCTACAACGATGAAGATTAATCAAAAAATCATCAACACATAAAAGCTTTTCACACCAAGCGCATTTTTGACTTCAGAATCCCGTAGCGAAAAATAGGCTTCAGATGCCTTAAAAAATCATAAATGCTTATAATAATGCTTAAAAAATTATTTTGAGCAATTTTTACTCAAAACAACAAGAAAAAAAAATTTTCGATTTTTTCTCATTATATCCACGACCAGGGGGTCGTGGGTTACTATGTGAACTTCAGAATCCCATAACTTCTGTAAAACCCCGAAAGGGCAGCTAATGTTTAGGGATTTTTCATAACTCGAGGTGTACTACCCATCCCACATAATAGCTAAGAAAACCGCGTCTGGCATCTCGAAACGGTCCCTTGTAAATGTAAGAAAAATGGAAAGCAAAGCTGTTAACAAAAAAGCTATTGCAAAAAAGTTGCTGAAAATTTTTTTATTAACTTTTTAGTAAAAAATGCTTGAAAATTCTGAAGAAATTTGTTTGAAGCAGAAATTTTCCAAAAAACGTGGAAAATTTTTAAAAAAATGTGGTTTCAAAAAAGAAAACTCTGGAAGCGATATTTTTGTATACTGTAACTCTTCTCTCTGTTGTTGCCAAATATTTTTGTTTTTCACAAATATTTTTTTTTATCATCGTTTTGCAAATAGCTGAATCTTTGTTGCTGTTTCATTTATTTTTTCAATTATTTCTATTGCTTTTATCCCTTCATTTTATAAAATGTTATTAGAATAACAACATGGCTTATTTTTTATTTCTTAATCACATTTTGTTTTTCTTTATAAATTTTTTCTCCTTTTTTTGCTCTACTTTTTCTTTTTTTTCGCGTTCCCATTCTGTCGATTTTATTTTTGTAATAGCAGTAATAATAAAACCACGTTGTTGTTATTCTGAAAAGAATAAATACAAAATCACACGAAACATTATGATTTTTTTCTTGCGATAAGATGATTTTTGAGGTCATCTTTTTCCATCTTATGCCCTGTTTTTCTTGCATATATAATGTGAGAAAAAACATTAGTTTGAATGTTTTTCTTGTTATCTTTACTTTTATATGTTTTTGCGCCTTGTCTGTTTCCTAGTTTCTTTTCACTTTTTCTCATATATTTTTCTTTATATTTGTCATAACCACATGCTCGTTTCTTGCGACCAATATAAAGAAACATGTCTCTCCATCCTCGCGGTTTGATGAATAAGCAAATTTCTCTTTTTGTCTGTTATATTTTTTTCGCGAAAAAAAATCTTGTGAAATATGTATTGAAGCTTTATTGATCTTTATTTTTTTGTGTTTGACCCGCCTTCCTTTTTTAGCGTATATAAACAACTCAAATATCTCTCAAAAAAGCAACAACTTTCAACTGTTGAATATTTGTAAAATCAAACATGGACAATAAAGATAGTAAGTTTCTTTTCTTTAATACTTCATACAGATTAATATTAATATATCTTTTTTAGAAGAATGTAAATGTGGAGCTGGATGCAAATGTACTGCCCAAAATAATTGCGGCTGCCAACATGGCAAAGATAATCAATCCAAGTAGATCAATTCTCTTCTGACGTCTATGATTCCTAAAATATTATCTTAAAGCTTTTATGCTCTTTGTTTGTTTAATATCTATCTATCTTCTGTTTTTAATTTAAATGTTTCAAAAGTTATGAATAAAATTTTTTATTGAAAATTACTGTTGGTAATGGTTTTTATTTGGGGGACATTCATGTACATATATGTGTTACAGTAATAGAGATTTTTAAATTTGAAACAGTAAAGAATCTTTTGCTGAAGATTCTGTTTCTTGCAATCAATTGCAAAAAAATAAACCTCTAAAAAATTTGTTAAGAAAAATCTTTTAAAATTCCATCAACTTTTTCTGTGGCAAAATGTATATAAATGCCAGCAAATATTCAGTTTGACTTTTTTGATTTAGCATAAACGAAACTGCTGCTCCGCCATTGTAACCACTATTATATTTGAATAAATATAAAAATATCTTGAAAAGTTTATATTAAAAATATCCACACCTGCCTTACCAAAAATGGAAGTTGCTGAACCAAATCCAATCAAAATTGAACCAGAAGAAGACCTTCTAGGGGAAGAACCATTTTCTGCTTCATCAACTGTTCTAGAATCAAATGTTGTAACCAAACAAGAAAATGATGAAGAAATTGATATTATGGGAACATCTGATAATGAACAAGATGTACAAATGTCAAGTAGTAATGGTTCTCAATCTAATGGAACTCGAAGTAAGTTTATCTATCATCTGTATAAAAATAACGTTATAACTTTTCAGCCAAACGTGTATCATTTGCACATCCAACATCATCTACAACTGGACCACGACCTACAAGAGTAATGATTCCTGCAGCTGCAATGAATAAAAGAACTATAGCAAAACCTGTAAGAACAAAATATGTTAAAGATGTAAATAAGAAAGAAATGACATTTAATACTGCACCGGATTATAATTATATGGATGATGAAGTATTTTTCAAGAGAGAAGAAATTCCATTACCATTTGAAGATGTACGATTGTATGAAGAAGGTTTAGAAATGCGACCTTTGGGTGAACAACGTTATGGTAGGCTTTTGTCATATGTAACGTTTATTTAATAATTATTTTATAGTTGTTGATGCAATTGCAACAGCATTTAATATTTTGCAACAAGAAGCTCGACGAATTCAAGGACAATTGCGGGCGTTAAATGCTCGATCAGGTCGTATTCGAAAACAAATTGATCGAGAAGAAGAAGCAATTGCAAGAGGTGAAGATCCAACAGAAGTTCCACGTTCAAGCAAAGGCTTATTGGATGGTGATTTAATTTTACCTGCAAGACTTCCGGTTCGACCTTCAGCAAGACCATCAAGTTCTCGTAGAAGAAAGCGAAAAATTGTTAGAAGAGTAAGCTTTTACTTCTTTTTTTATTTCTTTAATAATCTGTTTTTTAGAAGCCTCAAGTTGCTCGAAATCGAAATGCTCAACCAGCTGGGAATATTAAATTAGCTGGGAAACCAAAGGAAGAAGCAAATGATAGTGATTATGAATAAATGCTCTGTTTTTTATTTCAAAAATGGTGAAAGCCTTTTTATTTTAATAACAGGTTACTGTATTTTTTGTTGAGCTTTATTGTGTTTAGTTTTTACAGTCTTTGTTATCGTTTCATTGTGTGGTATCCAAATAAATTTTTTTTGAAATTCATTTTAAGTACTCTGCGTTGATACCACTGCTTAACATGTTTTTTTACAAGAATTTATTACAGTATACTTCTTATTGAAACAATCAATCAAGCACATGAAGTACCTAATCCATCCAAAACGCTAAACAAAATAATATTATTCATATTTTGTTTAATAAAAGGCCACATTGTTTTGTCATAATTATTAAAAGCAAGCTTAAGTCTACAATAAATTGTTCCAACTCTTTTTTGTGTCAAAAACATATCACCCATTTTATATCCACGTTGAAAAATTCTTTCTCTTGTTTTTCCATTTGATTCATATTTAATCCACATTGCGGAAAGTTGATCAGAAAATGGTTGCATATTTGATGCAATTACAGTACCCAAAACACTCATTGCTCCATCATAGTTTCCATATTTTGATATAAATTTTCCAGCAAATGTTGCTAAAGTTGTTTTTTGTGAGTAGTTAAAGTTTCCATTACCAACTTTAATAATTTCTAAAATATTTCGACATTTAAATTTTTTAATTTTAGGATATAGTATACTTACCACTTTTGAGTTGATCTACTGTAGTATTAGGGCTTACAAAGTCTTCAAGTTTACCAGCAATCTTAAATTTTACATTATTACTTTTACTTTTCACGTTTTAATTTCCCAAACCGTTTGAAATTGTCCCACATCCAACCATGAACAAACCCATTGTCGAAATTTACCAATAAATTTTGTTTTTTAGCGGAAAATCGTATCCAGAATTTACAGAAATTATTAAAAAGAAAAGGCAATAAAAATAAAATAACCGCATTTGCCTTTCCTTTTTTTTACTCAAATATAAAAAAGTAAAATATCAATCATCAAAAATATTTTTTATATGTATAAAAAACGTTGGATAAGTCTGATACCCTTGAAAATGAACAAAAACAAAGGTATTAATCCGCCTACATTTTTGATCATTAGTATTATTCTTTTGCAGTTCGGATTTGATAATTTTGGCGATAATTGGAAAATTAAATGAGAGTTCAAAAATTAAAAAATGGTCACGTTAAAAGTGCATTTTACAAACTGTTTGTTTTTTTTTGGCGGGGCACTTCTTTTCAAAAAAATCAATAATAACGGAACTGCGATAAAACGAGAAATGTGTTTTTTATTGATTCAAACTACAGTAACTTTGTTTTTTTCAGCTTTTCGTTGCTGCTGCAATAATAATTTCCAACATTATAAACTTCCAAATTTAATTGTTTTTGTTTCAAATTGATCGATTATGTCATTGATATATCGAGTTTAGTGAATCCGATTGCACTTTTGATAATTTGTAAATTTGTATGGGATTTTAAAAAATTTTGCTTAAAAGTTTTTGGAAGAAATACAACAAAAATAATAGTGGAAATAATCCTTTAACAATTCCATTATAGAATTTTGGCTTTATTTTTCTGTATTTTAAAATTTTAGTGTTGGTAAAATTGGAAAATATATATATTAGAAGTTTTTTTTTTCGAAAAAGCCTAAAAAACATTTAAAACTAAAAAAAGAAACGGGGGTTCATTTTTGAAAAAATTTCGCGTTTATGTACTACTAAAATTGTATTTTGATCACACACAATAAAATGTCGAAACGTCGTTTGTTTTTTTCAACATTTTTTACCCAAAACTTTTTAGTGTTAACCATTTTTTCAGTTCCAAAATGATTAAATTAATACACAATTATTATGTTTCAATTTGTCGAGAGATATTAGCTGATAAAAAATGTGATCCAGAAGTTATTTATCGTTTTGCATTTTCTGGTAAAGAATGTTTGGATGCATTTGAAGCGGTTCTCTGTTCTGCAAAATATGCATATATTACTTCAGCGGGATATTTTGCAGATTTGGTAACATTTTTGTATTACTTAAATATTAATAAAATATTGTTCTTAGGGTGAAAAGGCATATTTTCATTCTGATAAATACAACATTAAAAGTATAATGGAGTGCATTGGGTTAAATATTGAACATTTAAGAATTTCTGAAATTCCAGGCGAACATGAATTGCTAATTGATGCTGTTTGTAAAGCAAAAAGTTTGTATTTGTATCTCTAATTTTACCTAATTTCTTCCATTCAGAATTAACTCAAATTTCACTTGAAGATGGATATTTTTCAACGGATGCTTTTCATCAAATTATTCAAGCTTGTTCAGAATCACTTAAGATTGTATTTACTGGAATGCCAATTGATTCGGATGTTAATCCATTAGATTTGAATTTGGATTCAATGATCGTTGAATGTTATGCAAATGAAAAGCAACGAAGAAACGATTATTTAAAACAAATTTTTACAGAACTGAAAATTTGGTGTTAAGGTTTCACAGTTTTCGAGATCAAAACACATCAAACCGAGCTGAAGAAAAGCGGTCACTTTTTTGGTCCGAGGCTTGGCAAAAAGCGTTTGATTGCCATTGAAAATGCGGGAATTTCAAATTTGCGTTGGAGAAAAATCTTTGATTTTTTCTTTATTTTTTTTACAAATTTTTTGTTAAAAATATATATTTCTTTATAAAAACGGTCTTTTTCTATTTTATTACGATGGTTTATGTTTTATATTTTTTCCGCTAGTCTCTAACAACCTTTTTTGAAACGTTCCGCCACAATTAAAGTGATACCATAAAATAACCCATTCAACACAGATATACACAAAAAGTACTCTGCGTTGATACCACTGCTT